>CM061227.1:51585519-52286926 GCA_030844895.1 Ambrosia x helenae | reverse complement strand
TTTCAAAGTCAATATCTATATTCATAACGTAGAAGTAGAGTCATTGTCATTATTTGTGGTACTAAAAAAAACTAATAACATGCAAAATCATAAGTTGCATGTTGAAACTCATGTTACCAAAAACTTCATTTTAATTTCAAAAACTATCAGGGGAAAAGGAAAATTCATACAACATATTGTTTTACTGAAAACTTGATGGCTTCAAGAGCCATTTTTAGTCATACACAAATGGGAAATAGAAAAAGATTTTGATTCACCTATATTGGTTTAATGTAGGCATAAAAGTATGCGTAGGACTATAATTTACCTTTTACTGAAAGACAATTAACCGGTTATTTAAAACTGAACATGGCCTCGTGAAGATAAAGCTAAAGAAAAAACGGGTTCGAAAAGTTGCCGCTCAGTGCAAAGATGATATATGCATGGCGGTCGTGGTGATGCTCCACGGGTAAAGTGAAAGTGGTTCACCTGCGGGGCATGGTGATGTGATGAAGGTAAGGCCACTATGGTTTCGGTATGGCATGGTATATGGTCGGTTGTGCAAATTGAGAAGAAGATGAGATGGGTTTGATCAATGACTGTGTGATTAGGGGACACCATTTTAATGATGATGTAGAAGTTGATGTTTGATGATGTTGGTTCAATGGTGAGGGAAACATACGAGAAAGAATATATAAATAAAATGAAATAAACACATCCATCCGTTTCATCTTCTTTAACAATAAGTTTAGATGCTAAGTGAATTGCAAATGAAAGGTGGCTGTTACAAAAAAGAAAAAAAAACATCAATTAGTTTCAAAGATAATGGTGCATTTAATGGATCCTTTTGTCTTCCTATTTTTATTTTAAATCCACGTGAATGTGTAGAGTTTCATTTTCCATGAATTATCATTATTATTATTATTCAATTATTTAAAGTACATATTCTTAAATAGTCATTTAGTAAATAACATATTTGGTATTGAATTGATCTTATGATGTAACTTCATTTATGAATTCAACACACTAATTCTACCTTCTATTTTTCATCTTAGGTTATTGCCATTTTAGGTCTCTAAAGTTATTATTGGCAACAAAAGAAAATCATGAATGTACATCAGAGTTTCCAGAGTTTTTACTATAAGAATGAGTTTTCACATTATTCTTACCCTATATAATATATATATATATATATATATATATAATATAATATATATAGGGGATGGATCCATAGAAAACCCTAAATATTTGAGAAAACTCTAGTAAACCCTTAAAAAAACCTACTTCCCGAGCTTTTTTTTTTTTTTTTTTGAAAAAATTAGGGCATGTAATATACATGTTTTTAAGTGTTTTGAGCCAAAAAAAGCAAAAAAAGCGCCGAAGGGTTTTTTTTTTTTTTTTTAAAAAAAAAAAGTTTTGCATCATAACATATGTTACCAGTGCAAAAATAAGCTAACATATGTTTATGGTGCATAACTTATTTTATTTTTTTAAAAAAAACCGCTCGCGGCGCTTTTTTGATTTTTTTGGCTTAAAACACTTAAAAACAGTATATTACATGCCCTAATTTTTTCAAAAAAAAAAAAGCTCGGGAAGTAGGTTTTTTTTAAGGGTTTACTAGAGTTTTCTCAAATTTTTAGGGTTTACTATGGATACTTAGCCTATATATATATATATATATATATATATATATATATTATATATATATATAAACCCTAAAATATGAGAACATGATTGAGTTGGAAGAACGGGAGGAACTCACTTTATAACCACACTAATTTTATTCAATAATGAATGTGTGGTTATAAATTAAAGCATCATAAAATATTAAAAGTCAACATTGGTGTGCTGGTTTTTTTTTACACTAGTATAAAACCATCGTAAAAAAAATATTTTGTTTTCATTTTTTTAACGTCGGGGTTACCCGTTTTTTACATCAGTGTGTAAAAAAAATTAAATTCGCATTTTATGTCGGAGTTCCCAAGGTTCTTCCAACTCAACCTTTTTTTCATTAGAACCTAATCCTATATATATATATATATATATATATATATATATGGGAAAGTTGATTTGAGAACACATATATTTTATGCGAACCGTGAGAACGCCATATAAAACCATTGAAATTGAAAATTTCTTTTACACTTATCTTTATTACCAAAATACAATATAAAAAAACAATTTACGCGTAAAAATTCAAACGTATACATAAATAAATTGTTTTTACACATGTGTAATTTACTGTTTATACATGTGTAAACTGTTTCATTTACACATGCGTAAAAATTTAATTTGAAAGTGTTTTTGCAAGAAAAGATGAATTATTTGAAATGAAAATTCATTTATTAATGAGATGCGTAATTTAATTATAACGAGTTGGCGTTAACCCGCGCGTTGCGGCGGGAGGATGATTATGAATGTATTTAATATCACCATTTGAGATGCAAAAATCCATAATTCTATGTGAAAAAACATTTTTCATTTTACTTTATCCCTGCCTCCAACACCACATTATATTATTTTACTACAAAAGAAAAAGGGTATTGTGATCAACACAGGATGCATTTTGCAACTCTTTGGTGACATGTCCTTCAGATTTCAAATTAACTATAACTTTGGCTTATACTTGTAATATGCAGATGTGTTCTCTTCTTGTAAAACCTACCTGCAATTACCCACTTAAATGCAGAAAGTGATTTTAAATTTCAAATATATCGAATAGGAATGTGACCTTCTTATCATATGAAATTACATCCTCCAACACTTTATATGGCAATATATCCATTTCACTGTTTCACAAAAATGAATGTTATAGATAAAAAAAATACCGATAATCAACTAAACCATTCATTGCCCTTTTTTCCATTTTTTAAAGAAATTTATAGGTTTTAGAAAGCATCGTAAAATTATTAAGAATTGGAGTTTTTTTCTTCTAAATTGTACAAAATGTAAATACTTAACCTAAATATCAACATCATCTGATTATCGTAAAAAAATATTACATAAACATCCATAGTAATGGTTTTAACAAAATCATAAAGCTAAATGGATCGTGAAAATCAAACAAATCAACTTAAAAAGCAAATAAAGTGTCCAAATGTGCATGACTCAAAATTAAAACCTGATAACCTCATTTGCAAGAATTTAATTCCAAATAAGTTTTTCTCTCTTCAACACACAAAGGGTACCTTTTCTCTTCATATGCATGAAAAATACTTTAAAGATTTTAACTTTTTATACATATGTAAACTATAACTTTTATGTTGAAACTGAAAATAACAAATATTCATGCAATATTAGATACATCTTCTGGTTTTTTAAGCTCTTGTTCTATTTGTAACTGCTATTTATATATATACATATTTTTCTTCATGTTAAGCACTTCAAATAATTTGTATAAATAATTGTTATTACAATCCAAGGGCGACACAAAGCCATCTTCAACGATCCATCCCTGTAAAATCACAACCCTGCCACCAAAATATCCATCCCTGTTCAATTTGAATCCCGTCAATTCAAAAGTAGAAAAGAAATCGTGTCTGAACAATCCCCCTAAACAATTCAATATACTCTAAAAGACCAAAAACATCAAAACAAAAAATCGAAAATTAAACAAATTGCAAACCCACGTTTTCGAATCGCAATTCTTTAAACATCTTTAATAGCAAATTCCATAATCAAAATTAAGAAAGAATGACTTATTCACTTGATATATTCAAACAGAAAAGCAAATTAATATTATTGAACTTCCATTTACACAAAATACATCCCAATCAAAAAAATTTTTTTATCAAAAAGACGAAGAACATAGGCGGCAAAACTTCTTGTGGGAATCTAAAATCGAAAGTAAAAATCAACATTTTGTGTTGTGACATCCGTCACTTTTCCTTTTTATATATATATAATAATAATAATAATAATAATAATATTAATAATTAAAAAAAAAAAAAAGTAAAAAAAAAAAATCAGATTTGTAGTTCTTTTTAAACTTGCAAATTTTTTAGAAAATCAAACAAATAAACTTGTTGTACCCATTCCTTGTCCAAACAAGCCTACTCCTTGAGCCCACCTTCCTTGTTTCTGAAGCCCAGGTACACAGGCCCAGGCCCAAACCCCCCTCCCCTTCCTGATTTAAATAAAAAAAAAAATAGTGATCCTGCCGGGACTCGAACCGGGCAGGTATCACCACACATCACGCGTCCACCACCTGAGCCACCACTCACTTTTGGTTTTAACCCAACTCTCAATATATTTAACATCTTTAAAACTGGTCTGTTTGGCTTCTTCCTGCGCGCAAACAGCGACCAGCAGCTGTTTTTCTTATTTTCTTTTTTTCAATCCTTTTATTAAGCAATCAATTATGCAATAAGGTAAGCTACATGATTTCCGGCCTATCAATTACCATTACACGTTCAATTAACGTTAATACATACCAATAATTGTCATATGACGCGTCAAACATTAAAACGAGTCAAACTTTCCAATTAACCACCCACTGATCCTCACTATAAATTGAACACTCCCGAACCATTACAACTCGCCATTACATCTCTCTCAACCTCCATTTCTTCTGAAATATTCTCTGTTCTTGATTTGCGATTAAGTTTGACTTTTGTTTTGACCAACCAATCGAGCTCGATTCCACATTGTAAGTTAAATCTTTTTGGTGGTTTTGTTTGTCGGCACCCACACAACAAAAACCCTAAGGTTAATCGGGTTAATGTTTGTGTGATTGTCTGATTGTAAATTCTAGGGCTCGAGTTGAAAGATTTGGGGAAGAACACTTAGAACATTCATCATATTTATTTTTTTAAACAGATGCAACTCAACACAACCACTGATCCTGATCAAGTGGTTGTGTTTGTTGGTGTTATACAGAACAGGCACGGGTTCAATCCCTGCAGCCATAACTTTTGTTCTTTTCTTTTGTTTTATCAAATCTATATATATATATATTACTTATAAATCATAAATTCATTTTTAAATACTAAAACACCTTTATAATTCTAAAAAAATTATCTTATACAAATCTGATGTAAATGATCAAACTACAATTTTTAGTTTTCAAAAATTTATTTATTTAATATATATAATAAATAAATCAAGTTTATTCTATTTATTTATAAAATTCCTTTAAAATATCAAAACGATCTTATTAATTTCCACAAAAATTATCCTAAGTTTTATAACTTTAAACTTTTCAGAAATGATTTTTAATTCAGTAAAAATCATTTATTTTATATTTTTAATCAATTTTTGTTAGATTTAATCATAATTAAATCATAATAAATCCAATTTTCATCATTTTTGCACCAAATTTTATACAAAATTATTTTTAATCATTTAGAACAGAAATATGATTTTTAAAATAGAAAATCTTTAATTTTGGTATTTTTGAATATTAAAGTTAAATATTGGCTATTTATAAATAAATAGATTTAAAAATCTATTTTAAATGAAATAATTTTATAAAAATTATTTCTATACTTCAAACACTTTATTGTGTATATTCTAAATTCAAATTTCATTAAAAGACTTTTATTTAATTATTTATTAAATTTCTCTTAATTAATAGACAATTTGTTTTTTTTAAACAAATAAACATTATCCCCAATTCGAAGCCCTAGGAATACATGTAGCCTAGAGTTTTTCCACTCACACATTATCAATTACTTTAGGTTAATCATTTGGGAGAAATCTCAAGTTCATATTTCGTTGTCCAGTCCAAATTCAAGTTACTACGTGAACAGTGAGTATTACTTATCCCCTTTTTCCGCTTTTACAACTTTTGGGGTGATTCATGCACAAGTATACAAAATCTTCATATTCATTTACGCATACATTTTATTCATTTACAATTCATATACGTGTCTTGTTTATCTTTGTGCTTATGTTTTAACATGAACGTAGCTTACATACAAAATCATACATACAGACATAACTTATGTTATGGTGCTCTTTACATACAGACGTAACTTATGTTACGGTGCTCATTTAGACATAACTTTGTGTTATGGTGCTCTTTTAGACTCACACGTGTTGAGGTGCTCATTATCAATTACATTGTACAACTTTACATGTGATCTTTGTCTTGTTTGGTTACTTGCGTGTTTACATAATGCCTTGGTGATGCTAGACACATGAATTGTACTACTTTTCAAAACTTATATTATATGTAACAAAACTAAGTAGTACTCACCAACATCATATGTTGACAAAATTATTTTCGTGCATGTTTCAGGATGAGCTGCTTGACGCTTCACATAGGACTTTGGACTTAGATTAAATCAATCAATTATCTTTATTTGTTGTCTTGCATTTAATTTCACATGTTGTAAAACAATATTCAATGATAATATATTTACATTTTAGTACCATGAGCTTTTGAACAATCGTCACTACTACGTGACACCTCGATGATTCCGCCATCGGTTGGGGTGTTACAGATTGGTATCAGAGCCATGGTTATAGGGAACTAGGTTACTTAGATGAAAAGGCCTAGACTATAACCGAACTACAACTTGCATGCATAATATTTCCTGAATTACCCTACTCCTCATTTCCCTCTACTTTCCTTCTTCTATCTTTCCCTCCTTCTCTCTCTCCATTCTTCTCATCCTTCATTATGGTGCATAGAGATGGTGTCCTACAGGGAGTGGAAAGTTTACATCATCATACGGGAACAGTACCTTTTATGAAGACATTCTTAGACATAATACCTACTCTTATTTTACTCCTTCGAAGTTGTTGAACTTTAATGAGTGTGATAAGGACACGTGCAATCTGGAAGGGTGGACGCCTGTACACTGGGTTTTCTGGCATAGGCAAGCATAGCGCATAAATCCATTTACGGACCTGTTATGCTTACCTGGGGATTCCTGGAGTGAGTGTCCACTTATAGGCTAAAGCATGTCTCCTTTGATCACCATTGGGTTCAATTCCTTTGAAAAGTCAACGTTCTTGTTGAGCTTTACAGCTAGACAAGGGCACTCCAAGCATTTTGTACAAGTTTTCCAATAATACCCTCTCATTTCATATACAATACTTTGCATATCATGATTGCTTACAAGATCACATCTTCATAATCATCTGTACGATTATACACTTACATTTTCTAATCTCATGATTATTAATTAACTACCTTATAGATGTCTTCTCGCCGCATGCTCCGTGATGCCAGCCAACGCCCTGTTCGTGCTTCTGGACGACGTTCTGATCGTCGCCTCGCATCTTTAGTCGCCGAGCAAATTGCTGCAGTGATCCCAAACCTCGTCAGTGAGATAACCCAGAATAGTAACAGTGCCAACACAGGGAGTACGACTCAATTTCGGTGCACTTTCAAACACTTTAACTCCTGCAACCCCACAAAATTCACTGGTGAAGAGGGTGCTACTGGCCTCCTCCAATGGTTTGAAAGCATGGAGAGTACTTTTGTGAACAGTGAATGTCCTGATGAACTCCGCGTTCGCTATGCTACCAGTGTCCTTCAAAAGGGAGCGTTAACCTGGTGGAATGGCGAAAAACGCAATCGAGGAGCTGATGTTGCTTTATCTTTATCTTGGGCTGAAGTTAAGGAACTCATGATCGCCAAATTCTGCCCTAGGAACGAAATCAGGAAACTAGAGGAAGAATTCCATGGGTTGAAACAAGACAGTGGTGAGAATCTTGCGTATAATACTCGATATCATGAACTTAGCATACTGGTTCCACACATGGTCACCCCGGTCTCTCGAGCAATCGAAAAATATATTGAGGGATTACCTGACCTGATTCAAGACGTTGTCACTGGAGGCAAAGCCACTACGGTAGAAGAAGCCATCCAACTTGCAGCCACATTAACAGACAAACACGTAAGGAAAGGAAACTTGGTTAGGAAGGGCACCAAGACACCTACTGAGAAAGCCACCAATGTTGTTGAACAATCTAAGACTATTTTAGCAAAGGCCGCCACTACTGCTTCGAACTCTAAGAAACGAATGGGCGATAATCTGAACCATACTGTTGTGGATCATGTGGCTCAACCCCCTGTCAAGAAAGCCTACACGGGAATCCATCCTCAATGCAACACTTGCAAGTATCATCACCCTACAAATCTTCCATGCCGTCAATGCACTAGATGTGGAAGGTTTGGACACTTTGTCACCACTTGTCGAGTAATGGTTGGAACACAGAGTAATCATCAAACAGCTGCTCAGGAACCACTACAGATTACTAACGGTCGGGCGTGTTATCATTGTAGAGACCCTAACCACATGCGACCTCAATGCCCTAAATTGAATAATGTAAACCTGGTGGCACATGGACGAGCTTTCAATATCAATACCAACGAAACAACTGATCAGGATGACGTTAATCCCACTAGTTAAGCCATGGATGAAATCTTCCCAAGACTCAAGAAATCCAATACTTGTGTTTTCATTTTCATAATTCTATTTTCATTTTGTATCCAATTTTGTCGCACTCATTAGCATACAACATCTAGAAACTTCCTTGCATACTATTGTGTACGAACACAAATTTGGAAATTTATTATATTACGTTTATCATACGAAGACTCTACCTTACATTTATTTGAAACGTTTGGACTAGATACTTGATCTTACAAATGTTTTTCTAAGAAAACATCATTGCTTTATTGAAACTAGATTTTTCCCTTAATTTGACTACGCATTGAACATCTAATTATTCATGATACTCGTAAACATTTAATTATTCATGATAACACTTACACTTAATGGTTGTAGTACTTACAAACTTGCTTGCATAAACATGCTATCAATTTGCAATCTATGTGAACAATAATTGCTGCACTTAATAGAAGTCATCATGCCTTTTTCAACAGTCGGGAGAGGCCCTACAACCTGCTCCACGACTGGTGGAGGCTATCAAACAACATACTCAACGAATGGTAGAGGTCACTATGCCTTTTCAAACAGTCGGGAGAGGCCCTACAACCTACTCCACGGCTGGTGAGGCTATCGAACCTGCTCAACAATCGGTGGGTCATAGAAGGACACAAAACCCTAATGTAAGGTAAATTGATGATTCCGGTCCGGAACGTAATCATGAATTTACAGGTGCATTAGGGTAGTGTGAAATTCTATTAGAGTTTTTGGTAGGCGTCCAGTACGTTTCAAGGTATCAAAGGTGTGGTGGGTTAGCTGCGGTACACCCTGTATACAAACACTAATGATGCATTGAAGGTGAGACTGGTAGTCTAATTTAGTCTTTCTGTAGATAATCAACACGTACATATATCTTAGGATTCCTAAAACTTGAAATTTATTGATTTACTAAATTCTTATTCTCTTTACTATTCGAGACGAACTTAATCCAATCCTTAACTCACACCCATCAAACCTCATATCCAAATCATTCGAACTTTCCAAACCACAGTTATCTTAATTTTTACCCAAGCATCCATAACCCTATGTTTCTAATAACTTCGGGACGAAGTTTCTAAAAGTAGGGATGCTGTGACATCCGTCACTTTTTTTTTTTATATATATATATAATAATAATAATAATAATAATAATATTAATAATTAAAAAAATAAAAGTAAAAAAAAAAATCAGATTTGTAGTTCTTTTAAACTTGCAAAATTTTTTAGAAAATCAAACAAATAAACTTGTTGTACCCATTCCTTGTCCAAACAAGCCTACTCCTTGAGCCACACCTTCCTTGTTTCTGAAGCCCAGGTACACACAGGCCCAGGCCCAAACCCCCTCCCCTTCCTGATTTAAATAAAAAAAAAATAGTGATCCTGCCGGGACTCGAACCCGGCAGGTATCACCACACATCACGCGTCCCACCACCTGAGCCACCACTCACTTTTGTTTTTAACCCAACTCTCAATATATTTAACATCTTTAAAAACTGGTCTGTTTGGCTTCTTCCTGCGCGCAAACAGCGACCAGCAGCTGTTTATTCTTATTTTCTTTTTTTTCATCCTTTTATTAAGCAATCAATTATGCAATAAGGTAAGCCTACATGATTTCCGGCCTATCAATTACACAATTACACGTTCAATTAACGTTAATACATACCAATAATTGTCATATACGCGTCAAACATTAAAACGAGGTCAAACTTTCCAATTAACCAACCCACTGATCCTCACTATAAATTGAACACTCCCGAACCATTACAATCGCCATTACATCTCTCTCAACCTCCATTTCTTCTGAAATCTTCTCTGTTCTTGATTTGCGATTAAGTTTGACTTTTGTTTTGACCAACCAATCGAGCTCGATTCCACATTGTAAGTTAAATCTTTTTGGTGGGTTTTGTTTGTCGGCACCCACACAACAAAAACCCTAAGGTTAATCGGTTAATGTTGTGTGGATTGTCTGATTGTAAATTCTAGGGCTCGGTTGAAAGATTTGGGGAAGAACACTTAGAACATTCATCATATTTATTTTTTAACAGATGCAACTCAACACAACCACTGATCCTGATCAAGTGGTTGTGTTGTTGGTGTTATACAGAACAGGCACGGGTTCAATCCCTGCAGCCATAACTTTTGTTCTTTTCTTTTGTTTTATCAAATCTATATATATATATATTACTTATAAATCATAAATTCATTTTTAAATACTAAAACACCTTTATAAATTCTAAAAAAATTATCTTATACAAATCTGATGTAAATGATCAAACTACAATTTTTAGTTTTCAAAAATTTATTTATTTAATATATATAATAAATAAATCAAGTTTATTCTATTTTATTTATAAAATTCCTTTAAAATATCAAAACGATCTTATTAAATTCCACAAAAATTATCCTAAGTTTTTATAACTTAAACTTTTCAGAAATGATTTTTAATTCAGTAAAATCATTTATTTTATATTTTTAATCAATTTTTGTTAGATTTAATCATAATTAAATCATAATAAATCCAATTTTCATCATTTTTGCACCAAAATTTTATACAAATTATTTTTAATCATTTAGAACAGAAATATGATTTTTAAAATAAGAAATCTTTAATTTGGTATTTTTGAATATTAAAGTTAAATATTGGCTATTTATAAATAAATAGATTTAAAAATCTATTTAAATGAAATAATTTTATAAAATTATTTCTATACTTCAACACACTTTATTGTGTATATTCTAAATTCAAATTTCATTAAAAGACTTTTATTTAATTATTTATTAAATTTCTCTTAATTAATAGACAATTTGTTTTTTTTTTAACAAATAAACATTATCCCCAATTCGAAGCCCTAGGAATACATGTAGCCTAGAGTTATTCCACTCACACATTATCAATTACTTTAGGTTAATCATTTGGGAGAAATCTCAAGTTCATATTTCGTTGTCCAGTCCAAATTCAAGTTACTACGTGAACAGTGAGTATTACTTATCCCCTTTTTCCGCTTTTACAACTTTTGGGGTGATTCATGCACAAGTATACAAAATCTTCATATTCATTTACGCATACATTTTATTCATTTACAATTCATATACGTGTCTTGTTTATCTTTGTGCTTATGCTTATTTTTAACATGAACGTAGCTTACATACAAAATCATACATACAGACATAACTTATGTTATGGTGCTCTTTACATACAGACGTAACTTATGTTACGGTGCTCATTTAGACATAACTTTGTGTTATGGTGCTCTTTTAGACTCACACGTGTTGAGTGCTCATTATCAATTACATTGTACAACTTTACATGTGATCTTTGTCTTGTTTGGTTACTTGCGTGTTTACATAATGCCTTGGTGATGCTAGACACATGAATTGTACTACTTTTCAAAACTTATATTATATGTACAAAACTAAGTAGTACTCACCAACATCATATGTTGACAAAATTATTTTCGTGCATGTTTCAGGATGAGCTGCTTGACGCTTCACATAGGACTTTGGACTTAGATTAAATCAATCAATTATCTTTATTTGTTGTCTTGTATTTAATTTCACATGTTGTAAAACAATATTCAATGATAATATATTTACATTTTAGTACCATGAGCTTTTGAACAATCGTCACTACGTGACACCTCGATGATTCCGCCATCGGTTGGGGTGTTACATGTGTTGAATCAAATACATCGAAATCAAATTTTGTTGAATTAATTAAAATCAAATTGTGAATAGTTGGTCAAGATTTTAGAATAAACTTTGGCATAAATGAATAGTTTCGTCAAGATTTTTATTCAATAAACTTTTAATCAAAATTTCTGATTCTTGTTTTCTAATGGAACCAGATTAAGTTTGATAATTTAAATGATTTTTGTCTTTCCGTTATAGTTTTCAGTGGGTTCGAAAAACAGAGACTTAGAAAAATTGTGATTTTTATTAAAAAAAACGACTTTCATTGTGTGTATGATTCATAATAAGCCTTTGAAAGAGGGATTTAAACCTTTTATTGGCGATTTCGTAATTCACTGTTATTGTTTTCTTTTTGTCGGAATCTTTGCCGGACATTGGTAATATCCGATTTGTTATCAAAGGATCTGGGCTTAATAAAAAAAGGTTTACTTTTTCAAAGGTTCGATCACATTGAGAATATGGATTTTTGAACTGGGTGTTGTTTTGTTGTTATTTAGAAAAGAATGGGAAAAGACGGTTGATTAATTGTGAAACAAATGATTAACGGTGTGAAGAACGGTCAAGTATATTGTGATATAAACAACTGTTAAGGATAAAGGATAAAGTCAACGGTGTGAAGATGATGGGAATTTAACTTCCATTAAGTTGCAACGTTAAGTTGCTATTTGTTATATATATATAATGAGGTTTGTATTAAAAACATTTGATTTTGATTGTTTTTTAACTTGTTCTCATGTATCTCACAATATTTAGCGTTCTCAAGATAGCTTTCCCTACATATTAGCCCTAACATAATTAATTGTTCATAATAAAATATATATAAAATATTGTACTATGTAATAAATATTTTTTTTCTTATTTAATGCTAACTTTTTAGAGAATGAATCCAATTACAATAATCGGATAAATATAATGCTAGCTACTATAGTACATGTTATGAGTACCATAAAGTGAATAGGTCATAAAATAACTCTCATTATTTTATTACTTTAAAGTTTAAAATGGAGAAAACCATCATGTGTTTTCATCTTTATTTACCTTGCATTTTCAAATCATATGAATGCTATTGCCAAACCTGAAGAAGAATGCAAGAAATTGCACAGTAATACTTTCTTGAAACCTATTTCTTCAATTAGAATATCATATGTTAATATATTTTAATGACTAAGAGAATTGAATCATCACTTCCTTTTTATTTAATAAAGTAAGTTTTAATTACTTTGGTGGATAAGCAGGTGATAAGTCATGTGGTTATTCTCTTGACCACACACGCACGCCATTCAAGTGTGATATGGAAGCATGTGCGCGTGACTGCGTAGAGATGGTGCCGACGACGCAAATAATTAATAATTAGATTCATTTTGTCGTGGTCATGTTTGTATTTGTTGTGCCTTTGGACCAGGATGTCCCAATATTTAAGTGCCCCATAATAAAAGATCTACATTAGATTACTTTAATCAAAATCTTGGTTTTAAATTAGAATCTGTGACAACTAACTATCACCATGTCACATCATCACCGATGACATCTCTTCATCGATAACTCCCAACGGCATCTCTCAGTCGTAACTACCGACGAATCCGAAGAAAAACAAAAAAATGTAAATGCTATAATTATTCATTAGTAATCTATAATAAACAATGGATATTGAGGGACCATCGGTGCACATACAACCAAATTTTGTGGTGGCTTATAAAACCCAATTTCGATTTACTTTCTCTTGTTAATATGTCACTAGTACCGCAATAAAAAGATTTCAAATAAAATTGTCTCACTGGGTTTTTTTAATTGTGTTTTGTGTGTGTGTGTGGGGGGGGGTGTTTTCAATTTTTTGACAAGTATATCCTTCGTATTATGTAGGATTAGTATAAATAGTAATCGATCGTAAGTCGTTTAAAAATAAATATTTTGTTCAGTGCTTATAAATTGTTTGGTAGCCTTTTAATGAGTCTCTCTGAACCATTCAGCTCTGAAGTCAGTATTCAGACTGTTTTGTTTTAGCCTAAAAAAATGTTCTGAATAGAATGGTTAAGAGCTGAACCATTTAAACTTGGTGCATAGCTAAACCATTCAGCACGTAATCATTCAGACATCTTAATGATTTCAGCACTTAATCAACCAAACACCCTAATTTTATTCGACAACCTAAAACTTCTTGTTTTTTTACATGTATTCTACGAACTTTTTTAGTATGTTAATGGTAACGAATTATTGGAATTATGTGACACCCGGCATGTTTGGGTCAACATTTTATAAACACATAAGTCTACCTTAGCGAAAAACGTTTATTAAAACATACTTGACGGGGTCAGTAGAGTCGGAACACAGTCCGTATTGTCCAGGGTCCAATGATTTGGGAGATCATTGGGTTAGTCACACGCACACGATACGAGTCCCTTGTTGGTGAATTACATAAACTAATTAAGTGTATGTGTAGACTAATTGTCGTATGGTGGATTATATGCTTAGATGTGTTTAAATGATATGTAGATAATCATCAGTGCTTAAATATGTTAAACATAGACTAAGGTTGCATGCTCGTATGTTAGGGTGCGTTAAAATGCGTTAAACACGACAAATTGAAAAACTAGAATAGAAAAACGTGAGTTCCTGGTTCGACCAATCGAATGGGCAAACCTGGACAATACTCCTGGTTCGACCCTTGTAAAAGGGGCGAACCTGGGATATGGAATTTAAAGAATTTCATTCGACCAAGTCAGGGTACGTTCGACCCTGTGAAAGGGTCGAAGGAGGGTACATTCGCCCAGGTAAAAGGGCGAATGTGGACATAGTATAAATACCACACTTTGTCATTTTTCACCATTTCACAAACCCTAAACGCCTCAAACACTCTCTAGCAACTTTAAACATTGGGGAAGGAGTTTTTGCCCTTGTTTTCTATAATCTAACCTACAAACATCTTCTACACAAAGATCTAAGGTGTGTTCTTCATTCTAAATCATTTTAAAGCATTTCAATTCGTTTTCATTAAACCCCAAGAGTCCAGATCTGATTCAAACATGTTTTCATGAATAAAAACCTTCTAATATCTTTCTAAACAAAACCTATTCATAAACAATGAGTTTTCATACAAAATAACATGTGTTAATGGTGTTTTATGTGATGTTATGCATTGTTTGATGATTGATTGCTGTATAGATTTTATGACAATGATCTAGGACTGTTATTGATGATGATTTATGATTGAGATAGGTTACAATTGATTATTGATGATGTTATGTTCATTTTGGGGATTTTGGGTTAGATCTAGGGCTTGTTCATGATGATAGTGATAAGGATATGATTGGGGGGGGGGTTTGTTCATGATAATCTGAGTATATTAAGTTGATTATTGATTGATTTCATAAAGTTTCCTAATTGGGTAAAGATTGCATGCGTTTGATGTGACATCTCCATAATTTGCTATTTCGGGTAACTTGTAAAACGGACGATTTTCGGGATAAAATTGGTAGGGTTATGTAGGAATATGTTAATGATAGTTGACTGCTATGATTGGTAATTTTCGTGATGTTTTCGGACCGTTTAGATGCGTTTTGGTGCGTTTTATAAAATGCTGATGAAAACGGGCGAACGTGGAATAAAATTGGTTCGAATGGGCGAACGTGGAACAAAACATGGGAAAAACGGGCGAACGTGAAAAAACGGGCGAAAGTGGAAAAACCGGCGAACGTGGAAAAAACGGGCGAATGTGGGAAAAAACGGCCGAACGCGGAACAAAATGTGGGAAAAACGGGCGAACGTGGCTCAAACGGCGAACGTGGAAATGGGAAAACCACATTCGACCATCTGATGTCCGGAATGAGATTTTTGATGCAAACTAAGTGTTTTATGCTTGAAACTTATGTGTTAAACTTATGTGCATGACTAATTGATGTAATGGGTCACCAACGGGATGTCGGGTCGGTCTGGGATGTCTGGTTAACGTTTAAACACACTTTTTAACACACGTAGTCAAGATCTAGACAATCGGGGACTAGTTAGCCTTCGGGTTAATAGTCATCACACTTATGAAAACTCATTGATAGGTTGTCATTAGTTGGGATTATCATACACGTGTTGGAATTCTAGTTATCGGAAGACGCACTCTAAGGTGAGTTTCACGGCCCTCTTTTATACTCTTTTCTCTTGGGGGAGAAGCATGCCACACGTTTTAACAATGCAACGTTTATGATTTGAAAACGCAACTCTTATGAAACTTACCACTTTTGGAAACATAACGCTTTTAGAAACATGACGCCTTTTGGGAATGTGACTCTTTTAAGAAACGTGACACATTTGGCACTTGGCATATTTAACATTGGCATTTGACACTTTTAAACATTGGCATTTGGCATATTTAAACATTAGCACTTGACACTTTTAAACATTGACACTTGGCATTTGGCACTTGGCGCTTGGCACTTATTTACTATACGACGAAACCTAAGTCCCTATTGAAACCATGAATGTGCGGGGCACAACGGGGGAAATGTGGATAGATCTATCGGGCGTGACGAACCCCACCCGACGGCTGGGAGCCGGGCGGGTGCATATTGTCTCTACTTGACACTTGGCACATGGGCAGCAACTCGAGCAACGTTTGTCAGTAATGGTTTTAGCAACACAGTCGTAGTAGTAAGGGAACGTTTGTTATTTACTTGGAACTTTTTCACACTTGGCACTTTATGAGAAATCGCTTTACACATGAAAGCGTTTACGAACTTAAAACCTGTGAACTCACCAGCATTATATGTTGACATCTTTTTGGCATGTTTTCTCAGGTCGCTAAGGTAGCAGCATTGAGTATAGGCGCACGGAGTCTCACGGCGTCTAGGGATCATATGCATGTTTTGTTAAACATTTCAGACTTTGAGTTTTATTTTTAAGTTGTAATAATACATTTTGCTTCCGCTGTGTTAGAACGGTTTCGAAACGCAATGGTAGTTTACGTTGTTTTCTTATCATATAGATGTCGTTTATTGTGACCGTTGACTTGGATCCTGAAGTGTCACGCGCCTCGCGGTAAAACCCCGCATGTGGAAATTTGAGGGTGTGAAAAATTAGTAGTACCTGAAATGGCTCTATATGAGCTCGTCAATTTTAGTCCAAGCTTATATATGTATGCCCATGCTATGCGAGATTGGTTTCCAAATTGTGCATAATTTCCCATGTATTTAGAAGATGTTCAGCAAACTGAAACAAATGGCCGTATATACGTGTAAGACATGGGTCATGATTTTATTAAAATAACATTAATAAAAATAATAAAGATAAACTCTTTATACATTTTTGGGAAATAGTAGTACACGCACCGTGTACGAAAATTAAAAGAAATACACAAATGATTCAAAACGTTGTATTCGATAAGAACTTGAACCGCTTCTTATTGTACAATTTTCTCTTTGTCTTTAACGAGAACTTGAACCATGTCGATCTTTTTATATGATCCTTGGCAAGATCTTCAAAACAACAAGTCTTCAAAATGTTTTTTCAGCAAAATCATTTTGTACGCTTTTGGCTGCAAGAAAGAACAAACTAATGTTGACAGTTGAGGCTAAGGCACGTGTTCAACACGTTTTCCTCAAACAGATTTTGCGCCTCTACTCAAGATAACACGTCTATTTTCAAGGGTACGAAGCAGACTGTACTGCTAGAGAAGGCCACGCACCCGATGTTACACCAGGTAAATTGTAGTGTTAGAACTTGTAGAATCTAGTAAAGAGTACTCCTCTCTATTCTACCCAACATATAAGAATTTTCTTCTCCAATAACTCTTCTATGTGTATTCTAAATTGTAAATTAATGTGTATATCCATGTCTTTTTCATGTATATCTCTTATATATACTTCTATACTACATTATAAAGGAGGAGACATGGGCAAATATGTCCAATTTGTCCAAAGTTAATATGTCATACCAAAGGTTTCTTTACAATTTCCTAAATTTTATCATTTTGCTTCCCTAATTGCCCATAGCAGATAATCAACTTTTATATGAACATGGAACTCACTCAAACTAAAAACACACGGGATAACCATATTTTTGAACAAATTTCATATAATGGCGATGAAAGATAATAATTTATGTTACTACAATGAATACTCAACTAAACCTGTATGAGTTTTAAATTTTATGTTACCATAATGAATAATCTTATCTCAACTAAATCTGTATGAGTTTTAAAACTTTTCCATATTAATACTTATATTATAAACCCTTTTCATATATATGCGTCTAGCAGTGGCAAAGTGGATGGGATGGTTATGCTCAGACCTTAGTGGCTACATTGGGCAATTTTTTAGCTGCTGGGTCAGGTTGGGCAAGTTTATTACAAACTTACAAATCACAACTTTTAATGTATAAATGGACAGTGACCTTCATATAATAGTGTATATAATATCATATTATTACTACATCTTTTGTCAGAAATATAATTTTGAATAATTTGGGCAGGAATCAAGTATTTTCTATTTTTCTCTATTTTAAATTATTGTAAACATATTTTTAATTCAATAAATCAGTTTTAAAACTAAAATGAGAAAACTTATAGAATTTTTTTTTAATTTCTAAACATAATGTATCATTTGTCATAAAAATACATTTTTATGAAATATCTTTCTATTTTAGTTATATTAATGATTAAATAGAAAATATGAACCAATTAATATTACACATTATTTAATTTCTGGTTTTATAATTTTTTTATAAAACAAAAGGCATTTCATTTTGAAAATCTTAATCTTAATTTCATTAGCCCACATTTTGTTTTATGCATATATTATTCATTTATTTTGAAATAGTTACATTATTTACATGCAAATTAAATATATTTACCTCATTTTTGTCTTAATTAATTTAGGGCAGAAAAATTAATTAATTATAAAATTAAAAATTATTTATTTCTTTTATAGAACCAATCATATTTCTTTTATTATACATTTACAACTTTTCAATTCGATATTATCACAAAACCTTAAGCCCCTAATTTAGACTTGAAGACCCTAATGCCTTAAATCCTCAAATGCTTTAGACTTTTAAGTTCCTTTTACTTATTAGTCCTATTATACATTTTAGTTTGAATTCCATGGAGTTCTATAGCTCGCGACTGCTTTAATTGGATTTAATGGCTCTAGAAAACTGTGAGTATACTTAGCTCTTTTTTATCTTTTTAAATGTTTTGGGGTGATTCATGTACATGATTTAAATACACACACATTGTAAATACAAATTTTTTACATATATGATCGGATGTCGCGGTCTGGTAAAAAATAGTATTTATAGTGTCCTAATTACCTCTAGTTATGTAGTAGTGGCAATAAGGTGTCGAACCACGAAGAGTTTGTGGTCGGTGAATGTTGTATAGTTGATTGGAAAATACTCCTTATAAAGATGTTAGGTTACTTATGAAGATTGCACTTTGTTCATTTAAGAAATTCGGTTGAAAGGAGTTTTGATTAATAAAACTTGAAATGGAAATGTAATAGAAATAGTGGAAAACAAATTAGATTGTAAACAATTAATTAAAAAGACCACACCCGGGTTTCAATAAATGAAGTCTAAGGTTTTCACAAATGGGTCAAACAATTATGATGCAATTAGTGCTAACGGATTGATTGTTTAATAGGTTTAGGTATCAAGAATTATCAACATTCAAAGATGGACAATAATATACTTCATCACATTAGAACATACAACCCTATGTTTATGTTAAAGCAAGAAACCATGTTCATGACACTAGAAATTGGCACAAGATCAATTAGCTAAAATGACTACAACATAAGATTAATCACGATTCAATAGTTCAACACACAATCACAAAATTAAAAGTTTAAAGAAATACCCAAAATGTTAAACCCTAGTACCTCATTTGTCTACTTCCAAGTGTGATACAAAGAGATTAGCCACTCATGGCCATGGTGATTGATTCTTCAACAATGGGTTTTGAAATCTTGAAATCTTCAATAATAGGAATAATTTGGTGTTCTTGAATTAAAGGGAATGATTAGGATTGATAGGATAGAGTTGTGGAGGAGGAGATACTCAATCATGAGCCTTCAAGGTGTTTAAAAGACAAAAATTATGAAACCCTGGTTTGATTCTTCATTAAAACTCAATTAATTGAACTTTGACTGAAGGCCGCATTGGCGACGCCGGCTCAGGTTTGGCTACAAGAAATCTCACTATCCTACAACGTTTTGGTGTCAATGTCCTACGCGATTGGCGTTGGCCACGCCAAAATTGGCGTAGGCAGCGCCAGTTTGTCCTGGAGTGCCCGTTTCAGTCTTTCTTGCTCGGTTGATCCCTCCTTATGCTTCCGAGATGTTCTAAAAGCTCCAGAATTGCACTCTTTTTGTGTAAATACCTGAAAATCATAAGATACATCAAAGTAGTGTTATTCCATAATCATTTATATATTATTTACTCATTTTAGCTATGTTAATTCTCGTACTTTTACGAACCCATCACATCCCCACACTTGAGCTTTGCTTGTCCTCAAGCAAATTGTTTATTTCAAACCAACTAAACAACACTTATCATTCCACATTCTCTGTCGATTCTCAAATGCGGTCCCTTGTCATACCCTAACTCACAAGACTTACGCCTCTTAGAAGATTTACATTCCAATGGTTTACATATTGCTCCATTTTATAAAACAAGAATATGCCTAGCCAAATCCAACTAAGCTCTAAGTTCACATTTTCTACACACCCCTCACAATAGATCACTCCTCTCGGTTTCAAAGTCATAAATAATCGTTCAATGACCGAGATACATGCTTGTTTTAATATGTTTGACAGACAATCATGCTTCACACAAAAGTAGGCACACATCTAAAGGACTTATGGGTTTTGGGCTTAGGTAAAGGTGGCAAATTTTAGGCTAACAAGTGGCTAAACATAAACAAATACAAACCAATTGATTATTTCTCATACTAAGAACAACAAAATTATGGGGTTTTTTTTTCGTGCCTTTCTTCATGTTTTTGATATTCCAAGGTGTTGGCACATTCTTGATTAGAACCCATGGATTCTTCTAGCTCTTTATATTCTGGCTAGCTTTCCTAGTTTTTTTTACTTTTTCTTTTTTGTTTGTAAGATATCACACTTGACAATTGGTTTGCTTAACATACACTATTGGTTTCACAAACGCAAAACACAATTAGGCTCAACATGGGTGACTAAGGGATAACTATGGATGGATGAAAACACACAATAATGGGGAAATACACAATGGAATCCTAAATGCCACTATCATTCATGCACCTATTACTCTCGTGGTGTTAGCACGCATCAAATCTGTCAAATTCTCAAACAAGAAATGTATAGGCCTACTCTCAATCAAATGATCATTTTGATATATAATTTATTTTTGGGGAGTAAGGCTCAAGATCTCACTAGCAAATGAAAGGGAATTGGGTTACCGAGTGCAAAAAATGTTATCCTCTTCACTTTGCCTTTTCTAACAAGGCAACTCATACTTTTCTTTAAAAAAAAAAAAAACCTTTAATAAAACAAATCAAGGAACTTAAAGAGTTTATGGCCATGACTAGGAATCAACACTTATGATTCAACAATCAAATGGAACTTAAAAATTTTTTTGTCGGTTTCACAACACTCATTGTAAAAAAAAAAATTTGGGAGGTGTTACTTAGTAAAAGATGTATTCTGAAAAAAGCCATGTGAAGATTGTGGTCAATCAATCCCTAAAAATTCAATTCCCTGCTACTTAAGATAAACAACACTTCAATATACAATAATTAAGGGAACTGGATGCACCTGATTAACAACTGGTGGCGCACACTCTTCAGTTTCCTCTCGACCCATTTACCGGCTCCTTTCTTCTCTTGCTTGTTACCTACATTAAATATCATCTTTCCCTTTGACATCAAACCACAAGCAAATCAAGTAATATAGGATTTACACATTCTCCCATTTTATTCAAACATCAACATAAAAACAAAAACACTAACTAGGATATATCCTTTAAACCTCTCGGTAGCCCGGTTATGAGGACGAGTGAGGTCTCGTGAGGATTATATAGGAAACACACCCACAACGTTTATTTACATACCACACAAAATAAAATAAAAAACACACAAACAAAAAGAAAAAAATAAGAATACAAAAATATACAAAAGCTAACAAGTACCTCTTACTCACGGTGGTCGAAGTGAACATTTTCCTACCGAGATATCAAGATAAGCTCGGTAGTTTACCTTCCATGCCCCAATCTGCTCATTCTCCTTCAACTTGTCCACCGAATCCAAGCATGAAGGTTTTGTCCCACATTTTCTTACCGAGTTTCCAACATATAGTCGGTAGTACACATGCCAAATCCACAATTACTTCCCAATTATTGGCATGAGAATTGGGTGATAATAAATTGTCCAATGTCCTCCCAACACACCTTCCTCTTCTTCATCTTTGAACCTTCTTCCTCCACTTTGTTGGGTGCCATAATCAACACGGATGAGATTCGTGAGGAACTTTCACCTCAGCCACCAGATCTTCATGAGATGCTAAGTCTTCAGTTGGGTTTAACCATTCAGAAAGACATACTGTATCTTCACCTATGTGAGCGTTGGATTTTAGCTAAAACAGGATTATACGATCATACAAGTCACAAATCTAGGTGCGGAAACCCTAGATCTGAACAAATTGATAAGATGCTAATCACGACACAATCAAGATCATTTTCAATATCATTTTCATAGATTAACTTTCAATCAATAAGCATTTACAACGTTTATGTTAATCTAGAATCACAAAGACACTTTCTCAAAAACACTTCTAAACCTGCACTGAACCTGGACACAAATGATAACTCTCTTACATAATCAAAAACTCAAAAAACTATATATAGCCTCTGCACATTCGCCCCTTACAGATGGTCGAATGTGGGCATTTTCCACATTCGCCCACTGCAAGTGGTCGAATGTGATCTTCTGTTGTAGTCCATTCTACCTTCGTCCATTCCAGTTCTACCTTCGCCCATCCTGATGCTCCTTCGCCCAGTTTATCTACATTCGCCCATCCAAAAGTACCTTCGGCTATCCACTAACATGTGTTAATAATCGTATATCCAATCATTAGTCGCAAAATGCATCAACAACCTATATCAGCATCTACCATAATACCATAGGCCAACTCGTTTTGCTCACATTTAAGTTGGGGCAAATTCCTCGGCTAGTTGATGAACCTGCATGACCAAAGCTTCATGAGCATTGTCTCTCACTTCATTTCCCAGCTTCGCCTCTTTTATCATATCTATGATAGCATCAAACTTGGAATCTCGTGAGTTTTGAGGTTCTTCATATGCCACTTGAGGGCTATTAGGATAGTAGTCATCATATTCCTCATATTTTTATATTGTGGTCTCCTTTGGCTAAATGAACTCCTTTGATACTTGTTATTTAACTGATAATAGCATTAGGAGTTTGAATAGTGTGGTTGATGATGTGAAGAAGATAAATGTGAACCTTCAGGTTTTTCTAGCCCAAAAATAATACGATCTTGTCGTTCTTTATATGCTTCAATTCTCTGACGGGCCACTGGACAATATCGCCACAAATGATATGGGCTCCCACAATAAGGACACGTATTATCATCATCTACCAATACATGGTGATGAGGACGATCAAGTCTTGCTAATTTCCCAATCTTTGGATATTACACAAGTGGCATGCATGCATTATCTGTCACCTGCAGACTCAACACACCACACAAAACAACGAACAAAAAGAAGTAACAAAGATAGAAATCAAACAGTTAATCACAATAATCAACTAAAAACACAAAAACACCAAGCGCACGAACTCCACGGCAACGGAGCCAAAATTTTATCGGATGTCGCGGTCTGGTCAAAAATAGTATTTATAGTGTCCTAATTACCTCTAGTTATGTAGTAGTGGCAATAAGGGTGTCGAACCACGAAGAGTTTGTGGTCCGTGAATGTTTTATAGTTGATTGGAAAATATTTCTTATGAAGATGCTAGGTTACTTATGAAGATTGCACTTTGTTCATTTAAGAAATTTGGTTGAAAACAAATTAGATTGTAAACAATTTATTAAAAAGACCACACCCGGGTTTCAACAAATGAAGTCTAAGGTTTTCACAAATTAGTCAAACAATTATGATGCAATTGGTTCTAACAGATTGATTGTTTAATAGGTTTAGGTATCAAGAATTATCAACATTCAAAGATGGACAATAATATACTTCATTACACTAGAACATACAACCCTATGTTTGTGTTAAAGCAAGAAACCATGTTCATGACACTAGAAATTGACACAAGATCAATTAGCTAAAATGACTTCAACATAAGATTAATCACGATTTAACACACTAGTTCAAACACACAATCACACAATTAAAAGTTTAAATAAATACCCAAATGTTAAACCCTAAAATCCTAATTGTCTACTCCCAAGTGTGATACAAAGAGATTAGCCACTCATGGCCATGGAGATTGATTCTTCAACAATGGGGCTTGAAATCTTGAAATTTTCAATAATAGGAATGATTTGGTGTTCTTGAATTAAAGGGAATGATTAGGATTGATAGGATAGAGTAGTGGAGGAGGAGATACTCAATCACGAGCCTTCAAGGTGTTTAAAAGCCAAAAATTACGAAACCCCAAGTTTGATTCTTCATTAAAACTCAATTAATTGCACTTTAACCGAAGGCTGCGTCGGCGACGCCAGTTTTTATCGACAGCGACGCCGGCTCAGATTTGGCTACAAGGAATCTCGTTGTCCTACAACGTTTTGGTGTCAATCTCCGATGCGAATGGCGTCGGCCATGCCAAAATTGGCGTATGCGACACCAGTTTGTCGTGGAGTGCCCGTTTCAGCCTTTCTTGCTCGGTTGATCCCTCCTTAAGGTTTCGATGTGACACCCGGCAAACTCAGGTTAGTAACGTTGACTAAACTAGTAAGTCTACGTTAGCGAGTCATGCATATTACGTCCTTAACGGGGTCAGTCGAGTCGGTATGATGATTCTGGGAATCATCGGGAGTCGTTATGATGATCCGCGGGGTCATCGGGAGTCGGTCCATAACTATGGGTACAAGGATCGGCGATTCGTGGAATCGCCGGGTTTAATGCACACACGAGTCTCGAGTCCCGGGAATTGGTGAACGGATGTAAACGTGTTAGTTATCATGCATGATATGTTTGAAATCATTATGTGACTTATCGGTATGTGAATACGTGTTTAAATATGTTAAAATAGTGTTTAACGCGCCGAAAACTCGTTCCAGCATCATAGGGGCGATTAGGAACCCCTAATCGCCTATATGTGGGGCGAGTAGCATGAATAACAGGCGATTGGGACCTAATCGCCTGATGCTTCATGCGATTAGGCCCCCAGTCGCGTGACATGCTTTGCTAATCGCATGAACAGCAGGGTCCGGGTCAAAACACCTATAAATAGAACCCTTAACTCCCCAAACACCTCTAGAACAACCCTAGCTGCTCCCAAGTCACCCACACACCTTGAAACACCTCTGGAACTCTTTTTGCTACAAAAATCACCATCTCCAAGCTTACACACCTTTCTTTAACAAAACCCAAGGTGTGTTCTTCATCCCTAACCTTTGTAAAGTTGTTATTTTGAGTTCCCCAAAGGTCCAGACCTTGTTTTACTAAATTGTGTCTTTAAAAACCTTTCCAAAAGAGTTCTAAACCAAGTCTACACCTTAATGCTTGTTATTTGTGAAGTTTACATGCATATGTTGGTCTTCTTGGTGATTATAGCATGAATGTTTTCAAGATATGATTGTACTTCTGCTATGTAGAGATTATTAGGAAGGTTGTCTTAGAATGTTAGCCATTATTGTGGTGTTTTGAAGAAAATGTGTATTTTGACCCATTTGTATGTTCTTGAGGATTTAGGATGATTATGGTATGATTGTTGATGCAATGTTGTTAGGATTCATACTAGGAAGATGTTAGATCAGAGGTTTGATGATTTACATGTTTGTAAAGTTTGAAATCTGATTGTTTCCATTTAAGGAAAGATAAGGTTGGTTGGTGAAACCTAGTACTTTGCCATTTTAGGAAATAATTGCTTAGAACATGATAAATCAGTGATACGTTGGGGGTTTTTGCTTGAAATGGGTTGGTAAATGATTTAGGTTTGATATTGGGCGTTGTTGCATGTTTCGGATCTGATTTGGAGGGTTAAACGCGCGAAAATCCGTTACACAGCAGCAACAGGCGATTAGGAATCCTAATCGCCTGATGCTATGCGATTATGCAGACAAAAGGGGCGATTAGGACCCTAATCGCCTCATACTTCATGCGATTAGGCCCCTAATCGCCTGTAGGCTGATGCCTACTCGCGTGTGACCTTCCTAATCGCATGTACTGCTGTCGTGAACGCGCTTTGACATCCCGGAACACGATTTGACACCTAGGAACATGCTAGGAACCCCGGGATACACCAATGACTTAGTAAGACGTGTTCGGACCTGTTTATGCGTTAATTGGACATTATGCTAGACTAGGTGAACTCTTGCGCGTATTAAGTGTTTAATTGCATGTGTTGCATGATGTCTTGCATTTATCTAACACGTGGAATGTCGGGTCACCAATGGGATGTCGGGTCTTGTCTGGCACGGTCGGTTTAACAGTTAAAGGTGTTTTCAAACGTTTATGGTCACGGTCTGGACATTCGGGGACTAGTTAGCCTGCGGGTTATTAGTCCAATACTTATACACATCTTATGATAGGTCGCCGCTATTGGGGCTATCATAACATAATTACTTAACTGTTTTCAAGTAACGCAATCCAAGGTGAGTTTCACAGCCCCACTTTTACTGTCTTGCTTTCGGGGGGAGAAACATGCTTTGTACGAACTATTTAAAGGTCATGTTATACTATGGGCACTTTATGTTACTATACGGCTTTTATGAAAAGTCCCAGGGGGAAACCATGAATGTGCTGGAACGCACAACGAGGGAAATGTGGATAGATCTATTGGGCCTCACAAACCCCACTCGACGGCGGGGCCGGGCGGGTGCATATTGTCTCTACCTATCGGGTTACCGAGGCATCGGTAGCCCAGTCAATCTGGGCTAGTATCATCTTTTGGTTCATGTTTAGTAATGGGTTCCCAACCGTAGTAGTAAAAACACTTAACGTCTAGCTAACGTTCTTATGACATAGTAATAACGGAAATGATCTTTGTAAACTTGTGACAACACTTTTATAAAAGAAAACCTGTGAACTCACCAGCATTATATGTTGACATTTTTGGCATGTTTTCTCAGGTCGCTAAGGTAGCAGTCAATGGGCTAGGCGCACGGAGTCTTGCACAGCGTCTAATATTTTGAAGCATATTAAACAATGTTTTGTAAACAATGATATGTCTTTTGGTTGTAAACAAGAATGCTTCCGCTGCTGGTTTACAGCTCAAAGCATGATATTTTGGTTTTAAATATAATTATGAATGCATGTTTGTTGTATGTTTATTGTGATCGTTGACTGAGATCCTGGTGTGTCACGCGCCTCGCGGTAAAACCCCGCACGTGGAATTTGAGGGTGTGACATTCGAAATGTTCCAAAAGCTCCAAAATTGCACTCTTTTTGTGTAAATACCTGAAAATCATAAGATACATCAAAGTAGTGCTATTCCATAATCATTTATATATTATTTACTCATTTTACCTATGTTAATTCTCGTACTTTTACCAACCCATCAATATACAACTCATTACAATGTGTATATGTTTACAAATTATACATTATGCTTAGACATTAGCATACACACGATACCTTATGCAAATCATTAACTTAGCTAGCTGAACTTAACAGTGAATAAAGCTATTTGGTATTGACACCCGCCTAAGTTGATTCTTCCCTAACTTAGGAGAATCTGTGGTGTCGATTATGCCATATACGCGAGGCTTGGTTTTGCCATTTGCATTCCATGCTTGTTTTTAATAACTGCATAATTATTATAAGCACATGAATTGTACAAGTTTTACAACTATACTATATGTATTCAAACCTAGGCATGCTCACAAACATTATTTATTTTTACAAAAATATCTTCTTATATGTTTCAGGTTGATTGTTGAGATGCTACACGTAAGACTTTTAGACCTAGTAAAGACTCAATTCAGTCATCATGTTATGTTTGTATTTGTATTTGGTGATTCATTGTAATATTAATTTGAACAAGATGAATATATATTTACATTTTAGTACCATGAGCTATTGAACAATCGTCATTATGTGACACCTCAATGATTCCGCCATCGGTTGGGGTGTTACAAACTATATTACTCAATCTTTATACCAACCGCAAACAAGTAGCACCGGTTAAGAGTCCGGTGAGTCCAATCTATTCGTGGACCGTGGCTAAGACAGTGAACCAACAAATTCTGATGTGACACCCGACATGTTTGGGTCAACATTTTATAAACACATAAGTCTACCTTAGCGAAAAACGTTTATTAAAACATACTTGGCGGGGTCGGTAGAGTCGGAACACGGTCCGTATTGTCCAGGGTTCAATGATCTGTAGGATCATTGGGAGTCATTTTGGGAATACACTAGTATCGGGTCCCGTTGTTGGTGAATTACAAAAACAAATTAAGTGTATGTGTAGATTATTGTCGTATGGTGGATTATATGCTTAGATGTGTTTAAATGATGTGTAGATAATCATCCGTGCTTAAATATGTTAAACATAGACTAAGGTTGCATGCTCGTATGTTAGGGTGCGTTAGAATGCGTTAAACACGACAAACTTGAAAACTAGACAAACATGGACCCTGGTTCGACCACTTCGAGTGGTCGAAGGAGGAAACTTGTTTGGTTCGACCCTTTGTAAATGGGCGAACCTGAGATATAGAATTGAAAGAATTCCCTTTGACTAGGACAGGGCTCATTCGACCCTGTGAAAGGGTCGAAGGAGAGTACATTCGCCCAGGTAAAAGGGGCGAATGTGAACATAGTATAAATACCACACTTTGTCATTTTTCACCATTTCACAAACCCTAAACGTCTCTAAACACTCTCTAGCATCTTTAAACATTGGGGAAGGAGTTTTTGCCCTTGTTTTCTATAATCTAACCTACAAACATCTTCTACACAAAGATCTAAGGCGTGTTCTTCATTCTAAATCATTTTTAAAGCATTTCAATTCGTTTTCATTAAACCCCAAGAGTCCAGATCTGATTCAAACATGTTTTCATAAATAAAAACCTTCCTAATATCTTTCTAAACAAAACCTATTCATAAACAATGAGTTTTCATACAAAATAACATGTGTTAATGGTGTTTTATGTGATGTTATGTATTGTTTGATGATTGATTGCTGTATAGATGTTATAACAATGATCTAGGACTGTTATTGATGACGTTTTATGATTGAGATAGGTTACAATTGATTATTGATGATGTTATGTTCATTTTAGGAATTTTGGGTTAGATCTAGGGCTTGTTCATGATGATAGTGATAAGGATATGATTGGGGGTTTCTTGTTCATGATAATCTGAGTATATTAAGTTGATAATTGATTGATTTCATAAAGTTTCCTAACTGGGTAAAGATTGCATGCGTTTGATGTGACATCTCCATAATTTGCTATTTCGGATAACTTGTAAAACGAACGGATTTCGGGATAAAATTGGTAGGGTTATGTAGGAATATGTTAATGATAGTTGACTGCTGTGATTGGTAATGTTTCGTGATGTTTTCGGACCGTTTAGATGCGTTTTGGTGCGTTTTATAAAATGCTGATGAAAACGGGCGAACGTGGAATAAAATTTGTTCGAATGGGCGAACGTGGAACAAAAAAATGGGAAAAACGGGCGAACGTGGAAAAACGGGCGAACGTGGGAAAAACGGGCGAACGTGGGAAAAACGGGCGAACGTGGGAAAAACGGGCGAATGTGGCTCAAACGGGCGAACGTGGAACAAAATGTGGGAAAAACGGGCGAACGTGGCTCAAACGGGCGAACGTGGAAATGGGAAAAACCACATTCGACCATCTGATGTCCGGAATGAGATTTTTGATGCAAACTAAGTGTTTTATGCTTGAAACTTATGTATTAAACTTATGTGCATGACTAATTGATGTAATGGGTCACCAACGGGATGTCGGGTCAGTCTGGGATGTCCGGTTAACGTTTAAACACACTTTTTAACACACGTAGTCAAGATCTGGACAATCGGGGACTAGTTAGCCTTCGGGTTAACAGTCATCACACTTATGTAAACTCATTGATAGGTTGTCATTAGTTGGGATTATCATACACGTGCTGGAATTCTAGTTATCAAAAGACGCACTCTAAGGTGAGTTTCACGGCCCCTCTTTTATACTCTTTTCTCTCGGGGGAGAAGCATGCCGCTCGTTTTAGCAATGCAACGTTTATGATTCGAAAACACAACTCTTATGAAACTTACCAGTTTTGGAAACATAACGCTTTTGAAACGCAACGCTTTTGAAACACGACGCTTTTGAAACACAAGACTTTTGAAACGCAACGCTTTTAGAAACATGACGCCTTTTGGGAATGTGACTCTTTTAAGAAACGTGACACGTTTGGCACTTGGCATATTTAAACATTGATGTTTGGCATTTGACACTTGACGCTTGGCACTTATTTACTATACGACGAAACCTAAGTCCCTATTGAAACCATGAATGTGCGGGGCACAACGGGGGAAATGTGGATAGATCTATCGAGTGTGACGAACCCCACCTGACGGCTGGGAGCCGGGCGGGTGCATATTGTCTCTACTTGACACTTGACACTTGACACATGGGCAGCAACTTGAGCAACGTTTGTCAGTAATGGTTTTAGCAACATAGTCGTAGTAGTAAGGGAACGTTTGTTATTTACTTGGAACTTTTGCACACTTGGCACTTTATGAGGAATTGCTTTACACATGAAAACGTTTACGAACTTAAAACCTGTGAACTCACCAGCATTATATGTTGACGTCTTTTTGGCATGTTTTCTCAGGTCGCTAAGGTAGCAGCATTGAGTATAGGCGCACGGAGTCTTACGGCGTCTAGGGATCATATGCATGTTTTGTTAATCATTTCAGACTTTGAGTTTTACTTTTAAGTTGTAATAATACATTTTGCTTCCGCTGTGTTAAAACGGTTTTTGAAACTCAATGGTAGTTTACGTTGTTTTCTTAACATATAGATGTCGTTTATTGTGACCGTTGACTTGGATCCTGGTGTGTCACGCGCCTCGCGGTAAAACCCCGCATGTGGAAATTTGAGGGTGTGATAGATTGGTATCAGAGCCAATGGTTATAGTGAACTAGGACTGCATGTAGAGTCTAGTCTATAGCCGAGTATCACACACGTTAGACGGTCACACATAGTTACGGGTCGTGTCATTTGGTAAACATACTAACCTTGTCGGGGTGTCAGTGTCCTCATCACACAGTATCATATTATCCATCTTTTGTTATTCCTACCTGGGTTCTATCTTCTTCTTCGGGTTTGAAGATGAAGGGGCTTATCGCTTATACTTGACAGTAGTGTACATTGGGGTGGCTTCGGCACATTCTTGAGATCTTTCCGGGTTTTGGATATCTCCCCTCTATGCTCTAATGTACATACTTGCCTACACAAACACTATCATGCACTAGTACTTGTCATAGTACGCTCTTGAGTGACTGTTCACTTTGGGATCTTCGTGCGATAACTGTTTCTTTTAGGAATGTGTGTATCGGGTGATTTGAAGTTCTAGCTAGGAGCACGCCTAGAGGACCATGTAGAGCGATTTGTTATTTCGGGTGCACACGAAATCATAAATCGAAATGCATGAAAATCTTGGTGGACTTCGTGTTCGGACTAATGGTCATGCTGGAACCACGTTCTGAATTCGGTTGGTCACTTGTAGCTCGATCTGTTGGTGATTTTGAGTGTCTTGTCTCATGTTTGGCAGAACATGTCTGGTCGCGCTGGTGGACGTGCTGGTGGACGCCGTGGTGGCGGCGGGGGTCGCCATGGCGGTGGACGAGGTGGTGGGAACATCACCATGACTCAGGCGGAGTTGGAGAACATGTTGCAGCAGCAGTTGAACGTTGCGTTGGCTGCTTTCCAGGCTGCTCAGCAGACCCTGGGAAACACTAATCAGGTGCAGTCTGGGTGCACCTACAAGATGTTCATGGACTGTAAGCCCCATTTCTTCAATGGGACTGAAGGGGCAGTGGGTCTGCTCCGGTGGTTAGAGAAGATCGAGTCGGTGTTTGCTATGTGTAACTGTCCTGACGCTGATCGTGTCAAGTATGCTTATGCTACTCTAGAGGGACACGCTTTGACCTGGTGGAACTCCACCACTGCGAACCTTGGCCTGGGTGAGGCCAATGCTATGCCGTGGTCCGAGTTCGTTCAGATGTTGCGAGCGGAGTATTGCCCGAGGGACGAGATTATGAAGTTGGAGCATGAGTTCTGGAATCTGAAGATGGTTGGGTCGGAGATCGAGGAGTTTACTGCTAGGCACAACGAGTTGGCTGTAATGTGCCCCGGTTTGGCTACACCGGAGTACCGGAGGATTGAGCACTACGTTGCTGGGTTAGTGCCGGAGATTGTTGGGCTTGTTGCCGCTGCTGATCACACTACTATGTTGGCCACTGTTCGGTCAGCTCACAAGCTGACCAACATGAAGGTTGCTGAGGGTGTTCTACCTCCGAGGGGTGCTGCTGTGAAGGCCCATGCGGACAACAAGAGGAAGTGGGAGAGTGCTAGGAAGAACGTTGGGTCGTCTCAACAGCAGGTTAAGAGGCAGGACGTTGTGGGAGCGTCATATGAGCAGAAGACTGGGGGTTATGTTGGTAAGAGTCCGAAGTGTAACACGTGTGGGTATCACCATGTTGGGGGTTGCGATGCGTTTCGCTGTAATCGTTGTCAGCGAGTCGGTCACATGGCTAAGGATTGTAGGGTCAATCTGCAGCCGAAACAGACTCAAGCGGTTGTCCCCGCTCCTGCTCCTCGGGGAAACCATGGGTGTTATAACTGTGGGGAGACTGGGCACTTCAAGCGGGATTGTCCTAAGCTGAACCGAGGGACTGCAAGTGGTGCTGGGAACGAAGGCGGCGGTCGAACTACTCGTGGTCATGTTTACGTCATTGGCGCTAGGGAGAACCAGGAGGATCCTGACACTGTTACTGGTGAGTATTCTTTTCTTGATTCTTGTTATGCTCGTATTCATTCTCGTTCACATTGTTTGGCGATTCGTATTCATTATGTGCATTCAGTTTGGCATTTGGTCATCGTTTTGCATTCATGGGTCTGATGTGGGTCTTATAGAGATGCTACTTGGACGGTACCGGTGTGTCATTATACCGATCGCAGTAGTCTCTAGTAGGCCTTCGATCAGGAGGATTCATTCTTTTGTATTCACTTTGGGGGAGGGCGGTTCCCCGGCATAGGATATCTGTTGATATCATCTTTCGTTCGTGGTTATCATTTCGTTTGTGTTCTGGGAAACGTTACTTGGGTTAGGTCGACACTCATTAATGTCGAAGAGTGAATCTCGGGGCGAGATTCCTTTCAACAGGGGGATGATGTGACGACCGGGAAAATTTTTCTTTTTATCGCTTCGTTCTCTTTGACTTCGGGAAATTTTCGGGAAGAAAATTCTTTCAACAAGGGGATGATGTGACACCCGGCATGTTTAGGTCAACATTTTATAAACACATAAGTCTACCTTAGCGAAAAACGTTTATTAAAACATACTTGGCGGGGTCGGTAGAGTCGGAACACAGTCCGTATTGTCCAGGGTTCAATGATCTGTAGGATCATTGGGAGTCATTTTGGGAATACACTAGTACCGGGTCCCGTTGTTGGTGAATTACATAAACAAATTAAGTGTATGTGTAGATTATTGTCGTATGGTGGATTATATGCTTCGATGTGTTTAAATGATGTGTAGATAATCATCCGTGCTTAAATATGTTAAACATAGACTAAGGTTGCATGCTCGTATGTTAGGGTGCGTTAGAATGCGTTAAACACGACAAACTGGAAAACTAGACAAACATGGACCCTGGTTCGACCACTTCGAGTGGTCGAAGGAGGAAACTTGTTTGGTTCGACCCTTTGTAAATGGGCGAACCTGAGATATAGAATTGAAAGAATTCCCTTTGACCAGGACAGGGCTCATTCGACCCTGTGAAAGGGTCGAAGGAGAGTACATTCGCCCAGGTAAAAGGGGCGAATGTGAACATAGTATAAATACCACACTTTGTCATTTTTCACCATTTCACAAACCCTAAACGTCTCTAAACACTCTCTAGCATCTTTAAACATTGGGGAAGGAGTTTTTGCCCTTGTTTTCTATAATCTAACCTACAAACATCTTCTACACAAAGATCTAAGGCGTGTTCTTCATTCTAATTCATTTTTAAAGCATTTCAATTCGTTCTCATTAAACCCCAAGAGTCCAGATCTGATTCAAACATGTTTTCATAAATAAAAACCTTCCTAATATCTTTCTAAACAAAACCTATTCATAAACAATGAGTTTTCATACAAAATAACATGTGTTAATGGTGTTTTATGTGATGTTATGTATTGTTTGATGATTGATTGTTGTATAGATGTTATAACAATGATCTAGGACTGTTATTGATGACGTTTTATGATTGAGATAGGTTACAATTGATTATTGATGATGTTATGTTCATTTTAGGAATTTTGGGTTAGATCTAGGGCTTGTTCATGATGATAGTGATAAGGATATGATTGGGGGTTTCTTGTTCATGATAATCTGAGTATATTAAGTTGATAATTGATTGATTTCATAAAGTTTCCTAATTGGGTAAAGATTGCATGCGTTTGATGTGACATCTCCATAATTTGCTATTTCGGGTAACTTGTAAAACGAACGGATTTCGGGATAAAATTGGTAGGGTTATGTAAGAATATGTTAATGATAGTTGACTGCTGTGATTGGTAATGTTTCGTGATGTTTTCGGAGCGTTTAGATGCGTTTTGGTGCGTTTTATAAAATGCTGATGAAAACGGGCGAACGTGGAATAAAATTTGTTCGAATGGGCGAACGTGGAACAAAAAAATGGGAAAAACGGGCGAACGTGGAAAAACGAGCGAACGCGGGAAAAACGGGCGAACGTGGGAAAAACGGGCGAACGTGGGAAAAACGGGCGAACGTGGGAAAAACGGGCGAATGTGGCTCAAACGGGGGAACGTGGAACAAAATGTGGGAAAAACGGGCGAACGTGGCTCAAACGGGCGAACGTGGAAATGGGAAAAACCACATTCGACCATCTGATGTCCGGAATGAGATTTTTGATGCAAACTAAGTGTTTTATGCTTGAAACTTATGTATTAAACTTATGTGCATGACTAATTGATGTAATGGGTCACCAACGGGATGTCGGGTCAGTCTGGGATGTCCGGTTAACGTTTAAACACACTTTTTAACACACGTAGTCAAGATCTGGACAATCGGGGACTAGTTAGCCTTCGGGTTAACAGTCATCACACTTATGTAAACTCATTGATAGGTTGTCATTAGTTGGGATTATCATACACGTGTTGGAATTCTAGTCATCAGAAGACGCACTCTAAGGTGAGTTTCACGGCCCCTCTTTTATACTCTTTTCTCTCGGGGGAGAAGCATGCCACTCGTTTTAGCAATGCAACGTTTATGATTCGAAAACGCAACTCTTATGAAACTTACCACTTTTGGAAACATAACGCTTTTGAAACGCAACGCTTTTGAAACACGACGCTTTTGAAACACAACACTTTTGAAACGCAACGCTTTTAGAAACATGACGCCTTTTGGGAATGTGACTCTTTTAAGAAACGTGACACGTTTGGCACTTGGCATATTTAAACATTGATGTTTGGCATTTGACACTTGACGCTTGGCACTTATTTACTATACGACGAAACCTAAGTCCCTATTGAAACCATGAATGTGCGGGGCACAACGGTGGAAATGTGGATAGATCTATCGGGTGTGACGAACCCCACCTGACGGCTGGGAGCCGGGCGGGTGCATATTGTCTCTACTTGACACTTGACACTTGACACATGGGCAGCAACTTGAGCAACGTTTGTCAGTAATGGTTTTAGCAACATAGTCGTAGTAGTAAGGGAACGTTTGTTATTTACTTGGAACTTTTGCACACTTGGCACTTTATGAGGAATTGCTTTACACATGAAAACGTTTACGAACTTAAAACCTGTGAACTCACCAGCATTATATGTTGCCGTCTTTTTGGCATGTTTTCTCAGGTCGCTAAGGTAGCAGCATTGAGTATAGGCGCACGGAGTCTCACGGCGTCTAGGGATCATATGCATGTTTTGTTAATCATTTCAGACTTTGAGTTTTACTTTTAAGTTGTAATAATACATTTTGCTTCCGCTGTGTTAGAACGGTTTTTGAAACTCAATGGTAGTTTACGTTGTTTTCTTAACATATAGATGTCGTTTATTGTGACCGTTGACTTGGATCCTGGTGTGTCACGCACCTCGCGGTAAAACCACGCATGTGGAAATTTGAGGGTGTGACATTCTGCAATATACAGCAAATGTAGTTGCTTCATGGACTGTGTTTCCTACACCCGCTCAAAAGCAGTCGATCAGTCAACAACAAATATTGGCCGGAACTCGGGCTCTCACCGCAACTACAAACTAATCATAAAGTGTCCAAAGTATCCTCATGAGCGATAATGAAACTAGAAGCAACAATAAAACTTCAAAATTAAACTACTTGCATGAGTATTACTCTTGGAAGGGCAAGATTCAACATGCCATGAATAATTTAAACCAAACACTTTTTTTATAAAAGAACTTATCAAGTTATTGTTTTTTTCTCACCACATAAGCTAATCGAAACACTTTTCTAAAAACTCATTTTTTAAAAGTCATAAGTTAATAACTCATTTTAACAAAAAGTTGTTTTAGTCTCAAATAAGTTTGTCCAACATGCCATGAATATAACAAAGAGACACAGTCCGACACTATCAAGAGGATCGCATGCCAACATGCAATTAAAAATATTTAAGATTTGAGTTTAATACTAATTTAAGTGGTCATCGATCTTGATTAGATTTCAAATGGGATTAGGTGTATAGTTAATAATATTTTCAAAAAGTAGAGGCTGCTATGTGTTATTCAATAATTGATTCAAGATTTGTTTAGGGATTTCTTTACAATCGTTCATGTTGTTTTTTATTTTGTTGATTTAGTATCGTATATGTTATATGTTTGTGTTATTCAATAATTGACGCAACATTTGTGATTTTGTTGATTTGAAATAGGGGTGTTCATCGGTTCGGTTTACGGTTCATTTGGTTTATTCGATTCGGTTTATTCGGTTTTCAAAATTTTGTACCTCAAATCAAAAATCAAACCAAACCAAATTAAGAATATGAAAAACCAAACCAAATTCAACCAAATTGAATTCGGTTCGGTTTCGGTTTAACATCAAACAAACCAAATTCAACCAAACAAACCAAATTGAAACGAAGTTTTTTTTTTCTCTAACTTATATACCTATATGTTCCAAAATCCGAAAAGAAAGTTTGCAATAAATATAAACCAAAAAATCAAACCACGCAAACAGAAACATCAAAAAAATTAGAAATAATAAAATGAACCCTAGTTTACTAGTTTATACTCAGATTATTACCTCTATAAATTGGTGGGCTTTATTTATTTTGGGTTGGGTTTAATATTTTGGGCTTATATATTATATATGAGTTACTAGCTTATACCCCGGAAGCGTCCCGGTTGAGAAATCTAAGTAAAGTGAATAAAATTAGAAGTATCTAAACTATAAAAATGACATCTATGTATCAACTTACATTACATATTTTAAAAAAAATATACCAAAAGATCCATTTCACCTTACACTATCAACACCTAAAACAGAATATTAAGATCCCAAGCACTTCAAGGGGACATAGATTGTTTAGCACTAATACATTTAGTCAAAGGTCTTTAACTGCATACAACAAGATTTAAGCTAATTCAGAATATGGTAGAAAAAAAAAACATAGCAATTACCTGTTGGAGAGCGTCCCGGGTTGAAATATCTAATATGACATAATAAAATATCTAATATGACAACATAATTAATGACTTTCCAATATATGATTAATGAATATTATTGTTATTATTATTATTATTATTATTATTATTATTATTATTATTATAAACAAATCTCTGCCATAAGTTATCATATTCTAATATAAAAAAAGGGTAATTGGGTCGGGTATCACCTAATCCCAGGCCCGACCCAAACCCACAATTTTTTTTAAACTAATTCCAAACCTGACACAATACCTGTCGGGTTACAAAAAGTAGTCGTTTTTTTCTCCCTTTTTTATATACCACTATGGTACTCGTTGGAAAGATAATAAAACGCTATTTAATTTGGTGTAATTTTTTTCTTTAAAAAATCTCGTGTATAAAAGATATTAACGTTTAAAAGTTATGGGATGAAACATTAGAGATAAAAATCTAATTTTGTTTTTAAATTTTAAATTATTATTTTCCTAAAATAAAGGTCTTGCAACATGGGATGACACATGGTACACTCAATAAAGAGAATACCCTCTTTGAATGCCATGTCATTAAAATGACTTTGGTTTATTATATGCATAGATTAAATATTATTATTTTTATTTAATAATTAATTATTTTACCGGTTTATTCGGTTATCCAAATAAACCAAATAAACCAAATAAAAAAATGTAGAACCAAAAACCAAACCAAACACCGAATAAGCAATTCGGTTTCGGTTAAAACCAAACCAAACACCAAATTCGTTGTTCGGATTGGTTTTTTCGGTTATGGTTACGGTTCGGTTTTCGGTTTTTATTTGGTTTGCGGTTTTTCTGAACACCCCTAATTTGAAATTGTATATGATGTTTTTAGTTTTACGCTTCTCTTTATAATCGTTTGTGTTATTTAATTTTTGTGTTTACATCAATGATATTTTGTTGATTGACAATCGTATATGTTTTGTTATATACAATTTCACAAGATTTATTGATTTGAAATTGTATATGATGTTTTTAGTTTTACGCTTTTCTTTATAATCGTTTGTGTTATTTAATTATTGTGTTTACCTCAATGATATTTTGTTGATTGACAATCGTATATGTTATGTTATATACAATTTCACAGGATTTGTTGATTTGAAATTGTATTTGATGTTTTTAGTTTTATGCTTTTCTTATAATAGATTGTGTTATTTAATTATTGTGTTTACTTCAATGATATTTTGTTGATTGATAATCTTATATGTTTTGTTATATTCAATTTCACAGGAACTATCACTCTGGTTCAGCCATTTTTTAAAGCGATTGTTCACAATCATGTAACAGATCAGGTAAGAAATGAAATTATAACTTTGAATTGTATTTATTATTTTGGTGTAATATATAATAAGGAATGGGATAATATGAAAACTCACCTTTTTATTTTTTTTAAAGGTTAATTTCTTTTTAAATCTTGTAGTCTGTGAGACTTGAACCCAAGACCTTTCACAACCTAGGTGTTTTTTAAAGGCTTTGCCTTTGCCAATGAACCACCACCCCATTGGTATATGAAAACTCACCTAAGTTGTGAGAACTAGAGAACTCCTGTGGACCATTTACCAAGTGACACATCACTTTTATAGTTTATTGTATTTTTTAATTAGGGGTAGTAAAGTCTTTTTGCATACACTATGTATGGGTATTTTAGTAATAACACTCCACCCCACCCACCACACCCTCACCCCAACTAACCTTTTTTAAATATCAATAATAATAATAATAATAATAATCATAAAATTCACATGACTCTCTCTCTCACACACACACACACCAGACACACCCTCTCTCGCTCTCTCTAAAAAAGAACGAAGGGGGGCGGATGATGTAGATGGGGGGTGGATCTGTGGTGGTTTGATGATGAACGAAGGGGGGCGGATGATGCAGAGGGGTTTTTGAAGATGGTAGGTGGGTGGTGGTTCAACGGTGGTAACGATGAAGATGACGGTGGGGAGAGGGGTTTTAAGGGCTGTGGACGGTGGTGATGATGAAGATGGGGTTTTTGCAGAAGGGGGGGGGGTGGATCTGTGGTGGTTTTGCAGAGGGTGAAGGGGTTGGATGGGGTTCGTCGTTTGACTGTGATGGGGTTGCAGAGGGGAGGACGACGGTGGTTGATGGTGATGGTGGGTTTTGCAGAGGGAGGACGACGGTGATGGTGGGATTTGTAGAAGGGGAAGACGACGGTGGTGGTGGGTTTTTGCAGAAGGGGGAGGACGATGATGGTATGTTGGTTTATTATTGTTATTGTTATTGTTATTATTATTATTTCTATTATTATTATTATTATTTTTGTTTCCTGATATTATTATTATTATTATTATTATTATTATTATTATTATTATTATTATTAATGATCTTATGGTGAAATTTTAGGGGGTTTTTGTCAGGAGACGATGCTGTGAAAAGATGATGTTTTGCGTTAAGGAGTCGATGCTGTGGAGACGACGATGAATGGTGTAGTATCTTGTAAGAAAACACTGGTGTAAGCATCAGTTTACACAAGTGTAAATATGAATGTATAGTCGTTTTGATGTAAGAAAACACAGGTGCAAATATGAATGTAAAGCACACCATCATCTAGTTTTAGTTTTTTACACTAGTGTATTTTTGTAGAAGTTGTGTATGGCAGATTTACACTGTTGTAAATCATCCTTATTGTATGTTTTGTTTGGTTTTTACACCAGTGTAATTGTTGTAAAAGTTTGTGTATGGCAAATTTACACTGGTGTAAAAAATTACACCAGTGTAAAAACGAGAGTGATATGACAGAATGTACAATTTGATTTTTTGTTTTAAAAAATGAATTAATAAAAAAATAAAATAAAGTTTTAAAAAAAATTAAATGTTATTATATTATTTTTTTCTCTCTCATGGTTTTTTACCTAAATACCCTTAAAGTAATATTTTACATTAAAATAATACTTACTAATCATGTAAAGACAAAAAACTCTCATCTTTGATCTCAACCATTGAATCACCAAGATCAATGGTCTATAAGGGTTCTCTGGTTCACAACTTGAGTGAGTTCTCATATTATCCTAACCGTATATAATAAACTATAAACTGCTAACATTTTGATAAATATGGTAGTATCTTCCTCCATGTTACCATCAGTTACGTACAGAGGAGAATTTCCAAATTGGTCGTGTGATCTTAAGCACAAATGATGGTAGAAATTGGGGTGCCGAAATTAAAGAAAACTGTAAATCATATAAAATAACTGATGGGTGGAATGGAGTTTTTGGTTTCCCTTGTGAGAAATCGTTGATTCATTGATTTAAATTATTAATTTTTTATTTATTTATTTATTTATTTATTTTTAGAAATATAAGGGTTTCTCATTCAATCTAGGACAAAGAAATTACATCAAGAAAACGGGTAGGCGGGCAACAAGCTGCGCCGCCACCCCTTTCTGAATAGCAAATCCTAATCTACTAAAAACGTAGCCATACCCACCCGGAGCCGAGACACTACTTTGAATAACTCGTTGAACCCTGGTCAGGAAACAGATAGCCTACGGTGCCAATGAGCCAAAGGTATCAAAAGCCAATGAGCCAAAGATAATAATTTAAAAATAAAAATTTGGTTATGGGTTGATTGTTTGTTATTAGTTGTTTCAAGAACATATTAAAGGTTGATACTTTGATTAAAAATGCATTTGGTTTTCTTAGGGGATGTGTGTAAGAGCATTCACAATAGCTCCCCCATTTTTATGTGAGAGTAGCCCCCAAATTATATGGGGTGGTTTTGAGGGGTTGTGAGTGAAGAAAAATGGGGAATCTAATGTTGATCGGTACATTTGGGGTTATTTGGGAATCTTTTGGGGAAAACTGAAAACTGTATTTATTTTTTAATATTTGTTGAAAGTGGTTGTGAGTGAAGGAGAGAGAAACTGTAATGATTTTTAATGTAATATGTGGTTGTGATTGGTTGTGAGTAAATGGGGGATGGGGAAGCTACCGTGAATGCTCTAACAAGCGAAATCTGAGTTTAAAAGATCTGTGACTACGGATAATGTTTCGGGTAAGAGTAAGAGATATGCTACCGTCGCCTCTTTGCTACATCATCTCCAACTGCTAATCAGAGGGTTGATTCTTGGTTTAACTAGTGTCATATCTTCTAGGGACTCTCTTTTTCTCTTTCACCTTTTCATAATTCCATTATTTATTTCTGCAAGTTTAATTGGTTTTAATTTAAGAAAGATGATTGGTTTGCTTGTTTGTTTTGGACTTTAGTAGAATTATTAAGTCATCAACTATTTGTTTGTTGGTAATTAGTTTTAGGTTTGTGATTAACTATATTACATCTGAATTTGAAATATTTTTTGCTCTTTTAGCCTCTTTCTTGGCATATGTGAAATGGGTTAGGCTAATAAGTTATTAATTAGTCGTTTTTTAGGTTCTGTCGTTTGTGTCGTATATGCAGTTTCCTTTCCAGTGGTTGTGAGAGATTACAGAGATGTGATAAGTTTTTGAATGGTTTCAACTTTCAATTTAAGTGATTGTTTAGTTGATTAGTTTAGGAATTATAGGAGTCATCATCAGAATGTGAGAGATTAGAGAGATGTGAAGAGTTTTTAATAGTTGCAGCTTACTTAAGTGATTGATTAGCTAATTAGTGATTAGGTTTTAGGTTAGAGAATATGACTTATTACTTATTAGAATACAATGGACATGCAGTGATTGAGTGTGACGGATTGGAGAGATGTGATTATGTTTATGTATTTTGAGACTTTGAGCAGATATTTGCGAGCAATAAGTTTGAATTTAGTTGTATTGATGTTAAATAACTATAAGTAAATGACTATTGGTAACTGGTAACTTCAATTTTGGTTCATGATGGTTTGAATTAGAAGTTTTTATAGTTTGTTGTTTGTTGAGAGTTGACATTAGGTGTAGAAAAGTATTGACAGCTATGGAAGATTGTGTGTTTTAGAATTTTTGTTAGATTTATTGGGATAGAAATAAAAATGCATATACATTGGACATCCTAAATCCTAATATTTGAACTAGAATCTTTTTATCTCGGGACGCTCCCGAGATATAAGCTAGTAAACTAATATATCTGTTATTTTTCAATGATGGGTCGATTGGAAACTAAAGTCTGCCTATATATATGCTCTAAGGTTATTTCATATAACAATTAAATCGAGAATGTGTAGTTTGGAAAAAACGTGGTAACCTTTTCTTACTAACACTTACAGGTGATGGTGTAGACGAACATCGCCTCAACTCTACTCGTATCTCCTCTATTCGAACAGCTCTATCTGATGCCAAGGGCGACTCGATGCCTGGCTCGGTCTTCATCACCATTGCACAGGGAAAGTTCTTTTGTAATGGCTTTGATTTTACCCCGATCTCTCGTTCTTTCACAGTGGCTGATACCATTCGCCAACTGAACGAACTCTACAAGTGTTTAGTCGCAGATTTCATCTCCCTACCTATGCCAACAATCGCGGTTATTACTGGCCATGCTATTGGTTCAGGACTTGGGCTTGCGTTATGCCATGATTATGTCTACATGAGGCGTGATCATGGTGTGTTGAGTATGAACGAGATCCACAAAGGGATCATGTTGCCAGACTATGGGGTTGAGCTAATACGGTCAAAAGTTGTGGGGCGTGCATCGCTACGAGATGTTTTGTTGCGCGGAGTAAAGGTGAAGGCGGATGACGCCATAACATTGGGGTTAGTTGATATAGCATATGAAGGCCGTGAAAGTGTGGTGGAGGGTGGTTTGCGAATGGGGGCGGAGTTAGCGAAGATGAAGTGGAATGGTGAGGTGTATGCGAAGGTGCGTAAATCTTTGTATCCGGAGTTGTGTAGCGCGCTTGGATTGGGTTTCAAGCCGAAGCTTTAAGCGAGCCTAAACGCGAGTAATCGATGTTCTTGTCGGCGGTATAACTGCCTAAACCTTTCATGTCGTGTTAGCTTTCGAGGTTAAGATACATATATGCATGTTCAGTTTATTAATTTTGTACTTTTGGCTATTTTGTAATTTCATAGTTAAAGAACTACAAGTTTTCTTACTCAGGTTGATTAACCCACTCGTCTTTAGCAAGTACTGGTTAAGACATGAACCACTTACCCCCTAGTGTTAGGCTTACATGTGTATACTCGATTAAGACCATATAAGTAATTCTTTTTGCTATCAGGTAGTGTTTGGTTACACAAATAAGAGGTGGAATGAAAACTGGTGTTGGTTGGTTAATAGAATGAAATAACCCGTTACGATTTATGTAAGGCATCTCATTCACTCTAAACACCCCAGAATCATGTCATCCACCCTTACAGTTTGTTTTTCATTTCCCTCTCTTTCACCATTAATCAACACCACCACCCTCGCCATCATTTATCAACACCACAACCACCGCCATTCACTATAAACACCCCAAAATCTATTTCTCACATTTAATGGCCTCATCACAACGCATGAGTCCTAGGTCAGCTTAGTTATTATGTTCTATGTTTCACATGTCAATCTAATTTTATTTCATTTGTTTTGCGAGTCGATGTTGGGGCGATGATGTGCAATTGATGTTATTTGACACAGTTTTACACCCTCATCGCAACAGGTTGTTTAATACTAGTTTTTAGTTAAATAATAAAAAAATGATAATATCTACTCAAATCCAAGATACAATTAATTATATTAAAAAAGTGGCAATCCTTCACTTATAGCTCAGTTGGTAGGTGACCGGGATCTCCTTTGAAGAGACGCAGGTTCGATCCCTACGGGTGACATTTGAGGGATATTAGGCAATGAAGAGGAAAACCCGTAAGCCATTAGTTGCGCAGGTTCGAATCTGAGCTGACCCGGTTTTCATCCGGCTGTTTCTGGGAGAACGCCGTAGTCCCCACCGTACCAGCGTGGACCCGGTTCAGAAAACATAGTCTGGATGCGTGGGTGATTAGGGCCTGCCAAGTGGCCTACGATTGACTGCACAACAGTTTCATATCTCGTAGTAAATAATGTTCAAAGTAATATCACGTGTCCTTTTTTAATATTTAATTTAGAGTTAATTAATAAAAACCGCCCTCGTGGTTTAGGACAATTTGCCACTTCAGTTCAAACTTTTAAAAATTGCTTGAACAGTCCCAAACTTTTGACAAAATAGGCCAAAACTGTCAAAGAACTTAACCCAATTAACTTTTTAACGTGGGGCAATTTGGTCAAGTCACTTCAAAAATTGTCTTCTTCCCTAATCAGACCCATCACCACCACCATCTTCACCTTTCACCACCACCACCATCCACCTACAACCACCCACCATCTCCTCCACCTGTCACCACCACCATCCACCCACCAACCTAAAACAACATGCTCATCACCACCATCTCCTTTTTTTATTATAATAATGGTAGTGTTTATGTTAGCTTACACTGATATGTTTTTGACACTAGTGTTACATTCTAGAGAACTTACAAATCCGTTAGGTTATTTAGGTTTAGATCTTTTTAAGTTTTCTTCTTGTTGTGTGTAGTGATGATAAAATATGGTTTAGTTGTGAAAGGTTACATTTTCATAGATCTCAGCTAACTCCACAAACTCTGCTTCCTCTAACTATTAATCCCTTGGACCATAATATTGCTATTGAATCTTAAACCTCTGAATTCATTCGCTATAGCCAAGGTTGCAAAAGGCGCTAGGCGCTAGGCGGGCGGTGAGGTCCAGCCTAGGGACTAGTCTGAACTAGGCAGGACAAGGCGAAAATTAGGCGGAATTAGGCGTTTTGGTATTTTATACATATTTTATATATATATACACACAAATCTAGGTGTTTTTTGGAAATATGTTAAGATATATATACACATAATACTAAGAAATACTTACTATTGGGTGTGGTAAAATAATAAATGAAATGATATTTTCTGAACTAGTAATATACGTAACTTTCAAATTCAATAAAATAATATAACTTAAATACAAGTAAAAGTAAATAACAATAAACTTGTTTTGCTTTTTGAAAAGGTGGAGCAAGTGGAGAAAAGACAGAACACTGACATAAAGGTCCAAATTAAACAAATAAAATATGAAAAAGTATCTAGCCATTATTATATTTTATAACATTCATCTTCCTCATTTTGTTATCACCGGAGCTTGACTTCTCTTGCTAGAAATTATAACCCTCAAAAAAAAAAAAAAAAAAAAAAACCAGCGCCTAGGTCGGCCTAGGACCACCTAAACCCGCCTAATGGCCAAAACGCCTAGGATCCAGCCTAGGACCTTATTCCGATTTACCCTTTAGCCTAGCGCCTAGGCGACCGCCTAGGCCGCCTTCAGCAACACTTGCTATAGCCACCATGTTAGGCATCTCTCTCCTCATCTTATTCTGTTACATCCTCTTATACTTCCCATCCACAACCCCATCACCAATCCCTATTGCAAAAAGTCAAACACAAAGTCAACACCAATCAGGTCAAGACCCATTCAAGAACTTGTTGGGCGCATTCAATAAATGGGATTTGGAAGTGGGTTGTGCTAATTTTAAGAAAAAACATGTGGGGTTGGGGAAAATAGGGGTAAATTGTCACCCTTGCAGGTGGGTATCGGTGAAAATGAATGTAGTGAGTTGAAGATGGATCATGTGGGTGTGTTGGTTAAAGGGTGGACTTGGATTTTTGATAATTTGGATAATTTGTATTCGTGTCGATGCGGGTTGAGTTATTTGTGGAGTTTGCAATTTTTAAAACGAGGAGATTGTCACACCCTCAAATTTCCACTTGCGGGGTTTTACCGCGAGGCGCATGACAAACCAGGATCCAAGTCAACAATCACAATAAACAACTCTATATGAAAAATGTAAAGAAACATAACCGACGATTTTATAAGCGGAAGCGTTTAAGTAGCATTTAATCAACTATGCTATCATCCCAAAAGTTATTCAAAACACTTTTTATTACAAAACGTGCAACTATGCCTAGACGCCAATGCAGACCCGTGCGCCTAGTTCCATTTGTTGCTACCTTAGCGACCTGAGAAAAACATGCCAAAAAGATGTCAACATATAATGTTGGTGAGTTCACAGGTTTGTTCAATATGTTACCAAAACGTTACCATGTCCATACTATATCAATGTTACCAAGTACGCTAGCTAGGCGTATGTTTTATTACTACTACGATTGGAAACCATTACTAGACACGTTTAGCAATGTTTAGCATGTTTAAGCAGCCCGTATGTTCAGCATGATACCAATGTTCCTGTTCGAGACAATATGCACCCGCCCGGCCTCCAAGCCGACGAGTGGGGCAGGTCACGCCCAATAGATCTATCCACATTTCCCCCGTTGTGCATCCCCGCACATTCATGGTTTCCCCCGGGACTTCCAAAGATCGTATAACAATACAAAGTTAAAACCATAGTATGACATATGTTACCAAACTAGTTTAGCGCATGTTTTCTCCCCCAAAAGTTAAAAGCAGTAAAAGTGAGGCCGTGAACTCACCTTAAATAGCGTTCTTCGATTACAAGCAAAGATGTTTAGCCCTTGATAATCCCTCTACCGGATATCTATCAAAATGTTCACATAAGTGTTCCGACTAATAACCATAAGGTTATCTAGTCCCCGATTGTCCAGATCGTAACCAAGTATGTTTTAAAACGTGTTTGAATGTTTAACCGACACACTAGACCGACCCGACATCCCGTTGGTGACCCATTACCCTAACTAATCAAGTACACATAGATTACACACAAGGTTCAAGCATAAAACACTTAGTTTGTATCAAAAATCTCATTTCTGCATCAGAACGGTCGAACCAGTCAGCTTTAAGTCTCCTTCGCCCGTTTTCAGTCTCCTTCGCCTGTTTTACATCTCGTTCGACCGTTTGATGCCTCCTTCGCCCGTTTTACCACGTTCGCCAACAAAAACCCAGGTTCGACCCTGGATTCCCTCCTTCGCACCTTCGATCGGTCGAAGGAGGCCAGGTTCGCCCCTATTGTGCAAATTTTCCTAAAAACGCTTCAAACACATTCAAAACGACTCGAAACATCATCAAACACAGCAGTCAAGCATGGATAACTTATCCCTACAAAACCCACAGATTTCCCCCGATAATACGTCCGTTTCAGCCCTTTCCCAAAATGGTAAAGATTATGGAAACATCACTTTCATGCATGAATAATTTACCCAATTTGGAAACTTTTGAAATCGATTCATATTCAACTTGAAGTGCTCAGTTTGTCGAGTGTTCGATCTTTCCTTATCAGTTCTATTGATCATAAATATCATGCATCAAGTCTAGATTCGTTAAAACCCCCAAATACCCATAATATCATGTTTCTATCATAGACATAGCAGCAAATCATCGAACAACACATAACACCACATAATACACAATTTACATATGTTATTCACCATGAAAACCTATGTTAAATGATAATGTTTTGATTTAGAAAGATGTTTAAATGGTTTTTAATCATAAAAACACCCTTAGAACAGATCCGGACAATTAGGGTTAGATGAAAACGAATTAAAATGCTTTTAAAAAGGTTTAGGATTAAGAACACACCTTGGATTCTTGTTTAGATGTTGTAGATAGGTTAGATTATGAAAAAGAAGAGCAAAAACCCCTTCCTTAGTGTTTAAGATTGTTTGAGAGCGTTTTGGGACGGTTAGGGTTTGTGAAATGATGAAAAATGACAAAGTTTGGTATTTATACTACTTCTCCTTTGCCCCATTTCATTGGCCGAAGGTGACCTCCTTCGACCCTTACACAGGGTCGAATGAGCCCTGTCCTGGTCGATGGGAATTCTTTCAATTCCACTTCCCAGGTTCGCCCATTTACAAAGGGTCGAACCAGGCAATTGTTCTCCTTCGACCACTCGAAGTGGTCGAACCAGAACCCCTTTTTAACTAATTTTCCAGTTTGTCGTGTTTAACGCATTCTAACACATCTTAACACATAAGCATGCATCCTTAATCTATATTTGACATGTTTAAGCATAGATAATCATTTACACATCATTTAAACACATCTATGTATATAATCCACCACACGACGCATAATCTATACATATACTTAATTAGTTCATGTAATGTCACCAACAACGGATCCCGGTACTAGTGTATTATCAAAACGACTCCCAATGATCCTCCAGATCATTGTACCCTGGACAATCCTAACTTGACTCGACTCAACTAACCCAGTTAAGTTCGTTTATAAACGTTTCTCGCTAAGGTAGACTTAGATGTTACTAATATGTTTAAGCCAAACATGCCGGGTGTCACATCATCCCCACGTTGAAAGAATTTTCGTCCCGAAAATTGCGCAAAGCCCCAAAAGAAAGAAACGAAAAAGAACAGAACGAAAAGGAAATTACCGGATGTCCCATCATCCCCACGTTGAAAGGAATCTCGACCCGAGATTCATTCCGCTTCAGCAGTAACATGCCTCGATTCAAACGCGCGTTTCGGAAAAAGATGAGGGTACTTAGCTTTCATCTGCTCCTCCCGTTCCCATGTGAATTCCGGTCCACGGTTCGAGTTCCAACGGACTTTAACGATGCGGATTTTACTCCGACGAAGGCTACGAATCTTGTAGTCGAGGATCTCGACAGGTTCCTCCACAATGCGAAGACGATCATCAACCTTGATCTCTTCCAGTGGTACAATGAGAGATTCATCAGCCAAACACTTCTTCAAGTTAGACACATGGAAGACGTTGTGCACACTACCGAGCTCCGCCGGTAAATCAAGTCTGTATGCCACCGGTCCAATCCGATCCAGGATTGCGAATGGTCCGACATAACGAGGGTTAAGCTTGCCACGCTTTCCAAAGCGTATAACGCCCTTCCATGGTGAAACTTTCAGAAGTACTTTGTCCCCGACCTGGAACTCTAATGGTTTTCGACGGCGATCAGCATAACTCTTCTGACGATCCCGTGCAGCAGCCAAACGTTGACGAATCTGTACGATTTTCTCCGAAGTTTCGTACACAAGTTCCGGACCAGTGAGCTGGCTCTCGCCCACCTCGGCCCAACAAAGTGGTGATCGACATTTCCGTCCGTAAAGAGCCTCGAACGGAGCTGCCTTGATGCTAGAGTGATAGCTGTTGTTGTAGGAGAACTCCACTAATGGCAGGTGGATCTCCCAACTTTTGCCAAAATCGATAACACATGCTCGGAGCATGTCTTCCAAGGTTTGAATCGTCCGCTCACTCTGTCCATCAGTTTGCGGATGATAAGCTGTACTCATATCCAACTAAGTACCCAAGGCCTTGTGCAGAGCCTTCCAGAAACGCGAAGCGAAACGAGAATCACGATCAGAGATAATAGAAACAGGCACCCCATGCCGAGCAACCACCTCCTTAAGGTAAAGTCGAGCCAACCGCTCGAGTCCATCGGTTTCCTTAATAGGTATAAAACGTGCCGATTTTGTCAGCCGGTCAACAATCACCCAGATCATATCATAACCACTAGGTGACCTTGGCAGTTTGGTGACAAAATCCATCGTGATTCGCTCCCACTTCCATTCCGGAACCTCTGGTTGTTGTAGGAGACCAGACGGCCTCTGATACTCCACCTTGACTTTAGCACAAGTCAAACATTTGCTGACATAAGAAGCTATATCAGCTTTCATGTTCGGCCACCAATAAAGTATTTTCAAATCCTGATACATCTTATCGGAGCCAGGGTGAATAGAATACCGGGATTTGTGAGCTTCATCCAAAACAAGCTCGCGCAATCCCCCGAACAATGGGACCCAAACACGTCCCGCAAAATAGTGTAAACCATCGGTCCTGAGCTCAAGATGCTTCTCAACACTGTGCATAGTTTCAGCCTTAAGGTTTTCCTCCTTCAAGGCTTCCAACTGTGCAAAACGGATTTGGTCAGGCAACGACGAATGAATGGTGAGCTGTAAGGCTCGAACACGACGAGGATTCGCAGACTCCTTCCTGCTCAAGGCGTCCGCCACAACGTTCGCCTTGCCAAGATGGTATTTGATGGCACAGTCATAATCGTTCAGGAGTTCTACCCAGCGACGCTGCCGCATGTTCAACACCTTCTGGTCAAAAATATGCTGAAGACTCTTGTGATCGGTATATACTTCACACTTGGTACCGTACAAGTAATGTCTCCAAATTTTCAACGCAAAGACTACCGCACCCAGTTCCAAGTCATGAGTAGTGTAGTTCTTCTCATGAACTTTGAGTTGACGAGAAGCATAAGCAATAACCTTCCCGCGTTGCATCAACACACAACCGAGACCACGAATAGAAGCGTCACAATACACAACAAAGTCATCCGTACCCTCTGGCAAGAATAAGATAGGTGCAGAACAAAGTTTCAGCTTCAGCATCTGAAATGCTGATTCTTGTGGTTCATCCCAGTCGAACTTTCGGTCCTTCTGGGTAAGAGCAATGAGGGGTTGAGCGATCTTCGAAAATCCCTCAATAAAGCGACGATAGTAACCCGCAAGACCTAGGAATTGCCGCACCTCAGATGGCGTCTTTGGTGCTTCCCAGTCTTTAATAGCTTCGATCTTAGCCGGATCGACATGAATTCCCAGTTCATTCACCACATGCCCTAGGAATTGAACTTCTCGTAACCAAAAATCACACTTTGAGAACTTAGCATACAACTGCTCCTGTCTCAAAAGTTCCAAGACCAACCGTAGATGTTCCTCATGATCCGCCTTGTTCTTGGAGTAAATCAGAATATCGTCAATGAACACGATGACGAACTTATCAAGGTAAGGTTTGCAAACGCGGTTCATTAAATCCATGAACACCGCCGGTGCGTTAGTGAGACCAAAAGGCATGACCAAGAACTCAAAATGGCCATAACGAGTGCGAAAAGCAGTCTTCTGAATGTCAGCTTCCCTGACGCGCAACTGGTGATAACCGGACCGCAAATCAATCTTCGAATAGTAGCTGGAGCCCTGAAGCTGGTCAAATTGATCATCAATGCGAGGAAGAGGGTAACGATTCTTGATGGTCACTTTGTTCAGCTCGCGATAATCAATACACATACGAAGACTTCCGTCCTTCTTCTTTACAAACAAAATAGGAGCTCCCCACGGGGAAGAACTCGGTCGGATGAAACCCTTTTCCAAGAGTTCCTGTAACTGGCTGGACAACTCTTGCATCTCGGGAGGTGCAAGACGATACGGAGCTCGGGCAATAGGAGCTGCGCCCGGAGTGAGATCAATATCAAACTCAACCTGACGATGGGGAGGAAGACCAGGTAAATCATCAGGAAACACATCAGAAAAGTCACGAACCACCGGAATATCCTCGATCTTCTTCTCATCGTCAGTAGAAACGTTAATAAGTGCCAGAATGGCCGAATAGCCCTTCCGAAGATACTTACGGGCCTTCATGCTAGAGATGATACTCAGCGGAGCACCGCTTTTCTCGCCACGAACCGAAAGAATCTCTCCATCAGGGAGAGGGATCCGAATAACCTTGTCAAAACAAACGATCTCCGTGCGGTACAACGATAACCAATCCATGCCGACCACGACATCAAAACTACCCAGGGGTACCGGCATGAGGTCAATGGGGAAAGACAAATCCGACAGTTCCAAGCGACATTCCCTAAGGGTGTGCGTCGCTTCGATTTTCTTACCATCAGCCAATTCTATTAAGTACTTAGCCTCTAAAGGTGTGGGTACTATATCCAAAGATACGAAACTCTTATCGGCACCAGAATCAAACAAGACAGAAACATAGCGATCATTAAGAAGGAACGTACCGGTAACTGTGTCTGGATCCTGTCTAGCCTCCGCAGATCCAATGACGAAAGCACGTGCAGTCCTGCCTCCGCCGCCGTTATTCCCGTTACCGTTCCCGCCCCTCCCATTATCGCCATGCTTCAGTTTAGGACATTCACGCTTGAAGTGTCCCGTATCACCATAGTTATAACACCCTTGCCTCCCCTGAGTCCCCTGAGCAGCAGGAGCAGGAGTAGCCGTAGGAGTCTGAGTTGGGGTGAGTGCCACCTTGCAATCCTTAGCATGGTGCCCCAACTGATGGCACCGATGACAACGAACCCTATCACAACCCCCAGAATGGTGAAAACCACACTTGTTGCACTTGGGATGCTTCCCAACATACCCACTCGTCTTCTGCCCAGAAGAAGACCCAGATGAATCAAACTTCTTCGCCGGCTGAGCTGGCACCACACTCTTCCCCACACTATCCCACTTTCTCTTGTTCCCCTCAGCAACCTTCACAGCAGCACCCTTGGGTGGCAAAACGCCTTCTGCCACCTTCAGGTTAGTCATCCGATGAGCTGATCGGACAACTTCAGCAATAGTGGGAAGATTCCCAGCAGCCACCAACCCAGCAATCTCCGGCACCAGTCCAGACACATAGTGCTCGATCCTCCTGTACTCGGGTGTGTGCAAATCAGGGCACAACACCGCCAGCTCATTCCTCCTCACAGTGTATTCTTCAATCTCAGACCCAACCATCTTGTAGCTCCAGACCTCATGCTCTAACTTCTATATCTCCTCTCTCGGACAGTACTCACCTCTCAACAGCTGCACAAACTCCACCCAAGGCATAGCAATAGCCTCCCCCAATCCCATGTTCTGAGTAGTAGCATTCCACCACGACAGTGCAGGCCCCTCAAATGTCGCAGTAGCATACTTTACCCGGTCCCCTGCAGGACAGTTACACATAACAAACACAGACTCCACCTTCTCCAGCCATCGGAGCAGTCCCACCGCTCCCTCAGTTCCAGCGAAGTTATGGGGCTAAAAGTTCCGAAACTTCTTATAAGAGCACTGAGGTGGGGGTGGATTGGCACCAACACCTGAAACACGGTACACGAGTAAAACACAAACGAAAGGACACGAAACCCAAAAATAAGGCAAGGTCGACGGAAATCAACTCACCGCCCATGGCATTAATCCCAGCATGGAAATTTGCCATAGCCATGTTCACTTGCTGCTGTAGCAAGTTGTTCAGTTCAGCTTGGGTCATGTTGATGTTTCCACGACCACCGCCTCCAGCGCGACCACCACCGCCAGCACGGCCACCGCCGCCACCACGACATCCACCACCGCGAGCACCAGACATGATCTAACAAATCAGGAAATCGAGGGATTCAGATTCACTTCCAGTGTCAACCACTAGAAATTTACAAGAGTTAACCCAGGGGCAATTCCAGGACTATACATCCAAACTCGAAGTCCATCGGGATTTTCATGCATTCCAGTTTATTATTTCGTGTGCACCCGAAATGATAAACTGCTCTACATGGTCCTCCAGATGTACCCCTAATCCAGACCCCAGTCACCGAATATCGTCGCCTAATAACGTGTGACGATAGGTGCAAGTGTAAGAAGGCATGTGTGTGCTAGAACCAACAAATCAACCCCTCCTTCTTCAATCCAGAAGAAAAAGAAAACAAGAGTAGGTAAGAACCCTAATAAAAGCGGATGATGTAACGGAGAAACATGATGATGAGGTAAGGACACCCCGACAACGTTAGTACGTATCCCACTAATAGACTCAAAGTATGTGACCATCTAGTGTGTGCGACTCGGCTATAGACCAGACTCTACATGCAGTCCTAGTTCACTATAACCATTGGCTCTGATACCAATCTGTCACACCCTCAAATTTCCACTTGCGGGGTTTTACCGCGAGGCGCATGACAAACCAGGATCCAAGTCAACAATCACAATAAACAACTCTATATGAAAAATGTAAAGAAACATAACCGACGATTTTATAAGCGGAAGCGTTTAAGTAGAATTTAATCAACTATGCTATCATCCCAAAAGTTATTCAAAACACTTTTTATTACAAAACGTGCAACTATGCCTAGACGCCAATGCAGACCCGTGCACCTAGTTCCATTTGTTGCTACCTTAGCGACCTGAGAAAAACATGCCAAAAAGATGTCAACATATAATGCTGGTGAGTTCACGGGTTTGTTCAATATGTTACCAAAACGTTACCATGTCCATACTATATCAATGTTACCAAGTACGCTAGCTAGGCGTATGTTTTATTACTACTACGATTGGAAACCATTACTAGACACGTTTAGCAATGTTTAGCATGTTTAAGCAGCCCGTATGTTCAGCATGATACCAATGTTCCTGTTCGAGACAATATGCACCCGCCCAGCCCTCCAAGCCGACGAGTGGGGCAGGTGTAACATCGCAAAATTTTCCCCAAAATTTTAATACATAAAAAGCCCTTATATATATATATATTTTTTTTATTACACCTTTATCATTAATATTATACAAATGTGCCTAAGTCTTTATTTATCCTAACTCACAACTTATATACATACATAAATGTATATAAATAACAATAATAATAATATGATTCTAAATTCTTTTTTTTTTCACATACAAGATTTTTTTTTTAAATAAAGCCTTGAGTCAAATAGTCAACGTCCTAGTCAAAGTCTTAGTCAAACAGTCAAAGTCTTAGTCAAATAGTCAATTCATCATAAAACCTTACTTTATGGTGTTGACCAATTTTAATGGCTAATTGACTCCAAAACTAGTATAAAAACCCACCTATGACCCATTATACTTCGCACCTCTAAATCGATTGTTTCAATCCGATTAAACTTTCCCTCATACCTTTCTTCTATAGTCTATTACTTCTACAATTGAAGCTTTGATTATAAGCTCTTGTAATTGGAGAATTGGAAGCTTGATATTCTTTCTTTTTCGTTTTCTTCAATTTGGACTAGCTACGTTGTTGAGTCTTTGGGATTCACCTCGCATACATTCACAACACATTATTATATTTTTTTTACGAGACATAACATTTTGCTAAGGTGAGTTTTACATAGCCCCTTTTCTATTTATCACCATTTTTGGGGTGAAACATGTTACAACATTATTTATGCAATTCAATCATCAATGTGTCTATGTGTATTTCTATGTTGCATATTGTCTTGAACATGACTAGGGTAAGCACAATTCTAGCATAAACATTCATCAGCCAAACGGTATACATTGATAGATCTATTGGACTGACAATCCCACCCGGATACGTGCCTCCTACAAGGGTTGCGTGGGTGTTTGTTACTGCAATATAAACGAGTGAACCATGAGCGTATGGGATGTACCACAATACAACAGTCACAATGGTTGATTATGCACACGATTTACTTCTAGTATGTTTTCACATATGGACTAGATTGCCATGACACATGAATTGCACAACAATTTTATTCGATTATCAAAACCTATGTAATTCTCACCAACTTTTGTTGACCCAAAATATTTTCAACTTAACATGTTTCAGGTTGTACTTGCTTGAAGATTTGAATTGATGCTTGAAGATGTTTGCATAGTTTTATTCAATTTGATGTACAAATTCTTAGAACAATTGTATGTAACGTATTTAAATTATTTAATGAAATTTATTATTCACCATGAGCTACTGAACAATCATCAATACGTGACATCCCGATGTTTCCGCCATCGGTTGGGGTGTTACAGATTGGTATCAGAGCCATGGTTATAGGGAATTAGGTTATTAGAAAAATAATCGAGTCTATAACCATAGGATTTAACCAGTACTTGCTTCTTTTACTTGCTATTCTCTATCTCCCTCCTACTTCTTATCCCTACTTTCATCCTTACAAGAAGGTTGTTCTCCATCACTGGATCCACTCTTAGACTAATAAGGCAAAATCCTCAGGTTTAACCTGAACCACCTTGAGATCTCGTCGAAGTTCTAGATTTTAATAACGAACACGTGCAATCTGGAAGGGTGAACGCCTGTATTCTGAGTCTTCTGTCTAGGCTGGCATTGCGCATATATCCCAATCAGACGAGGGACCCGAATGCCTACCTGGGAATTCTCGGGATGAGTGTTCACTTATAGGCTAAAGCATGTCTTCACTATGTTATTGGAATCTGAAATCTTTGATACGTCAACGTTTTCGTTTATTCGTTTTAATTAATGAATAAATGATTACATTCCTTATATCACCTCATTCATTTCATGCCACATTGAACCTTCATTGTGTCCCTTACAGATTATGTCTCCACGTCGCAGCACTCGCAATAACAGTGGTGAAAACCAAGAGGAAAGTAACAATAACAACCACAACACCAACCACAACAACAACAAAAACAACAAAGGTGTTGATGCCCAACTGGCTGCGATTATTTCCCAACAAATGGCGCAACAAATCACAACTCTGGTTTCTAACTTGTTGGCTCAAGTCATCCCAATGAATGGGAACGGCAATGGAAATGGAAATGGCGATGGAAATCACATAAAGAACGGGACCTTAGTTCGGAAAGGCGAGAAAACAAGTATTGTGGCCGCGGTAACTACCGAGAACCAGAAGCGCAAGACCAGGGATCCTAATGTAAGCCTCACTACACAAGCTTCTAACAAGAAACCCTATACAAGAAACTTTCCATTGTGTAACACATGCAAACGACATCACCCCACTGTTTCAGTGTGTCGCCTGTGCACCAATTGTGGTAGGTATGGCCATCTGGTCAACAAATGTCGTGAGTCCCCAAACCCTAACACCAACCAACCAACCCTGCTCAGGTTGCTAATCTTAATCGTCCTGGTAAATACAACTATGGTCAATGCTATGAATGTGGAAACCCAAATCATTTCCGTAACCGATGCCCTAAACTAAATCGAGATCAAGACCCTCCAGCTACTTAACAGCAAACCCCACCATTTGAATGATGTCTACTTTTTAATTCTATGTATTGACACTTTTTGATTTAAGTAATAAATTCAAGTATTATCATAACATCTGAGTGCATGCTTGTTTGAATGTGAACTAATTGCTATATCTATAATCATACTTGCTTACTTGTACAACAATTAGTTGACTACCAAACAACCTACTCAACGATTGGTAGAGGTCATCATGTCTTTCCAACAGTCGGGAGAGGCCCTACAACATGCTCAACGACTGGTGGAGACTATCGAACCTGCTCAACAATCGGTAGAGTCATAAAAGGACGCAAAACCCTAATGTAAGGTAAATTGATAATTACGGTCCGGAACGTAATCATGAATTTACAGGTACGTTAAGGTAGTGAGAAATTTTATCAAGGTTTTCGGTAGTCGACCAATTGTATACCTGGTGTTTTTCTTTTAACTTCGGGACGAAGTTCCTAAAAGTAGGGGAGACTGTAACATCGCAAAATTTTCCCCAAAATTTTAATACATAAAAAGCCCTTATATATATATATATATTTTTGTTATTACACCTTTATCATTAATATTATACAAATGTGCCTAAGTCTTTATTTATCCTAACTCACAACTTATATACATACATAAATGTATATAAATAATAATAATAATAATATGATTCTAAATTCTTTTTTTTTTCACATACAAGATTTTTTTTAAATAAAGCCTTGAGTCAAATAGTCAAAGTCCTAGTCAAAGTCTTAGTCAAACAGTCAAAGTCTTAGTCAAATAGTCAATTCATCATAAAACCTTACTTTATGGTGTTGACCAATTTTAATGGCTAATTGACTCCAAAACTAGTATAAAAACCCACATATGACCCATTATACTTTGCACCTCTAAATCGATTGTTTCAATCCGATTAAACTTTCCCTCATACCTTTCTTCTATAGTCTATTACTTCTACAATTGAAGCTTTGATTATAAGCTCTTGTAATTGGCGAATTGGAAGCTTGATATTCTTTCTTTTTCGTTTTCTTCAATTTGGACTAGCTACGTTGTTGAGTCTTTGGGATTCGCCTCGCATACATTCACAACACTTTATTATATTTTTTTACGAGACATAACATTTTGCTAAGGTGAGTTTTACATAGCCCCTTTTCTATTTATCACCATTTTTGGGGTGAAACATGTTACAACATTATTTATGCAATTCAATCATCAATGTGTCTATGTGTATTTCTATGTTGCATATTGTCTTGAACATGACTAGGGTAAGCACAATTCTAGCATAAACATTCATCAGCCAAACGGTATACATTGATAGATCTATTGGACTGACAATCCCACCCGGATACGTGCCTCCAACAAGGGTTGCGTGGGTGTTTGTTACTGCAATATAAACGAGTGAACCATGAGCGTATGGGATGTACCACAATACAACAGTCACAATGGTTGATTATGCACACGATTTACTTCTAGTATGTTTTCACATATGGACTAGATTGCCATGACACATGAATTGCACAACAATTTTATTCGATTATCAAAACCTATGTAATTCTCACCAACTTTTGTTGACCCAAAATATTTTCAACTTAACATGTTTCAGGTTGTACTTGCTTGAAGATTTGAATTGATGCTTGAAGATGTTTGCATAGTTTTATTCAATTTGATGTACAAATTCTTAGAACAATTGTATGTAACATATTTATTTTATTTAATGAAATTTATTATTCACCATGAGCTACTGAACAATCATCAATACGTGACATCCCGATGTTTCCGCCATCGGTTGGGGTGTTACAGCAGGTCACGCCCAATAGATCTATCCATATTTCCCCCGTTGTGCATCCCCGCATATTCATGGTTTCCCCCGGGACTTCCAAAGATCGTATAGCAATACAAAGTTAAAACCATAGTATGACATATGTTACCAAAATAGTTTAGCGCATGTTTTCTCCCCCAAAAGTTAAAAGCAGTAAAAGTGGGGCCGTGAACTCACCTTAAATAGCGTTCTTCGATTACAAGCAAAGATGTTTAGCCCTTGATAATCCCTCTACCGGAGATCTATCAAAATGTTCACATAAGTGTTCCGACTAATAACCATAAGGTTATCTAGTCCCCGATTGTCCAGATCATAACCAAGTATGTTTTAAAACGTGTTTGAATGTTTAACCGACACACTAGACCGACCCGACATCCCGTTGGTGACCCATTACCCTAACTAATCAAGTACACATAGATTACACACAAGGTTCAAGCATAAAACACTTAGTTTGTATCAAAAATCTCATTTCTGCATCAGAACGGTCGAACCAGTCAGCTTTAAGTCTCCTTCGCCCGTTTTCAGTCTCCTTCGCCCGTTTTACATCTCGTTCGACCGTTTGATGCCTCCTTCGCCCGTTTTACCACGTTCGCCCAACAAAAACCCAGGTTCGACCCTGGATTCCCTCCTTCGCACCTTCGATCGGTCGAAGGAGGCCAGGTTCGCCCCTGTTGTGCAAATTTTCCTAAAAACGCTTCAAACACATTCAAAACGACTCGAAACATCATCAAACACAGCAGTCAAGCATGGATAACTTATCCCTACAAAACCCCACCGATTTCCCCCGATAATACGCCCGTTTCAGCCCTTTCCCAAAATGGTAAAGATTATGGAAACATCACTTTCATGCATGAATAATTTACCCAATTTGGAAACTTTTGAAATCGATTCATATTCAACTTGAAGTGCTCAGTTTGTCGAGTGTTCGATCTTTCCTTATCAGTTCTATTGATCATAAATATCATGCATCAAGTCTAGATTCGTTAAAACCCCCAAATACCCATAATATCCTCATATCCAATCCTAACCCTAAACAACAATAATCTAACATCAATAACAATCCTATATCATGTTTCTATCATAGACATAGCAGCAAATCATCGAACAACACATAACACCACATAATACACAATTTACATATGTTATTCACCATGAAAACCTATGTTAAATGATAATGTTTTGATTTAGAAAGATGTTTAAAAGGTTTTTAATCATAAAAACACCCATAGAACAGATCCGGACAATTAGGGTTAGATGAAAACGAATTAAAATGCTTTTAAAAAGGTTTAGGATTAAGAACACACCTTGGATTCTTGTTTAGATGTTGTAGATAGGTTAGATTATGAAAAAGAAGAGAAAAAACTCCTTCCTTAGTGTTTAAGATTGTTTGAGAGCGTTTTGGGACGGTTAGGGTTTGTGAAATGATGAAAAATGACAAAGTTTGGTATTTATACTACTTCTCCTTCGCCCCATTTCATTGGTCGAAGGTGACCTCCTTCGACCCTTACACAGGGTCGAATGAGCCCTGTCCTGGTCGAAGGGAATTCTTTCAATTCCACTTCCCAGGTTCGCCCATTTACAAAGGGTCGAACCAGGCAATTGTTCTCCTTCGACCACTCGAAGTGGTCGAACCAGAACCCCTTTTTAACTAATTTTCCAGTTTGTCGTGTTTAACGCATTCTAACACATCTTAACACATAAGCATGCATCCTTAATCTATATTTGACATGTTTAAGCATAGATAATCATTTACACATCATTTAAACACATCTATGTATATAATCCACCACACGACGCATAATCTATACATATACTTAATTAGTTCATGTAATGTCACCAACAACAGATCCCGGTACTAGTGTATTATCAAAACGACTCCCAATGATGCTCCAGATCATTGTACCCTGGACAATCCTAACTTGACTCGACTCAACTAACCAGTTAAGTTCGTTTATAAACGTTTCTCGCTAAGGTAGACTGAGAAAAAGTCTCACAAGGGTAAAAGGTTTAAAGGGTTTCGGTTCACTAAACGCAGGTCGTGGAGTCCCTCTACGATGTAAACGTAGATGGGAGATTCAAGAGTTTTTGATTTAGTTGTTATTCTGATTTGGGAATAGTCCCAAAGTCAGAATGTTGATGTTATTATCTTAAGTTAGTGATAAGAGAAGTAGAGAGAAGATCACACGTGAAGTATGATCATGGAGAGGGGATAGAAGAACGTGTAAGAGACCATCAGGAAGATTGTCTGAGGCTCCACTTTATAGAAGATGAATCTTCTATATTAGGAATATCAAAACTCTAGATCCTAGTTATAACCAAGGACTTTCCACTTAAGCCGATGAAGTCTTGAGACCTGCGGGTAATAGGGTGAGACTCTCACACGTGATGGTTGTGACCAGCTGTTGGAGTCAAATGAGAAATAGTGACAAGACGTGTCATTGGCCTGGTCTCTTTTGCGGGCGACAAGTATTACTTTATGATCTTTTTTAGCTTTCAACCTTCCAATCAAGTTGCGTTGTGTGATTAGTCTTTTAGCCTTACTACCCACGTCATCAGATTTCATTATAGTTGTTGAACGAAAACAAAAATGGAAGAAGATACATTTGGCGTCCATGTATAGACTGCAAAACGTTTTGTATGCTTATTTGCTTAATTTATGGGATAGCATATTTGTCAAGGTGGTGATTAATGAGATTTTGAAAACGTGTTGTTTCATTAATTTCTGGATGTAATTATGTCAAGATGGTGACAATGTATAGTGATAGTTTTGATTAAATGTTATATGATTAGTCTAACAAAGATTTGAAAGTAAATTTGCCATAAAGAATTACTAACAAAAATGCCACAATTGTTTTTTTTTTCAAAAAGAATTACGTAAGGAATCCCATTCTCCCTCTCCCTCCCATTCCCTCCCTCTCTCTCCCGCTCCCTCTCCTTCTTTCTCACTATGTAAGACCCATAAAATTTACATTTAATAAACAACTTATTTTAAAATGGAACTCCCATTCTATTTTCACCCGAAGTTGAAAATCACATCATGTTTTTGGTACAAATGACCTTTTGTTCAAAAACAAGAGTACACGTGATGATTTATTAGCTAAGTTGTTTGTAACAAACCCAATAATATACCTTATTACAAAATAACAAAATTCATGCGGAAACGTTTTCGGATCGAGTAGCATTCGGTCCCAAAATCCTGATACATGATCATTGATCGGTACACTTTAGGTCCACTATAGTTAATACTGATTGTGTAAAATTAGCACACAATATCGTGATTACATATAATAATTTTATTTGTTTTTGTATCTCGTAGGTTATAAAGAAACTTGACTAAAACACAATGTAATTAAATAAAACTTGAGTTCAAGGTGAAAAGTCATAAATGACATTGTTTATTATTATTAATTTGAAGTTGATATTAGTGATATTATTAGTTGTTAGAAAATGAATGACACCATTAAAATTAAACGTGTAAATAATATATGGTTCAATTCTTTGATGGTTAAATGTGTGTTAACATTTTGTAGTTTGTGACCTAGTGATGGAAATTAATTCATTCATATAATATCATGAAAATCTAACGGAAGCAATGGCCCACTAAAATGGGCTCACAAATTAGGCCATGGGCTGGCAGCTAAACTAATGAAAGACGGTGCAAATTTAGAAGAATAAAGGACATCACACAACAGGAGATAATAAATATAAAATTCTGTGACGGCAACCTTTCTTGAACAGAACACAGGATTGCACAAGAAGAGAAAGAAAAGAAAAGATGTAAGACCCACCCGTTAAAACGGTATTATAGGATGATTTACGAGCTAATAAACTTAGTTTAGAAGTTTATGTTTAAAACATTATAAGCTCCACGAGTTTGTCAAAATATTTCGCACATACACCTCGTGGTTAATACATACGCACGATAAATTTAATAGTGAAAACAATGACGATGGCACTTTCCAAAAACCAAGTTTATAAATTTTTAGCTCAAAAGTTGCGGAAGCGGACGAGTCTTGTGCGTTCTGTAAGACCCTAACCCGAAATCACGCGATTATTGCCTAATCTTACGGGTTTTGACCTTAACTAAAAACCACTCCCAATTAAAACTTTGAAATTTTCTTTATAAGTCAACCCATTAAGATCAAATACATGTTTGATTCACACAAATTTTTACTTTTTAATAGTTGAAACATATTTTAAGATGTTGCGTTTTAACGGGAGTTCCTTAGATTCTAGTGCGGAAGCTTGATGAGTGTTCGGGCGTGTTCGGTTCTTCTCGCGACTTGATCCTTGCTCCGGGACTTCCTTCACTTGTTTACCTAGCACCATTTCACAAAAATGGTTAGTGGGTTGTCAATGATACATTTAAACTAGTACGGTATTCGTTACACGTTGATACGGAACGAACCAGGCCAAACGGCCCTTTATCAGGAGAACAAACTGCTGCAACTTATGCGCAGCAGCTGTTCGGATCGCTTTTACCCCTTCTAAAACCCAAAATCTGACTTCGACTTTCAAATGAGAATTGTTCTACGCTCCGAGAGCTTTCCAGGCATATAAAGAACACCTCCTAACGATTTTTCTACGATTTTATACGCAATTTTAAAGTTCGTGCTGACGTGCAGGTCAAAGCGCGCGGCCGCTCGGCCTCTGTGAGCGGCCGCTCGAAGCTTCTGATGTGAATTTGGTGATTTTTAAGCATGGGAATCATGTCGCAACCGCACTTGATGATTCCCGAAGCCTAAGTAATGACTCGCCGACTAAATAAACCTTTGTTTGACTGAAATTATGGTCCGGTTTATGTCGCCATGATCCGGTTCTTAGTTTTGGATGTTTATGGCGACTTTTACCCAATTTGACCCATTTAGACATTTAACTTATCCAAACACCATTTGACCATGCGCAATGCATCTAGTTTATGTTGTCAAGTCATTATACACTTGATCAACTAAAGTGTTTGTCCGATTTGTTCGTTATGATTCCGATTATTAGATTTATCCTTTAGTAAATCTTTATAATTTCCCAAAATGCCCCTCCTAGCCAAATCTTTCGATTTAGCCATTCGTGGCGACACTTCTTGATTGAAACCCATTGTTTTTGACTCAATGACCTGTTTAAAAACTTCTAAGTCTGTACGGACTTAGATTTTCAACATTTCTCAAGATTGTTCTAATGTGGTCGATTCTAAGCGCCTTAGCGCGCATTAGACATAGTTATGGGATTAACTTACCTATTTGGCACCCTCACTTCATGTGATGCTTTAGCACCCATATTGCTTCGCCCGGAGGCGTTTATTTAACTACGGACTTACCCGGTAGTGTTGACCCATTCTCATGCCTATCAAACCATCCATATGAATCCTTGACATCAAGTGTTCTTTTTTTTTTTCCTTCAATTTAGTAACCTATGTAAACATCTCATTTCACACACATTAATAGCCCGGGATCCAAATGGCGATCCACCACCAATCGGCCCGTCAACATTATAACATCTAAATGCTTAGCATAGGAGCATTATGTACCGGGTCATTGATGCTCACAACATCATTTGACCCGTTTAACTATTTATTCATACAATCCTCAATCTTCAAGTTTTATTCATGAGTTTTAATGAAAATAACATTTTAACTCATTAGACCCATGTACAAAGATTTTTCCATTATCTAGTTAGGCGTCCCAACCGGACTTATCAATTTTATTTATTTAGGCGATTCTAGCCCATTACAAGCTAGTAACCCATTCTTTACAATCGATATAAGAATTCATGATTCAAGAATGTTTACAAGATATTCTAGTTTCTAAGAGGCTTATTTAAGATAAGTCACTTACCTTGTCCTCATGTATGCATTCCATGACCCGCTTAGCTCATTTGATCCGGTTTGTTCCAAGCCTCCACCTAGCTTGACAAGATCACTTCACTATACTCAAGATTAATTCAAGTTAGTCATTATATCAATTAACTAACTTGTATCATGAGTTTTCACACACCAAGTCATTCAAAACTCATATTTGAATCAGTTTGACTTTTAGAAGTCAAACTAACCCTTTTTATACATAGTATGCACTAATCATAAGGCAATAGTCCTAACATGAACTAGCCTTTTGTTTTCCACATCAAATTCATTAAATTCAGTGCACATTCAACCTTCTAATCAATATTAGGCAACCTATTTCATCTTATGGTGTGTTTCCAACATCATATTCATTTAAGAATACTAACTAGGCATTTTCACAAACACCTAGTATGCATACTCTACTTTCCTTGGTTATTCCAATTACTCATGAATTCATCATCAAACGTCATTCTAGCCACTAGGTTTAGCTATTTCAATTTGAACTTGCAATTTTACCAACCCGTAAGGTTCATGCAATACATATAGAATGAGACTCTTATTCAACCCATTCCATAAACATAGATTTCCCTACTATTTTAGTAACATCAAAGCTACTAATGAAATCTAAAATCATCATCTTTGCACACAAGCAAGTTTCCAACAATATAACTCATTCCTAAGCCATTAGGGATGCTCAATATTACTTATAATCAATAATAACACGAATTTAACATGTTTTGATCAAAACCCACATGTGGGTTTCGAACCCTATACGAATTTGGGGTTAGGTTTCTTACCAAAGCTTAATCCTTGAAGATTAGCCCTCTAGAATACATCCTTCATCTCTTACATCAACCTCTTGCATCAATTCTTCAACCTTAGGGACTTAGGGTTTGGTTTAAGGCTCAAGAACCCTTCCTCTTGGCTGAATTCGTATGCCCCCTTTGGGGTATCTATTGACCATTTCGTTTTGACCAATATTTCACCAAAGGCCCCCTCAAGTTTACCACTAATGTTATTTTTATTAAAAACTAACTAATCAAGTTAGTTTTCTATATTATTTATCCATTTATATAGCTAATAACATTAACTAGGTTATTTCTATATTGGAACATAACCCCCATTATTAATGTCTAAGTCTCGTTTTATTTATTTGCTAATCACGCCTAATGGCGTAGTTAGGCGAATGAATGGTTTTGGGGTGTTACAAGTCTACCCCCCTTAAGGAGGTTTCGTCCTCGAAACCTTTCTTGTGTTGTTGCTTTGGTTATACCAAAGAATCTTAGTGTGTCTCATCAGTATTGAGCACCGCTCAATCCCTTGACATTCTATAGTCTAACGAGTAGTACTATATACTTATTGTTTGTATCCCTTTACTCGGCTTTCTAACTTTTATTATATGGAAGCCTTAGCTTTCATAATATGACTTGAGTCATCCTATTATTTCGGTTAACTAGGGGCAATATCTACATACTTACCCCCTACCCGACATTTTAGCTACTTATGTTCTTCATAGGTCTTCCCTAGATCCGTAGACTATCCCCGTCTACTATTATCCCGAATGATGTAATGTTTTAAGGGGCCATTCTATCATGCACCTTAGAGCATCTACTATAATACTTGGTTGTAGCATGCATATGCATACATGTCTATGCTTCTATTACTAACAAGTAATTTGTCTTGGTTTCCAAGACTAGCCCGGCTTTTTAACATAACCGTTTTCTAGCTTCTTGGATTCATCCCCGAATCCAACCCTCGTTTCTTCTTGGTTTGCTATAATGTTATAAACAAACCTTGCTTTACACTAACATTTTCCTTTCTTTGGCTAATCCTTATTTTAAGAATTTGCCATTTATTTGTTTTTCCCAAGTTCCCGTTTTGCTAACTCGATTGGTGGTCATTGCCCCAACCGACCCGTTTAAAGACTTTTGATTTTTCAGAGTTCAACTCATTTATTTATTTAGAATGATTATTTTCTAAAAATCCTTTTTCTAATTTACCGATCTCAATATAAGTTGAGGTCGGTTTTCTTTTCATAAAACGCGGTTTCGAATAGTCATTACGACGTATTGTTTCGACTAATCTCCTATTATCACGGTTTGCATTAGATTGTAACAACTATACAATCCAATTGTTATCATATTTTGCATTAAATTGTACCTACGATACAATCTAAGGTTATTGCAGTTTACACTTTTTCATCCTTAACCCGAGGGTTAAATGATTTACTGATTTATCACGGCCTTCAGCTTTTACAAATCATGTTTTGCACTTTATTCAACCAAGTTCATAACTTTGATTGAGAGTGCACTGCCTTAGTCTCTACAACCCGCTCGGGATTGCTTATACCTCGGCTTATTGGTGTATAATTTTGTCACTGACCCGAAGGTCCAGTTGACCCATGGGTTAATCACGGCCCATGTCCGCTGTTTATGATTTATCAACCAAAACCATAGTTATGGTTGATTTGGTGAAGCAATACCTCGGCCTCTACGATCCCCACGGGTCGCTTATACCTTGGTTTTTCTTTCCTCTTTGTTTATCATGGCCCTTGAGACCATATTCGACTAATCCATGATTTTCCCGACACCTCACACTTACTTAGTCCTCGTTACATAGGTTGTATATGTATCAATTGTAAGAAACCCATAGTATCATATGTTTAACACTTACCTGGCCAGGGTAAGCAATCCGCATATGGTACACATGGACTTGTTATAATTGGTACATCACACCCTACGCAAGCAAAGCTTCAGCTCATGCTTGTGTCCCTTATTTTATTTGGTGAAAACCCTTCCTTAATAATTTATTTGATGTTAGGTTTTTACCTTCATCCATTAAGAATAAACTGTGTGTTTTCGTTTTGTAAAGCTTTGTGTGATCACACTCATTGGTATGATCACAACGCCTTTCCAGCATCCTTTGGTTTCTAAACGTTAGTTTGGGATGATTACCCCCAACCCGGTCTCGATGTTCAAGTTACGTTTGTGTATTGATTGTTCACTAGTGTGAACAATGCACATTTCCCATTTAGCTTTTCGCTTGCGTATGCAAGTACCACCCTTCATGTGATGCTTGCATACTAATATGCTTAATATAATTTAGAGCGTGTACCTGATTAATACTTGCCCTTGTTTTCCCTTTTTGTTAAAGATCCGTTAATTTGAGTTGTTACTTGACTTGGTCCTTAGTGAGCATGCTATCAGTCGTGCTCCCGAACCCCCACCACCTCGTTGGGTGGATCATTCGATCCCAATTATCGAATACAGTGATATTATTCCTGTCACATCACAATTGATTAGTAATAATACATCACATGGTTAGTATGCATTTCTATAGTAATGCGAGAATTCTAGTTATAAAAGAATTTTGTTGCCCGAATTGATCTTTGGATAGGTCCCATGCCACCTAACCATTTATTTACTAAGCATTCTAGATAGCGTGTATCTACACGATATCACTATTGATTACCTATAACAATTTCCGATCAAACCGGAAGTTTATTATAGATATTACTTACCGGATTCCTTGATCAAGCCTCGAACCGAACACCCTTCAACACTTGAGCGCACGGTTTGAGTCCAAGTATACTTCTCGACACTCGAATCCCTCAAACCAATGGCTCTGATACCACTTGTAAGACCCTAACCCGAAATCACGCGATTATTGCCTAATCTTACGGGTTTTGACCTTAACTAAAAACCACTCCCAATTAAAACTTTGAAATTTTCTTTATAAGTCAACCCATTAAGATCAAATACATGTTTGATTCACACAAATTTTTACTTTTTAATAGTTGAAACATATTTTAAGATGTTGCGTTTTAACGGGAGTTCCTTAGATTCTAGTGCGGAAGCTTGATGAGTGTTCGGGCGTGTTCGGTTCTTCTCGCGACTTGATCCTTGCTCCGGGACTTCTTTCACTTGTTTACCTAGCACCATTTCACAAAAATGGTTAGTGGGTTGTCAATGATACATTTAAACTAGTACGGTATTCGTTACACGTTGATACGGAACGAACCAGGCCAAACGGCCCTTTATCAGGAGAACAAACTGCTGCAACTTATGCGCAGCAGCTGTTCGGATCGCTTTTACCCCTTCTAAAACCCAAAATCTGACTTCGACTTTCAAATGAGAATTGTTCTACGCTCCGAGAGCTTTCCAGGCATATAAAGAACACCTCCTAACGATTTTTCTACGATTTTATACGCAATTTTAAAGTTCGTGCTGACGTGCAGGTCAAAGCGCGCGGCCGCTCGGCCTCTGTGAGCGGCCGCTCGAAGCTTCTGATGTGAATTTGGTGATTTTTAAGCATGGGAATCATGTCGCAACCGCACTTGATGATTCCCGAAGCCTAAGTAATGACTCGCCGACTAAATAAACCTTTGTTTGACTGAAATTATGGTCCGGTTTATGTCGCCATGATCCGGTTCTTAGTTTTGGATGTTTATGGCGACTTTTACCCAATTTGACCCATTTAGACATTTAACTTATCCAAACACCATTTGACCATGCGCAATGCATCTAGTTTATGTTGTCAAGTCATTATACACTTGATCAACTAAAGTGTTTGTCCGATTTGTTCGTTATGATTCCGATTATTAGATTTATCCTTTAGTAAATCTTTATAATTTCCCAAAATGCCCCTCCTAGCCAAATCTTTCGATTTAGCCATTCGTGGCGACACTTCTTGATTGAAACCCATTGTTTTTGACTCAATGACCTGTTTAAAAACTTCTAAGTCTGTACGGACTTAGATTTTCAACATTTCTCAAGATTGTTCTAATGTGGTCGATTCTAAGCGCCTTAGCGCGCATTAGACATAGTTATGGGATTAACTTACCTATTTGGCACCCTCACTTCATGTGATGCTTTAGCACCCATATTGCTTCGCCCGGAGGCGTTTATTTAACTACGGACTTACCCGGTAGTGTTGACCCATTCTCATGCCTATCAAACCATCCATATGAATCCTTGACATCAAGTGTTCTTTTTTTTTTTTCCTTCAATTTAGTAACCTATGTAAACATCTCATTTCACACACATTAATAGCCCGGGATCCAAATGGCGATCCACCACCAATCGGCCCGTCAACATTATAACATCTAAATGCTTAGCATAGGAGCATTATGTACCGGGTCATTGATGCTCACAACATCATTTGACCCGTTTAACTATTTATTCATACAATCCTCAATCTTCAAGTTTTATTCATGAGTTTTAATGAAAATAACATTTTAACTCATTAGACCCATGTACAAAGATTTTTCCATTATCTAGTTAGGCGTCCCAACCGGACTTATCAATTTTATTTATTTAGGCGATTCTAGCCCATTACAAGCTAGTAACCCATTCTTTACAATCGATATAAGAATTCATGATTCAAGAATGTTTACAAGATATTCTAGTTTCTAAGAGGCTTATTTAAGATAAGTCACTTACCTTGTCCTCATGTATGCATTCCATGACCCGCTTAGCTCATTTGATCCGGTTTGTTCCAAGCCTCCACCTAGCTTGACAAGATCACTTCACTATACTCAAGATTAATTCAAGTTAGTCATTATATCAATTAACTAACTTGTATCATGAGTTTTCACACACCAAGTCATTCAAAACTCATATTTGAATCAGTTTGACTTTTAGAAGTCAAACTAACCCTTTTTATACATAGTATGCACTAATCATAAGGCAATAGTCCTAACATGAACTAGCCTTTTGTTTTCCACATCAAATTCATTAAATTCAGTGCACATTCAACCTTCTAATCAATATTAGGCAACCTATTTCATCTTATGGTGTGTTTCCAACATCATATTCATTTAAGAATACTAACTAGGCATTTTCACAAACACCTAGTATGCATACTCTACTTTCCTTGGTTATTCCAATTACTCATGAATTCATCATCAAACGTCATTCTAGCCACTAGGTTTAGCTATTTCAATTTGAACTTGCAATTTTACCAACCCGTAAGGTTCATGCAATACATATAGAATGAGACTCTTATTCAACCCATTCCATAAACATAGATTTCCCTACTATTTTAGTAACATCAAAGCTACTAATGAAATCTAAAATCATCATCTTTGCACACAAGCAAGTTTCCAACAATATAACTCATTCCTAAGCCATTAGGGATGCTCAATATTACTTATAATCAATAATAACACGAATTTAACATGTTTTGATCAAAACCCACATGTGGGTTTCGAACCCTATACGAATTTGGGGGTTAGGTTTCTTACCAAAGCTTAATCCTTGAAGATTAGCCCTCTAGAATACATCCTTCATCTCTTACATCAACCTCTTGCATCAATTCTTCAACCTTAGGGACTTAGGGTTTGGTTTAAGGCTCAAGAACCCTTCCTCTTGGCTGAATTCGTATGCCCCCTTTGGGGTATCTATTGACCATTTCGTTTTGACCAATATTTCACCAAAGGCCCCCTCAAGTTTACCACTAATGTTATTTTTATTAAAAACTAACTAATCAAGTTAGTTTTCTATATTATTTATCCATTTATATAGCTAATAACATTAACTAGGTTATTTCTATATTGGAACATAACCCCCATTATTAATGTCTAAGTCTCGTTTTATTTATTTGCTAATCACGCCTAATGGCGTAGTTAGGCGAATGAATGGTTTTGGGGTGTTACACGTTCGGTTCTTCAAGTGTCTCGATCATCTTCCGGCACCCATGGCCTTCCTACCTAGGGTTTAAGATCAACCAAAAACCCAATAATCGTTAGTATGAATGGGTAGAATAGAAAGAATAATAAAAATCAAGTTTTTATTTTTACCTAACCTTTACCCGGGCGGGTGAGAATTCAACCCGGCCGGGTCAACCTTATGTATAAACTACCATTTTGATCAGAACTTTTACCCGGGCGGGTAAGTATTCTACCCGGGCGGGTCAACCTGCTGTAAGAAAAAGTTCTTCAATTTCTGCAGGTTTTATACTTAACCATTTTTCTTTGTTTTCCCTTGCACTAAGCTGCACTTTTAGTGCAACTTCAAGACCATGTTCGAAGCTACTTAAAACTTGTTTATGGGTCACAATACAACGTTATTACGTGATTAATTCTCGTGTATAATTCCTTATTCGGTTTCTAACACTATAACCATAGTGATTTGATTCCTCTTCTACTTGACCCATTAAGGTTTATATAAGTTGAAAACATGAGTTTTTATGCTTCCCTAGTTCTAATTGTAATTTATACATACTTGTCAAGCCTCGACTTGACTAAGTGACTTTCCACCCAAGTCATTTTTGCCATGATAGCGATGCCTCGTGTCCGTGGCCACATGTGCCACTTCTCTTGATCTTGTTCGCGCGGCCCTTATGACTTGCGACATGATTTTTATCCAATGTTTTTCATGCCCCTTGGGAATCACAACATTTTCTCAATTACATGACATCCTCAATGTTACACTCTCCTACTTATACATATATGTATATGTTTATAAAGTCATAGTAATGACTTACCTTAGTTCGCGCCCCTTTTTGATTCTAGACTAGCTTGAGATTATTAGCATAATAAAGTCTACGGATATACTCAAGCAAATAACAACAATCAACATCGGCGTAATGTTTACCCGCGGTTTAGGCCCTTGTCTAAGTTTTGTTTTTACCCAATTGACCCGTTAGCCTAATTGGGTTATTGACAACCTTCATCTAAGGCCGGTTTCTACAATTAAGAAACTTCGTTGAGCTTCTTTTGTGACACCCCTACAACTAGTTTCCAAATATACATCCAAGATATAACTTAGCATATAAGCGTACAAGGTATATAGTGAGTTTTAAGCCATCGAGCGACTTACCTTACTCGCGGCCCTTCCAACTTTAATTCTTTTACCTCCCTTGCTTCCCGAGTTTTCCGACTTCACACCTATTTCATGCTACACACGCATAGGTGTTTAGTTATTCATTCATTGTGCGTCCATTTCATGGTTCCACATAAACCGAATTTAATACATATATCAATTATATCGTTATCATATGTTTTCATGAAATTTCATTCATTCAAGCATTTTATCGAACACCTTATGTGCGCATTTTCTCCTACAATGATTATAAGCACTCAAGCTTCCTAACCCATACCATATGTGTAGTTGATTACCCTCATGGGTTCAACTCCCAATTTATACATTTACAAGTTAGTTTAATACCTCTTAGTATAAGAATTCATCATATACAAGTGTAGTTTATACTTTAGGGTTAAAACCCACTACTTACACCCTTCAAGTGCTAGATTAGACACATGAATCATACATAATCCAACATATTATTATTAATTGTGGTTTCTTTAAGGTCCATGAACATATAGAAACCCTTAGACACCATCAATTCACGTTTTCATGAAAACCCAAAAATAATCATCTTCTACATACAAGTGTTTTTGATGATTTAAAAGAGAACCAATGTTACCTTATGATGATCAACATACTAGATGGCCAAGAAATCAAACATGCACAAGAGGGATCCTTGGATTTGGGCTGAAATGAACTAGAATAGGAGATGAATGAGAGGTGTGTGTGTTTTTGATGGTGAAAGTGTCGAACACTGTATGTGTGCATCGACCTACACCCATTTTCATATAATCCCCTCTTTTTAACTATCACACATTGACAATTTAAGCCCCTCCATGAGTTTAGTGCAAGGCCACTGATTAAATAGGTTAATCATGTTAACTTTTAACACTAGTTGGTGTATATTTTACCAGTGGAGTTAACAGGTTTAGTTCATGTACTAGAGTTTTACTCTTGTCGTAGTTTATTTAGTTTATTTAAGCCCCACGTATACATGCTTAACATTAAGCATGTTTATAAGATTTGGGGCGTTACAACTCCACCCCCCTTAAAGAGGGTTTCGTCCGCGAAACTAGATTTACACCTAATAGGTGGGGTTTCAAGCCACCGGCTTAGATCGTTCCCGCCGTTTTTGGCTTTGGTAACGCGTAACCTCCTTGATAGGAATTTTGTTAACACGAGTTTTAGGATTTTAATCAAGTGTCATACCACCTCTACACAAGGTTCATTATTCTCATCTTTAGGATTTAACTATTTTTAATATTCTGCCCATACCGGTAATTATTTAATTTTCACCACCTGTAGGCACCTCGGTCAGTTTAAGAGTCACCGTTTATGACTCCTTGGTTCATTTGGCTCCTTTAAGCTAATCACGGACTTAGTGTTTACACTTCGTTCGTTTACTTTGGTTGGAATTATTTATACGCATCTTGGTGCGCATAGGATTCAGTTGTGTTAATGACTTCTGGGAGTGACATCCACTCCGGATGTAAGGTTTTTTTTTTTTGCCAAGGGTTCTGGCTCAAGGGCCCCTTTTTTTATGAATTAGTCATTGTCTCATATAATAAGATATGATTCTACACGAATTTACTTATACGTTTCAACAGCGTTTCACAACACTTTTATGAAACATTTCAGCCACGTTTTTGCGGCTTTTTGCTGCCCTTTAGTGCAGCGTTTTAGCTGTGTTTTGGCTGCACTTTTGTGTAGCGTTTTAACCACAATTCAGCAGCGTTTCGCTGCATTTTCGTGCATCGTTTTATTAGAATTTGGCTGCATTTTCTTGCAGCGTTTTAGTATAGTTTGGCAGCACTTTTGTGTAGTGTTTCAGCCATGATTCAGCAGCGTTTCATTGCACTTTCGTGCAACATTTTAGTATAGTTTAGCTGCACTTTTGTGCAGCGTTTTCAGCCATGATTCAGCAGCGTTTCGCTGCACTTTCGTGCAGCGTTTTAGTATAGTTTAGCTGCACTTTTGTGCAGCGTTTTCAGCCATGATTCAGCAGCGTTTTTGTAGAGTTTAACTGCACTTTTGTGTAGCGTTTCGCTGCACTTTTCTACTTGTCTTCGCTTCATGGTGTTACATTACCATGTTTATTCACACAAGTCTATTCATTTATGTTTTCTTTATTTAGTATTCGTATGCATAGTAGTCCAGCAGACCGCTTTTGGTTTGTTATGAAGGCATTGCCTTCATTTCTGCGACTCACAGTTATCAATATGATTTAGAGTTCAGATTGTCCGTTGATCCACCATGTGCTAAGGCCCATGAGGTTTATCTCGCTTTGTTCATTTTTGACAGGCCTTCATTAGACCACATCGATCATCGTTTACTCCGGCACCATCCTTGCTCGAGGCTAGGATAGTCTCTCTGGTGCAGAGGCACCTCCGGTTTCTAGGGTCTTCTACGAGCCCCCTTTTGATTTAGCGTTTAATTTCTTCTTTTATTTAACACGTCATTTTACGATATAAAACCATGTTTTTAGCTCAGTTTTGTGTGAATCGTAGTTCACAATTTTCCCGTGTGGGTCTATTCTCGTTTGTATTTCAAATAAGCGAGACGTGTGGTCCTTGGTTATCCATGAACTTTCTCGGATCCTTATGATTTAGTGTGATGCATAGTTCACATTTACTCCTTAGACTTTCATGAGTTTAATACGAATTGTGTGACACATAGTTCACATTTGCCCATAGGCTTTCACGAATTTATTATGATTAATGTGACGCATAGCTCACATTTGCCATAGGCTTTCATGAATTTATTACGAGTCAAGTTTAAGTGTAACTTAACCTTAAGCTTAGCCCTAATCTTGGCTTTTGTCTTACCACAGTACGGGGTTCCCGTTGGTATACGAGTTGGCCCTCGGGTACGGTTTAGACTCGTTAAAAGTTTACCCTTTAGATGAGGTTCAGAGTGGTTTATGATTTAACCTTTCGCTAAGGTTTGACGTTTAATGCTTGATTGACTTCCCATTCAGGTTCGAGTTTGACTATGTCTTAACGTTCAATTAAGGTTCAAGTTTCCTTACAGTTTAACCTCTCCTCAAGGTTCAAATGTGATTATGACTTGATCCTTTGTTTAAAGTTCAAGTCTACTTACGAGTAAATTCCCGATTATGTCTCAAGGTGATCATTATTAAACCTTTTGGTTAAGGTCCAAATCCATTTAGGAAATTGGCCTTTTATTGTGGTTTGAATGTATTTAGGACTTAACCTTGGACTAAGGTTCAAGTCTATTTGCGTGTTAACTCTTAACTAAGATTTGAGTGTGTTTACGACTTAACCTTTGATTAAGGTTCAAGTCCTTTTTATGGATTAACCTTTATTGAGGTCCGAATGTGATTATGACTCAACCTTTGATTAAGGTTCAAGTCCCTTTTACGAATTTAACCTTATATAAAGGTTCGAGTTTTATTATGACTTAACCTTGTTTAAAGTTCAAGTCTAGTTGCGAATTTAACCTTTTTAAAAAGGTTCGAATTTTATTATGACTTAACCTTTGATTAAGGTTCAAGTCTATTTATGAATTTAACCTTCTATAAAGGCTCGACTTTTTTTAAGACTTAACCTTTGATTAAGGTTCAAGTCAATTTACGAATTTAACTTCTATAAAGGTTCGAGTTTTATTATGACTCAACCTTGATTAAGGTTCAAGTATATTTCCGAACTGAATCTGTTTATGACTCAACCTTGATTAAGGTTCAAGTCTATTCCGTGTAAACGTTGTGGTAATACATTTGGCTCTATGGTCCCGCGGGTCGTTTATGCATCGGTTTTACATACCCGGTCTACCGGACCTTTATTGGTTCGGCATTACTCCCGCGTTCTATGACCCCGCGAGTCATATAGTCGGAAGTTTCACATGCCCTTTTCTCCCGACCTAGTCCTTGCTATATGGGACGTATGCATAAAGAACACAAGAAGCCCACCGTATCATGTGTTTAACACTTACCTGGCCAGGGTAAGCAATTCGCACATGACACTGGTGATCTCATCACGTTCGTCACGATACTTACCAAATAGACAATTCCCAGTCGCCTGTTTGATTTAATTAAATCGCTTTTGTTAATTTTCTTTAGTATGTTTATTTCGTTTTTTATCGGATTGCATTGTTTTGCAAATGCAATCATGTTTTCCAATTTACGTTTTGGCAGAGCCTTAGCCCACCATCACCGTGTAATTGGTGTGTTTCCATGTTTTGAATTGTTTAAAGCGCCTTTCTCATGATTTATTCCTTATTGATTTCATGTTCATACATGAAACATAACATTTCGACTTGATTAAGATAACTTTGGAAATGAATTCCTTACCGGATTGATGATCAGCTTGAACCGAACGCTTAACTCGTTTAACCTTGGGCTCTGAATACCACTTGTAAAGGGGGGACGAATTCTAGAGCATCAAATGAGGGTTTTGAGTATTTGGAAGAGTTCCATTCAATCCGGTTGATGTTGAAATCATGATTATGCACGGTTAAACATCCTGCGGTTTCTCCGGGTGAAAGATTCGGCTATTTTGTAAGGACTTTTCTATTTTGAACTATGTTTTAGGATCAGGTTTCATGAACGTACTTATGTGTTTTTGAATCTGGTTGTATGTTTGACTGATTTTCACAATTACAATTCGTTATCGTTTCTTGGTTTTCTTGCACTAGGAATAATTTAACTTTGTGATTTGTGTTTTGATGTTGAATTGGGTTGAACAACTTAAACAAAGTCATGTCTATGTGATTGCCTAGCTAGGTTAATCCAGATTGTCTTTACAGTTACCGAATCAGAAACCCGGAGTGATCGTTTTTTCCATATTATTGTCTTTTCTAAAAAATTAATTATGAATCCGTTTTGCAACACTGCAGCACTTTTACATTAAACTTCATAAAATTATTTTAGTTAATCTTAATTTAATTAGAAATCAGTAAATTAGCACTTTCCACAAACTCCCTGAGGTTCGACAACCCTACTTCATATACTGCAGTCAGTTGTAGCTAAGGAGTAGTTTTTATTAAGTTTTTGATTAGCACTTCGACAAGCGATCAATCATCAACCGCATCCCTTATACACACCTGCGATAACTATTAGGCCAACAAAAGACCCAAGTAAGCCTATGTGATTGAAAAGAAGCTTCAAACAACAACACTTTTGAGAAAAGATCCTGCCGTAAGCTATGGTTGGAAGGTCGTAGCTTACGGCTGGGGTGTTTTCTTGCCAAAGCAGGTCGTAAGCCACGGCCTGAAGACCGTAGCTTACGATATGTAGTCTATGTTCGGATTTTTGTCTGAACTATAGCTTATTGTTCTCACATGTAAGCTACGGTTTGTAGCTGCTATAAGAATGCACATGGATTGGATTTTACAAGATTATCATTCCTACCTTGCCCTGCATCATCTTGTATATTCGAGCAGCAAAACCAACAACTTTGGGGAAATAATTACTCGTCTATAAGCTTAAATATATACCTTTACAATACTCTATCTCACGATTGCAACCTATACTCAGTTTTAACCATCAACAACATATATTGGATTCGCCTAACTTTCAACCCGCAAAGTCTCATATACCCGGATTGAAGGCTGGAGACTTCCACATGCTCCATTTAGCAACGGTTTACAACCATCACATGTATGGGTGGAATAGAACAAATTCTAAGACAAGCATAGATTTGAACAAGTTCATAGTTATGACATACCTTAGAATAGTTTGCAAATTGAATCGGATATTCTTCATCAGACATAATCTTATCGAAGCCTTGCATCCGATAAAAAACTTTCACAGGTTTATCACACGATTCATTTTTCACTTTGTAAGCGAAAGATTTTGACTAAAACAGGATTATATGATCATACAAGTTACAAAACCAGGTGCGGAAACCCTAGTTCTGAACAAACTGATAAAACTCTAATAAAAACACAATCAATATCATTTTCAAAGCTTTTTCATAGATTAACTTTCTCAAATATTCAATTACAATCATACACACGTTAATCTAGATCAATTACAGACTTTCACAAAATAACCTGGAACCTGACCTGAACACACACACAACTGACAACTCTATTTTCATCACAAATACTCAAAATCTATTTATAATGTCTGCAGGTTCGCCCCTTTTCATGGTGCGAATGTGGACACTTTCCACATTCGCCCAGTGTGAATGGTCGAATGTGGAATCTTTCCACATTCGCCCAGTATGATTCTACATTCGCCCACTTTTTCCACTATATTTCCACCTTCGCCCACTTTTTCCACTTTCAACCAGTCAGCACTTTTTAACACATGTAATCAGCACTTTTTAACACATGTTAACATTGTAGATCCAATCACTAGTCGCAATACGTGCATCTACAAACTCCCCCTCGACTATTGATTGGATTGACTTCGTGTTTAAATCTTGGTCGTTTTCTGATTATCTGAACCTTCAACATTCTGTACCGGATCACTAGCTAGGGACATACATGAATAATGCACTTACAATCTCCCCCTTGGACCTAGCTAGTGATGTACCAAAGCAGAAAGTTATCAATTCTTCAAGTCTTGATTGAAAACCTTCCATTTTCATGCACGTTTGTGTCGAAGTTCCTGTCTATCTCTCCAGTAAGCTTTGAAATCTCAGACAGACTCAAGAAATCTTGGCTTTGTCATTTGATAATCCAGAGATTAATATAGACGATAATCTTGATTTCTTCAATCTTCATCATTTCTTTAACCTCTTACTAACTTCTGTTGTTCTGGTAATCTTGATGTTCAGGTTTGGGTCTTGTTCGGTTACACAATTTGTCGATGAGTCATGAGTAGTGCACCTGTTGTATTTGATTCTGCAGAAAAATTTACTAAAAACTGCACAAACTACAACCGGCGTTAAACACGACAAAAATCTCGGAAGTACTCTTCACATTCCTTTTGACCCTCAATAGTTCTTCCCCTGAACTATACAACATTTTCAATATGTACCAGAAACTTGAAAATTTGAAATCTTTTTCAACTTTTAAGTATCTGAGCATTCTCATTCAGTATCCCAACATCGGTTATCGAAAATAAAATTGAAACAAAACTTTTTGATTTTTCAAAGTTTAAGCTAAAACACACCAAATTTTTTTTTGAATTTTCCAATGTAATTGCATAAAAGTAAATTCAACATATTTTTGTGAATTTTCCGGTTAAGAGGATCATATCAGTATTGAAACAGTCAGTCATAACTCTTTTTGATCAATTTTCTGTTTTTGTCATTGAGCATCCTACAACCATTACCAGTATGTTTGTCCACTTAAACTCAAAATCATCATTCATTGCTCAGCACTTTAGATACATTATGGTAATATTAGATACTGAAAAATCTATGGTCCCCGCATTCGCGACACATTCCCGTATCAAGAATTGCGCAAAGTTTCATTGAAACGCGTGATTATACTGTAGTTATCTGTTAGTTACAAGGTATGAGGCACAGCGGTGACAGGTCAGCAAATTAATGCTTCAAAGCGACTTATGCACTCTACCAGGGTGAGGACTAATATCAATCATGATTTGCATCAATGATTGGATACGATGCATTAGATAATCTTTGATTATCATCACACATGTTAAGTTCCTCATTCGGTAACTTAAGGTTTTGTCATTAAAGATCTTTTAATAAGATACCCTGACTGATCTAGGTCCGTAAATCAATACGACAAAAGATCAGTTAGGCTATCCCCAGATAACTTTCAATATAACGACCCGAAACCTCCGATTTTGGCAATCTATCAAACGAAATTTCGGTACTAAGACTATATGCCAACGATACGTTGATCCACATGATTATCAGTTATTGATTTTAAATTTATATCACCATGCTGAACTTTAAACTTTGATTTCAAGCCTACCAATATATAATTGTAGTGGCTACTCAATGTTTATCAATTGATTGAATTTTTTAGAGTAGTCTGACAGTCCACTGATGTACTATCATCTCCTCTTTTTCTCCGGGAAAAACTCATATTGATTTTTTTTTTAACCTTTTTATTTTGGTTTTTCTGAAATTTTCTCCCCTTAAAAATCTAAAAATAAGCATATTTTTGGATTTTTAAACTTTTGAAGAAAAACAAAATAAAATGATATCCGATGCGGTTTACCCACTGAGTTTTTCAAAAACCATTTTTCACTCAGCAAACCATTTTGTCGTATCTGTTATTGAAATCCAACACCTGAGAGCAATTGCAAGAGATTGCAACTTTTTCCGGCTTCACAGGTTGGAGACAGACTACAAACACTCTCCTCTCTGTTGAAATCATGTTTTCCTTCTTCAATAACCCTTCCTTGACCTTCACCTCTCCAATAAATAGTGTGTATACAGATGCTCCACTATCAACTATCAAAGAATAGCTAATAGGTCTGTCTGGAACAATCTGCACACTTATTAAACAATTAGCATGAGAGAGGCACCCATCCCTTCACAATGATGGGTCGTCCAAGGTCATCAATTCTCGGAACATCAATCCATTCTCCTTTTGAAAAATCAATTGATTTTTCAATGGATTGATTTGAAGTAGAAATTGCTATTGACTTAGAAAGTGATTTGGGTTTCCAAACACGTTCAGAGTTTATTTTAGATTTTGTTGAAATCGTTTTGATTTTTGACTTTTCAGGTTTCATGTTTGACACCTGCTTCTGAACTTTGTTTGGAATCTTCTCAGACTTAACTGATGAAGACCCAGGTTTAGAGTTATTCTTAGACTTAGCCTGAGAACTCCCCCTTACCTTAGCAACCCGTCCACAATCTCCATTTTTATTCAAGGCAATTTTGTTATGATTGTCATACACAACCTGTTTCCCCTTTTTCTTCTTGATTGGTTTTGGAGATACAGGCTTTCTGACATTGCCTGAATTTCTAGCAAATTTCACTTCTGTCTTTTTCTGTTTAACATACGGACAGTAAGCAACTAAATGCCCACACTCTCCGCAGTTATAACAAGACCTATACTCTTCAAAATCACATGCATACCCGTCATCCCAATACCAATAGGGACAATGAGCTGCAATATGACCAACTTCACCACATTCAAAACAGTTTCTCCATTCAACATAACCATGAGAATACTGTGGTGAGTTGTTTCCCCAATAACCATCAAATCGAGATTTATATGAATAATCATAATAGTCATATGATCTAGATGAAAAATTTCTTGAATTCTTTTGATAAGAATTTTTCATCTGATCATTTCCTTTCGATTTGTTTGGTTTTGGTCCCTTTACTTTAGGACCATTCTTATTGTCAACATTTTTCTTTTGATCCTCTTTATTCTCATGTTGGTTAGGACTGAGTTCAAAATGAAGATGATCAAATTGATTTCTAAATTGATTTAACAAATCAAGATTATCAACAAAAATACATTTAAGTAGAGATTGTTCGATATTCTCAATTAGAAAATCTTTGTTGAAAATCAATTTGTCATGTCCTTCCAACATATAGGAACCTTCAACTCCTTCAGGAAAACTGAATATGGGTTTTTCTTCAGAATCAGATTCTGAAGTTGTTTCAACATTTTCAGTTTTCTGTTCAAACATTTGTTTCACTTCAGAATCAGAATTAACAACGCAAGGTGTTGTGATTTCCAACTCTGATGTGGAAATATTCTTTGAAACACTTTTATTCATTTCTAACATTTCTTTCTTTAAAGATTCAATTTTATTTAACAAATCTTTTTCATTCTTTTCAAAAATTTAATTTGGTTTTTACAATTTTCTAGTTCATTTGCTAGTTTCTGTTTGTTCTCAATAAGTGTCATCAATTCACAATTCAACTTGACACATTTAGAACAACTAGCACTTACCTCATCATCTGATTTATTACCATTATCAGATTTTGCATCACCATTTGAACTATCACTCTGTTCTGATGTACTTTGTTCTGAACTTGTATCAGAACTCAAATCACTCTTTACCAATTCACTGGAATCATCATGTCTCATTTGTTTGACTAAACATACAACATTCCTATGAACACCTTCTCTGTTAACACACTTGTTAACATGTACCATTTCATCAGTTGGTTTCGGTGTCATTGGAAATCCCCAAATGTTGTCAGCTTGAGAATTTTGTCTCTGTAATTGTTGTTGCTTTCTTTCAGCTTCTACTAGAGCTTTGATCTCCTCATCCGTTCTACATACGACCATGTAATTAATCATTTTTCCAACAAAAATCTTCAAAAATTGCCTTACCCAAATTTTCGATAGAAAATTTTCGAAATTTTTAGGCTTTTAGGCACTAAATTCTACGTTCGCCCCTGGTAATTCTACGTTCGCCCCTTTTGATTCCACGTTCGCCCAAAAGTATCAGCCGAATGTAGAATAAACACCAGAATGTAGAATATCAAAATTCAAATTCCACGTTCGCCCAAAAATTTTCAGGTTCGCCCACTACAGTTCCAGGTTCGCCCAAAAAGTTCCAGGTTCCCCCAAAAATTCCAGGTTCGCCCACAATGATTCCAGATTCGCCCAACAAGGTTCCAGGTTCGCCCAGTTTGGAAAAATTCAGATTTTGAAAAACGGTTACACTTTGAAAAACGGTTATTTTGATCTCTGATTTTCAAAAGTTTGTGGATTTGAATGATCTTAATTAGGTTATGATTCGGAATTGATTTGGAGCAACTTTAATACTTGGAATTTTGAATTTTAACCACAAAATCAACTTCAAATCAAATCAAAAACACTCAAAAACCATTTTCATGCAAAAACAGATGTATTTTGATCAAAAATATGTCCAAATCAGCTCTGAGTTTATCAAATTTGTTGTTGTATGATCCGTATGGCTCTGATACCACTTTGTAAGCGAAAGATTTTGACTAAAACAGGATTATATGATCATACAAGTTACAAAACCAGGTGCGGAAACCCTAGTTCTGAACAAACTGATAAAACTCTAATCAAAACACAATCAATATCATTTTCAAAGCTTTTTCATAGATTAACTTTCTCAAATATTCAATTACAATCACACACACGTTAATCTAGATCAATTACAGACTTTCACAAAATAACCTGGAACCTGACCTGAACACACACACAACTGACAACTCTATTTTCATCACAAATACTCAAAATCTATTTATAATGTCTGCAGGTTCGCCCCTTTTCATGGTGCGAATGTGGACACTTTCCACATTCGCCCAGTGTGCATGGTCGAATGTGGAATCTTTCCACATTCGCCCAGTATGATTCTACATTCGCCCACTTTTTCCACTATATTTCCACCTTCGCCCACTTTTTCCACTTTCAACCAGTCAGCACTTTTTAACACATGTAATCAGCACTTTTTAACACATGTTAACATTGTAGATCCAATCACTAGTCGCAATACGTGCATCTACAAACTCCCCCTCGACTATTGATTGGATTGACTTCATGTTTAAATCTTGGTCGTTTTCTGATTATCTGAACCTTCGACATTCTGTACCGGATCACTAGCTAGGGACATACATGAATAATGCACTTACACACTTCATTTGACTTTTTGGTTTTATTTTCTATTTTCTTTTCAATAGATTTAACAACATTCTTTTCAACATTCTTAACCACTTTCTTTTCAACATTCTTATCAACAGACCTCTCAACTTTCTTAGCAACATTCTTTGCTGATTGATTCTTTCTGTGTGCATTAGCCATGGGATGGACAATCTGAGATGGTGAAACTGGTTCAGTAGTGATAATGTGATTTTCATCAGGAATATCACTCATTTTTACAGGTTAATATCCATTATTGAAGGATTAATCAGTGATTTAGTGTTCGATCCCTAACCACCATTGAACAGGGTCTTACACCTGATAATTGGACTTGAATGTGATAGGGATTCATTGTTTAAGTGTTTTAGGGGGAGATTATCCAAAAACATAGGTTTAAACACTATCAGTTAGGGTAATCGATTGTTTAAATACATAGAACCCTAGTTTTTGATTGAAAACACTTAATCAATGTTTAACTGTTTTCATTGGTTGTTAGGAAAGGTTAATCGGAAGTTTTAGATGGTTATTGAATCAAAATAACAAGTTGAAATCAACTGATGTTCAAAATTGATAATTTGAAATGAAGAACTGTCCCTTCGCACGTTTCGAACGGTCGAACGTACAAAAACGGGCGAAGGAATGGGTTTTGTCTGGGCGAATGAAACTCTCAGAAACTCTCATTCGCACCTCCGTTTGGGCGAATGAAGAGTTCAATTACCAAATTTTCAAACTTTGATTATTTTGTCGATTTTTTTAACATGATTACTTGTTTTATTTTGCAGTTTAAACCATGTCTGAACAGGAGAAACCTACTGAACAAGCTGGATCATCTTCACAGGCTGCCAAGAGAGGAAATGAAGAGCTTTTACCGTTTGAGAATGCGCATAATTGTTGTGCATATCTTGGGGATGTGAAGAAGCACACTGAATTCACAGAGATTATAGAGTTTCTGAAGAGAAGTCAGGTGACAGACGCAATTGCTACACCTGCTATTATCTACCGAAACATGATACAAGAGTTTTGGACAGAAGCGAAGATGGATTTCTGGGAGTGTGAATCGTCTCTGGTGAGCAAGATACAAGGAAAATTGGTCATCGTTTCAGAGAAGGATATCAGGGAAGCTTTGAATCTTCAAGATGAAAAGACTGATCCCAGAGAGCTTAGCTTTATGGAACAGAGAAAGTGCTTTCTAAGGATGAAATATAACGGGCCGATTACTGATGGCTCGTTACACAAGGGAAAGCTGTGTCCACAATTCAAGTATTTGGCGCATGTGATGATTCATGTATTCGGTTCAGCTGCTGGAGGTTATGATCTGATGAGAAACAGTATTAGCTCAATGATGGTAGCACTGATATTGAACAAACCGTTCAATGTATCAGGGATGCTGATGGAACATCTGTTGGAACCTGTCAGAGGCACAAGGAATTTGAAGTTTTTGTTGTACCCTCGATTCCTTCAGATGATTTTTGATCACAAGTATAAAGAATTGAAGAGGGATCTGAAGCAGATTGTAGTTCAAGAACATATGTCCATCAATACATTGGCAAGAATGAAAGCGTATAAAGGTTTGTCGGTGAATGAACGTCCACCTGTTAGACGTTTATTTGGGCATTTGGCAAGGATTGATTATGAGGATCCGGGTAAAGGTGAAGTAAGGCATGCTAATAGTGATTCAGACGAAGACAATCCATTACATCCTGTTGATCCAGATGCAAAGCGAAAGCGACGGGTTGTTAATGTGGGAGGTAAAAGTGGGAAAGGGAAAGAGAAAGAGATAAGGATAGATGTTGTTCCTGAGCCTGCTAAGAAGAAAAGTGCACCAAGAAGGCATAAGAGCATGGCAAAGAAAGGGTTACATCTGGTTGATGAAGCGTCAGTTGTTTCTGAAGAGACGCAGGAAGATGAACATTGGGATTCGGATGCTGAAACGGTTAAGACTACCACGCCCAAGGCCACTGTGGCTGGTGAGTCTGCCAGTTTGAATAGATCTGTGGAGGAACAGAGAATGAATAGCCCTATTCGATTGGATGAAGAGGATGAGGGTTTAGGTTTGGGAGCAGGAGACTTTCCTGGTTCACCAGTTCAGGGGGAGAAACCAAAGAAGCCCCAATTCAAAAAGAAAGAAAAGGTGGTAAAGCCCGCAGAGAAAAGAGCTAGAGAGATTGAAACGTTGATAGCAGGAAAGAAGTTGCCACCTGCTTCTAGTTCAAAATCACCAGTTGCTGCTCCAGCCTCAAAGAAGCAGAAAACCACAACTACTTCAAGTACTGAACAGGGAGCTGATATACCTGTTGATGCCTTTAATGAAGCATTAGATAACGTACTGAAGAAGATGAAGAAGGGTAAACTGCCAGAGGTTGCTGAAGTTTCCACTCGAAAGGTTACAGTGGATAGTGATGTGATGAACATTGTTAACCGGAAACTTGCTGAAATGATGAATATCATAAACAAGCAGCAGACAGAGATTGACCAACTGAGAAAGAATGACTCAAAGATGTCGGATGTAGTGGTTATATCAAATGAGAATAATGAAGAGCTGAAAAAGAAGATTAAACGGTTGCAAAAGGATAATCAGAAGCTATTGAAACATGAGCAAAGGAACACCAGACGGATTATAGCTTTGAAGGGAGAGAATAAGAAGCAGAAAGAGAGTAATAAAAACATGGATAATCTAATCAAAGATTTATACTCTCGAGCTCCTCAGTTGAAAGAAGGTGAAGAGGATAAAGAGCTAGATGAGGAGCAAGTTGATTTTGAACTGTCTGATGATGATGAGGAGGATGATGAAGATCTTGATGAAGATGCTGGTAAGGATCCTAAAAAGAAGAAGGATGATGGAGATGATGATGGTTCGAATGATGGTTCTGGTGATGATAGCAGCTCTACATTTGATGATGATGATAATGATGATGATGATGATGATGATATAGACAAATATAAGTATGAGAAGAGAGAATCTGGAAAAGGAGGAGAATCTAGTTCAAAAGCCCCTGGAGGATCAGTGGATGATGATACGATCTTCTGGAATTAAAAGCTGAAGTCTATGTCTGAAGATGATAAACAGATGTATCGCTAGATGCTTACTGATCGAGTCTGGACGATTGACATGACCAGCAGAATTTCTGAGATCTTTGAATTTTGTGACAGGGTGTTTGAATTAGAATATAATGATCCAGATTTGGAAGATGGTGAAGTCTCGGCAGCAATGACTAAAGAGATATTTGAAGGTTTAGCGAAACAGGTTGGAAAACGTTAGAAGAACTGTTGGCTGATAACCAGATTCCTGATCTACCTGAGAAGGAAGCTGGAGATCATTCTGATGATCGTGACGTACCTGGGTTCGAGGATATAGAAGTTGAAGATGTGACTAGTGAAGAGTATCCAGAATATTTTAAGAAAGACAAGGATTCTGGATTTACTGCTTTCACTGATGAACTGTTAAATGAAGCCGAGAGACTTGCAAAAGAGAAAAGTGATAAATTTGTTGATGAAGTGTTCAAAGGGCATGATAAACCGCATATCAGACAATCTGATAGCTTGAAAGAGTTACTGAGGGAATTAAAAGAGAAAGAGGCTAATCGTCCTAAAGCTGAGATTCAGGGTAGCTTTTATAAATTCGACAACGATATGTTTAAAGGAAAAGCGTTGGGTTGGAAGTTTATAAAGCAATTGAAGTGTGTTGCAGTGAAGTGGGAGAAGGGGATACTCTACTTAGATAGATTTCATGATTTGAAGACTCTCCCATACTGGGCCATTCGTGATATTTGTCGTCACAAGTTGACTGGAACGACAAATGATCAGATTGCTTACTTTGCTGATAAGATGGCTAGAGAAAGCAGGACGAAGTGGAATCTTTTTGAACCTCAGTATCCAAAAAGGATTGTTCACAAGAAAACCATTGATGATATTACCGATTTGCCCAAGGTGACTTTAAAGTACAAACCACCAAAAGTGTTGAGAAATATTCCATTGTTGCAGATTCCTCAACATTTTGCAAAAGACTTTATCTGGTGGTACTACGATTGGAAGATTGCAGAAGCTGTGATAGTGTTGAAAGACGGAGACAAAAATTTCAGAAAGATACACATATTTGATCCCATGTGGTTGGTGAATTGTTCACATGAGGACATCATTATGTTGTATTACAATCCAATTTTCAGCGATGTGAAAGATGCTGAACAAGCAAGTAAATACCAGCGTGTGGTATTTCTGTGCTTTGCTCATGATATCAATGCCGGATGCGACTATGATAAGAAGCTCGGCAAGTTTGTTAAAGCTCAAGAGGTTCCTGAAGCGAAAAAGAAAAAGCCGAAGCAAGTATTTGAGAAGGTGATGACGTTGGAAGAGAAGAAACTACTGCGCATAAAGTTGATGAACAAGAGAATGGATGAAGAACGAAGGCTTAAACAATCCAAGCAATAGTCGAGGGGGAGTTTGTAGATGCATTATTGTGCGACTAATGCTTTGGATTACAATAAACATATGTTAATGATGATTGTCGAACGGGCGAAGGAGTTTGAATGTGGGCGAATGAAGATTTTACTGGGTGCGAAGGAGAAAATATATACGAAGGAGAGACAAACGGGTGAATGAAGAATTAATTGTTATGTAGTGCTTGGTTCGCACGAAGTGTTTGGGCGAACCTGCACATTCGACCATTCAATATGGGCGAATGTGCAGGCCTATAAATAGGTTAAGCCATTTTTGAAAGTTAGTTGTTGATCATTTTATTTCCCTCCTGTTTTGTGTCTCTCCCTAGTGTTTTGTCAACTTATTTTCACGTCATATCTGATTGTAATCTTTATTAAAACGTGTAATTTGAGTTGATTATTAATGAGAAAAACCTTTGAAATGATGATTTCTGTGTTTTGATTGTTTAATTATCATAATTGTGATTGATTCAGGGATTCCGCACCTGAATCAAACTTGTTTGATCAATCTCTTTGTAGATTTGACGACCCTAAGCGCATACAGCCCTTCTCACCTTGACTTGAAGATGATTCCCGTTCCTTTCCTATTGAATTATGACCCATGTAAATGTTAGAAACCACAATAGTTATTTATGGGCTTGATGCCCCCACACGAGGTCATTTACAGTTTGCTAGTTCATCGCCTAATTCTAGTTTAGACGTATCTTAAACTATTATTGGTTGTTTAATCACAAGTATCATCTTGTCCTTAGTTAACTATATTGCATAATTTCCCATGGCATGATATTCAAGTTGGTAACTCATCTAAAACAGTTACACTTAGTTTTATTCATGATTATAATAATCTAGCCATGTTACTTCACTTTAGCATTTTTATCAAACATGTTATGTGCAGAACATCATATAGGTTTATATCATTGCTATACATCAAGTGCTCTATTCCCAATCCACAATTTATGAAACAATTATCACAATTTCATTCAAAATCATCAAGCTTTATCCCTAATTCTTAGGAATAACCAGCTTTCTTACTAATATTTTCAATTATCATGGAATGGGTATCAAAGCTCATCCTACATAATATGATATAATCATAAGGGATCAAACCCTACAGATTTAGGTTGATTTTTCACATGTATAGAGTTTCCTAAACCTTTTTAATATCACACATTACTCATGAATTTTGGTTCATGAGCAATTAGCCCAAATTCAACCATTTCCTTCACCCACCAAAATAAAACCAAACCCAATTAACTTTTTAACGTGGGGCAATTTGGTCAAGTCACTTCAAAAATTGTCTTCTTCCCTAATCAGACCCACCACCACCACCATCTTCACCTTTCACCACCACCACCATCCACCTACAACCACCCACCATCTCCTCCACCTTTCACCACCACCATCCACCCACCAACCTAAAACAACATGCTCATCACCACCATCTCCTTCTTTTAAAAATTGCATACTCCATCCTTATTCTTCTCCTACAACTGATCGATCCCTATCCTCCTCCTTCTTCTTACACTCACATCTTTAGCTATGTTGTCACCGGTTCTCGTTCTCAGTAAGTCCCTCTTTATTGAACCTCATATGCTGTGATCTCATTATTTGATTCTGTTTTTTTTATTTTAATAATGGTAGTGTTTATGTTAGCTTACACTAATATGTTCTTGACACTAGTGTTACATTCTAGAGAACTTACAAATCCGTTAGGTTATTTAGGTTTAGATCTTTTTAAGTTTTCTTCTTGTTGTATGTAGTGAAGATAAAATATGGTTTAGTTGTGAAAGGTTACATTTTCATAGATCTAAGCTAACTCCAAAAACTCTGCTTCCTCTAACTATTAATCCCTTGAACCATAATAATGCTATTGAATATTAAACCTCTGAATTCATTCGCTATAGCCAAGGGTGCAAAAGGCGCTAGGCGCTAGGCGGGCGGTGAGGTCCAGCCTAGGGACTAGTCTGAACTAGGCAGGACTAGGCGAAAATTAGGCGGAATTAGGCGTTTTGGTATTTTATACATATTTTATATATATACACACAAATTTAGGTGTTTTTTGGAAATATATTAAAATATATATACACATAATACTAAGAAATACTTACTATTGGGTGTGGTAAAATAATAAATGAAATGATATTTTCTGAACTAGTAATATACGTAACTTTCAAATTCAATAAAATAATATAATTTAAATACATGTAAAAGTAAATAACAATAAACTTGTTTTGGTTTTCGAAAAGGTGGAGCAAGTGGAGAAAAGACAAAACACTGACATAAAGGTCCAAATTAAACAAATAAAATATGAAAAAGTATCTAGCCATTATTATATTTTATAACATTCATCTTTCTCATTTTGTTAACACCGGAGCTCGACTTCTCTTGCCGGAAATTATAACCCTCAAAAAAAAAAAGACCAGCGCCTAGGTCGGCCTAGGACCACCTAATCCCCGCCTAATGGCCAAAACGCCTAGGATCCAGCCTAGGACCTTATTCCGATTTACCCTTCAGCCTAGCGCCTAGGCGACCGCCTAGGCCGCCTTCTGCAACACTGGCTATAGCCACCATGTTAGGCATCTCTCTCCTCATTTTCTTCTGTTACATCCTCTTATACTTCCCATCCACAACCCCATCACCAATCCCTATTGCAAAAAGTCAAACACAAAGTCAACACCAATCAGGTCAAGACCCATTCAAGAACTTGTTGGGCGCATTCAATAAATGGGATTTGGAAGTGGGTTGTGCTAATTTTAAGAAAAAACATGTGGGGTTGGGGAAAATAGGGGTAAAGTTGTCATCCTCTCATGTGGGTATTGGTGAAAATGAATGTAGTGAGTTGAAGATGGATCATGTTGGTGTGTTGGTTAAAGGGTGGACTTGGATTTCTGATAATTTGGATAATTTGTATTCGTGTCGATTCGGGTTGAGTTATTTGTGGAGTGTGCAATTTTTAAAAGGAGGAGATAGTGGTGATGAGTAGGTTGTTTTAGGTTGGTGGGTGGATGGTTGTGGTGAAAGGTGGAGGTGATGGTAGGTGGTTGTGGGTGGATGGTGGTGGTGGTGAAAGGTGAAGATGGTAGTGGTGGTTAGTCTGATCAGGGAAGAAGAAAATGGGGAAGAAGACAATTTTTTAAGTGACTTGACCAAATTGCCCCTGACTTAACGTCAAAAAGTTAACTGGGTTAAGTCATTGGACTGTTTTGGCCTATTTTCTCAAAAGTCAGGGATTGTTCAAGCAATTTTTAAAAATTTGGACTGGAGAGGCAAATTGGCCCAAACCACAGGGACGGTTTTGGCAATTAACTCTTTAATTTAATTAATGATTTTCTTGTTACAACAAATGAGGGTCCAACGCTGAGAAAGAGTCTCACAAGGGTAAAAGGGTTAAAGGGTTTCGGTTCACTAAACGCAGGTCGTGGAGTCCCTCTATGTTGTAAACGTAGATGATAGATTCAAGAGTTTTTGATTTAGTTATTGTTATTCTGATTTGGGAATAGTCCCTCTTTCTCACTATGTAAGATCCATAAAATTTACATTTAATAAACAACTTATTTTAAAACGGAACTCCCATTCTATTTTCACCCGAAGTTGAAAATCACATCATGTTTTTGGTACAAATGACCTTTTGTTCAAAAACAAGAGTACACGTGATGATTATTAGCTAAGTTGTTTGTAACAAACCCAATTATCTACCTTGTTACAAAATAACAAAATTCATGCAGAAACGTTTTCGGATCGAATAGCATTCGGTCCCAAAATCCTGATACATGATCATTGATCGGTACAATTTAGGTCCACTATAGTTAATACTGATTATGTAAAATTAACACACAATATCGTGATTACATATAATAATTTTATTTGTTTTTGTATCTCGTAGGTTATAAAGAAACTTGACTAAAACACAATGTAATTAAATAAAATTTGAGTTCAAGGTGAAAAGTCATAAATGACATTGTTTATTATTATTAGTTTGAAGTTGATATTAGTGATATTATTAGTTGTTAGAAAATGAATGACACCATTAAAATTAAACGTGTAAATAATATATGGTTCAATTCTTTAATGGTTAAATGTGTGTTAACATTTTGTAGTTTGTGACCTAGTGATGGAAATTAATTCATTCATATAATATCATGAAAATCGAACGGAAGCAATGGCCCACTAATGGGCTCACAAATTAGGCCGTGGGCTGGCAGCTAAACTAATGAAAGACGGTGCAAATTTAGAAGAATAAAGGACATCACACAACAGGAGAATATAAATATAAAATTCTGTGACGGCAGCCTTTCATGAACAGAACACAGGATCGCACAAGAAGAGAAAGAAAAGAAAAGGGGGGACGAATTTTAGAGCATCAAAGGAGGATTTTGAGTATTTGGAAGAGTTCCATTCATTCCGGTTGATGTTGAAATCATGATTATGCACGGTTAAACATCCTGCGGTTTCTCTGGGTGAAAGATTCGGTTATTTTGTAAGGACTTTTCTATTTTGAACTATGTTTTAGGATCAGGTTTCATGAACGTACTTATGTGTTTTTGAATCTGGTTGTATGTTTGACTGATTTGAACAGTTTGACTGATTTTCACAATTACAATTCGTTATCGTTTCTTGGTTTTCTTGCACTAGGAATAATTTAACTTTGTGATTTGTGTTTTGATGTTGAACTGGGTTGAACAACTTAAACAGAGTTATGTCTATGTGATTGCCTAGATAGGTTAATCCAGATTGTCTTTACAGTTACCGAATCAGAAACCCGGAGTGACCGTTTTTTTCAACATTATTGTCTTTTCTAAAAAATTAATTATCAATCCGTTTTGCAGCACTACAGCACTTTTACATTAAACTTCATAAAATTATTTTAGTTAATCTTCTTTTAATTAGAAATCAGTAAATTGGCACTTTCCACAAACTACCTGAGGTTCGACAACCCTACTTCATATACTGCAGTCAGTTGTAGCTAAGGAGTAGTTTTTATTAAGTTTTTGATTAGCACTTCGACACGCGCTCAATCATCAACTGCATCCCTTATGCACACCTGCGATAACTATTTGGCCACCCAAGTAAGCCTATGTGATTGAATAGAAGCTTCAAACAACAACACTTTTGAGAAAAGATCCCGCCGTAAGCTATTGTTGGAAGGTCGTAGCTTACGGCTGGGGTGTTTTCTTGCCAAAGCAGGTCGTAAGCCACGGCCTGAAGACCGTAGCTTACGGTATGTAGTCTATGTTCGGATTTTTGTCTGAACTATAGCTTACTGTTCTCACATGTAAGCTACGGTTTGTAGCTGCTATAAGAATGCACATGGATTGGATTTTACAAGATTATCATTCCTACCTTGCCCTGCATCATCTTGTATATTCGAGCAGAAAAACCAACAACTTTGGGGCAATAATTACTCGTCTATAAGCTTAAATACATACCTTTACAATACTCTATCTCACGATTGCAACCTATACTCGGTTTTAACCATCAACAACATATATTGGATTCGCCTAACTTTCAACCCGAAAAGTCTCATATACCCGGATTGAAGGCTGGAGACTTCCACATGCTCCATTTAGCAACGGTTTACAACCATCACATGTATGGGTGGAATAGAACAAATTCTAAGACGAGCATAGATTTGAACAAGTTCATAGTTATGACATACCTTAGACTTTTTCCTTCCCTCGAGAGCCCTTCTCACCTTGACTTGAAGATGTTTCGTGTTCCTTTCCTATTGAATTATGACCCATGTAAATGTTAGAAACCACAATTGTTATTTATGGGCTTGATGCCCCCACACGAGGTCATTTACAGTTTGCTAGTTCATCGCCTAATTCTAGTTTAGACGTATCTTAAACTATTATTGGTTGTTTAATCACAAGTATCATCTTTTCCTTAGTTAACTATATTGTATAATTTCCCATGGCATGATATTCAAGTTGGTAACTCATCTAAAACAGTTACAGTTAGTTTTATTCATGATTATAATAATCTAGCCATGTTACTTCACTTTAGCATTTTATCAAACATGTTATGTGCATAACATCATATAGGTTTATATCATTGCTATACATCAAGTGCTCTATTCCCAATCCACAATTTATCAAACAATTATCACAATTTCATTCAAAATCATCAAGCTTTATCCCTAATTCTTAGGAATATCCAGCTTTCTTACTAATCTTTTCAATTATCATGGAATGGGTATCAAAGCTCATCCTGCATAATATGATATAATCATAAGGGATCAAACCTTACAGATTTAGGTTGATTTTTCACATGTATAGAGTTTCCTAAACCTTTTTAATATCACACATTACACATGAATTTTGGTTCATGAGCAATTAGCCCAAATTCAACCATTTCCTTCACCCACCAAAATACAATCAAACATAAATTAAGGTTACCTTGAAGTTAAGATAGCCCTAGTTGATAGTTTTCCTCAATTGAATGTGAAATTCTTTGAATATTAGTGTGTGAAATTTGGGGGTTTGAGTATGTGTATTGAGGATGAGGTCGATCTCCAAGGAATGGAGATGACTTCTTCTCTATTTTTTTTAAATGGCATATTACTTTAGTCAATGACCGTAATTGACCCCTCTAGTTGATTCATTAACCCAATTGGCCCTAAATGTTTTCGCTAGGTATTTTGTAAGGTCGTTAATCTAACAGAATTTAACCCGGTTGACATACATAATTATCTTTCATTGTGTATTTGTCCTAACCCTTGTGACCTATGTCCTACATATTCCACACGTTTATCAAGTGAGTTTTCGCAACATCATGATACTGAGTAAATCCTACCAATTGCAAAGCTAAGGTGGGGTGTGAGGAGGTTTAGGTGTAGACAACATTATCTATACCCTGTAGGAATATAGAGTTTGCTTTCATTGAGAAAACAACCCCCACCCTCCCCTCTCATTTTGCTTTTTTGGGTTACCACGCGTGTTGAATTATTCAAACTTTTAAATCCCAACTTCAATTGTATTGTTGACATATAACTTGCCTCTTAGTATTGAATATTGGGGTACGGATAAACTGAGTGAGACAAAATTTCACACTTAAGTCCCCCTTTACACAACTATTAAACTTCGAATTGAGCCGCTGGATATGTGGGTAGTTCTACTTCGATTGACACCCTTGTTCATGGTCGGCACTCCAACTTAGACATAGTCTTAGTCAATTGAATGCATATTTATCCATTGTTTTCGTGTTTGTGATATGACACATTTTGGGGCGTACAATGAAGTCAAGTTTTGCTTATAAACTCATTTTAATTACATCATTGCATGTGTAAAATGAAGCCAAATTGGATCTAAATAGTATACTTGTTTTCAAATAAAAGACGACTTTGAAATGAAATGAATTGTATACTTGTTTACAAAACTGACTTCGAATTTATAAATGATTTGGAGTTAAATTGTTTACTTAAGACTATAAAACATGAGAAGCCACCAACTATTAAAGTTGACCCTTTAAGCATGCTTGTTAGACCAAAGTCTGATTTTTACTTGGAAAAGTAGACAAATCACTACAATCTAGATTCTACTAACACATAGAGTTGCAACCCTAAACCGGGTTAGGAACCGAACCCAACAACAACCCTACCCAACATGAACCCGAGTTGAACCCCATTTCTAGCCAACCTGGTTGGCCTTTTTTCAAACCATAGGGGTAGGACTCAGTGTGGATATTATACACTCACATCGGTTTCAACCGATAGTTCATAACCCTATCAACCCAACTCGGTTTGATAACCCGGTTTCAACCCTAATTCGTGAACCCGTCATCATGCAAAGAACTTGCATTTACCCAACGACTTTGTCACTGTTTGAGGCCATTCATTGTTGACTTTCGGGACTTAGGTCCTGTTTGGTAGCCTCTTAATGAGGCTCTGAAGCATTCAGCTCTGAATGGTTTAGCATTCAGACTGTTTGTTTCAAACTAAAAAAGGCTCTGAATGGAATGGTTAAGAGCTGAACCATTCAGACTTGGTGCGTAGCCGAACAATTCAGCACTTAGGGGCTGTTTGGTAACCTCTTAATCAGCCTCTTAACCATTCAGGTCTGAATCATTCAGTATTCAGACTGTTTGTTTCAGCATCTGAATGGAATGATGAAGTGCTGAACCATTAAGCTAATAAGGGATGCTGAATGATTAAGCTCTTAACCATTCAGAGCCTTTTTAACCATTCAGGTCATCTTAATGATTCAGCACTTAATCAACCAAACAGCCCCTTAATCATTCAGAGCATCTTAACCATTCAGACATCTTAATGATTTAACACTTAAGGCCTGTTTGGTAGCCTCTTAATGAGGATCTGAACCATTCAGCTCTGAATGGTTCAGCATTCATACTATTTGTTTCAACTAAAAAAGGCTCTAAATGAAATGATTAAGAGCTGAACCATTAAGCACTTAATCATTCAGAGCATCTTAACCATTCGGGCCATTCAGCACTTAATTAACCAAACAACCCCTTACTTAGGTTAGAATAAACATGTATTGAAGGTGTTGGTTAAATCCAAACATTTAAACATTCAAAACTCTAAAAAAGCCACTCTCAAATAATTTCATAGAATTGTGTTTCACGTCTGATGTTTTTTATTATATTATGTTTCAAATACTTATAAAACTAGTAATTTATCCATCCGTTGAGACGGGTTTCTAAAATGTGGAATATTTAAACTATGTAATTGAAGACCCCGTTAAGATCTTATTTAAGTGGGATTAGTAGCCGTAGAAGTTGATTAATTCATATACATGTTAACTCAAATTTGGTTATATAGTTGCCGCAATTTAGCTTTGAAACATATAATGACCATTATGACTTATTATGAATTGCTAGCAATTAATTAAAGTTATGCCATGCATTATATTGTTCATAATAAACAGCGTAATAATTATTTTTTGGAATTCTTACAACTCAACATAATTGTAAACAACCAAAGGTATTTGTGTTGTTATGTCTGGTTTACATACAATTGTTTTATGTATCTTTTATATGGCATATCAATAAATTAGCATGTATTGTTCCAGGATCAAATAAAACATTTATCATTAGCCTGAAAGTTGTGGAAGCGCTAAGGGGTAGGAATGACCGAGTCACGAGCCACGTGGCTTGCGAACACTGCAACCACACAGCGCGAGCGAGCCCAAGCGATGATGATATCGTTTGGTAACGGCTTAATTTTTGGAATTTTGTGTGGGTTGGTCAATTTGACCGTTGAGGCTTTATAAAAAAAAATTTAAATTTCTATAAATAACTATTTCAACCTCATTTTTTACCTCACTCAATAAATACTTTATAAAAAGCTGGATAAAGTCATTGCTCACCTAGACCACAAAAGGGTCGAGTGACTTGAGCAGAAGCTTTATTCAATGTCACATCAACGTTCAGTTGGCGCGATATAAGAGGATAAAATTGGGTGCACAAGTGAGCTACTAACGCATAGTCTTATTCTTAGAGGTAGTATAGTAGTATAAGCTAATGACAATTAAATCATAATGTTAGCACCACGTGAAATCATATTGGCAACAAAAAATTAGCTTAAATAAAAAAAATAAACATAAAAATAAATAAATTAAAGCAAACACCCATCTGTAATTTGTAATATGATGTTATAGAATTGCTGTCATCGATATTCTAAAGAAATGTTAGTCAACACCAAATCATTTTTCATTGCCATAGTTTTTGTAACCATATTTTATTCATCATGAGTCATTAATAAGTTTTAAAATGGTCGACCTAATCCATATTATAACATCTATTAGAAATATCTCCTACTACCTTAGTTGTTGCTCACTTGTGCTTTTGTCAACAACCTCCAAATGGTTAATCAAAATAAATAAATAAATAATAATGCAACTATCTATAAATTATGCCATGATCGATTCTAGGCATAATTTAAAGCAAGTGTTTTAACCATCAATCAGAACCAAAATCAACAACATACATAAGTTGTGAAGATGATTAAACAAATTTCACTATATTTTCGGACAGTGTAAATGGAAATTGTTCAAATTTAGTAGCAACCAGGGGAAGAAAAATATAACTTGTGGTGATTCAAATTTCAACTTTGAGAAACCGGAGTGCCATAGGAATTATTGCCGACAGTGGACTTTAAATTGAGGGGTATTCAAAGTTACCTATCTTCACATGTAAAATTTGGCATCCCACATCGTTACAACGGTTGCATAATATGCTTTGTCTTTGCAGACAATTCTAGGTTTCTAGGTGTCCATCTACATAGTCCTACTCGTATTCATGTCAATAACTGATAATCTTTAACTGTTAACTAATTTGGAAAACAATTTAAAAAAAAAAAATTCATTAGCATAGATTAAGAAAGGGTATACCAGTCTCATGAAATCGCCATGCTTTATGTGTTCAACTTCAATAACTCAGTCGCGTATGCCGCCTACTGTTGCTACAACAAGGAAAATTACCGGGGTTAGGTTAAGAGATGTTTTTGGTTATGAGTATGTTAGGTTTAGAGGGTCCTCGAGCTCCTGGATGGACCTGCACAAGGTAACAGACGCCGTTAGCCTTAACGCATGAGGGGGCCTCCTGCGTTTGGACTCCGACGTGAGAATAAGTATATATTCGTTTGGAGTTGGGTAATAATGAAGTAGAGAGTGTAAGAGTAAAGAGAATGAGTGATGGGTGAATATGTGGAATGACAACCTAAGGGTCTCCTTATATAGGCAGTGGATTTCTGCCCAGGAGCTCCCTTATGGTAGCCTTCCTACTATGCCTAGTAAAGGTTGACTCTCCTATTTGGTCCCTGCAGGGAGGCTTTGCCCATTTTGGTATGTTTTTAGCTTTTGCTATTTCCTAGGCCTTGCTTGGAAGTTGGAATTGTGTGCTGGTTTTGTTTTAGCCATAGCAAGATGTCAAAATACCCTTTTTACATTTCCAATGAAGTTACTGTTTGCTTTTTGTTGCAGCGTTCCCGTATAGCAGTCGTGCTGCCTTACGCAGGCTGCTCAGCTCCATTAAGTCAGGTATGTCCTAACACTTTACCTTACTTTATTTTTTGACAAGGGACTAAACGTGGTCGTTTTAGGACCCACGTCATCAGCCCCCCAGTCATAAGCATTTGTAAAGAAGTTAGAAGTGCTTGTGACTTGTAAATTATCTGGCATCTTAGTAGCAACGTAAGCCTGCCTTGCTTTGATTATCAAGGAGCTATTAACCCAAGGCTCCCATATTTGAGCACGATTATCTTAGTGTACCTCAATAAAAAAAATTATGCAGTCATTATTGCAAAACATGACTCGTTCCAACTTGCATCTTGGGAGCAGCTGCTTATCCTATCAACTGCCGCAGGCTACCCTTGATTTGACTGATGCCTAGGCTGATGTCAGCCATCAAGTGGACAGCTGTAAGGCAGTTACTCCCTTGATAACCGTCCCCTGCCATTAATTTGAATTTTAAACCTTTATAAATTATGCTTAACCTTTTTTGATCTTTCACATTTCTTCCTTTCTTTGGTAAAAATCCGTCTCTCTCCTACGATCCATGTTCGCCGGCGTTCTTCTTTTTCTTCCTTTATATAAGGTAAGTAACCTCCTCTATTTTCACATTTGCTTCAATTATGTCAAAGAGTGACCTTTCCTCCCACCTGACTCGCCTTTCTAAGTCTGATGCCGAGCGGTTTTGCACAGAAATGGGTATTCCTCTGTCATTTGAGCCCGTTGTCTCGAATGGGAAGAAACCAGTAACCTCCGTCCCATCAGGGAAGGTGGCTATGTATACTCGGAAGTTTGATCAGGGTAACCTTCAGTATCCCTTTTCTAGGTTTTTCCTCAATGTTCTTGAGTATCACCAACTCTCCCTTTACCGGTTGTGTCCATCAGGTGTTGCTAGAATCTTGCATTTTGAGATTGTGTGTCGCTGTCTTGGGTATTAGCCTTCCTTGGCTATGTATTGTCGGTTTTTTAGGTTAGCAAAAAATGGGAATTGGTTTACTATCGAAAAGACCCAATGTGAGTCTGCCCTAATTTCCAGTATCATAGGTCTTGTTTCCACTTGGAAAGACAAATTCTTCTTCTTAAACTCTGACTTCCTCCCCTTTGAAACCCCTCGGAAGGCTTCAGATGCTCCCCTTAATGACAAGGAGCCTGACCCCAACACTCTTGATCAGGAGTTGCTAGAAAAACTTAAGGCTTTTCCCACTCGTCTTCGAACCTTTCCTGAAGATTTTTTGCTTATTTTTCTTACCTAGTTTTTTTGTTTTTTTCTTCTTGCAGAGATGAGTACGTTGGACTTTCTGTCGCTGGATGATATATCTGATGTTGTCTTTAAAGCTCGCTCTGTTAGGGAAGATGGGAAGAATGTTATAGTGAGGACTGAGCACGTCAGGTTTCAAGGGGAGTATAGTAGCATTTTGTCATCTGTTTCAACTGTTGTAGAGCCCTCGGGGAAGAAAGGGGCTATTGTTCGTCGCTCTAGTAAACGGCTGAAGACTGCTTCTGCTTCCACTGTGGGGAACTCTCCTGCTATTCCCTAGTTTTGGAAGAAGAGGATGTAGATTCGACGTTGATAGCTTCGGCTCCGGGATTTTCTCCTGCTTCGGGGAAGGGCAAGCTTACATTGTCTTCCTCGAAAAAAGGATGATGCTGTTTTTAAGAGGCCCAAGGATATTGATGTTAAAGGTGGGAACCAAAAGTTGTTAACTTTGCAGGGTGAAGGTGGTGAAAGTTCTAAGGCAGTTGCTGATCAGAGTGGGAGTTCCAAGGATGTTGCTCGTGATCTTCCCTTACTGCAGGGACAGGGCAAGTTGGATCAGGGTGTCTTTGTTCCTAAGTGGACCATAAGGAGTAGTGACACTTTGAAGAAAGCCTCGGTTTGTCAAGAGCTGATTGATAATTGTGTCCCTGAAGCTAAGAAGGAGGTCCATAGGGAGTGGTTAGACCGTGATGTGATGAAGAAAATGTATTATCACTTTGGGCAATTTCTTTCGTTGTTTCCTGATGGGATAGCAAGGTGGGGTGAACTCATATTCCGCCGAGAACAGGTTGAGGGTGTGTTTGAAGAGCACGAGGCTGAGTTGATGAAAGCCAAAGAGGAGTTGGCACGTTTTGCTATCCGGGAGAAGAATTTGATTCATGGGCTGGTTGTTGCTAGGACCCAGTTGGGTTTAGAGAAAGAAAAGTTTGACACTATGTTGAAGGGGATGAATGAGGAGAAGGCAAAGGTTGCCGAGGAGAGGGAAGGTCTGGCTAAGGCCGGGAGGCTGTTAGGTAGGAGCAGGTGATGAACCGGTCGTCACGGGTCATACAAAACCTAATTAACCTAGGTAGCTAGGGTAAGTAGGGTATCGAATCCAGAGGAGCGTGTGGTTAGTGGATATTGCTTAGTTGATTAAACGGTATTATTTATGAAGATGCTAAAAAATGATGAAGCTAGTGCTTTGTTCATTTAAGAATTTGATTGGAAAGTTTTGTTTATTATACTAAGACCTGAATTGAAATTATATGAATAAAAAATAATATAGATTGTAAACAATTTAATTAAAAAGATCACACTAGGGTTTCAACAAATGAATACTAGGGATTTCACAAATGGGTAAACAATGGTAGTGTGATTGGTGTTAACGGAGTGATTGCTCAATAGGCTTAGGTGTCAAGTTTTATCAATATCAAAGATAGAATAAACTACACTTTATTACCTAGAACATACAATCCTATGTTTGTGTTAAAGCAAGGAACCATGTTCATATCATTAGAAATTGGCACAAGATCAATTAACTAAAATGAGTTCAACATAAGGTTAATCACAATTCAACACAGTTAATTCAAACACACAAAAACACAATCAATAGTTTAAGAACAATACCCACTTGGTAACCCTAGATCTTCAAAAGTTTACATCCCTAGTGTGATACAAAGGGATTAGCCACTCATGGCCATGAATCTTGCTCCTTCAAAAGTTGGATCTTGAATCCCCTCTTGTGCGATGCCCTCTAAAAACTTTCTTCAATAATATGCGATCCCCTCTGCAAAACTAATTCCTCCTCGAAAAAAAAATCTCCCCTCTCAATAATAATGTCGCCCAAAATAAAATCCTCCTTCAAAATTTATCCACCGACTTTCATTTATTTCCTTTCTTCGAAATGGGCCTAAGGCCTTTCTTTTGACATCTATTATTATTATTATTATTATTATTATTATTATTATTATTATTATTATTATTATTATTATTATAAATGGTATTATGACCCCATGTTCTCGACTCGGGTGGTCAGGTCTCGAATATAATTTGTATTGTTTTAGCCCCGCTCCATGCGATCACCTACCAAAAATATAAAATAAACAAATTAATAGTAAAAACAACTAAAATGTAATTAAAATATATACAATACTAAATTAATAGAGTACGGACCTAAAACTAATTAAAATACTATCTAAACGACCTAAAAAATATACAAAACTGGCAAATAAACATGATGCGTGCAACCGCGCATCAGCAGGTGGCTATGGAGAAGGTTGGTATTGAGTTGAGGAGTCAAGTTGACGTTTGACTGAGGAGAGGGACTGTGTAACACCCCAACCGATGGCGGAAACATCGAGTGTGTCACGTATGAATGATTGTTTCAGTAGCACATGGTATATGTTGAAATTTTAAATACTTTATTCATTAGCATAAATATCCAAATGAAACATTGTCTAAAAATCCAAAACTTCTAGTACATAACATGAAATAAAGCAAACAACTTCAAATAACTTCATAATAACTCTTTAAGCATACTCTAATCCTTAGCTTCATTGTTACCTAAAACATGTTAATTTTGAAAATATTTTTGGGTCAACAAAAGTTGGTGAGATTTACATAGGTTTGAATATTGAATAAAAACTTGTACAATTCGAGTGTCATGGCAAGTCTAGTCCATATGTGAAACAAAACTACTAGGTAAATCGAGTGCATAATCAAACCTTGTGACTAGAATATTGTGGTCCATCTCATACGCATATGGTTCACTCGATTTTGTTATATGTTCGATAACAATCACCCACGCTACACATGTAGGAGGTACACGTATCCGGGTGGGGTTGTCAGTCCAATAGATCTATCATTGTATATCATCGACTGATCAATGTTAATGATTATGCTAGAATAATTGTGCTTACCCAAGTAATGTTTTAAGACATAATGCAACCTAGAAATAACACATAAACACTTATGTTTGAATTGTAAATTGATTTTGTAACATGTTTCACCCCAAAATATTGAAAAGGAAAACTGGGCTACGTAAACTCACCTTAGTGCTAGAATTGAGTCCTTGTTATAGAATAATGTGGCTCTTGTGTCAAAATATCACCCTATTTATAAGGCAATAATTGAGTAATGGGGAAAACTTAAAAGTCTAAGTTTTCTAATCCTAAGTAGTTTTAGGGTTCCTAATTTGGGGATTGATAATTGATTAATCGTTATTTAGATAAATAGTTAATAAATAAAGGAACATTGGAAATAATTAAATAAAAAGGCTATTTGTAACTTTTTGATTTAGGATGGTCATATTATAAGATTTTAAATATCAAAATAATTTTATAATAAAATTATTTTCTCAAAAATTGAATATTTTGTATATTTATTTTTATTTGTCAAAATATAGTTTTAATATCTAAAAATATTAAAATTAATGAAGTTTCAATTAAAATTTATATTTCTGTTCTAAATGAACAAAAATAATTTATGTAAAAATTCTGGTATAATAATAGTGGAAAATGAATTTATTATGAATTATATATGATTAAAATAACAAAAATTAATTTAAAATATTAAATAAATGGTTTTTCTGGAACAAAATTTATTTCTGAAATACTTATTGATCTACAAGTTTAAAATAATTTTTGTGGGATTTTATAAAGTCGTTTAGATATTTTTATAGAATTTTAAAATTATAATTGAATAAACTTGTAATATTTATAATATATATTAAATAAATGATTTTTGGAAAACTAAAAATTTTATAATAAACTTTGTCATTAGATTAACATAAAATAATTTTTTATAGAGTTTTTAAGGCACTTTTAGTATTTAAAAACTATTTTAAAGGAATATAGCAAATATAAGAATAAAAGGAAACTTAAAAAAATGGTTGTTTGTGCCAGGACTCAAACCCGAGTCCTTGGCCAAGTTAGAGGTATTAAATCACAAGTCCAAACCAGTTGGTCTGGACCCTGAGAACGATAATCTTGGTTTCAAATAATTATATAGATTATTTGGTTAAGGATTTGATTTGTTTAGAAAATAAAATGCGGGGGGGACGGAGATCGAACTCAAGGTTACGGCCAGTCCATGTTTTTTAAAATAGCCTGCATTACCAACTGATCTGTGGATCGGTTGGTTATTGTTTTTGTTTCGAAATAAGTTTAAAAGATGTCTGCAGAAAACATTAGCCCTTGTAATGTTGGGGCTTTTGTTTGTATAGGGCCGATTAACAAAACCAAAAGAAGAATTTATACTCACAATGCGTTAATAGCTACGAATGAACAGTCAATGAAAAAGTCAAACGAAGCGAATTGTGCAGATTTGGAAAGAGTTTAAGGTTAATTTGAGTATGAGGGTTTGTTTATCGGTGAGTTTAGCTCGTGTGGATGCGATCAATTTATACAAATCTACGAAATCGTAATTTTAGAAGTTTTGACCCACATTAAAAGGTATACGCGTATAATACACAAAATCGGTAAGTTTTTAATTGTGCTTGGCGTGGGGAAAAAGTTGTATAGGTCGGTTAAATCATTTCCATAAATGAAATACGATCATAACGCGGATTGGATGTTATTCTGGACGAGATTGACTCGCAGTTGACTCTCTAAAAGTCAACTGTGTGTGCAAGGAAAATAATAATATGTTCTGGTTGGAAATAAAACAATACATGGGCTGTAGCCCAACTGGTTAAGACGTGTTGTTATGCTAGGCTGGCCATGGACGTAGGTTTGAGTCCCGGTCGATGCCTTTTATTTTTTTAGCAATTATTTACTATTTTTATATTATCATAAGTATATAATATGATTATATAAGCACGAATATGTCACAAAATATTTTTAAAACATACTAGAATGTCAAAACGCAACGTTTTATTGATAGAATAATCGAAAATACATAGTTGAAAATACGAAATGTTACAAACTTGTTGATCTCTAAAGGTTTTGCTCGCATTGTCAGCAACCTTCTGCATTCTCAAGAGTTTAATGCTCCCCTTGCAGACATTTATGCAAAGGCCATAGCTTTTGTCCGTCATGGTGGAATTCAGGTTGGCTACAAGGCAGCTGAGGAGGGCCAAATGCCTGATGAGCTTCCTTCCTTTAAGCCTAACTCTGGAACTGAATTTGTTGATGTTGTGAATGCAACGGAGTTGTCCACCTATCCCTACATATCTGCCATTACCAAGTCATCTCAGTAGCCGCTCTCCTTCCTTCAAAACTTTGAGCCTGAGGGGTTAAAAAAGGATGTGGCTAATGAAGTTTTTAGCTCCTATGTGTTGAAGAGGCCGTTGAAAATTATGCTGGAAGGGGGTGATGGTGGGGAGGGTAGTTCCAAACGTGCTAAGCATGCTGATGCTTCTGGAGTTCCCCGATTAGAGCAGGTATTTGATAGCCCTTCCCCACTACAAGCTTTGGAGGTTGAATCCACCCCTCTTTCTGCCGAAGACGATCCCTTCCTTGGCCTGGATGCTGATGGTTTGTACGAGGATGTTGACAACAAGACCTTGGCTCCCACCAGTGAGGGTGATTCAACCGACGAAGCCGAAGATGTTGTTACCCATGAATCGGATGTGTTTTAAGTATGCTTTGTTTTGTTTCGAACTATGTATGGTCAGCCTTTAAGGCTTTTTATCACTTTAAATGGAAATGCCCCCCGTTTTGGGGTGATGCTGTATGTTTAATGTTTAGTTGATCTTGGTATTCTACTTTTCATATGTTGTGTTTTGCAATGTCCTTAACTGTTCACTTTGAGTTGAATGTTGTAGTCACCCAGCCCAAGTTACTTAGTTAGAGAGCCGATGAAATACTTATCCTATGAGCTTGTTTGTTTGGAACCTTACTTAATGGTTGTTTATGTGAAATGTTCGTTTTTAGTATTTGATGTGAACATGTATGAGCTGTCTTGGTGTGAGGAGCTCACCCTCTTTCATGGGTTTAGGTTTTCTTTTTTAGGACTTGTCCCATGGAGTTGTGGATTGTATTAGGAACTTACCCTGTATACAGGAAGGTTTTTAGCCTTGTTCCCAGTTGAGTAGTTGTGGCCTGGGAGCTCATCCTCGTTTCATGGGTAGGTATAGCGCCGAATCCCATGGAGCCTTGTTAGGAGGGGCTCACCCTTTGATAAGATATTTGACAAGTGAATTGTTCTCAAAACAAGGTTTTTCATTACTCGTGTTGTTCAAAGTACATGATAGCATTACAACCATTAAACATAAAAAAATTTCAAGTGCTTGTCACTCCAATGTCTTGGCGGAGCCATCTTGCCATTGGGATCAGCTAGCTTGTAGGACCCCCCTTTATGGGCTTCTGTAACACCCCAACCGATGGCGGAATCATCAGGGTGCACGATAGTAACGATTGTTCAAAAGCACATGGTACTAAAATGTAAATATATTATTGAATAATTTAAATTGTCTTACATAGATGAAATAAAAAAAATATACAAAAGTCTGAATGAAACATGAAATTTGAAATAACTTATTAAAAGCAAGTCACTAAAGTCCAATGCTATAGTACTAAGATCAAACTGCACCTGAAACATGTACAAAATAAGTTTTGTCAACATATGAAATGTTGGTGAGCATTCCTAGATTTAATACATATAGTAAATTGGAAAATGGTATACAATTCAAGTGCAAAAGCTACAGTGCAATTATGTAAACTATGTATCATACAAATGAGCGAAATCAATCATGTGACTGTATAATGTACTAAATGAACGGCGGTGTACTTATCCAAATAATTGGATAATAACTTAACAATGACCATGGATTCTCCGATGAAAAAGGGGGAGAATCAACCTAGGCGGGTTGTCAATCCAATAGCGCTATCCAATGTTAAGGTCGGCTTGTACATGGTTAATGATTTCAGTAAGTACAAATGTATTATACATGTAATGTCTAAGCGTAAAGCACGTATGTAAGCAAATGCACAATGTACTAGAATTGTATTGTAAAAATGTGAACTTGTATGTGTATTTTGTATAAATGTACACGTAACACCCAAAAGTGAATAAAGGCAAAAAGGGGCTAGGAAATACTCACATTCGCCAAATGACTAGATGACTAAGCGAGCGTGAAAATGCGAGCAATCCAAAGGTTCAAAAACGAAAACTAGTCCAATTTAGAAGAAAAGAAACCGAATAGGAAAAAAATATCAAGCTTCCAATTCGCCAATTACAAGAGCTTATAATCAAAGCTTCAAATGTAGAAGTAATATACTCTAGAAGAAAGGTATGAGGGAGAGTTTAATCGAATTGAAACAATTGAATTAGAGGTGCAAAGTGTAATGGGTCATAGGTGGGTTTTTATACTAGTTTTGGATTCAATTAGCCATTAAAATTGGTCAACACCATAAAGTAAGGTTTTATGATGAATTGAATATTTGACTAGGACTTTGACTGTTTGACTAAGACTTTGACTAGGACATTGACTGGGACTTTGACTGAGACTGTATTAGCGGACCGCGAGGGCTAAAAAAATAATTTTTCTAATTTAATCAATTTTAAGTTATAGACTTGTTTCCTTCTGTTTCTAAGTTGTTTTACGACCGAAAATTAAGGGCTTTGAGTATCAAGGTCTGAAACATACGTGCTCGGGTGTAGATGTGAGTATAAAACGTGCATACTTTTACTTACAAAAATTATAAGTTTTATTAAATTGTGAATTTTGGTCCTATTAAAATACGAGGGTTAAAAATGAAAATTTTGAAATAGTTGAGGAACCAATTATGCACATTTATGAAAAGTGAAGGGTGCAGGTTGTCACAGTCTCCCTTACTTTAGAAAATTTCGTCCCGAAATTACTTTCAAGTGAAGGTTTCCATGAAACAAAAGACATTTGTAAAAAGGCAAGTAGATTTTAAGAAATGCATTAGCCATGATTTGACAAAGTTTGAAGTAGTTGTTTAATACCCAAAATAAGAGTTTGAAAATCCTTAAAGTTTGACCCAATGTTAGAGAATTAAGAGTTTATAATGAGCAAGGTTTGGGAAAAGTATGTAACTGGTTAGGGCAGGGCAGTGTTATAGTAGCTTCCCTTACTTTAGAGAAGTTTCTGACCGAACTTTATTAAGGACATGCAACAGGATTTCGACTAACCGAGAGTGTAAGAGTATACAAAGTTTGTGTTTTCTGTGTAGATGGTCCAGAGAAAGACTCTAGGAAGTCGAATTGAAGCTCGTGTAAGAACATTCTTATCGAAAATGCTAGCTATTAGTAAACGATCTAATAAAGAGATAGTAATGGGTAGGTTCTTAGTCAGACTCCTAGTCCGCTCCCGCAGTATCGCTCGTGCTTATATATAGGGTGTACCGCAGCTAACCCACCACACTACTGATACTTTGGACTCGTACTGATTGTCTACCAATAGTCTAAGTAGAATCACACACCACCCCCATGTACCTGTAAATCCATGATTGCGTTCCGGACCGTTATCATCGATTTACCTTACACTAGGGTGCTATGCTTTTCCATAACACTAACATAAGTAATACAAGAAACAATGCGTGCAACCAAAATGTGTTAAGTAGTAGATACTGCTCAAGTATAAGATGCGGTTAGAGGTTCTTCCCCTTTCAGCTTCACCTTTTAACCGTAATGAGATTAATGTGTAAGTATAAGACATGATTAGGGGTTCTTCACCTTTCGGGTTCACCCTTTACGGTAAATTTTTGTTCACATCATTGGGCTCTAAACAACCATATTGATAAACTCTGAGGATTACACCGTTCCCCTTGGGTTAGAGGAATACTCTGAACCGATTCGTACATGGGAACTGGCTTAGATATCATACGAGCTATCAATTAGTATGTTCGTTGGTCATGATGATGAACAAAATAATGTAAAGTATAACAGGGTTTTGCTCACAACAAAAAAAAATATGCATACCAAATATGTGTTCATGTAAGTATATAAGTATAGCATAAAATTTCGATTGAAAGAATAGCATAACGTAAATCAAGTAAATCGCACAATTTGCACAAAATGAAAGTAAACGAGTTAAATTAATGCTCAAAACTAGTGTTGTAAGAATAACTACTAATAACTAGTGCGAGAATAGTTGTGAATAACGCGTGAAAATAACTACCAACAAAAGAATAATACAAAAATAATAAGATAATGTACGAACGTAACTATAAATGGTGTAAAAAAATAATAATGAAATTTACTGTAAATGAAAGTGCGCATAACAGACGTATAGTCTACTGGTATGAGGATAACTTTTTGGAAACGAAGAATGTTTTAAGTTCAAAACAGGTTCACTTGAAAAGATTTTGTAGGTACACATTTTCATGTGTTTACGAGAAGTCGAGTTTGAAAAGTGTTATAAGGTATATTATTTAGTTGCAAATTCCTCCCGAAAACATGTATTGGATACGTTATATGAAAACATGCAGATTTACATTTGATTTGTAAAATATGTAATGAAAGTTTATAAAATGCAAGATGAAACCATTTCATTAAGTGTATGTAAATCTAATGTGTTTCTAAAGACCAAGATTTAAAATGATGTGAAGGTTGTGTAACACCCCAACCGATGGCGGAAACATCGAGGTGTCACGTAGTGATGATTGTTCAATAGCTCATGGACTAAAAGTGTAAATATTGATATATTGATTAAATAGTTTATTACATTGAAATGAAATACAACAATTCTAGATGTCAACTAAACTGAAATACAATGAATCCAAAATCTAAGTAAAATTCCAAAAGCTTAAAAGTCATCTCATAAATAACCTGAAACATGTACGAAAATAGTATATGTCAATACAAAAATGTATTGGTGAGCATACCTGTTTTGAATACATATAGTAGGAAAAGTGTTTCGTAATTCACGTGTTATACTGTCTACAATTTAGTGTTCAAGCTGTGTACAATGCTACCCAAAATCAAACCTTTGTTTAATGAATCAGGAGTCACACATATATATAGTATTCGCTCATAGTAGGCGATGAATAATCGTTCACACATAACAATAATTAAGTACTATTTATTGCTATGCTAGGCCGCAGAACGGTTAATGATTCAGGTCATAAGTACACACTATCAGCGGATCAACAAGTAAAACACATACAAGAATTGCGATTGTGAATATAGAATAAACCATGATTAAGTGAGTGAAGTAATATGCGTACATGAATCACCCCAAAAGTGTAAAACATAAAAAGGGGAAAGATATACTCACAGTTTGCGAAAGCGATCAAAATCCAACTTAGGCGGTCGTGAGCTAAATAATGGGAATTCCGAGGAATTCAACCTATAACGTAATAGAATACTAATAAGGGAAAAGTCTAAGAGTCTAAGGTAACTATGGTCTAAGGCATTAGGGTTTGCTAAGTCGATTTGAGGAATTAGAGTTTTATGATAAATTGCATTAATGTAAAAGTTGTATGTCAAAAATAATATATCAAAGTTTGTAAATGTGGTTTAGGTAATATAATTATTACTATTTGAATATTTAGATGTAAATATATTTGAATGATTAAGTCAAAATCATTTAGTTAATTACTTTAACTAATTATTGTAAATAATTATGATAATCATAAATATTAAAATAAATAATTATGAGTTACACGATGATCCGACAAATAACAATTAAGACTTTCCAACATAAGAAATATTTCTATTTTATAAGAAAAGTAGTTATAAAATAGATGTTGTAATAAATAAACGTTTAATTATGTCGTAATTGATAAATAATACTAATAATACAAGACATGATTCAAAAATGCTATTTTTATTGAAAATGGATGCTTTCTGATGTAAATTAATGAAAATAATTTTCCCATAATTTTTATAAACTTATATATATTTAAAACTGATTAATGATATTAAATCATGTTTAAATGATTAAAAATAGGAAAATTAATAAAAATAAATGTTTTCTGGACCAAATATTTTTATTTCAGTTCATAATAATTAGAAATAAATTCCCAAAAAGTTTGAGATAAAAATCATTAAAAATGAATTTTTAATCAATTAAATACGATTAAAACAATTAAATTCAATAAAAATATAAAAATAAGACATTTTCCAGAAAATAAAAAATGTGGCAATTTTATTTATGGTGTCAAGAAGCTACTCCTAAATTTTTATAATTTTTGGAGCAAAAATGAATTAATTATGAATATTCTATGGGTAATGTATTATTTATATAATTGTAGAATATACAAAAAGAAATTAAAATAAAAATGAAAATCCAACTCGTGACTTGTGGGTCTCGAACCCTGATCCCCTCTGTGCAAACTTGCAGAACTAACCACTACACCACTTGTCACTTGTTGTTTTTGTTTAGAAATAAATTCCATTTATTCATTACTAGTGTATTCATCTTCTTCCCCAAATTGGTTATCTAAACCCTAACCCTAACCTTAAATTCAATAACCCGATTTAGACCCGATGAGAGCTCTGTATTAGAGGGGTTTTGATCGGAATTTTATAAAGAGCAAAACGGCATATAGAATCAAGACTTACAAGATCGATTTGATGCTCGAAATTGAAGGTACAGTTCTGAACTTGGAGAGCCGATTACACCGCTACCGGACACGATTTGGGCGATATTTTAGTGGGTTTAGAATGTGTGGTCGTGCATAACATGATGCTACGATTAATTTATAGTGTTGTTAGATAAAATCGGGCGTTAGAAGTCATGGTTATAACTCGACGGTTACAAGCTTTTAATTGGATTAATGCTGATTTTTAACGCGTTTTAACATGATTTAAATCATTGGAGTCTATTATAACTTGAAGGGGAACAGTTTTGTATAATAAATGTGACAGAAAAAACCGGTTAATAATCCGCCGGTGACTCGCCGGCGGCGATTCTGGGTGGCCGGACGCGAGCAGGAAGAAGGAAGAGTCAAAATCTATATTTTTTTAAACTTTCAAAAATGGCAGAAACAACCCCTGAAGTTAGTTTGTTAGTTGTATAATAATTTAGTTAGTTTTCCCTTTATAAAACTTAACCAAGTTAGCTAAGTTTAACTTAAAACTTTTATAAAACTTAAAATTTTATAATATCCATCCCAGAATTCGTTTCAACATACGCATTTGCTTAAAACTTATACCCGATCCATAATAACTATAAATGATTAAATTTTAGTTCGCTCTAAAATTAAATTTGAAAACGACGAAATTTACAGGGACTAAAATGGAAATATTTGAAGGGCTATTATTGTCAAGTAGGTGAAAGTCGAAGGTGGCGGATGTCACAGGTTGTGAATGATCCCAAATGCCTTGATGAATTTTGGAAAATAAAATTTTCTGTATTTAAACATTTCTTTAACTTATGGGTTGAAAAGTCGGAGTGTTACCCGTTAAGACTGGGTAAACTTGAAACCTTTTAAATTTTCAAACTTTTACGAATTTATACATTGAAAGATCATTTATTTGCAGGATCGTTAAGGCATCTCTTTGGGCTCATAGCGGGCTATTTGTTTCAAGGCACAACGTGTATGAAAAGTGTGTTCTAATTTGGCGAATAGGCTTTGTGAAAAGACTTATAGAATAAGTTGTCAAATTAATCGTTTTAGAGAGTAGTGTACTAGTGCGTATCGTGTATGTAGGCATTTATGTATGAGTTTAGTCTGACCAAGAAGTTCTAACTAATGGTAGTTGGCTATGGCTTAGGAGACTGGGTGCAGCAATATTAGTATTAGGTATATGAGGATATACTGTGACTTCGATCAATTAAGTTTGTAAACATGAAGGTATAAAACAGCTTGAAATAATAAGTTTGCAAAAACCATGTTCATTTTTAACTGTATGATGACGCAACATTCCTAAAATTAGGATGTGATCAAAGTTAAACACAGAGTTTAAAACTTAAGTCGTGGGTTAAAATGTTTTTAACGCAAAACGAGTAATACCTTATAGTGTAAAAATCATGAGCATAAGTGAAATAGTGTAAGCTTTAATGCGATAATATATCGAACAAAAGTTTTAGTAATGATGATAAGGGATTCAAAAGCGAATGATCAATGAATAATGGCATATGAAACATCAAGTGATTAAATGGAATCTTCAAATGATAAACAAACATATATATCAATGATATAAAACATTGGAATTGTTTCCATAGGAAACTTTGACTAACTCAAGTATTTGAAATTTTCTAGTTACTTGTGGGGGCATACTTTAGCCTATAAGTGAATTCTCATCCCAAGAGTTCCCATGTAGGTATACGGGTCCCTCGTCTGATTGGGATTTATACGAAATACCAGGCCTAGACAGAAAACTCAGGATACAGGCGCTCACCCTTCCAGATTGCACGTGCCCCATCACTAGTGAATTCCAAAACTTTAGCGAGATTAAAAACGAGATGCAAAAATAGATCCTTGAGATTTGGATTTCACTCCTAACTCAAAGATGTATTTCAAAATTGAAAACGATTGTGGAATGAAACCAATCACTATGTTAAGGATATCACTCCCAACTTAGTGGTTAAGTTCCTTTTTGAAAGAAATACTCTTTGAGGTGTGGATGTCACTCCTATCTCAAAGATATATTCCTAAGATAAATAACATATAGAGGAGTGAAAATAATCACCAAGGTATGGATGTCACTCCTAACTTGGTGATATCGTTTCATTTGTGAAATACGAGTATCTTCTTCTTTAAACAACACACCGAAAGAATAACGAGAAAGAATCATAGCGAAAATATCTTGAAAGAAAATAATAGGATAAATAGAAATAAACACGAGAGGACTCGTGAATGTAAGCTTGGTTATAGACTAGGCTAAAAGGCATTCTAATAACCTAATTCCCTATAACCATGGCTCTGATACCAATCTATAACACCCCAACCGATGGCGGAATCATCAGGGTGCACGATAGTAACGATTGTTCAAAAGCACATGGTACTAAAATGTAAATATATTATTGAATAATTTAAATTGTCTTACATAGATGAAATAAAAAAAATATACAAAAGTCTGAATGAAACATGAAATTTGAAATAACTTATTAAAAGCAAGTCACTAAAGTCCAATGCTATAGTACTAAGATCAAACTGCACCTGAAACATGTACAAAATAAGTTTTGTCAACATATGAAATGTTGGTGAGCATTCCTAGATTTAATACATATAGTAAATTGGAAAATGTTATACAATTCAAGTGCAAAAGCTACAGTGCAATTATGTAAACTATGTATCATACAAATGAGCGAAATCAATCCTGTGACTGTATAATGTACTAAATGAACGGCGGTGTACTTATCCAAATAATTGGATAATAACTTAACAATGACCATGGATTCTCCGATGAAAAAGGGGGAGAATCAACCTAGGCGGGTTGTCAATCCAATAGCGCTATCCAATGTTAAGGTCGGCTTGTACATGGTTAATGATTTCACTAAGTACAAATGTATTATACATGTAATGTCTAAGCATAAAGCACGTATGTAAGCAAATGCACAATGTACTAGAATTGTATTGTAAAAATGTGAACTTGTATATGTATTTTGTATAAATGTACACGTAACACCCCAAAAGTGAATAAAGGCAAAAAGGGGATAGAAAATACTCACATTCGCCAAATGACTAGATGACTAAGCGAGCGTGAAAATGCGAGCAATCCAAAAGTTCAACAACAAAACTAGTCCAATTTAGAAGAAAAGAAACCGAATAGGAAAAAAATATCAAGCTTCCAATTCGCCAATTACAAGAGCTTATAATCAAAGCTTCAAATGTAGAAGTAATATACTCTAGAAGAAAGGTATGAGGGAGAGTTTAATCGAATTGAAACAATTGAATTAGAGGTGCAAAGTGTAATGGGTCATAGGTGGGTTTTTATACTAGTTTTGGATTCAATTAGCCATTAAAATTGGTCAACACCATAAAGTAAGGTTTTATGATGAATTGAATATTTGACTAGGACTTTGACTGTTTGACTAAGACTTTGACTAGGACATTGACTGGGACTTTGACTGAGACTGTCTTAGCGGACCGCGAGGGCTAAAAAAATAATTTTTCTAATTTAATCAATTTTAAGTTATAGACTTGTTTCCTTCTGTTTCTAAGTTGTTTTACGACCGAAAATTAAGGGCTTTGAGTATCAAGGTCTGAAACATACGTGCTCGGGTGTAGATGTGAGTATAAAACGTGCATACTTTTACTTACAAAAATTATAAGTTTTATTAAATTGTGAATTTTGGTCCTATTAAAATACGAGGGTTAAAAATGAAAATTTTGAAATAGTTGAGGAACCAATTATGCACATTTATGAAAAGTGAAGGGTGCAGGTTGTCACAGTTTCCTTGATAACATAGGGACCTTCCCATCAGGGACCTAGCTTCCCCATGCTTTGTTGCCTACTAGCTTCATTATATCTTAACACAAGGTCCCCTAGTTTGAAGACTTCCTTCTTTACCCTTGTGTTGTAGTAAGCTTCCAGCTTCTTCTTGTATCTGGCTTCTCTAATGAAGGCTTGGTCCCTTGCTTCTTCCAGGAGGTCCAAGTTGAGTAGTACCTCTTTATCATTGTGTTGTGGATTTTTGCAAGTGTTTCTTCTTGAGCTTACCCCTATCTATGCAGGTATTACAGCTTTACTTCCGAAGACTAGGCTGTAGGGTGTTTTTCGGTGGCTTGTTTTCTCCATAGTTCTTATTGCCCATAAGACACTTGGGAGCTTGTCTACCCAGTTCTTGCCACACCTTCCCAGCCTTGTTTTAATACCTTCTACAATGCTCCTGTTCATTCGTTCAACCTGCCCGTTGGATTGGGGGTAAGCTACCGAACTAAATACTTGCTTGATTTCTAGTTCGGAACACCAAGTGCTGAACGACTTGTTTGCGAACTGTTTTCCATTATCCGTGACGATCTCCCCTGGGAGCCTATACCGACATATTATTTGTTCCCAGATGAAGTTAATTACCTGCTTGCCTGATATGGTGGCCAATGGCCTGACCTCCGACCACTTGGTGAAATAATCGACAACCACCAGAAGGAACTTTAGCTTTCCAGGAGCCAGTGGGAAGGGACCCACGATGTCCATACCCCACTTATGGAAGGGCCAGGCTGAGAGGACGGGTACAAGATCATGCTTGGGATTGGTCTTTACCGGCGTTTGTAATTGGCATGCTTCACACTTACGGATTACTTCGAATGCGTCTTTGGGCATGGTCGGCCAGTAATAACCAATATTCATTAACTTTGATACAACAGCTCGATGTCCTGCATGCATGCCACAAATCCCTTCATGTACCTCCCTGATGAGGTAACTGCTTTGATTGGGACCTACGCATCAGAGCAGAGGTGCCAGGTAGGCTTTCTTGTAGAGCTTATCATCTTCGATCACATATTGTCTTGCTTTGACGACCAATCTCTTTGCTTCTCTTTCGTCATATGGCAGCTTCCCTTCCTTAAGGTAGGACATCATGGGAGTCATCCATGTGGATTCTGTCTCGGTGACCACATCTTGGATTTCTTTGTCGTTAATGGAAAGTTATCGGAGCACCTCAACCAGGACCTTCTTGGTCAAGTGGGCAAATGTTAGGGAAGCTAGTTTGCTCAAGGCATGTGCCTGCTTGTTTTTGGTCCTTGATACTTGCTCGAGTGTGAAGGCTTCAAACTCCTTAATGAATTCTTTAACCTTTTCCTTGTACTTGATCATTGAGGGCTCCTTAGCCGTATATCCTCCGTTGACTTGGTTAACCACTAGGTTTGAATCAACGAATACTTTTAGTTCTCGAACCTTCAAACTTTTTGCCAATCTTAGGCCAGCAAGCAGGGCGTCATATTCAGCAACATTGTTTGTACAGGGGAAGTCTAGACGGAGTGCATAAGTGTATTCAGTTCCGTGGGGGTCCCTGATGACAAGACCAGCCTCGGAACCTTCTACACTTGAGGCTCCATCAGTAAAAAGACACCACTTCCCCTTGAGGTCAGGCCGTTCCTCTTCGACCTCATTCATTTCTTCCTCTATCCGTTTGCCTGGCATCTCAGTAAGGAAGTCTGCAAATAACTGCCCCTGGTAGCCCTCCTTGGTACATATTCTATCTTATGCTCCCCAAGGCCAACAGCCCACTTTGCTAATCTTCCCGAGTCTTCTGGTTTTTCTAAGACCGAGCGTACAGGCTGGTCGGTGACTACCTTCATCGGGTGGGCTTGGAAGTAACGCCTTAGCCTCTTGGCAGTGTGAACCAGAGCCAACACCAGCTTCTCTATGGGAGCATAGTTAATTTCAGTGTCCTTGAGGGCTCGGCTGACAAAATAAACAGGTACTTGTTCCTTCCCTCGGTCAACCAGGAGGACTGAGCTTACAGCTTTCGATCCTGCAGATAGGTAAACTGTTATTACTTCCCCTTCTTCGGTTGCAGCCATTTCTGGCAAGGAAGCTATGTGTTTTTTAAGCTCAAGGAAGGCAGCTTTTGCTTCGGTTATCCAACGGAAATCCTTCTTGTCAACACATTTTTTGAGTGTTTTGAAGAAAGGCAAGGATTTTTTCCGCAGATTTGGGCAAAAAACGTTTTATGGGAGCAATTTTACCATTGAGGCTCTGCACTTCCTTCTTCGTGGAAGGCGATTTCATGTTTAGGACAGCTTGAATCTTGCTGGGATTCGCCTTGATACTTTGTTTTCTGACTATATGGCCAAGAAACTTTCCCTCCTCGAATCCAAAGGAACACTTCACCGGATTGAGCTTCATGTTTATCCTCCAGAGGTTGTCAAAGGTTTCTCGGATGTCTTTTATCATTGCCTCCCCGGACTTGCTTTTAATGACCAAATTGTCTACATAGGCTTCCATGTTCTTTCCAATCTGTTTGGAGAAAGCTTGATCTACCAACCGTTGATAAGTTGCCCCTGCGTTATTTGATGTGTCGTAAAACACATCTAATTTCCTATGTATTTTGTATATTATTTGTTCAACTTTGTATTCGTTTCGTGTCATTTTTATTAGGTATTTTTTTATTTTATTATTTTATAGGTATTCGTGGGAAATTGGCTCAAAACGAAAGAATTTTAATCGAGACACGGACACTAGATAGCATGTGTTCATGGACGTTGGAGCGTAAACGAGAAACTTTGGTCGAGCCAAGAACAACCGAGCCAGGAACATGGAGTTATAATAATAATAATAATAATAATAATAATAATAATAATAATTAATAAAAAAAAGGTAGTGACTTGGGCCGAAGCCCAAGCCTAAAATAAGATAACAATAAGTCGGTCGATTTTTTTTACGGCAGAATTATATGAATGAATTAATTCATATTCAAATTGATTCATTCGAAACAATTCTACAATTCATAAAATCACACAGAATCGCACGAAGACAAAAGCGGCCAGCTACGGTGACGAGCAAAAGGGCACGGAAGGAGAAAAGGTCACGGGCACGTTAAAGATCAATATTCACGGAGCCTTGGGTTAGGTTTAGTTTTTGTTTATTATTTTTATAGACATGAAGAACACTATTTTTATTTATTTTATGAAGATGTTTCTAAATATTATAGGCTAAAACTTTTATTGGTGACTTGGGATGATGAACTAGATTATGGTTTTTAATTAAAGACTTATGTTTTCCGTTTTGGATGTGTTGGGTTACATGATTTAATTTTTATGTTTGATTTTGAATATTTGTGTGCTGGCGCTTTTTGGTTTGATTACTTGTTTGTTGTTTTTGATGTTCTAGGCATATAGGAATATCCCCTAGATCTAGAAATCATTCTAGTTTGATTAACTTTTGTTGTCGAGCTAGTTCTTGCAGTTAGGAATAACGCAAGTTTAACAGGTTTTTAAAATCAATTAGCTAAGGTGTGCAATCCCTTCCCGAAGGTTAGGAATATAATTCGGGATTGCTAGGTTGACTAACTAGGCATTGTTTGGTAGTTTGGTTATCGCTGGGGCGAGACCGGTTACTTATTCGTGTTTAGAGTTTTCCTAGGATTTCATTCGTATTAGTTAAGTCTGATTCACAGTTTGGGAGTTTTCAATCCAAGAGTGGTTGATTAAAGGATTACTGTGGGATTTGGTTTCGCTGGGGCGATCCACTTTCATTTTAGCATCTCAATACTTGTCCCGCCTTGAGTCTAGTAGCTATCCTTGACAGGAGGTTTATAAGGTGAGAACAGGGTCTCCAACCGGATTACATAAGTCAGCTTTTATAACCAGAGTCTAGGGATTCTACCCAGGTTACCAGTTTTCTCCTCATTAGAGTTCCAACCCAGTTCGTCAGCTTTCGTTTATTTTCAGTTTCTTAGTTTAATTTAGTAATTTAGTTTTAATTAGTTTTAATTGATTTTAATTAATTTATTTTAATTTCAGTTTAAACCCCCAATTAATAAATCAATTTAATAATAATAATAATATTTTATCAGGTAATTCATTAGGAGTAATTTCAAAAGTGTTAGATAAAGTCCTTAGGTTCGATACCTGGTCTTGCCTACTTGCTACTTGCGATCGGTACACTTGTCGATAGTGTGTGGTTTTAGAAGAGTCTAGGATTTTAACTTGATCAATTTATTTATATACCTATTTGCACACATCAAGTTTTTGGCGCCGTTGTCGGGGACTTTTAATTGGCACTTTTTGATTTTACTTGCTTTGTTTTGCTTGTTTACTGCGTGCTGGATTTACCTTCGATTATCTGTGCTACTTGTGCTTTTAGTCTTAGGTTATTTGCTATCCATTAGTAACTCCAGCATGGTTTGCACTTTCAGTGTATGCCACATACTTGTTCGCAGGGATCACCACAACTCACCAACTCTAAACCACCCACCCACCCCATTCAACTTCCTACCTTCGATATGGCTGATGCGAACATCAGACGTACTGTGCACTCTCGTGCTACTGAGGGCTATACTGGGATTTCTTCTCCCATCACTCGTCCTACCATTGCTGATGCCAACAATTGGCAAATCCCATCCCATGTCTTGACCACTATCATTAATGTCACTCAATTTCATGGTCTTGATGAAGAGGATGCTCATGGACATCTGTCCCGATTTGTGCGTATCTGTGACACTTTCAATCTTTCCCACATCACTAAGGAAGCCATTTATCTGCGTCTTTTCCCATTTACTTTGTCTGGTCGTGCCGCCACTTGGTATGACACCCTGCCTAATTGTTGCATTGCTACTTGGGAGGACATGTTTGGAAAATTCTTAAAAAAAATATCACCCAGCTTCCAAGGATTCCTGCATTAGGGAGCAGATTCACTCATTCCGTATGGATCCTGATGAGCCATACTACATGGCTTGGGAGCGTTTCCAGACCCTACTGAGTCGATGCCCTCATCATGGTCTTTCTGACTGGGCCCTTGTGGAGAAATTCTACAATGGCCTCACTTTTGAGACTCGAGTTCGTTTTAATACAGCTGCACAGGGTAATTTCATGGAAAAAATGGATATTGATGCAGCTAATGAGTTGTTTGAGAGTTTTGCCTATTCTGAGAGACCACCAAAGCATACTATTGGGAATTCCATTCCCATGACTAGTAACACCTCTCCTACTACCCGAGGTGTTCATCAGATTGCACCTGATACTGGTCTGGCTGCGGTGATTGAGAATTTAACTAGGCAAGTGAGAGATCTTCAGATAAAGTTGGATAGGTGTGAAATATGTAGAGGGGGTCATAACACATCTGAGTGTCCAGTTCAAAGTCGGGAACAGGTAGATTCTCTTAATTCCGGGTGGCCTGAACCACCATATCAAAACTATAGCCCTGATTCAAACTCCAATTGGAGATATCAAAACTCCAACTGGCAAGGTGGTAACTCTTCTAGATACCAACCTCGTCAGAATCTGTTCCAAGCTCCCAACTCTAGGGGCCCACTAGTCGTACTGAGTCTGACCTTACTACCATTCTACAGATGCAGTCCCAGATGCTTAGTAACATTCAGTCAAAACTTGATGAGCATGACACTTTCAGGAAAGGTCAGCAAGCTGCTTTCCAGAACCTAGAGGCCAAAGTAGAAGATTTAGCTAATCAGGTTAGTCAAGGACCTTAGGGAGCCCTTCCTAGTAACACTGTTCCTAATCCTAACTCAACTATTTCTACATTTAGGCATGCTCAAGTTAAGGCAGTTACTACCAGGAGTGGTTGGAATGTAGTTGGTCCATCACCGGGAGAAGATGAAGAACCGGTGGATGAGGAAATTGAGTTAGAGCCACAATCTGCTAAAGTGCAACCTAGGCTAGTCTCAAAGAGTACAACACAACCGAGTGAGTCGAGTGAGAAGAATAGAGAAGAGAGTCCAGTTCGTGTTTATAAGCCTAAGCCACCATTCCCTGGCCGTCTAGTGCGTGTTGATGATTCTGAGTTATATGCTAAGTTCGTGGACATGCTGAAGAAACTCCACGTTAACCTCCCATTCATAGAGGCTCTTTCCAAAATGCCAAAATATACCAAGTTTCTTAAAGATCTTCTGACTAATAAAAAGAAACTTGAGGAGCTCTCCACCGTTACTCTTTCTGAGGAGTGCTCTGCTGTCGTGCAGAATACACTTCCTCAGAAAATGACCGATCCAGGAAGTTTCACCATTCCCTGTTTGATCGGATACCTCAATCCCAAAAATGCGCTAGCCGACCTAGGTGCTAGCATAAACCTGATGCCCTACTCTCTATTTTAAAGCTTAATCTTGGGGAGTTGAAGCCAACTAGGATGTGTATTCAGCTAGCTGACAAATCTGTGAAAATTCCTAGGGGCATATTGGAGAACTTGTTAGTGAAGGTGGACAAATTTGTGTTCCCAGTCGACTTTGTGGTTTTAGACATGAAAGAGGACGACACTGTGCCGCTCATTTTAGGTCGACCATTCTTGGCAACATCGAGAGCATTAGTCGACATGGGTGAAGGAAAACTGAGGCTAAGGGTAGGTGATGAGGAGATTGTGTTTGGAGTTCGGCAGAATTCTTATGAGGAGCCGAAAGAGGAGGTTAAAGCTATTAATGTGCACCTAGACTATGAACGAGACAAAATTAGAACAAAAGAGGTGCGAGATCCGCGAAAATGACCACAGTACGGTGTTGGTTTGGAGGCGGCTTTTGTTTGGTGGACTAGATGGGGCGGCGGTCAAAGTATAGGAGAGGTGATGGATCACACTGCTAGGAATTTAGCTTATCAGGTTGCTAAGGATTGCAAACGGGAGCCACCAGATATATTTTGAAAAGAATAGAGCGTACTTGGGATTTGCCCAAGTTGTAGAGTTTGTAGATTCTATTTTATTTTATTTTTATTTATTTTATTTTTCTTTTATGTTTTGGTTTGTGTCTAGTGTGGGGATTGTCCGTATTATTAATTGCAGATTTGGGAGGGTCCTGCCTGTACTCAATCTCCATTCAGGCGGGGTCAATCCAATAATATTTTATTTGTAAAAGGACATTCCTAGTTCGTCGATTTATTTTTATTTCACTTTACGTTTTGTCTTTTGAGTTTTTTTTGCAAGATATATTGCTTACAACCGCGAATGAAATGCTATACGGTTGCTTTGCACTTGGATGGGGGCAGCTCAGGACACGCTTTGCGAGGATGTTACTGCAATATTACCAGGGGAGTCTGTTCCACTTTACTTGTTATATTTATTTTTATCTTCCTTATTTTTAGTTCCTTGTCGCTACACATTCAGGACAATGTGCAATTTTAAGTGTGGGGATGGGAACTGTGTTTTAGTATAGTTTGAGTCTTTATTTCAAAAAAAAAAAAAAAAAAAAAAGAAGAAGTAAGAAAGAAAATGTCCCTGAAAACAAAAAAGAAGTAAGAAAGAAAATGTCCCTGATTTTTTTTTTTTTTTGTGCATTTTATATGGAAAATGATAGTAAAATTGGGATTTTTGGTTTTCAAAATATTATATATATGAGAATATAAATAGATTGAAAGCGTGTTTGCTTAAGATGTGTCGGTAGGCCCAGCTAGCTTTGAAAGGTCCTAGGATTGTTCTTAATATACCTTAATAAATCATGAAATCTTGTGGGTTCTCATCTTAGGAGAAACGGTAGAACTGAAACCGCTGATAGTAATTAGAGGTACCACTGTAGGTTGAAAGCCCATATGTATTATTAATTAAATGGCACACTTGATCCTTTTTATGAGAATAAATCCGGTGAAAAGTGGCACCCAAAAAAAAAAATCCACATGTCCATCAATTGCGCTAGACCAAAAAAAAAAAAACTGAAGCATCTGATCGAAACTCTCTCGAGGTCAAGTTGAAAAAAAAATACCAAAGCTCATGCTGTCGCTCTTGGGGATGGTGACTCTGATTGAGACAACCTCTGGGTTAGGTATAAAAAAAAAAAAAAAAAAAAAAAAAAAAAAAAAAAGTGTCTAAGCTCATAAACTTCATCCATCATCCATCATAAATTTAATTTCTAATACATTAGGGAGTTTAGTTTGCAGTGGTTGGTATATCTATATGGTTTAACCTTTGCTTCGAAAGCTTGAGGTGGGATTAGGTGAAGCTGGATATCTTGAGTGTGAGACCCATAGATTGATTGTAATAATATGAACTTAATTGCTTTACATGATTGGGGCCTGATTAGCTAGTGGTTGGGTTTAGGTGGACAACAATACCGACAGTTTTGGTTGATGCGTAATTAGATCTTAATTAATGAACCTAAAAGTTTTTAAAACCAAGAATTCTAATTATGATTCCATTGCAGTCTTTTTCAGGGATGAAAAAGAGTCAAGTGTGGGGATGTTTGATGTGTCGTAAAACACATCTAATTTCCTATTTATTTTGTATATTATTTGTTCAACTTTGTATTCGTTTCGTATCATTTTTATTAGGTATTTTTTTATATTATTATTTTATAGGTATTCGTGGGAAATTGGCTCAAAACGAAAGAATTTTAATCGAGACACGGACACTAGATAGCATGTGTTCATGGACGTTGGAGCGTAAACGAGAAACTTTGGTCGAGCCAAGAACAACCGAGCCAGGAACATGGAGTTATAATAATAATAATAATAATTACTTAAAAAAAAAGGTAGTGACTTGGGCCGAAGCCCAAGCCTAAAATAAGATAACAATAAGTCGGTCGATTTTTTTTGACGGCAGAATTATATGAATGAATTAATTCATATTCAAATTGATTCATTCGAAACAATTCTACAATTCATAAAATCACACAGAATCGCACGAAGACAAAAGCGGCCAGCTACGGTGACGAGCGAAAGGGCACGGAAGGAGAAAAGGACACGGACACGTTAAAGATCAATATTCAAGGAGCCTTGGGTTAGGTTTAGTTTTTGTTTATTATTTTTATAACATGAAGAACACTATTTTTATTTATTTTATGAAGATGTTTCTAAATATTATAGACTAAAACTTTTATTGGTGACTTGGGATGATGAACTAGATTATGGTTTTTAATTAAAGACTTATGTTTTCCGTTTTGGATGTGTTGGGTTACATGATTTAATTTTTATGTTTGATTTTGAATATTTGTGTGCTGGCGCTTTTTGGTTTGATTACTTGTTTGTTGTTTTTGATGTTCTAGGCATATAGGAATATCCCCTAGATCTAGAAATCATTCTAGTTTGATTAACTTTTGTTGTCGAGCTAGTTCTTGCAGTTAGGAATAACGCAAGTTTAACAGGTTTTTAAAATCAATTAGCTAAGGTGTGCAATCCCTTCCCGAAGGTTAGGAATATAATTCGGGATTGCTAGGTTGACTAACTAGGCATTGTTTGGTAGTTTGGTTATCGCTGGGGCGAGACCGGTTACTTATTCGTGTTTAGAGTTTTCCTAGGACTTCATTCATATTAGTTAAGTCTGATTCACAGTTTGGGAGTTTTCAATCCAAGAGTGGTTGATTAAAGGATTACTGTGGGATTTGGTTTCGCTGGGGCGATCCACTTTCATTTTAGCATCTCAATACTTGTCCCGCCTTGAGTCTAGTAGCTATCCTTGACAGGAGGTTTATTAGGTGAGAACAGGGTCTCCAACCGGATTACATAAGTCAGCTTTTATAACCAGAGTCTAGGGATTCTACCCAGGTTACCAGTTTTCTCCTCATTAGAGTTCCAACCCAGTTCGTCAGCTTTCGTTTATTTTCAGTTTCTTAGTTTAATTTAGTAATTTAGTTTTAATTAGTTTTAATCGATTTTAATTAATTTATTTTAATTTCAGTTTAAACCCTCAATTAATAAATCAATTTAATAATAATAATACTATTTTATCAGGTAATTCATTAGGAGTAATTTCAAAAGTGTTACATAAAGTCCTTAGGTTCGATACCTGGTCTTGCCTACTTGCTACTTGCGATCGGTACACTTGCCGATAGTGTGTGGTTTTAGAAGAGTCTAGGATTTTAACTTGATCAATTTATTTATATAACTATTTGCACACATCATTATTCAAGCCAAAGGGCATCTTTTTGTAGCAAAAGATCCCCTTGTCGGTATGAAAGGCTGTCTTTTCTTCATCCTCCCGCTTCATTTGTATTTGGTTGTACCCCTTGTAGGCGTCCAAGAAGCACTTGTATTGGAAGCCTGTGAGGGAATCCACCTTCCAATCAATTTCGGGCAGGGGGTAACAGTCTTTGGGGCAGGCCTTATTAAGATCCTTGAAATCCACACACATCCTCCAAGTTCCGTCTTGCTTCGCTACCATGACTGGATTGGAGACCCAACAGTAGTACTGGACTTCCCTCAGGATACCGGCTTCTACTAACTTTTCAACTTCTTGGCAGGCAGCCTGGCTCCTTACCGGGGCCAGGCTCCTCTTCTTCTGCACGACGGGCCTGTATGAGGGAGTTATGTTCAGTGAGTGTTCGGCCAGGTTTCTTGGGACCCGAGTCATATCACTTGAGCACCAAGCAAACACGTCTTTACTTTCCTGCAAAAGATCAATTATTTCACACATAACATTTTCTGGAAGCTGGTTGTTGACTTTGATGGTCTGCTCCGGGTAAGCTGGGTTTATGCTGACTTTGCGAATAGGGTTACGGGCTGGTATTTTTGCTTCACGATGGTCTCTGGTCTCCTCCACTGAGGCTATAAGCAAGGCTTCAGCTGAGGGTTTGAGTGTGGCGATCCCATTTGGGGTAGGAAGCTTCATTAGGCCATGTGTCGTTGACACTACGGCACCGAAGGTAGCGATGCCCATTCTCTCGATGAGGACATTGTAACTGGAAAGATACCTGATTACCGAGAATGTCAGCTCTTCCGTTCTTGACAAGTCTCCGTCCCTGAAGCAGACACTCAGGGTGAGCTTCCATAAAGGATGTACATGCTCCTCAGAGAAACCCACCAGGGAAGCATTTGATGGCTTGAGCTTGGACTTGATTTCTGAACTTAATGACTCAAAGCATCTTTCATACATCACCACCAATGTGGCACCACAGTCCATGTATACCCTGTCTACCGGGAAACCATCCAGTTCTGCCTCTACTATTACCAGGGTGACAATCAACTCGTCTTGGGTAGGAGGGAGGCAGATGTACTGTTTGTTCCAAGGTTCGGTATGGACTCTCTTGGTCTGTTGACTCCCTTCCTGTCTAATCATGTTGACTTCCTTATCTTTCCTTCCATCATCCTTCCTTCCTTTGATGTCCTTGATTAGGTGAGCCAACTCACCGGACTTTACATCCTCCTCTATTCTCTTTTTCAGCTGATAACAATCACTGGTGTGGTGCCCAATATCATTATGGAAGGCACAGTGCTTACTAGCTTCTCTCTTGTTAGCCAGTTTAGATAAAGGTCTCAGAGGCCGGAAGGTATATTTGTGACACCCGGCAAATTCTGGTTGACAACGTGGTCTAGATCAAAGTCTACCTTAGCGAGTCACGCGTATATTATAATTAACTGGGTTAGTTAAGTCGTGTTATGGTTCGGGAACTATCAGTTTAGTATAGAGGATCATCGGATGTTAGTCTAGAGGTGCATTAGATGTCAGTCCTTAACCAAGTGTACAAGTGGTGACGATTCGTAGAATCGTCAGAGCATAGGGAACATACAAGTCTCGAGTCCCGGGAATTGGTGAACGGGGGTGAATACGTTTGTTTGCAAGTATTATGTGTTTACAATCATTATGTGACTTGTCGGTATGTGAAAATGTGTTAACATATGTTAAAACGGGGTTTAACGCGCAAAATACACGGAACCAACCCCTATAGGCGATTAGGGGAGGCTAATCGCCTATAGGGTATGCGATTGGGCCTCATTGGGGGCGATTGGGTGCTAATCGCATGCCCTAGGGGGCGATTAGACCCTAATTGCATGTAATGTCATGCGATTAGCAACCCTAATCGCGTGTAACTGCTGCATAATCGCATGGAACGTGCTGGACGACTAAAAACGACTATAAATACAATACTTGACCTCCTAAACTTCATATTAGCAACCCTAATCGTCCCACAACTCGCCCAAACACACACACAACCTCTGGAACACGATTTTGGATCAAAACACAAGATTTCAAGCCTATTACATCAATCTATGACAAATCTAAGGTGTGGTTTTCATTCATGCAACCTTTATTAACGTTTTTATTGAATCCCTAATGGTCCAGACCTGTTTTAAAACAAATAAGTCTTCTGAAAATCGTTAATAAGCATTGTTAATCGGATTCTAACTATCATGCATGTTGTATGTGTGTTTATGATTAAAAGATAGGGTTTTTATGATTCAAGAAGGATGATTAACATGTTATTAAGGTAGTTACAGATTGATGATGATAGCATGATGATGAAATCTGAGTTATTGTTAATTAGGGTTACGGTTTTGCATGCTAATGCGATGTTTCATGTTATGTGTATTGTCTTTAAGATACATGATTGCATTCAGGGCTGATAGATCGAGGTTAAATGAAGGATTTTGATGGATATATGTTTGATATAGTTGTTTGGTTGATATTTGATGTTTACACACGTTCTGGGATTGATTTGGAGTGTTAAACGAGCGAAAAACCGGAACAGCAATGCTGTAGGCGATTAGCAACCCTAATCGCCTATGCTATAGGCGATTAGAAGGCTAATCGCCTGATATGACACCCTAATCGCCTATAGTATACGCAATTGGGGGGCTAATTGCCTTCGTTGCATGCAATTGTGATCCTAATTGCTAGTTAAGTCCTGAAATGCATGTCTTATGACCTAATCGCCTATAGACTCCTGATTTGCATGTCTTATGACCCTAATTGCCTATAGTATAGGCAATTAGCATTCCTAAATGCCTGTTGACTTTCATAATCGCTAGTTGACTTTTCCTAATCGCCTGTACTGCTGCTGTAAGTATATTTTGACATATCGGGACCCGATTTGACACCTAAGAACATGTTAGGAACCCCGTAACATATCTAGTAACTTGGTAACATGTGTTCGGACTTATTTATGTGATACTTGAACTACGTGCTATAACTTGTTGGACTTTAACGTATGTTAAGTGTGATTGCATGATTGTATGTTTGTGAGTACAAGTATAACACGGGGAGTCTCGGGTCACCAATGGGATGTCGAGTCTTGTACTTTGGGTTAATTTAACAGTCACGGTGTTTTCAAACGAACTTGGTTATGGTCTGGACATCTAGGGACTAACTAACCTACGGGTTATTAGTCTAAGTACTTGTAACTGTCATATGTTAGGTCACCGCTTTACGGGGCTAGCATAGCTTGCTGATATTATTCGTATATCGAAGTAACGCAACCTAAGGTGAGTTTACGGCCCCTCTTTTAACTGGTTTCACTTTTTGGGGGAGAAAACATGTGTTAAACTTACGATCTTTGGAAGTCCCGGGGGAAACCATGAATGTGCGGGTTAGCACAACGGGGAAATGTGAATATATCTATTGGGAGTGACCAACCCCGCTCGTCGTCTTGGAGGGCCGGGCGAGTGCATATTGTCTCAAACAGGAACTGGTTTACTATTCGGGCACGACATCTGGTTTGCGAGTTAGTAATGGTTTTCCAATCGTAGACGTAACAAAACATACGCCTAGCTAGCGTACTTTGGTTTGCAAATTGTTATAGTATGGACAGGTTGAACTTGGTACTTGATTACAAAACCTGTAAACTCACCAGCATTTTTGTGCTGACGTAAACTCTTACATGTTTTCTCAGGTCGCTAAGGTAGCACAATGGAACTAGGGCGCACGCGTCTGCACGGCGTCTAGTTAGGATTGCATGGTTTTCAAACGTTGAACATTTGGGTTACTTTTGGATTATGTTTTGAGAATAAGCTTCCGCTGTATTTGGGGATTTTAAACTATGTTTTTGAAATTGCATATGTTCATTTAGATTTGTTTATTGTGATCGTTGGTTTGGATCCTGGTTTGTCATGCGCCTCGCGGTAAAACTCCGCGAGTGGATTTTGAGGGTGTGACAGATTGGTATCAGAGCCAATGGTTATAGTGAACTAGGACTGCATGTAGAGTCTAGACTATAGACGAGTCGCACACACTAGACGATCACATAGTACTAAACATTATGGTGGGTTATGTATGGCCTTGTCGGGGTGTCTCTAAATCGTCTGACCTTCCTATGTTACATCATCCGTTCTATCTTATGTCGGGTTACTTGCTTTCTAGGCAGTGTGGTATATTGGGGTAAATCGTGTACTCTTGAGATTTGTCCAAGGCTCGGACATCTCCCTTTCATACTCCAATAGAAACACTTGCCACAAACTACCGTAGCATTACGGTGTATAGCTAAGAGTCTATGTTCGGTGACTTGAACTTTGAACTAGGAGAACACTTGGAGGACCATGTAGAGCGGTTTATCATTTTGGGTGCACACAAAATCATAAACCGAAATGCATGAAAGCCCTAGTGAGCTCTGGGTTTGAATGGATAGTCATGAGTTGGATCTAGCTTTGATTTTTTGAATGCTAGTGGTTACCATTAGCTGTGAAACTAAATTTTCTCGTTCTTTCTGTCAGAATCATGTCTGGAGTACGAGGAGGACGTGGAGGTGGCCGCAATGGTGGGCGTGGTGGTGGTCGCGGAGGTGGTGGTGGTCGTGGAGGTGTAAACCTATCACAGGAAGATCTGAACAACTTGCTACAAGCTGCCTTCCAGTTAGGGCACAATGGTGGTGGTAAGTTGATTTATCCACTTTTGCCTCATTAGTGAACCTTGTTTACATTCTTCGTGGTTTCTCATGCGTTTCATTTCAGGTGGTCCTGTTAACCCACCCCTACCTATGTGTACCTACAAGATGTTTCGGGACTGTAAGCCCCAGGAATTCTCTGGCACTAAGGGTGCGGTGAGCTTGCTCAGGTGGCTGGAAAAGGTGGAGTCAGTGTTTCTGATGTGTAACTGTCTCCCAGAGGATCGAGTCAAGTATGTTGCTGCGTTATTCCAGGATGTTGCTTTGACCTGGTGGAATAACATCACTCAGAATATGGGTATAGGGGAGGCGTATGCTATGCCTTGGGAAAATTTTGTTCAACTGCTGAAGCGAGAGTACTGTCCCAGGGAAGAATTTCAGAAGTTAGAGCACGAGGTGTGGAACCTCAAGATGACTGGGTCCGAGATTGAAAAGTATACGGTAAGGCGTAATGAGTTGGCAGTGCTGTGTCTTGAGCTGCATGTGCCAGAATATAGGAGGATTGAACACTATATCTCGGGGCTAGTACCAGAGATCGCAGGGTTGGTGGCTGCGGGAAATCATCCTACATACTCAGAGGTGGTCCGATCGGCTCACAGGATGACAAACTTGAAGGTGAATGAGGGTATTTTGCCTGCTAAGGGTTCGACTGTTAAGGCCCCGGAGAATAACAAGCGTAAGTGGGATAATGAGGGGAAAGGATCTGTGCCAGCACAACAGGGTAAGAGGTTCGATAGCGGGGATTCTTCTTCTTCTGGTAACAAACAGGGTGGTTATGCGGGGAAGTTACCTAAATGCAACAAGTGTGGGCGTCATCATCAGGGGGACTGCGACCGTAATCGTTGCCATCGTTGTCAGCGACTGGGGCATTTTGCTAAAGACTGTCGGGCGACACTTCCATCGACCCAGGCCCCAACTACTAACTCGGCTCCTACTACTCAAGGAACTACGGGAAGACAGGGATGTTACAACTGTGGGGAGACTGGGCATTACAAGAAGGATTGCCCGAAACTGAAGCAGGGCGGGAACAACGGGGGCGGCGACAGGAATGCACGTGCAGAGGCTAGACAGGATCCTGACACAGTTACCGGTACGTTCCTTCTCAATAATCGCTCTGTTAGTGTTTTATTTGATTCCGGTGCCGATAAAAGTTTTATATCTATGGAAGTTAGTCGACTGCTAGATGTAGTACCTGTACCATTAGAGGCTAAGTATATAATTGAGTTGGCTGACGGTAAAAAGATTGAAGCTACTTGTATCCTTCGGGAGTGTCAACTAGAGTTGTTGGGTTTGTCGTTCCCCATCGACCTTATGCCGGTACCTTTGGGTAGTTTTGACGTTGTTGTAGGCATGGATTGGTTGTCTTTGTATCGCGCTGAGATCGTTTGTTACGAAAAGATTATTCGGATTCCTCTCCCTGATGGAGAATTTCTTTCGGTGTACGGTATCAAGGGCGGTGCTCCGCTAAATCTCATCTCCAGCATGAAAGCCCTTAAGTATCTTCGAAAGGGTTACTCGGCCGTTTTGGCACTTTTATCTGTTTCCTCTACCGATGAGAAGAAGATCGACGATATACCTGTTGTACGCGAGTTTCCTGATGTATTTCCCGATGATTTATCTGGTCTTCCTCCCCATCGTCAGGTTGAGTTCGGTATTGATCTTGTACCAGGGGCTGCTCCTATTGCTCGGGCCCCCTACCGTCTTGCACCTCCCGAGATGCAGGAATTGTCTAGTCAGTTACAGGAACTCTTGGACAAGGGTTTCATCAGACCAAGCTCTTCCCCTTGGGGAGCCCCGATTCTATTCGTTAAGAAGAAGGATGGAAGTTTTCGATTGTGTGTGGATTATAGAGAATTGAACAAGGTGACCATTAAGAACCGTTATCCTCTTCCACGTATTGTTGATCTATTCGACCAACTCCAGGGTTCTAGTTACTACTCTAAGATTGATTTGAGGTCCGGTTATCACCAGTTGCGCGTATGGGAAGCTGACGTTGCAAAGACTGCCTTTCGTACACGTTATGGCCATTTTGAATTCTTGGTCATGCCTTTCGGTCTCACAAACGCACCGGCGGTTTTCATGGACTTGATGAATCGCGTTTGCAAACCATATCTTGACAAGTTCGTTATTGTGTTTATTGATGATATCCTGATTTACTCCAAGAACAAGACCGAACACGAGGAACACCTGCGTTTGGTTTTGGAACTCTTGCGACGGGAACAACTTTACGCTAAGTTCTCAAAGTGTGACTTTTGGTTACGCAAAGTCCAATTCCTAGGACATGTGGTTAATGAACTGGGAATTCATGTCGATCCAGCTAAGATCGAAGCGATCAAGGACTGGGAAGCACCAAAGACGCCAACTGAGGTGCGGCAATTTTTAGGCCTTGCGGGCTATTATCGTCGTTTCATTAAGGGGTTCTCGAAGATCGCTCAACCCCTCACCACTCTTACTCAGAAGGATAGAAAATTTGACTGGGATGAACCACAAGAGTCGGCATTTCAAGAACTGAAGTCTAAACTGTGTTCTGCTCCTATTTTGTCCTTGCTTGAAGGCCCTGATGACTTCGTTGTCTACTGTGATGCTTCTATTCATGGTCTCGGTTGCGTGTTGATGCAACGCGAGAAAGTGATTGCGTACGCTTCTCGTCAACTCAAGGTGCACGAAAAGAACTACACCACCCATGACTTGGAGTTGGGTGCAGTGGTTTTCGCGTTGAAAATTTGGAGACATTACTTGTACGGTACCAAATGCACCATCTACACCGATCACAAGAGTCTTCAACATATTTTCGACCAACAACATTTGAACATACGATAGCGTCGTTGGATTGAACTTCTGAATGACTATGATTGCGCCATTAAGTACCATCCTGGCAAGGCGAATGTAGTAGCAGACGCCTTGAGCAGGAAGGAATCAATTAAACCTCGTCGCGTTCGGGCGTTGCAACTCACCATTCATTCCTCTCTACCTGACCAACTCAGTTCTGCTCAGTTAGAAGCTTTGAAGGAGGAAAACCTTAAAGCTGAGACTATGCACGGTGCCGACAAGCACCTCGAGCGAAGGCCTGATGGCCTGCACTACTTCGCAGAACGCATATGGGTTCCTTTATTCGGAGGACTTCGGGAGCTTGTTTTAGATGAGGCTCACAAGTCCCGGTATTCTATTCATCCTGGTTCGGATAAGATGTACCAAGATCTGAAAGTGCTTTACTGGTGGCCGAACATGAGGTCGGATATAGCCTCATACGTGAGCAAATGCTTGACCTGTGCTAAGGTCAAGGTGGAATACCAGAAACCGTCGGGTCTCTTGCAACAACCTGAAATTCTGGAGGGAAAATGGGAGCGGATTACAATAGATTTTGTCACGCAACTACCTAAGTCACCGAGCGGGAATGATAAGATATGGGTGATTGTTGATCGGTTGACGAAATCAGCCCATTTTCTCGCTATTAAGGAGACCGACACCATGGATCGTTTGGCTCGTCTCTATCTGAAGGAAGTTGTTTCTAAGCACGGGGTGCCGGTTTCTATTATTTCGGATCGTGACTCCCACTTTACTTCTCACTTCTGGAAATCTTTGCACAAGGCTTTGGGTACCCAGCTGGACATGAGTACCGCTTATCACCCACAGACTGACGGTCAGAGTGAACGCACGATTCAAACATTAGAAGACATGTTGCGGGCATGTGTGATCGATTTTGGCAAAGGTTGGGAAGCTCATTTACCGTTAGTAGAATTCTCTTACAACAACAGTTATCACACGAGCATCAAGGCAGCTCCGTTCGAAGCACTGTACGGGCGGAAATGCCGGTCTCCTCTTTGTTGGGCTGAGGTGGGTGAGAGTCAACTCACTGGGCCTGAGCTAGTGTACGAAACTTCGGAAAAGATCGTACAGATTCGTAACCGGTTGGCAGCGGCACGGGATCGGCAAAAGAGTTATGCTGATCAGCGTTGCAAGCCATTGGAATTCCAAGTTGATGACAAGGTACTCGTGAAAGTTTCACCGTGGAAGGGCGTCATACGCTTTGGGAAGCGTGGCAAGCTCAACCCTCGGTATGTCGGTCCGTTTACAATCCTGGAACGGATTGGACCGGTGGCATATCGTCTTGATTTACCGACGGAGCTCGGCAACGTACATAACGTCTTCCATGTGTCCAACTTAAAGAAGTTTCTGGCTGACGAGTCTCTTATTGTTCCACTGGAAGAGATCAAGGTTGATGACCGTCTTCGGATTGTGGAGGAACCTGTTGAGATTCTTGATTACAAGATTCGTAGCCTACGTCATAGCAAGATTCGCATTGTTAAGGTTCGCTGGAACTCGAACCGGGGACCAGAGTACACTTGGGAACGGGAGGATCAGATGAAGTCTAAGTATCCTCATCTCTTTCCTAAGGAAGCGTTCGAATCGAGATATGTCTCCACTGCAGCTGAATGAAACTCGGGGCGAGATTCCTTTTTAACGTGGGGATGATGTGACAACTCGGGTAAATCTCTCTCTTGGTTTCTATCTTTTGTCTGTTTCTTTTGTTATTCCTTTTGGTACTTGTGCAATTTTCGGGACGAAAATTCTTTTAACGTGAGGATGATGTGACACCCGGCAAATTCTGGTTGACAACGTGGTCTAGATCAAAGTCTACCTTAGCGAGTCACGCGTATATTATACTTAACTGGGTTAGTTAAGTCATGTTATGGTTCGAGAACTATCAGTTTAGTATAGAGGATCATCGGATGTTAGTCTAGAGGTGCATTAGATGTCAGTCCTTAACCAAGTGTACAAGTGGTGACGATTCGTAGAATCGTCAGAGCATAGGGAACATACAAGTCTCGAGTCCCGGGAATTGGTGAACGGGGGTGAATACGTTTGTTTGCAAGTATTATGTGTTTACAATCATTATGTGACTTGTCGGTATGTGAAAATGTGTTAACATATGTTAAAACGGGGTTTAACGCGCAAAATACACGGAACCAACCCCTATAGGCGATTAGGGGAGGCTAACCGCCTATAGGGGATGCGATTGGGCCTCATTGGGGGCGATTGGGTGCTAATCGCATGCCCTAGGGGGCGATTAGACCCTAATTGCATGTAATGTCATGCGATTAGCAACCCTAATCGCGTGTAACTGCTGCATAATCGCATGGAACGTGCTGGACGACTAAAAACGACTATAAATACAATACTTGACCTCCTAAACTTCATATTAGCAACCCTAGTCGTCCCACAACTCGCCCAAACACACACACAACCTCTGGAACACGATTTTGGATCAAAACACAAGATTTCAAGCCTATTACATCAATCTATCACAAATCTAAGGTGTGGTTTTCATTCATGCAACCTTTATTAACGTTTTTATTGAATCCCTAATGGTCCAGACCTGTTTTAAAACAAATAAGTCTTCTGAAAATCGTTAATAAGCATTGTTAATCGGATTCTAACTATCATGCATGTTGTATGTGTGTTTATGATTAAAAGATAGGGTTTTTATGATTCAAGAAGGATGATTAACATGTTATTAAGGTAGTTACAGATTGATGATGATAGCATGATGATGAAATCTGAGTTATTGTTAATTAGGGTTACGGTTTTGCATGCTAATGCGATGTTTCATGTTATGTGTATTGTCTTTAAGATACATGATTGCATTCAGGGCTGATAGATCGAGGTTAAATGAAGGATTTTGATGGATATATGTTTGATATAGTTGTTTGGTTGATATTTGATGTTTACACACGTTCTGGGATTGATTTGGAGTGTTAAACGCGCGAAAAACCGGAACAGCAATGCTGTAGGCGATTAGCAACCCTAATCGCCTATGCTATAGGCGATTAGAAGGCTAATCGCCTGATATGACACCCTAATCGCCTATAGTATACGCAATTGGGGGGCTAATTGCCTTCGTTGCATGCAATTGTGATCCTAATTGCTAGTTAAGTCCTGAAATGCATGTCTTATGACCTAATCGCCTATAGACTCCTGATTTGCATGTCTTATGACCCTAATTGCCTATAGTATAGGCAATTAGCATTCCTAAATGCCTGTTGACTTTCATAATCGCTAGTTGACTTTTCCTAATCGCCTGTACTGCTGCTGTAAGTATATTTTGACATATCGGGACCCGATTTGACACCTAAGAACATGTTAGGAACCCCGTAACACATCTAGTAACTTGGTAACATGTGTTCGGACTTATTTATGTGATACTTGAACTACGTGCTATAACTTGTTGGACTTTAACGTATGTTAAGTGTGATTGCATGATTGTATGTTTGTGAGTACAAGTATAACACGGGGAGTCTCGGGTCACCAATGGGATGTCGAGTCTTGTACTTTGGGTTAATTTAACAGTCACGGTGTTTTCAAACGAACTTGGTTATGGTCTGGACATCTAGGGACTAACTAACCTACGGGTTATTAGTCTAAGTACTTGTAACTGTCATATGTTAGGTCACCGCTTTACGGGGCTAGCATAGCTTGCTGATATTATTCGTATATCGAAGTAACGCAACCTAAGGTGAGTTTACGGCCCCTCTTTTAACTGGTTTCACTTTTTGGGGGAGAAAACATGTGTTAAACTTATGTTTTGGTAACAACTGTCATACTATGGGTTTCTATGGTTTACTATACGATCTTTGGAGGTCCCGGGGGAAACCATGAATGTGCGGGTTAGCACAACGGGGAAATGTGAATATATCTATTGGGAGTGACCAACCCCGCTCGTCGGCTTGGAGGGCCGGGCGAGTGCATATTGTCTCAAACAGGAACTGGTTTACTATTCGGGCACGACATCTGGTTTGCGAGTTAGTAATGGTTTTCCAATCGTAGACGTAACAAAACATACGCCTAGCTAGCGTACTTTGGTTTGCAAATTGTTATAGTATGGACAGGTTGAACTTGGTACTTGATTACAAAACCTGTAAACTCACCAGCATTTTTGTGCTGACGTAAACTCTTACATGTTTTCTCAGGTCGCTAAGGTAGCATAATGGAACTAGGGCGCACGCGTCTGCACGGCGTCTAGTTAGGATTGCATTGTTTTCAAACGTTGAACATTTGGGTTACTTTTGGATTATGTTTTGAGAATAAGCTTCCGCTGTATTTGGGATTTTAAACTATGTTTTTGAAATTGCATATGTTCATTTAGATTTGTTTATTGTGATCGTTGGTTTGGATCCTGGTTTGTCATGCGCCTCGCGGTAAAACTCCGCGAGTGGATTTTGAGGGTGTGACAATATTTGACCTCCTCATTGGACAGTATTTCCTGAGGCGTCTTGGTGAGGACGGTGAATACTTGTTTTTCTTCATCATGGTACCTCCCTAATCTGGGAGACCTTCTCCGTTCTCATTTCTTCTGGGTTTAAATGACATGCTGGATTCCCTTTCGTTATATGGCTGGAAACCAGGTCTTCGAGAGCTCGACGAGCTGTCTCTCCAGCTTCCCCTATCCCGTTTCTTGGAGTCCTGCCTGGTGAGAGCTTCCTCTCCCCTAAGGTAGGCTTCTGTTCTCTCAAAAGCTTCCTCCATGGTCTGAGAAACGTCTTCATGAAATCTTCTTAAAAGCTTTTTGGGTCGAATGGCTCCCATGAATCCTGACACTCTGATCTTCTCCGTGGCTCCACTATATTGCAAGCCTTCCCTTTTGTATCTTTCGATGAAGGTCCGGAGATCCTCATGCTCCCCGTACTGGATCTGGTGTAGTATAGCAGCATCTTTGGTACATTTTCTCAGGGGGTTAAAGTTCGACGTGAAACTTCTCCTTAGGTCATCGAAAGAAGTGATGCTCCGAGGAGGGAGGCCACAGAACCATAGGTGAGCTGGTCCTACCAAGGTTTGTATGAATATGTGGCAGCACTCAGCATTGTTCCATTTTTCTACGGTGGCTGCCCCAGAGAAGACATTCAGGTGGTCGTCAGGATCTTCGGTCCCATCATACATTTTTCACGTTAGCCGGCATCTTGATCTTGTTGGGAAAGTCAAAATGGGCTATGTGTTCAGCAAAGCATTCTAAAGATTTAGGATGGTAAGGCTCCAAAAGGGTAGTTTCTACTCTTGGTTCTGTCACATGGGGGAGGACAGGAGGTTGGGAGGTTCCCGGACCTTGATTCTCAGGAAGGGACGTTCCTGCTACTTGGTTTAGGGGAGGTGGAACCTGCCATGTGTGACCTCCTGGCCAATTGGGGAAGTACGGCGGCATATAAGGTGAGTACTGCGGGTGTAGATAGCTCGGGTACACCGCTCCCGTAGGGAAGACAGGTCCCCCGGTAGGGCAGCTGGCTCCCATCAGGGAAGTGGCGACTGCGCTTCTGGCTAGGGGTAAGGATCTCAAAGCTTCCCCATAGGGGAGGGGTGTTGAGGATGGTTAAAGAGCCTGTGTGACTTCCAATAGCTGCCATACTGTGTACTCTTGGATCCCATGGGAGAATACAGAATGGCTGGGGCCTCCTCCATAAAAGATGCCTCCCTGATCATTCAGGTAAGGGTGAGAGTTTGCGTTGAGGCGTCTAGTGACCGGCAAGGTGGTAGTTCGGATCACTGGAGGTCCAGGTGAGAGGGTAACAGTCGGTTCTTCATTGTATGACAACCTGACTCTTACGCCTCGGAACCTCTCCTCCCGTCCATAGCCATTCAGGAGGTCTCGGAGTTGCAAGAAGTTTCTTCGTACTCCCTCCGGGGTGATAGCCATACATTCTATGGGTAACAACACATTATCTCCAAGGGACAAGTTAAAAACCCTTGAGGACTGTGGAGTCCGGAAGTCAGGAATGTCCCCTAGAGACGGTTCGACACGTGGTCCGTCTGTTCCAGGTGTCTCTCGGCCCATGACGTCACCAGAAGTGTGACTGTTGGCCGGAGTTTCCGAGGGACCCCCGTTTGGGTAGCTATCTCCACCGATCATCACAAAAAATGGTTACTTAGGAACAAACGGGACTGTAGAAACTTCCAACGAATTTGTTTAAAGTAGCGACAGCCCCACGGTGGGCGCCACTTGTTGCTACAACAAGGAAAATGACTGGGGTTAGGTTAAGAGATGTTTATGGTTATGAGTATGTTAGGTTTAGAGGGTCCTCGAGCTCCTGGATGGACCTGCACAAGGTAACAGACACCGTTAGCCTTAACACAGGAGGGGGCCTCCTGCGTTTGGACTCTGGCGTGAGAATAAGTATATATTCGTTTGGAGTTGGGTAATAATGAAGTAGAGAGTTTAAGAGTAAAGAGAATGAGTGATGGGTGAATGTGTGGAATGACAACCTAAGGGTCTCCTTATATAGGCAATGGATTTCTGCCCAGGAGCTCCCTTATGGTAGCCTTCCTACTATACCTAGTAAAGGTTGACTCTCCTATTTGGTCCCTGCAGGGAGGCTTTGCCCATTTTGGTATGTTTTCAGCTTTTGCTATTTCCTAGGCCTTGCTTGGAACTGTGTGCTGGTTTGTTTTGTCCATAGCAAGAAGTCAAAATACCCTTTTTACATTTCCAATGATGTTACTGTTTACTTTTTGCTGCAGCGTTCCCGTATGGCAGCCGTGCTGCCCTACGCAGGCTGCTCAGCTCCAATGCTCCATTAAGGCAGGTATGTCCTAACACTTTACCTTGCTTTAGTTTTTTACAAGGGACTAAACGTGGTCGTTTTAAGACCCACGTCATCACCTACCATGGTGCTCATGAAAACAAATTAACAATTATAGACAAAACAGTTCATACTTCTCACATTTATTTAACTTATTATTTGTTCATTATAATAATAAATAAACACACATACGCACACATTAAAGGTGGAAGCCAAAATGAAAAAAGTATATGCATATACATCTAGGAACATTAACTTCTGAAAAGTTTATGTTATCATCTTCACGGATACAAAAGTTCACTCATTAATGCAATTTTGTAAGAATAATGGTTTGTTTGTAATGAAAGTCAAAGACACCAGTAAATTACTAAAAGCAACCTATTTATTTATGAATTACTAGAAGTCTAGAACACCAAGTCGAAACAGCGCTCCAAACAGGAGAAGCATATGGGCACTTGATAAAGAGATGGAAGACGTTTTCCTCCACTGAATTGCAAATTGTACAAAAGGTTGATATGCTAATCCATATTGTAGCAAGGTTGGACGCGTCGGAAGTCTTTCGAAATATGCTCGCCATCCAAATAAATCCACTTTAATAGGCAGCCACATGTTCCATTCTCGATTAACTGACGCAATGGGCAAGAGGAGAAGGTAGGATCAGGTCCTACAGTCAATTCCCAGACAACAGAATTTGCTGAGACAGTTACTTGTTGGAGCAGCAAAAGGCATGAGTCCCACAACGCCGGAGTTACAAAATACAACAATAAGTATACAAATATTTTAGTTTTTAAATATATTAAAGGACAAAATAATGTTTATTTATTATAACAGTATGTGTAACCCGTGCGTTTCGAACTGCCATTCAACCAGACGCAATCTGCTCGACCCTATCTAATATTTTTTTAAAACCCATTTCGATCCTATTAATTTTGAAAAACCCGTACCTGTTTTGACCAATTGTGACCCGTACCAGTTTTGATCCGAACCTACAAATGTATTATTTAATTTCTTTAAAATGATATTTTGAAACGCTGGCACATGTGTACACAAGAACATGATTGTATGCGTAAATTATTCATCCAGGATTAAAAAAAAAATATATCTTTTAAATTACTTGTAAGAACTCAAACATAATATATTACCATTTAAAGCATCTACATATAAACATACATAACAAGTAGAAAACAAAACCAAACACATATAAGCAACAATATAACCTTTCGGTAGAATGGGCTGTAGTATTCCATCCTCCCCTCAGATTCAAATGCTTGTCAAGCATCCATCCTTTGAAAAATTTAATAGTCTCAACCACATAAGACATATATCTAAAAGCAATGAACATACAACTTGCACCTCCTCACAGGTAGAAATATTAATCTAAAATATATTTAGAGTATAGAGCTTATTAGTGACATCTAATATCACCAACGATAAACATAATTACTCAATGTAAGAAAAAAAACAATAATTTTAATCATATATATTATTTCTTACCTTGAAAACTCCCAGTATCCTTGAGCAATTCAAATGGATTGGTGGAATCCTACTCATCACTTAAGGTTAGACAGAAAACAAAGAACATAAATTAAATCATTATACCCAAGGGAAAGAGCATAAGTGCATAATTCTTTCCTTACGATTCTACAAATGTTTAGATTTTACTGCAAACTATAAATATATGTAAGAATGTAGATGCATGTAGAAGCGGCAACACGCCAACACTTACTCCTCCACTAACAATTCCTTTGTTAAGTGTATTTGTAACGGGTCATTGGTAGATAAAAAAACTAAGGCCAACAGTTATGGCGATAATCCAGATATACGAGGTGTTGCTCAAAGGAGACCTTGCGAGAGCAAGACAATCTGATTACAAAGGTAACAGGCTCATATCAGGTAAGCATGTACAGGGATGCACCTATTAATGTACAGGGACTTTCACAGATTAGATAACCATGATGCATTGATATACTTCTTTCATGAAAAGTCATGTTCATATTATATTAAATTAACAATTTTGATATTTTAGAAGACAAGGGCATGTCCCAATTAGTTATAGACAGGTGAACCATAAAAAGGCTACATGTATCCCCTATCTGTAACAAAAGTTGTCTCTCTTATTTCCCTAATTCCATATCCCCTTGTATGCATGATCAATTGATCAAGGTATTGCGAATATGAATCATAGAATGATAATGTTTTTGATATTGATTGATTGTATTTTACAATAAAAAGATGGTACAATTTATAGAGAAAAGCTATGACTAAAAAAGGAAATAAATAAATAGTCTAACGGCTAGTTTCTAACGGCTAGTTTCTTTATTGGCTCAATATCTTGAAACAAGGAAATGATGAATCAGCTGATCTTGATTTGAAACATTTTCTAACACTCCCCTCAAGTTGAGTAGTGGGGTCTCCAATGCTCAACTTGTATAGGAAATTATTGTAGAGTCTTCCGTTGACGGATTTTGTTAAGATGTCTGCTAGTTGGTCTTCTGACCGAACAAACTGAAGCTCTATAGTCCCGTTTTCTAGTTTCTCTTTGATGAAGTGTCTGTCAACTTCCACATGTTTTGTACGGTCACGTTGAATAGGATTTTCAGAAATTTGTATTGCAGCTTTGTTGTCGCACATTATTTTACTTGTCTCAGTCTGATGGAACCCAATCTCGGATAAAAGTTTACGTATCCATAGGACCTCTGCTAGACCTCTTGCAATGCCCCGAAACTCAGCTTCAGCGCTTGATAGGGCAACAACCTTTTGTTTTTTGCTTCTCCAAGTGACTAAGTTCCCGCCAACTAAGGTAAAGTATCCTGATGTAGATCTTCGGTCTTGTTTATCTCCTGCCCAGTCAGCATCCGTGTAAGCCTGGATTCTTAGATGTTTATTTTGTTGAAACAGACCCCATGACTCGCAGTTCCTTTAAGATATCTTATGATTCTCCATACAGTATCCATGTGACTAACTTGAGGCTGGTGCATAAACTGACTGACCACTCCGACTGCATACGCAATGTCAGGACGAGTGTGTGAGAGGTATATGAGTTTACCTACCAGTCGCTGATATTGTTCTTTATCTTCCAACTTTGCTCCGTCTTCCATATGTAGTTTTTTATTAGTCGTCATTGGTGTGTCCGCTGGCTTGCAGTCGACCATTCCTGTTTCAGCAAGGAGATCAAGGATGTACTTCTTTTGACATATGAAAATTCCTTGCTTAGATCTTAGAACCTCAATCCAAAGGAAATACTTCAATCTTTCTAAGTCTTTCATCTCGAATTCACGGAACAGGTCTGCCTTCAGCTTTTTTATTTCTTCTTCATCGTTCCCTGTAATAATCATATCATCAACATATATAATTAAACAAGTCACAAGTTTACCTCTTTGCTTAAGGAACAAAGTATGATCGGAGTTGCTTTGTCTGAAACCATATCCTTTCATTGCAAGAGTAAATCTGCCAAACCAGGCTCGAAGTGATTGCTTAAGACCGTAAAGAGTCTTCTTTAATCGGCATACTTCTTGATTGTTAAAGTCATCTGTGAACCCGTGTGGGGCTTCCATATACACCTCTTCTTTTAACTCTCCATGAAGGAAAGCATTCTTGACATCAAACTGATGAAGTGGCCATCCTTTATTTGCAGCAATAGAGAAGAGGACTCGGATTGTATCAATCTTAGCTACTAGAGAGAATGTTTCTGAATAGTCAATCCCATATGTTTGGGTGTACCTCTTAGCAACTAGTCGGGCTTTATATCTCTCTATGGTTCCATCAGGTTTGTGTTTGATAATAAAGACCCACCGACAGCCTACTGGTTTCTTTCCTGTGGGAAGGGTACATTTCTCCCAAGTTTTATTTTTATGAGTGCCTCCATTTCGGCTTCCATGGCATCTCTCCATTCCTTGGACTTCAAGGCTTGTTCTACAGAGTTTGGAAGTTGTTCGTTGAAGAGGGTAGTAGCGAACGCTTTAGCCTCCTTAGACAAGTTCCTGCTGACCATGTTTGCCATGGGATATCTGGCGGATCTTGTTTGTTTTTCTGGGGAATATCGTTTTTGGTGGTACCCCTCTATTGGCTCTTGGAGGTAACACATATCTTTCAGTTGTCTTAGTTTGTTCTTCTTGTATAGGTTCCTCCTGTTCCTCCTGCATAACCTGTTCACTTGCTATTTCATCATTATCTGATATATCCGATATATTAATAGGGTCCTCATTAGATATATTAATTGGTCTATGAGGCTCTTGAGTTTCATTATTTTGAGTATCCCCGTGTGTATCTAGGTGACTTACCTTGGGACTTGGGGAATCTTGGGTGGTGGTACCGACAGTAGGTTCAGATTGTGTGGAAGTAAGTGGGTCAACTTGGGTATTGTGATTCACTCTGTTTTGGGTACTAGCTTCTTCAGATAAAGATACCCATTTTAGCCAATTCAGTGGGTCAACATGCTTCTTCTCCCCCTGACCACTGTGTTGGGAGGGATAGAAATATTCGGTTTCAAGGAAGTCACAATCAAGGGTGGTGTACATATATCGGCGTTTTGGGTTATAGCATCGATACCCCTTCTGGTCAATCCCATAGCCAACGAAGACACATTTTTCCGCACATGGACCAAGTTTGCCTCGATCATGCTTAGGAATATGGGCATAGACAGTACACCCAAAGACCCGTGGTTGTAGTGTAAGAGGAGGAGGAATTTTGGTAAACTCGGATAGTGCTTGAATAGGAGTTTTTAAATTAAGGGCTTTGGTTGGCAACCGGTTGATTAAATATATGGCAGTAGCCACTGCTTCTGGCCAGAAGGATGTGGGGACCTGAGACTCTATTAAGAAGGCTCGAGTTATCTCGAAGAGAATACGGTTTTTTCGTTCAACAGTGCCATTTTGTTCAGGAGTATATGGGCACGTTTTTTGATGAATTATCCATTTGTTTTGACAGAATTGTTTCATTGATTCATTTACAAATTCTCCACCATTATCAGATCTAAGATTTGGATGTTCATTTTAAATTGAGTTTGTATCATGTTATAAAAGGTAGTAAACTTTTCAAAGACTTCAGATTTTTGTTTCAAAAAATAGATCCACGTCATACGAGTGCAGTCATCAATAAATAGCACAAAAAATCTAAAATTTTGTCCTACATTAACTTCTGCAGGACCCCACACGTCAGAATGAATAAGGGAAAAAGGTGACTCGACACGTGTATTATTTAAACTATAAGTATGTCTATGACTTTTAGCTAGGGCGCAAGTTTCGCAATTTAAAGTTTTATTAGAAGGAAAAGTTTTGGAAATAAAAGATTTAGATAGCCAATGAATGGGTGTCCTAGTCTCCTATGCCAAAGCCAAGCCTCTCTATTTGTAGTTCTTTGAGCAAGCATCACGCTACCCTGTTGAGTCACTTCTTCCACATAATATAATCCTGACCGTTCAGTGCCACGTCCAATAATCATTCCCGTCTGGATATCTTGAAGAATACAAAAGGTTGGATGCATCAATACGGTGCAATTTAACTCTTTTGTCACGTGGCTAATGGATAACAGTTTATGGAATAAGGACGGGACATATAGACAATTTGAGAGCTTTAAAGTTAGGGATATTTCAACACTGCCCCCTCCTTTAATAGGAGCAACCCCCCCCCCCCCCCCCCGCTAGCAGTTTTGATGTAGTCAATCCTAGGTTTAGTTTTTGAAATGATATCAGATAAATCGTAGGTCATGGTGTCAGTCGCACCACAGTCAAATATCCAGGATTCCTCTGTTTTTATACCATTTCGTGTCATATTAACTTGTGGTCCAACAAATCATTTTTTTCTTAAAAACTTTCTTCTTTTTTCCTTTTCTTTTTTGTTTTCCTTTTTGAAAAAAATGGTTTTATCCTTTTTAGAAAAAAAATTGTTTCTACGAAATGTTGACCATTATTATTACAATTATTTATAAATAGACCTTTTCCTTTTTTGTTTGAATCAAGACTTTTATCACTTTGGGGTTTATCCTGGTCCTTCTTTTGAGGAGGGTCACTATTTTGAGGAGGTTTATTTAATTGATTCATGATATGTTGTGAGGAATCATTTGTATGTTTCATCATCATATCTATAACACTAGAATTAAAAAACAGAGGGTCAAGAATTGAGTTTGAGGTTTTTATTCCCCCAAACTCGATACCTCCATCCACAGCCCTTGCTTCGCGTCCGCCTCGTAATCCGATAGTCTGGTTGCTGCTGCCGCCGCCGCTGGTGGTATCTCCAGTGTTGCTGGTGGCAGTCGTAGCTTTCCCACCGCTGATATACGTTGTTGCGAGCGCATCCCATAAAGATTTAACGGTCGAAAATTCTGTAAGACTGCTTGCTATGGCCGGTTCAATATTCTGTATAAGCCACGAGAACACTACGAGGTCGTCATGTTCCCATTGCTCATACCCGTTTTCGGTCGGTTTGGGTGATGTTGGATTCCCTAACAGATGACCAAGGAGTGTTTTCGATTTTCTGCCTATGGCTACTCGGATCATCCGAGCCCATAGAGCATAATTTTGGTTGTTAAGTTTGAGGCTAATCTTGAGGTTGACGGATAGGTTGTGGTGGGTACTTTGGTTTTGGATTTAGATCCCATTAAGGAGGGTAGCTAACTAAGTTGAAAGATCGGTGTAGTTTTTATTTGTTAAGCCGCAGTCGAAAGACATGGTGGCTCAATAAATCAAGGTAGATGATGAGCAGGTCATGGTGGGCCCCATAACCCACAGGTCCCAGGATCGGAACCTGGCTTTGATACCATATTGTGAATATGAATCATAGAATGATAATGTTTTTTATATTGATTGTTTGTATTTTACAATAAAAAGATGGTACAGTTTATAGAGAAAAGCTATGACTAAAAAAGGAAATAAATAAATAGTCTAACGGCTAGTTTCTTTATTGGCTCAATATCTTGAAACAAGGAAATGATGAATCAGCTGATCTTGATTTGAAACATTTTCTAACACAAGGAACAGTCAGCAACTCATACATATGCACCCCATTAGCAACCCAGTTTCCTATCGTGAACATGCATTATAGGCAATAAATTATTATCCGTGAAAAGAAATATAATGGATATAGGATTTTTGTTATCAACCAAAAAAAATAGCATATATGATTTTTGGAAATATATTGGAACTTGTTAAAGCTTTATCTAATGAAAAATTGTTGTTCCAAAAAATAAATGCTATCTAATGATAATATCTGACTTTTGTAGAAATCATATTTATTTACGAGCCAGGTTTCGTTTAGGTAACTTCTTGCTATATTTATATTCTTTTTAGTTTGCCGTTTAAAAAAATATTCCTTTTTATTTGAACAAAAATATCTTTGTATTTCTACATAAACACAAAAGGTGTTACTATGGTTGTGCAAAGGGTCAGAACCGGTCCAACCGGGACCATCATAATCGTATACCCTTTTATTGTTGAAATTAGAAACCACGAACCTAACCTTAAAAGGCGAAGTGGTTTCGGATCCTAAATGTTCTGATGAGTCGGGTAAAAGGTCTGGTCCTCGGGAATCTTTTTATGTAATATGCCTTTAGAGGGTTATATTTTCCTATTCTTTTACCATGTTCGTCAAAAAATTTCTTCATATGGTTCTAAGTTCTAACAGCAAAGTAAATACCATCTAAACTATCGGTGAGTTAGCACTGACAAATGGCTACCCACTAGGCAGCTCAAGTCCACCAAGCCACCAATTCGAGGAAAAACCCACCGCCCGAAGGCCTACTACGGCAAAACTCCTCTAGATCAAATTCGAACTTGAGACCAAATGGCCTCAAACTTTTATCTTCATTTCCTTATGCCACTCCACCTACTAGTCAACTTAATCTGACCCCACCCAACATAAAATGGATAAAAACCCCACAAAACTGCATTTGAAAATTACCAGTTTAAATAAACATTACATGGAAAAACAAAAGCAAAAACTCCATTAAAACTGAATTGCATTGCAAGATCAACTCATTATACAACACAAATTTAATCAAGCAATCCCAAGAACATGTAGATCAAAGAATTGAGATTTTTGTTTTCAATATTTTCCATATTCTTTATAAGATCCAAAAAACTGGACAATGTACAGATTACAAATTACCCCTCCAACCAACATCATTATATATTCTTAAAAATTTTCATTAGTGGTTATAAAGCATGAACGATTACCCAAAACTAATCTCAATTACTAGATCTTCTTAAGAAGGCTAATACGCCTAATCCAGCTACTAATGCAGCTCCAGCTGCAACTGCACTGTATGCAGAAGCCCATGCATCGGATTGGCCGACTTCCATAGCCCCTGCTGATGACTGTGACCCTCTGTGATTATAAGTTGTCCCAGAATAATCTAAATGCAACTTCAATCCCTGTTAATATTGGCCATCATGTTCAACACATTGGGTCACATTTTAAACCTTTAACTTTTGAAATGAAACGAAAAAATTATTATTTATTAAAAGTCTTTCAATGTTTATAATTATCTAATTGTTGTTTGTAGCCGGTTTAGATACGGTTATACTATAGGTAGTCCTTTCAACACAAAAATGGGTCAATTTGGGTTGTGTTTTATCTCAAATGGGTCAAATAATAAAAGATGAAACAGGTTGAAAGTCACCCAAAATTGTTTTACTTAGATTATAACTATTGTAATAATTTTAGTTCTGTAAGCATAATTTATGCATTATTTTGTAAAAATTATAGATAAAAAGTATTTTTTTGTAGGGACCATGCCCGTTTCGACCCATACTAGATAATGACCAATTCCACTCCGAACCCATGGTCTGTTACATGAGGTGTCCATCTTGCAGACTTGCACCTATGTGTTTTATAGCAAAGTTTCAGTATGCCCACAAGATTCCTACATTTTGTCTTTTATAGATGGAAGTTAGGATGTTTGACTATTAGTCAAAAGGTCAAACCCTTTTAACTATTAGGCTTGTTAAATGTTGTATATTGGGAAGAATGTAGTAATAAATATTAGTTGGATTTAAGATGGAAGATAAAACATACCTTCCAACCAGCTAATTGTGCATGTTCCACAGCAGCAGTAAGATCGTGGTCGGATGAAATTATGACTTTGTCTTGGTCTTCATCTTCATACTAAGAGAGGATGTAATTGGTAAACATAATTTTATGACAGAGAAGAAATATGAAAAAATCGACATTAAATCAAATGTGGTTAGATTTACCAAAATCTGTGGGAGGTTGTGGCGGTCGATTTCACTGCCTAATCTTTGAAGTATTGCAGTAGTAAGATCTGTTAAACTTCGAGAATCTAGCACAACAAGAACACGAGATATTGTAGGTTTTTGAAAGTCTAAGAAAATCGTTATTTAAATAAACAAAAAAATCTAGCTAAAATGGAAACAGGTCAAACGGGTCTAGCTAAAACAGAAATTGGCCAAGTAGGTCAAATACAAAATCTAGCTAAAATGAAGAAAAGTCAAAACAGGTTATTAATCATCCAAAGTTTATTTTTAACGCATACGACCACTCAACTAATACAAAGATTTAGATCATGATTTATCCTTTTAACCAACCTACCCACCCCGCCTATCAAGCCACCTCTAAAATAAACCAATAACACATATGACATATACACGATGCGAACTTGCAGCATAAGTTATAGGTCATGTATCAAGCGATGGTATGACTAATTAGTAACTAAATAAAAACCATACCACAAATAAATCTATGCATCCGACCCTTCTTATCTTGGATTTTGAATGTAAATGAGCTAGGATGATTGGTTGAAGGATAAACAAGAGATTTTCCAGGGTCTCCACTTTCAGAAGCTAATTTAAAGGAGTTATCACTGCAGTTCACAAGCAATATTTAGGCAAACCAACAAGATATAAAAAAACAATTTTGACTTAAGCAAGATGGGCAATAACCTTCTTGTTTCATCCTCATCATCTATAGGAGCTAATGCCATTGCAGAGTCCCAAAACTTCTGCATCATTGAACTTCCTCCCTCGTTATTAACACCTGTAGCATTTCCCACCTATTTTGCAAGAAGGTTCATACTTATATCTCTTACATAGCCAAAGAATTGCATAACATTGATAAATAAATGTACCATGTTTATACATTCGGTATATAGGTGACAAACTGAATGGGTTTGTGGGTTGATCTAAACAAGTTCATGTCAAAACGGGTCATCTTTTGTACGTGGTGCAACTGGCCGGGATAGGTTGGGTCATGATTTTTAATTAATAATTTGTAACTAATAAGAGTTCTATGTGCATTACAAAAATAATATTATTAGTAATAATATATGTCTTTGGATAAAAACAAGTTAGGAGATATGCATCTAACATATACGTTGGGAGACTTTCATCTTGTTTCACTATTTGAGATAATACACAGCCTAAAGCGACCCATTCATAAGTAAATGGATCAAAATTTCCACCTCTAATTCACTCATACATTTGTGCATATGCGTGCACAGACACACTCACAAATATAGAGATTTAAAATCACATAAAATATATGGAACTTCGTTAGATTTTAGATTTCTTAAGTTCAATCTAATAAAACTAGATTAGTTACCGTGGCTATTGCAGCTTGAGCAATGTGGAGTACATCAATAATGGAAACAATAACTCCATCTGCATTAAACCAAATGCCATTTAGATATACCACCTATATGTATAATGTGTATATTAAATGTATAAACCGAAACAAAAAAATTTTGTGATCTTTACCTCTATCAACAACAGGAAGGTGTAAAAACTTTCCATCATGCATGGTATGCAGGGCATCAACAATAGGTGTATCAATGGTAGCACATTCAGGATTCGGAGTCATTACCTGCATACTCAATCGAGTAGGAATTAAAAAAGTAAGTTGAAAAGATATAGTGATTAAGCAAATGTAGTAAGCATACAAGAAAAGGGAACCACTTATGAACTAATCACCTTTTCCACTAGCGTTGCTTCAGCAGAATATCTTGTGCTATCACCCGAGTTAAGATATCCTTTGAGCTGATATTGCCAAAACACATGTTAAAATATGAGTTGATGTAAATCACATGGTTCTCTCCAAATACAGTTGAGATATAATTGAAAGTAGAGGTGGGAAAATGGAAGTGTTGGGTAACGGGTAATTTTTAGTGTGAGTCGAACCAACCGGGTCAAGTTGGGTTGAGCCACAAACCTTTTTTGTTAACCTTAAATAATATTTAACGGGTTAACTATGATTACAAAAACTATATTATTCCAAGAATAGTCTAAATGTTTGAATATAGTGATGACTTGTGATGGACGTCTTATTACGCATTAGACTTACATATCGGGAAACTTTTCAACCCGTGTAAACTATCTAATCCGTTTCATTTTTAGATATTTTTTGTTTAACCCGTTTAGGATAAAACATTATTCAAATTGACTCATTTATAAGCAAATTCCTCAAATTTCCACCTCTATGAAATAAAATTAGAAGAAACTCACGTTAGAATCCCTCGTGGCTTGTTTTCAACTGTTACAATAGCAGAGCTACTACGAAATTCGAGCATCTTTTTTGTTGCCATCACAATTGTGTCAAATGGTGAAACGATAACAATCCTGGTTTAAAAAAATCAAAGGATGTCAAATTGTGCTTTGGGACTGTGGATACAAATGTAAAGGTGTAAACTGTAAGGTGATACAAACAATCAAAGAATTATGTAAAGGTATTACCTACTTTGAATTCTCCGAGAGGATGGTAGACAAGTTAGGCTTAAACATCCGTTCTCGAAGTGTTTCAATGAATGTATTTGGACCTGTGTAATGAGGATTAGTAGAAAGTGCATATGATTAGATCACTAAAATTCCTTAACTCTTCCATAATATTCTAAAGATTATACATTTTATTATATAATCTAACCAGGAAAAGAAGTTCCCCAATGCTTTTTCAACACCTTCAACGGCATCTGCAATAGCCTTGCCCTTTTCAGCTGCCCTTTCCATACGTGCAATAGCATCATATAAACATTTTGCTATATCAAGCAAAGCAATGACCTCACCATTCTCTACAACAGGCAAGTGTCTAAATTTTCCTGCACATGTAATTTTATTCGCAAGATTAGAAGGTTCCAAAAAGACTAGAGGCATTTTGGGTCGATGGCGTTGGTTAACAGGTCAAAATGGGTTCGACCATTCGAGTCAGAAAGAGTAACTTCAATGTGGGCCGGGTTGGTTGATCCACTAACGTTTTTCCCCTTTTTCTTGAACTTTGTACGTGACTAATATGCTACACATGACCCATACCGGCTCCCTTTTGACCCATTTGATATGTTCCATTTCTAAACAGTATTAAAAGTTTGCTTACTTGACCCAATAGAGATAAATATCAACAGAATCACCTATTTCTAGGTAAAACTAGTTGACATTACTATCTATCAAAAAGACCAACGTGTTTTTTCCTAGTTGTTACAAACCTTGCACCATCTTTTGCAGGGCATCCACAGCAAGACTATCGGACAACACATAAATTGGGTTCTTTGTCATCACCTTTGATACAGGTATGTTCATAAAATCAAGCTCAGGAGCAATGACTTTTGATGAAATATCCTTCAATTAAACACATAAACTGTATTATAAAATATGGATTTATAATATTGCACATAACTTGGGCAACTTTTGACCCAATTAATATGCTATAGATATCACATAACCACATAAACCCATTCATAAGAAAATGAGCCAAAATCGACTCCTCTAAATTGTCAAGAATCAAAACAAACCTTATCTGTCAATATACCACTGAGTAGTGCATTTGAGTCAGTAAGCAAAACAGCATCCACTCTTCTGGCAGCCATCCGACAGCAAGCTTCATATATAGTCGTTGTTTCAGGTACCGTCAAAGCCCTTGATAGGCGCAGTTTCTTCACCGTCCGCTCGCCTGTTATACCCCTGTATAGTTGCACGTCGGCCAATAAACGTTACTATTTTCTTAAAAATAAATAAATAAATAACAATACATTAAGACCTTTGATGTAAATTGATTCCCTAACTGGTTTTCATATTGTTTCCAGTAATAATCTATGATTTTCCCTTAACTGCAACTTTCCAAATAGTTGAATTGATTATAATCCACTAACAACAAAAACTTGGCAGTTCATCTAGTCGATAAATAAGATTAATAAAACGAAGTCCTAGTCAACAGTCATTCATTTCAGATGTTTTTTGAACAACTGATTAATAATATTTAGTTAACGAAAATTTGGTACATCATATGCATACACAATTCCTACATGTGCATGTTTAATCCAACAGTAACCTTTGATTTTTCCTTAATTGCAACTTAACATACAGTTAAATGGATTATAATCCACAACAAAAATTTGGATACATCCAACACATACACATGTTGAATCCAAATCATTAGGCAATGTTTTATTTATAACAATCAAAGTTTAAAAGAACGGAAACGAGCCTCAAGGCGTTTTCCCTTCGTCTCATGACGCGTAAGCCTTGAGGCGAACCGAGGCGCAATAAAAAATAAATATAAAAATTATGTATCTTACTTGACCTAGAAAAGTCTAAAACATAAAAAACACACATCAAAATAAAATAATTGGCCCCAAAAGTGTAAAACACACAAAAAAAAAAAAAAAAAAAAAAAAACACCCTAAACCACCTGAGGTGCACATTTTCTTAGCGCCTCAGCCCTTTGAGGCGTATGTACAATCTGAACCCCATGAGGCGCGTCTCGAACTCGTTTGCTTAGCATTTCGCCCAGGTGCATGCCTCACCCGTCTTTTTAAACCATGATAAAAATCAATGATAGAACACAAACCGAAATCAAACAAAAGAAAAAAGAGAAGAAAATTCATACCCTGAGCCACGTGAAGAACCTCCTCTGGTGAGATCTCTTCGTCCAGAATCTGATTGTACCTTTCCAAATCCTTTCTTCTTCCGAGAATACGAAGCCGAAAACGACTTACTTCTCCGTGCTGAACCTTCATTACGAGAAGACATATTCACCACCAATCAATCAATCAAAACTCCTCTCTCCTTAACCTAAATCACGTAATAATAATAATATTAATATTAATCAAATGATCAATCAATTTCCATCACAAATTCACACAACAGAAAATGTATGTATGTAACAAAACATGTCTTATCGTGTTAATCATGAATACGACTCGTTTAACTACTTTGTTATACATCATTTCTCATGTCTACATATATTTACAATCAATCAATTTTATTTATTACAGAATAATAATAAATTAATTTAAATCAGAAAGAAAATCGCAGAACAAAATTCTACGTAAATCAATATTAAAAAAATGGTTAGCGACGCAGCTTGTTGCCGGTTTGCATGTAATTTCTGTCGTTATTAAATAAATAACCAAAATGTTACAGAATCCGTTACGAATTACAGTTACGATGTTAGATGATATATGAATTTACATCACCTGATAATATGAGCAATGGAGAAACGTGAAGAGAATATAACGGAATTGCATAGGAATAATGTTTTGGGGATAGAAGAGAAGACTTTAGACGTGAAGAATCGAATTGAGAAAGAAGAAAGAATTTGATTCTGATTTCGTTGGAATTTCGTAAGGATGGAATTAGAGGAGTTTTTTTTTTTTTTTTTTTATGAATCAATATAATATGTTTTTGTTAGTATTATTGTTGTTGTTTTTTTGAATTTAGGGGTCCACCGTGGTGTTAGATATTAATTGACCTCGATATAACAAACACACACGTATGTCATGGTTCATGAATATGCAAGTCGTTTGACTTACTTGTATCGTAACTAGTGATGTTTAAATTGTTCGCCCGCTCATGACTCGTTCATCACTTGTTTGGAAAATGCTTGAAAAATGTTCGCTCGATCTTTCGCTCTGTTGTAAATGAGCCGACCGGCTCGGTTTAGTTTGTAAACATCGAAGGAAACATTCCAATTTTATGGTTGTCCATATTATTCTCTGCTCGATTCTCGTTTGTGCTCGCTTAGAAAAATTCGTGCTCGAAAAATGTTAGCTCGGTTTTCAGCTCGAGTGTGAACGAGTCACTCCGCTCAGTTCGGTTTGTAAACGAGCAAAGCTCCGCTCGAATCGACTCAGCTCGTGAACACCCCTATCGTAACCAACATTTATTATTATTTAAGTTGTAGTGAAACGCTTATTTTTTTAAAATACCACTCAAACGTCCTGGTTGGGTGGTAGTTCCATGTCTTTTCAAATGGTAGGTTATGGGTTGAAGTCTTGTCCGAGACAAATTTTGTAACCAGCGGTGTTCCCAGTTGTGAAACGAGTTTGGTTATAATGGCGAATGCACCATCCCTTTTTTAACGGCAAATTTTATACCACCTTATTTCCACCCAACCTTGCATTTTCTAGGATTTGAACCCATAACCTCACATTTATAAGGGGGAACACCATACCACTAGACCAAGAGGTCATGGGTCCAAATGCACCATCCTTGGAACCTTTTTTGTCTCTTTGATTTCGTATAAATTGCGGACTTTTTTTTTAACGACCAACTAAACAACGCCGGGTACTTCGTACGCGGCCCCCCAGTGGCAAAGACAGGGGCACAGCCCGACCCACCCCGGACGCACGAAGCCCCTAGCCCGCCCAACAGTCCGCTTCTAGAGAAAACCCTAATAGCATATGTATTTATAGATAATTGTAATTTGTATTTATTAGATAATCTCTATCCAAATATAGAGATCCCATTATATTATTATAAATATTGTGATTATCAATAGAAGAGGCAAGGATCCTAATCTTTCATGGTATCACCCAAACCCTAGTACCACCTCTGCCGCATCACCTCTTCTCCTTCGATTTATGTTCTTCGCGGCAGCCCTACGATCCTGTTTTCCTCAGCCCTCTTCTACCTCAATAACCCACCATGTCTTCCCCTGCCACCTCCTCTACTATCATCCCGTCTCTCACGATTGAATCCAAACTTCACCCGGCAACAACCGTATCCAACATCAAGAATTTTATTCCCATTACCCTTGAGTTAGAATCCTCTCAATATGCTTCTTGGGCTACCCTCTTCAAAATACACTACAAAGCCTTTATGGTTGACGATCACCTAAAACCTAGACCACCACCATCTGAAACCGAATCCTCCACTGCCTATGATAAATGGGAACGTATTGATGCCATTGTCTTACAATGGTTATACAATACGATTTCCAATGACTTGCTTCATACCATCATTAACAACACATTGAATGCACATGTGTTGGATCAGTAATGCTCTTGATGTATTGCTTGCTAGTGAACACTTATGTGTTTAGCAAGTTCAATCAGATTTGCACAGCGGAATGATAAGTAAAGTTACACTATCAACAGGAGTTATTACTCCCCCTGGATGTTTGAAAACTACAGACAAGTTTAATGAGAATCTAAGTAATGAATGTGAATGATAATAAATACTCAAACAGATTCTCAATAAATGAAATGGAAAGAACAATAATAAGCTTTGAAGGATTTCTGTATTAATCAAAATCAATGTCTAAAACAGAGGGGATGAACCCATCTATTTATAGACTTTACATATACATGAACCTTGCCAAAAAGCAAGTCTGTAACAAGTAGCAGCAAGTTGCATTCTTGGAACTTGTACAAATAGATAAAGTAATATTAAACTAATAAACTACTGAAACATAAGTCGGTGAAAAAGATTCTTGAACAAGAGCTGATGAATGACAAACTACTAATGAGTAGTTTGTCTTTAGTAGTTCTTTAGTGAACTGTCTGGTTAGACTTCAGAACTTCTGATACTTCTTCTTCAGTACTTTAGTCTTCTTTCTTTAGTAGTTCTATACTTAGGATATTTTGCAGAAGTAAATTAGAATGAGGTTTACAAAAGTGGTTTCACCAATTCTTTTTGTCCTAACAATCTCCCCCTGGATTGATGAAGCCAAAACCTTTTCTAATTCTTTATTGTCTTCTTCTGTCATTCACAATCTTCCATATCTCCTTGAACATGGAATTCTTCAGTTGATTAAGCTGTTCATCAGTGAGAGATCCCCTTCGAGGTTCAAGATGTTGAATTGTAAGCAAGTCCTAAGTTGATAGTTTCTTCAGTTCATTCATGGACTTGTAGGCCTTGGTTGTAAGATCTCTTCTTGTCACCAATACTGAGTTGTCATCAGTAAAGGACCATCTGATGATCAGCACTTTAGACTTGTCAAAGTCTGAAGTATAGGGAACCATGCTGGATCCCTGGGATGTTCCTAAGTGTTGGATATTTTCTATTTCTGTGACTCTCAGGTGGGATTCACTTCTGTCTTCTTCTTGCACTACTTCAGGTAATTTAAAGGTTAGTAAATGATGTTCAGTAACTACCTTTGTGTGCAGTCTGTCAGTGATAGTCTTCTGAATTTGGTAAGCAAATGTTGAAGGATCCCTAAATTGAGTTATCAGAGGCTTCTCTTCAATATCAAAGTCTCCTTGAACAACTGTGTTGCCTTCCAGCAACACCATCTTGAAGTCAGTCTTTGTATTGTCCTCTGGTTTCTTCTTGGTAGCTGGTCTTTTAACACCAGAAGTTCTAACTACTGAAGTTGATACTTCAGAAGTTTTGAACTTCTCTGGATTAGCAGCCTTGGCAGCCTTGTACTTCTTGTATGTGTCCAGTAGTCTATCTTCTTTCCATCTTGACACGGAGGCTTTTGAACCATAGTCATTTGCTACCAGTTCTTCAATCATCTCAGCTCTCTTGGCTTTTCCATCTTTGTTTGTTGCAAGTTTGTCAGCAACAAGTTGAGCTCTTCTAGTCAGCTCATCCATTGAGAGCCCTTTGAGTGAATAGGCTTTTGTTTTGCTGTTCTTTGTTATAAAAGACACCAGTTGTTGTCTTTTGTCTTCTTCAGCAACTCTCTCTGTTTCAGCTTGCCTATTCAACTCTGCTTCATAAGCTTGAAGCTTTTCATTTAAGCTTAGATCTTCCCTTGCCTCCAAGTTATTCCAGATCTCTTCTTCCTTAGCCTTTCTTTGGGCTGCAATCAAACTCTTCTCAAGTAGTTCTTTGGACATTGATGAGAATCCGGTAGAAAACCGAACTCGTGGATCGGTTACACATAAACAACTCGGTTTCAGACGGGAGATTCGAGACGAGACAGAAATACACGATAACAACGTCATCACAGATTCGTATTACTACAGAAACGGTTACAGACACTGTCATCAGTAGGATAAACATCTATCTCGGGGCCGGGGAGGTCGGGCATGACCTCCCCCTTGAGAGCATTCAAAGTACAAACTCAAATCTACAAATGAAAACTAAACATAAGATTGCTATTTATAGTCCAACAAACAAGTCCACCTTCGCCCAAATGAGGAGGTCGAATGAGGAGGTCCAACAAACAAGTCCCCTTGAGATTTTCCAAATAAAGTGTGATTCTCAAACAATACCGGAGATGGAACTGACTTATAGTTTGCACTATTTGTCTGGGAGGGTTCCTCAATGATATGATCAACTACGTATGCAATATGCTTGTAACTTTCAAGTTTCTTGTTAACTTTTTCCGCAAAGCACTTGATGGTTGCCATTTCTAATTTAGTGTTTTCCATTTCATTTATGTAATTATTAATGGCAAGTTGTTTAATAGATAATGTCTTTTTCAATTCTGACACATCCTTTTTATAACCATCAAGAACTTTGTTGAAATCTTTTAAGTCTTTTTGATAAATCTGACAGTTGATTTTTGCACTCTCAAGTTGAACCTTGAGAAGCTTATTTTCATCAGTCAGTTTTTCAAATCAGCACACTTATCACATTTAACACAAGATTGAGTTTCAGAACTTACCGGTTTAGGAGGTTCTGTCATGGCCATTAGAGCAAAATGAGCTTCCTTTCCTGCAAAAAATTTGGAGTAGTCAATCTTGGTGCATGCATCATCCACCATACATGACTTGCGAGTCATCAGGAAGTCAGCTTCAGCTAGCAATTGGTCAATATCATCATCTAGTGAATTCACACTAGTCTCTGAGTCAGATTCGCTCTCCATATCCGAGTAAGCTGAGTCATATTGATCTCCAACATCGGTGACAGAATCAAGAATCATCCCCGATCTCTTGTCATCACCTTCAACAATCACATCATCATTCACTTCTTCAATCTTCAACTCTGACACTTTTTCAATCACAACCTCTTCTTCAACTTCCTCATTCTCATCCAACTTCATCTGCTGTGCCACACATGCAACATTTCCAGCAGTGATTTCCTCTACCCCCAATTGCATACCAGTCCAGTCAAAACCTTCATCCTTTTGAATAACAAGTGCTTGGTTTTGAGTATCAGTTTGGTTTTGGTTTTGTGTGTTGGGTGTAGAAATAGGAACAATAGTTCGGGTTGGGTTTTGTTGAGGTTGATTTTGTGTTGTGGGTTGTCTGGTGTTGTTGTTTTGTTGACGGTTCTGGTAAGTGTTTTGATTTTGTGGTTGAAAGCTTGATATATTTGGATTGTTGTAAGACACTTGATTCTGGTTTTGGTTTTGTCGGTTTTGGTATGAAGAATTGAAAGGATTTCGGTTACCTTGTTGTGCTGGTTGTGTGCACTCCCTTTTAAAATGTCCCTTTTCACCACAGTTAAAGCAAGTAACCTTTGCTTTGTTGAATCCGTATGTGGTATTGGGAGAGGTTGAGAGATCAGTCCTGCCAGTCTTCTGAATGAAATCAGTGGCTCTCCTCATAATGCTTGCAAAAGCCCACTGAATGTCCATCAATTCCATTTCCTCTTTATCGATTTGAGCATAGTCTTCATTGGTGAGATTATTGTTACCAATCTGACTTGCTACCAAACCGTTGTAAGAAGCAACCATGGCAGATACTAGAGCAACATGCTGTTGAGCAATTTCAACAGTCACATTGTTAAGGTTTGATGTTTCTAACACAATCGGATTTAGACTTGATTGTGCTTGAGTAATCTGCATCTGATTCACTTGAGGAGGATATTGTTGTTGTTGCTGTTGACTTGATGTATAGCATGCTGCTTGTTGTAATGGTGAAAATGGTGGAATAAAGTTTTGTGATTGATATGGTTGTTGTGGGTATGATGGAGTGTAAGATGAAGTTTGAGCAAGGTAGTTAATTGGTGCTTTTGTAGGTTCAACAATATTAGACACACATGCTATGTGAGGTGCAACAGTAGATGTGGTGCTTGAAGCAGAAAGAGAGTTAGATGTTCCACTCACATACAAATCAGGATTCTGTGGAATCTGAGCTCTCTTAGCTTTTCTCTTTTCTTCCATCTCCTTGTTCTCCAGCTTTTGGATGAACTCATTAATGGTCCAATACTGGTAAGCATCCTTCTCCTTCAACACTTCAATATGTTGATTCCAATAGGGTGGTAATGCATCAGCAAATTTATCAACTAATTCCGTCATTGGAATGCTGATTTCATAGCTCGACAATTCGGTGAGCAAATGGCAGTATCTTGGAACCAACTCTTTTAGGGTCTCATTACCCATATAACTGAAGTTTTCAAACTCCTTTCGAAGCTCCTCCATCCTAAGCTTCCTGGTCTTTTCATTTCCATCATGACGATTTCTCAGCACATCCCAAAGTTGTTTGGATGTAGTGCACGATCCAAACTGATGTAATAAATCAGTGTTGATCGCCTGAGATAGCTGAGAAAATGCTTTCTTTTCTATAGCAAACCTTTTCTTCTCGTCATCCGCCAAATTCTCCAAAGGGATTGGTTCTCCAGTATTCTCTATAATGGGAGCAACGTAACCCTTCACGATCATTTGCCATGCTTCTGCTCCTTCAAGTCCTTGTCCCTCAACGTGAATCTTAAACTTCGTCTTCCAAGTGTTATACTCCTTCATGTCCATTAACTTTGGTGGACGATTGCCGCTTCCAGAAGATAGATCATGAATGAGAGTAGAAATAGCGTTGGTCGTCTGGGAATGGACTGCTGCTGCGGCGACTCCCCAATAGTTATCAATCGGTTGTGGTACAGATTGAACAACTTGTTGTGGTGCCGAACTAGTCATAGCCATATAATTGATCGGCTGTGATGGTTGACTAGTCTTTTGTGCCGCTACTGTCCACGGATCTTGAACTTGTTGTTGTTGTGGTGCTTGAGTAGGTCTAGGGTTTGTTGGAAAGTTCCACATTGTATCCTGCAAACAATCAAACAAACAAACACGAAACGATTAAAATTTTTCCAAAAACAGATTTCTCCTTCGTATAAACGGAGGTGCGAATGAGAAAATTTTTCTCCTTCGACCAAACAATCTGATACGAATGTGGAAAAACAAATATCAAAACTCCTTCGACCACTTGAATCTTCCTTCGACCGTTCAACAAATCTCCTTCGACCGAACGATAATACGAAAGAGACACAATGGTGCGAATGAAAAATATAAGCAATCAAAGTTCTCTTTCGACCACTAAATTCACTCCTTCGACCACAAAAACACTCGTTCGACCTAATACACTGCCACTTTCGACCAAATTCTCTCTTTCGACCCCTGTGATTTCAAAAACGGTTATTCTTTGAAAATCAGTTAGATTTGATCATGTTTATCAAAAGTTGATGGAATTTGATGATCTTAATCAGGTTTTGAATCGGATGTAATTTGAAACAACTTTAATAAAGTGAATTATCCAATTCAAACACGAAATCAAGGTGAAATCAATCAAAAACACATCATTTCAGTTTGTTCACTTAAAACAGAAAATTTTTGATCAAATTTGGGTCAAAATCAACTGAGAAGCTATCAATTTGTGGTTGTTTGATTCAGATAGGCTCTGATACCACTTTGTATGCGCGTGAAAGGATCGTTTAGCTACAAAGACAATCAAACAAGTTAACTTTGGGTGCGGAATCCCCAAAATTATCACAAAATGATAACTAATCAGTAAAACAAACACAAATCATCATTTTCAATCATTTTCATTTCATAAACAAATCAAATACACTTAGAAAGATGTTTACAATCAAGGTTTAGACGTGTAATAAGACTAATAAAAGTTACAGAGAGAAATTGGACAAAGGGCGGGAACAAATGACACAAAACTTAACTACAAAATCTGAGTTTGCCTTTATATAGACTGCACATTCGCCCAAAAAGTTCATACGAATGTGCAGGTTCGCCCACTTTCAGTGGTCGAACCAAACTCCACAATAAACAAAGACTCATTCGTCCAAAATCTTCCTTCGCACCTTCAATTTCTCTCCTTCGCACCTACCAAAACTCACCTTCGCACCATCGACAAACATCAAAAATTTGGGTCAAAATCAACTGAGAAGCTATCAATTTGTGGTTGTTTGATTCAGATAGGCTCTGATACCACTTTGTATGCGCGTGAAAGGATCGTTTAGCTACAAAGACAATCAAACAAGTTAACTTTGGGTGCGGAATCCCCAAAATTATCACAAAATGATAACTAATCAGTAAAACAAACACAAATCATCATTTTCAATCATTTTCATTTCATAAACAAATCAAATACACTTAGAAAGATGTTTACAATCAAGGTTTAGACGTGTAATAAGACTAATAAAAGTTACAGAGAGAAATTGGACAAAGGGCGGGAACAAATGACACAAAACTTAACTACAAAATCTGAGTTTGCCTTTATATAGACTGCACATTCGCCCAAAAAGTTCATACGAATGTGCAGGTTCGCCCACTTTCAGTGGTCGAACCAAACTCCACAATAAACAAAGACTCATTCGTCCAAAATCTTCCTTCGCACCTTCAATTTCTCTCCTTCGCACCTACCAAAACTCACCTTCGCACCATCGACAAACATCAAAACATATGGTTTATCTAATCCAAAGCATTAGTCGCACATATGCACCTACAAACTCCCCCTCGACTATTGCTTGGATTGTTGTCTTCTCTGTTCATCCATGATCTTGTTCATTAATCTGATGTGTCGAATAACCTTTTGTTCTCTAGTCAGTACCGGTTCATGAACAATCTTCTTCTTTGATTTCTTCACAGGCACAACCTTCTCAACACTCTTTCCCAACTTCTGCTCAAAGTCACATCCAGCGTTGATGTCATACGCAAAGCATAGAAATACCACACGTTGGTATTTTCCTGCTTGTTCAGCATCTTTTGCGTCTGAGTAGATAGGATTATAGAATAACATAATGATATCCTCATGTGAGCAATTGATTAGCCACATAGGATCAAAAATAAGCACTTTCTTATAATCCTTCTCACCATCCTTCAACACAATCACGGCCTCTGCTCTCTTCCAATCATAGTACCACCAGATAAAATCTTTAGCGAAATGCTGAGGAATATGCAACAATGGAATTTTCTTCAGCACACGCGGTGGTTTATACTTCAACGTAACCTTGGGCAACCCAGTTATCTCATTCAACTCCTTCTTGTGTTCAATCCTCTTTGGATACTGAGGTCTAAACAAATTCCACTCGGTTCGACTTTCACGAGTCATCTTTTCAGCAAAATATTCAATCTGGCTATTTGGCGCTCCCGTTAGACGGTGACGACAAATATCCCTGATTGCCCAGTAAGGAAGAGTCTTTAAATGATGAAACTTCTCAAAGTATAGAATACCCTTCTCCCATTTCACTGCAAAACATCTAAGCTCTTTGACAAACTTCCAGGCCAAAGCACGACCTTTAAACATACTGCTATGAAGTTTGTAAAAGCTTCCCTGAATATCAGCTTTAGGGCGGTTATTCTCCTTCTCCTTCAGCTTCCTCAACAATTCCTTCAAACTGTCAGTTTGTTCGAACCGAGGCTTCTCATGCCCTTCAAAGATTTTATCTTCAAACATCTTACTCTTCTCTTTGGCTATTTTCTCAGCATGGTTTAGCAATTCGTCTGAGAATGAAAATCCACAATCTTGATTTGTTCTGAAATATTGTGGATATTCATCACTCGTAATATCTTCCATCTCGACTTCCTCGAATGCAGGAACATCACGATCATCTGAGTGATTTCCAGCTTCTTTCTCAGGAATCAGAGGAATAAAATTATCAGCAAGTAATTCTTCTAACGTCTTACCCACTTGCTTAGCTAAACCTTCCAAAATTTCTTTTGAGATAGCCGCAGACACTTCCCCATCTTCAAGATCAGGGTCATCATATTCCAATTCGAAGAGTTTATTCTCAGATTCAAAAATTTCAGGAAACCTGCTAGTCATGTCTATCGTCCAGACTCGATCAGTCAACATCTGACGATACTTAGTTTTATCTTCTTCAGACAATGACTTCAGTTTTTCGTTCCAGAAAATATCATCATCATCCACATTCTCTCCAGGAGCTTTCGAACTTGATTCTCCTCCCTTCTCTGTTTCACGCTTTTCATATGAAAACTGATCAGCGTCATCATCATCATCATCACTATCATCAGAAGCAGAGCCGCTTTCACCTGAACCATCACTCGAACCATCATCACCATCATTATCGTCTTTCTTCTTCTTCTTAGTATCATTTCCAGCGTCTTCGTCTAATTCATCATCTTCCTCTTCATCTGATGGTTCATAATCAACCTGTTGTACATCTGCCTCTTTGTCTTCCTCACCAGCTTGAAGTTGAGGAGCTCGACTGTATAAGTCTTGAATCAGACTATCCATCTTTCTGTTATTCTTTTTCAGCTCTTTGTTCTCCTCCTTCAAAGCTATTATTCTTCTTGTATTCCGTTGCTCATGTTTTAGCAACTTTTTGTTTTCCCTCTTCAATCTCTTAATGGTTTTCTTCATCAAAGCATTATCATCCGCTGATGTGACTACAACCTCTAACATTTTCTTGTCAGTGGTTTTTAACTGCTCAATCTCACTCTGCTGTTTGTTAATGATATTCATCATTTTAGTCAGTCGTTGATTAACAGCATCCATAACATCACTATCAACAGAAACCTTTTTCTTAACAGGTTGTTCAACAACTTCTTGCATCTTCCCTTTTCTCATTTTCTTCAATACATTATCCAATGCTTCATTCACATCATCCATTGGAATGCCTTTTGTTTGTGGTGTGCTTGAAGTTGTTGTGGTTTTCTGTTTCTTCTGTGCCTGTTCAGCAACCGGTGACTTTGAACTAGTAGCTGGTGGTAAATTCTTTCCAGCCATCAACATTTCAAGTTCTTTCTTTCTCTTCAAACTCGGTTTCTCCTGTTTCTTCTTTTTCTGTGCTTGAACAGGAGAACCAGTTTCAATCTCATCAACATTCAAAACAAAATCGTCCTCAACTGGACTTCTAACACCTTCATCTTCAGCATCAGCAGACGCACCAGCCACAGTGGCCTTGGGCAAGGTGGTCTCAACAGTTTCAGCCTCAGAATTCCATCTCTCGTCTTCTTGTGTCTCTTCAGAATCGACAGACACTTCATCTACTAAATGTAAACCCTTTTGAGCTTTACTCTTCTGTCTCCTTGGAGCAGACTTCTGTTTCTCCTTCTCAGGTTCAACAACCTTAATAGTCACTTCCTTCTTTTTCATCTTTCCACCCTTAGCTCCCACATTCACTATCTGCCTCTTTCGCTTTGCATCAGGATCAATATGATGTAAAGGATCATCAGTATCAGAATTGCTATCATCATGTCTCACTTTCCCTTTCCCTGGCTCATCTTTTCCTGGATCCTCATAGTTTATATTCGCCAGATGACCAAATAAACGTCTAACTGGAGGACGTTCATTAGCAGATAAGCCTTTGTATGCTTTCATCCTGGCAAGTGTGTTCAACGTCATATGCTCTTGAACCACAATCTGTTTTGGATCCTTCTTCAAGTCCTTATACTTATTATCGAACACCATCTGTAGAAACCGAGGATATAATAAAAACTTTAGAGTTCTTGTTCCATTAACTGGCTCTAGTAAATGATTCATAAGCATCCCAGAAACATTGAACGGTTTGTTCAATATTAAAGCCACCATCATCGAGCTTATGCTTTTCCTCATTAAATCAAATCCACCCGCAGCCGATCCAAACACGTGAATTAACACATGTGCCAAGTATTTAAACTGAGGGCACAGTTTTCCCTTGTGTAGAGAACCATCGGTGATCGGACCATTATACTTCATCCTTAAGAAACACTTCCTTTGATCTATAAACTCCAACTCTTTCGGATCATCCTTCTCATCATCAAGATTTAACGCCTCTCTAAGATCATCTTCACAAACTATAATCCTCTGACCTTGGACTCTGCTAATCAAACATGATTGACACTTCCAGAAGTCCATCTTGGCGTTCTCCCAAAACTCTTGCATGATATCCCTGTAAATGACGGCAGGTGTAGCAATCGCGTCAAGTACACGGCATCTCTTGAAGTAATCAATGATCTCGGTAAATTCAACGTGCTTCTTCACATCCCCCAGATACGCACAACAGTTGTGTGCATTTTCAAAGTCCAACTGTTTCGTCTTAGCTGGTTGGGAAGAAGATCCGGCTTGCTCTGTAGTTTTCTCCTGTTCAGACATGTTTAAAATCTGCAAAACAAATCAAAAACACACGTTAGAAATGGTAAAATTTAAAAAATTGAACATTTTGTCAAAAACATCACATTCACCCAATCGGGGGTGCGAAAGTGTTATTTTCATTGGTTCGAATGTAAAAGATTGGGGCGAATGTAAAATTTTCATGAACAAAGTCACATTCGACCATTAAAAACTTCATTCGCCCATTAATTTGTTCATTCGACCGTCTATTTTCACATTCGCCCATTCGTAATCAGGCGAATGTGCAGAAGGATTTTAAAATTTCAATCTCAAATTTCAACCAACAAAAACATGATCCATTGATCTGTCTAGACTCTAAAGATGTCGACTAAGCCTTTTCAGCACAAATTACACAATATTAAACATTCACTGTATGTTTTCTAGATCAAACAGGGATTCGATAAGGGTTTTAATCAAAATCATAATTCTGATGTTTGTTAATCCATGTTTGATGTTATATCTCCCCCTAAAACATACAATGAATGTGCAGAAACAACCAATTGAACATTTTAAACAGTTTAAGTGAAAAATTAAAAAGCTAGGGATCGGTTACACATAAACAACTCGGTTTCAGACGGGAGATTCGAGACGAGACAGAAATACACGATAACAACGTCATCACAGATTCGTATTACTACAGAAACGGTTACAGACACTGTCATCAGTAGGATAAACATCTATCTCGGGGCCGGGGGAGGTCGGGCATGACCTCCCCCTTGAGAGCATTCAAAGTACAAACTCAAATCTACAAATGAAAACTAAACATAAGATTGCTATTTATAGTCCAACAAACAAGTCCACCTTCGCCCAAATGAGGAGGTCGAATGTGGAGATTTTCCACATTCGCCCCTTCTGTTTGGTCGAACCTGAACTTTGTTTGTTGTCCTATATTTACAAATGCATCAGATCCATATAATGCCCTTATGGATCACCACAATCTCATGTAATACAATACAAAGACTCAACCCTAGTCTATTCGACAGTGACGTCCACAGAAAGTGCTTCAACAATCTCCCCCTTGGACGTTGCTGGCGAATCCACAAATCTCTTGCACATCAACACATTCTCCTCTTTGAAAATTCCTAGCATCTTCAGTCAATAATTGTTGAAGTATCAGACACATTGTTACATCAACAATCTCCCCCTTGACTGATGCTTCACCAAGTTTCTCTGAGATCTCGTATGATAAATCAATCATGTTCTTGAGTAACTTCATCTGTTCGACAGAATACAAGCCGTAGACGAGTGAATCAAGCAATCAGAAGTTTTCAGCAGGAACTACCGGTACAATTGTGGACTTGAAATGCTTCAGAAACTGAAGTTTTCGGCGGGGCCAACAATAACCACCAACAGCTCTTGAAATTCTTCAGGACTGTGATCTTGAAACTTTCGTTGAACCTACGTGCCACATGACTCCTACTAGGATACCTCATTACTTTCAGAACATTGAAATCTCAAACTTGATTTCCTTCTTTCATAACAACTCTTTAGAACAAGTTCCTTCAAACACACAGGAACTGGGTTGACTGTTCTTATCATGCGGAATAAAATCTGTCTATTTTCTGGCCCATAATAGTCATTTGAATCTGATTATCATAATGTTGATTCTCATGACTACCCCACAATAAAACGTTTCATCATCATCATTTCTTCAACAATTTGTGAAGACATCATCACCATTCTCCCAAAAATCTTCAAAAATTGCCTTACCCAAATTTTCGATAGAAAATTTTCGAAATTTTTTACCCCTTAAAATACCAATTTTTCATCCTCTATGTCGAAGGTGCGAAGGTGGAAATAAAGCTACGTTCGACCGTTTAATAAGGTCGAATGTATCATCATTGGATGAAATTCCACATTCGCCCAATCGTGAGATACGAATGTAGAAAATTTTCTCCTTCGCCCCAAAAATTCTACATTCGTCCATTTAATCCACGTTCGACCGTTTAGAATTCCACATTCGCCCACCCGTTTTTCTGAAAGGTGCGAATGTGCAGCAAAACGTGTTCTTCTTCAATATTTTCTGCAAATCAGCCCATAAACACTCTAATTCTTCGAATTTGATGATGAAACTTGTACAGAAAGGTGCGGAAATGAAAACCTCACCCTCGAATTCACAAAAACATGGTGAAATCACATGATTTTGGGTTCAATTAAGAATCTAGGGTTTCTAGGGTTTCAACCTTTCAATCAAGAACTGAACTTTAACGTCTGAAATCATGAAACGAACTGTGATTGATTCAAACGACTGTTAGATCGTTCAAATCGGTACCATAGCTCTGATACCAGTTGAGAATCCGGTAGAAAACCGAACTCGTGGATCGGTTACACATAAACAACTCGGTTTCAGACGGGAGATTCGAGACGAGACAGAAATACACGATAACAACGTCATCACAGATTCGTATTACTACAGAAACGGTTACAGACACTGTCATCAGTAGGATAAACATCTATCTCGGGGCCGGGGGAGGTCGGGCATGACCTCCCCCTTGAGAGCATTCAAAGTACAAACTCAAATCTACAAATGAAAACTAAACATAAGATTGCTATTTATAGTCCAACAAACAAGTCCACCTTCGCCCAAATGAGGAGGTCGAATGTGGAGATTTTCCACATTCGCCCCTTCTGTTTGGTCGAACCTGAACTTTGTTTGTTGTCCTATATTTACAAATGCATCAGATCCATATAATGCCCTTATGGATCACCACAATCTCATGTAATACAATACAAAGACTCAACCCTAGTCTATTCGACAGTGACGTCCACAGAAAGTGCTTCAACAATTGATAGTGGAGAAGGGTTCAGCACAGTCATTGTTGTAGTTGTTGTAGGCCTTGGAATAGGAGTTGGTTGTTGTTGTTCAGTTGTCTTGGAAGGCTCTTCAGCTGTTTGTATGTTGGAAGTGTTAACTGCTGAAGTGTTGACAGATGTGTCAACTATTGAAGGATTGTCTTCAGTACTTTCTGAATCATCAGAGGTTTCTTTAGCAGTTTCTTCATTATGGCCTTGGGAAGGTTCAGCTTCAACTTCAGTTCTAGAGACAAGCCTTTGTTGATCTTCTTTTTGTTTTTGGGCTTTCTCTAGAAGTTGTTGTTGTTGTAGAGCCACTATTTCCTTTATCCTGGCTTCCAGTGACTCCTTAGGTTCCTTAATCTTCTCCCTATTTTTGGCTTCATCCACTTCTGGAAGCCTGCTGGGTTTGGAAGTTCTACCAGTGAGTTCAGCAAGCTGTCTTGAGTTGTTGTCTATTTTGTTGGACAGCTCACTAAGTTTCTTGTTGATCACCTCAAACTGAGCTTTCGTTGACAACTCCAAAGTAGTTGTGAAAGTTTTGAGGTGATTGGCATTTAGGGTGTTCATCAGCTGGTATAGGGGACCATCTGGGCTGCATAGTTGGTTCAAGTATATGCTGGATGACCCAGAGAATTGGGTAGGCATTTTCAGTGAGGGGTGTGTTTTTGGGTGATCTTCATGTTGTACAGAAGATGCCACTTTAGGGGAATCAGGGATCAAGTGGACTTTAACCTGATCTGGTGTGACCAGCTCTTTGAGCTTAGAGACACCAGGTGCAGGACCTTCACTAGCAGCCGTCAATACAATTTTGGTGGAGTATGAATCATCATCCAAATTAATGGAATTATCTGAATCCTTGCTTACTTCCTCAATGAGGACAGTATCAGTTACATCATGAGCTGGGCCCAACCCAGTTGTCTTATGTACCTCTTTTTCTTGGTTAAGAGGATTTCCTACCTCAGACATTAAGCCTTCATCAGTAGTTGCCACAAGTGAGGTCTTAGCTATGTTACTTCTTTCCTTAGATCCACCACTGGGTGGTATATGAGTAGTAGCAGCCTCAAATGTACCTAGAGTTTCTAAGTTTGGGCTTAGAGTGTAACACCCCAACCGATGGCGGAAACATCAGGATGTCACGTATTGATGATTGTTCAGTAGCTCATGGTGAATAATAAATTTCATTAAATAATTTAAGTAAGTTACATACAATTGTTCTAAGAATTTGTACATCAAATTGAATAAAACTATGCAAATATCCTCAAGCATCAATTCAAATCTCCAAGCAAGTAGAACCTGAAACATGTTAAGTTGAAAATGTTTTGGGTCAACAAAAGTTGGTGAGAATTACATAGGTTTTGATAATCGAATAAAATTGTTGTGCAATTCATGTGTCATGGCAATCAAGTCCATATGCGAAAACATACTAGAAGTAAATCGAGTGCATAATCAACCTTGTGACTGTTGCATTGTGGTACATCCCATACGCTCATGGTTCACTCGTTTATATTGCAGTAACAAACACCCACGTAACCTTTGTAGGAGGCACGTATCCGGGTGGGATTGTCAGTCCAATAGATCTATCAATGTATACCGTTTGGCTGATGAATGTTTATGCTAGAATTGTGCTTACCCTAGTCATGTTCAAGACATAATGCAACATAGAAATACACATAGACACATTGATGATTGAATTGCATAAATATTGTTGTAACATGTTTCACCCCAAAAATGGTGATAAATAGAAAAGGGGCTATGTAAAACTCACCTTGGTAAATGTTATATCTGTTGAAAAATTGAATAGTGGTGTTGCCCAAATGTGTCAAGTGTCACCCTATAATAAGGTAATAAATAAGTCTATCTAGTCTACAAATGTATACGTTCTAGGGCTTCGAATTTGGGGATAAATGCTTGTTTGATTAATATTAAAATTGTTTGATAATTGAGAGAATTTTTGTAAATAAATAAACAAAAATTCTTTTTTATGAAATTTTGATTTTAGATGGACACAATAATGTGTTTAAAGTATAAAAATAATTTTTACAAAATTATTTCCTTTAAAATAGAATATTAATTCTATTTATAACAAATTGTCAAAATTTAACTTTAATATTTAAAAATACTAAAATTAAAGAATTATTAGTTTAAAAATTATATTTCTGTTACAAATAATCAGAAATAATTTCTATAAAATTTTGGTGCAAAAATATTAAAAATTGAATTTATTATGATTTAATTATGATTAAAACTAACAAAAATTGATTAAAAAATTTAAATAAATGATTTTTCTGAAATAAAAATCATTTCTGAAAAGCTTAATGTTATAAAAACTCAGGATAATTTTTGTGGAAATTAATAAGATCGTTTTAATATTTTTATAGATTTTTATAAATAAAATGGAATAAACTTGATTTATTTATTATATATATTAAATAAATAATTTTTGTAGAATTAATAAAAGTGTTTTAGTATTTTAAAATGAATTTTTAAAATACAAGTAATATATATTAATAATTGATAAAACAAAACAAAGGAAAAAAAATAAAAGGTGCTGCTGCCATGATTCGAACTCGTGTGGCCGGGTTGGAAGCCATCAAGCACAACCACTTGGTCTAGACCAGTGGTTGTGTTTGTTTTCAGTTTATTTAATTTATATAACTTAACGATTTCGTGTTCTTCCCCAAATACACAATTCGAGCCCTAGATTTTACAATCAAACAATCTAACAAGCGATAACCCGATTCATCATAGGGTTATTGCTTGTTGATAGCCGATGAACAAAACCCACTAAAAAGTTTATACTTACAATGTTGTTACGAGCTCAATTGGTCGGTCAATAAAAAAGTCAAAACTTAATCGTATAACAAGAACAGAGTGAAATTGTGAAGAAATGGAGGTTGAGAGAGAGGTATTGGCGAGTTGTGATTGTTTGGCATTGTTCAATTTATAGTGTAAACGTCCAGCTCAAAGAATTGGAAATGTTTGACTCGACTTTAATCGTTGACGCGTTAATGGCTAAATTTGGTATCAATTGATTGATAATAATCGTGTTGTTGAGTCAATATAGGCCGGTAATCATGTAGGAATTCCATATTTGTGTGTTTGATTGCTTAATCAATGGATTGGTCAAAAAGAAAAAAAAAATATCATTCTGTTGCTGCTGTTCGTCGAAGGGGAAAGGGAAAGAGGAAAGGAGAGTTGTTTGTGTATTTATATCAAACGAGTTGGAATTAAAACAAGATAAGGCATGCAGCTCAGCTGGTTCGGTGATTGTGTTGGGTGGTGCTCGGCTCGGGTTCGAACCCCAGCTGAAACATTTTTTTTTTTAAATAGTGAAGGGAAGGTAAGGGGGTTTGGGCTGCCGGTATGGGCCTGGTGGTTTGGGCCGGTAATGGGCTCAGGAGGGATATTTGGGCTGCTGTTGGGTTTAATAAGGTGGGTTAATATGGTTTGTTTTTGTTTTGTAGAAGTCCAATTGTTATTGTTGTTGTTATTATTATTATTATTATTATTATTATTATTATTATTATCAATATATATATATATATATATATATATATAAATGGTGTGTTAGGGATAGCGTATGAAGTAAGGCTTTTACGTAGAAAAATTTGGGGAGATTTTTTTGCAATGTTACAGTCTCCCCTACTTTTGGAAACTTCGTCCCGAAGTTAAAAGAAAAAGACTAAGTTTACAATTGGTCAATTACCGAAAACCTTGATAAAATTTCGCACTACCTTAACGTACCTGTAAATTCGTGATTACGTTCCGGACCATAATTACCAATTTACCTTACATTAGGGTTTTGCGTCCTTTATGACTTTACCGATTGTTGAGCAGGTCTGATAGTCTCCACCAGTCGTTGAGCAGGTTGTAGGGCCTCTCCTGACTGTTGGAAAGACGCGATGACCTCTACCAATCGTTAAGTAGGTTGTTTGGTAGTCAACTCATTGTTGTACAAGTAAGCACGTATGATTATAGATATAGCAATTAGTTCACATTAAAACAAGCATGCACACAGATCTTATGATAATACTTGAATTTTTTTACTTGAATCCAAAAAGTGTCAATACATAGAATTAAAAGTAGACATCATTCAAGTGGTGGGGTTTGTTGTTAAGTAGCGGGATCATTTGGAGCTGCAAGGGCGTTTGTAGCAGGAATTCGACAAGCTTCTGCAAGATGCCCATACCTTTGACAATTGGTACACTGACGGCAGGGCACTTGGGTTGGATGGTGATACTGGCAGGTGTCACACTTAGGTAGCTTCCCGTTGTATTGTTTCTTGTTGGGTGGGGCAGTGGTGTCTATTGCAAAATTTCTGGCCTTGCACTTTCCGTTGGTTGAGGCCTCGGTTTTGATATCAACGGCAGGCTGGGGAGTATCCTTTGCAACAGTTTTCTTTTCCCCTTTCCGGGTCAGGGTTCCTGCCTTTACATGGTTATCTGTTAAGGTGGCCGCCAAACGCTTTGCTTCCTCCAGAGTAGCAGGGTTCCTTCCCCACATCGTATCCTGAATCTTCATGGGTAAGCCACCAATGTATTTTTCGATTGCAATTGGCAAGGGAGTGACTTTGTGTGGTAGCAGTAGGCTAAGTTCGTGGAAACGAGTGTTGTAGGCAAGGTTTTCTCCACTATCTTGGACAAGATCGTGAAACTCGTCTTCCAACTTCTTGATTTCGTTGCGTGGACAGAACTCATTTTTCATAATCTCTTTGACTTGTTCCCAAGTCATAGCAAGTGCAACTTCAGCTCCTCTGGTGCGCTTTTCCTCATTCCACCAAGTGAGTGCTCGTTTGTGAAGAACACTCATAGCATAACGGACCTTAAAGTTATCGGGGCACTCACTGTTGATGAAGGTATTCTCAATACCCTCAAACCATTGTAGGAGTCCTGTAGCTCCTTCTTCTCCACTGAACTTTGGGGGATTACAGGAATTAAAGTGCTTAAGGGTACAGGCTGGAAGACCATTCCCATTCCCGTTGTGGTTTCCATTTCCGTTTCCGTTTCCGTTGCCGCTTCCGCTTCCATTGCCGTTTCCGTTGCTGTTCATTTGGATGACTTGAGCCACCAAATTAGGAACCGGGGTTGCCATTTGTTGCGCCATTTGTTGAGAAATGATCGCAGCCAGTTGGGCGTCGAAACCATTGTTGTTGTTGTTATGGTTGTCGTGGTTATGGTTGTGATTGCTACTTCCTTCATCATGATTGTCACCACTGTTAAGGCGAGCACTGCGACGTGGAGGCATGATCTGTAAGAGACACAATGAAGTGGATGAGGTTATGTAAGGAATGTAATCATTTATTCATTAATTAAAACGAATAAACGAAAACGTTGACTTATCAAAGATTCTAGCTTCTAATAACATATGAAGACATGCTTTAGCCTATAAGTGAACACTTATCCCGAGAATTCCCAGGTAGGCATCCGGGTCCCTCGTCTGATTGGGATATATGCGCAATGCCAGCCTAGACAGAAGACTCAGAATACAGGTGTTCACCCTTCCAGATTGCACGTGTTCGTTATTAAAATCTAGAACTTTGACGAGATCTCAAGGGGGTTCAGGTTAAACCTGAGGATTTTGTCCTATTATTCTAAAAGTAGATCCACTGATGGAGAGCAGCCTTCTTGTAAGGATGAAAGTAGGGATAAGAAGTAGGAGGGAGATAGAGAATAGCAAGTAAAAGAAGCAAGTACTGGTTAAATCCTATGGTTATAGACTAGATTATTTTTCTAATAACCTAATTCCCTATAACCATGGCTCTGATACCAATCTGTAACACCCCAACCGATGGCGGAAACATCGGGATGTCACGTATTGATGATTGTTCAGTAGCTCATGGTGAATAATAAATTTCATTAAATAATTTAAGTAAGTTACATACAATTGTTCTAAGAATTTGTACATCAAATTGAATAAAACTATGCAAATATCCTCAAGCATCAATTCAAATCTCCAAGCAAGTAGAACCTGAAACATGTTAAGTTGAAAATGTTTTGGGTCAACAAAAGTTGGTGAGAATTACATAGGTTTTGATAATCGAATAAAATTGTTGTGCAATTCATGTGTCATGGCAATCAAGTCCATATGCGAAAACATACTAGAAGTAAATCGAGTGCATAATCAACCTTGTGACTGTTGCATTGTGGTACATCCCATACGCTCATGGTTCACTCGTTTATATTGCAGTAACAAACACCCACGTAACCTTTGTAGGAGGCACGTATCCGGGTGGGATTGTCAGTCCAATAGATCTATCAATGTATACCGTTTGGCTGATGAATGTTTATGCTAGAATTGTGCTTACCCTAGTCATGTTCAAGACATAATGCAACATAGAAATACACATAGACACATTGATGATTGAATTGCATAAATATTGTTGTAACATGTTTCACCCCAAAAATGGTGATAAATAGAAAAGGGGCTATGTAAAACTCACCTTGGTAAAATGTTATATCTGTTGAAAAATTGAATAGTGGTGTTGCCCAAATGTGTCAAGTATCACCCTATAATAAGGTAATAAATAAGTCTATCTAGTCTACAAATGTATACGTTCTAGGGCTTCGAATTTGGGGATAAATGCTTGTTTGATTAATATTAAAATTGTTTGATAATTGAGAGAATTTTTGTAAATAAATAAACAAAAATTCTTTTTATGAATTTTTGATTTTAGATGGACACAATAATGTGTTTAAAGTATAAAAATAATTTTTACAAAATTATTTCCTTTAAAATAGAATATTAATTCTATTTATAACAAATTGTCAAAATTTAACTTTAATATTTAAAAATACTAAAATTAAAGAATTATTAGTTTAAAAATTATATTTCTGTTACAAATAATCAGAAATAATTTCTATAAAATTTTGGTGCAAAAATATTAAAAATTGAATTTATTATGATTTAATTATGATTAAAACTAACAAAAATTGATTAAAATTTTAAATAAATGATTTTTCTGAAATAAAAATCATTTTTGAAAAGCTTAATGTTATAAAAACTCAGGATAATTTTTGTGGAAATTAATAAGATCGTTTTAATATTTTTATAGATTTTTATAAATAAAATGGAATAAACTTGATTTATTTATTATATATATTAAATAAATAAATTTTTGAAAACTAAAAATTGTAAGTTAAACTTTTTCAGTAGATTAACTTAAAATAATTTTTGTAGAATTAATAAAAGTGTTTTAGTATTTTAAAATGAATTTTTAAAATACAAGTAATATATATTAATAATTGATAAAACAAAACAAGGGAAAAAAAATAAAAGGTGCTGCTGCCATGATTCGAACTCGTGTGGCCGGGTTGGAAGCCATCAAGCACAACCACTTGGTCTAGACCAGTGGTTGTGTTTGTTTTCAGTTTATTTAATTTATATAACTTAACGATTTCGTGTTCTTCCCCAAATACACAATTCGAGCCCTAGATTTTACAATCAAACAATCTAACAAGCAATAACCCGATTCATCATAGGGTTATTGCTTGGTGATAGCCGATGAACAAAACCCACTAAAAATTTTATACTTACAATGTTGTTACGAGCTCAATTGGTCGGTCAATCAAAAAGTCAAAACTTAATCGTATAACAAGAACGGAGTGAAATTGTGAAGAAATGGAGGTTGAGAGAGAGGTATTGGCGAGTTGTGATTGTTTGGCATTGTTCAATTTATAGTGTAAACGTCCAGCTCAAAGAATTGGAAATGTTTGACTCGACTTTAATCGTTGACGCGTTAATGGCTAAATTTGGTATCAATTGATTGATAATAATTGTGTTGTTGAGTCAATATAGGCCGGTAATCATGTAGGAATTCCATATTTGTGTGTTTGATTGCTTAATCAATGGATTGGTCAAAAAGAAAAAAAAATATCATTCTGTTGCTGCTGTTCGTCGAAGGGGAAAGGGAAAGAGGAAAGGAGAGTTGTTTGTGTATTTATATCAAACGAGTTGGAATTAAAACAAGATAAGGCATGCAGCTCAGCTGGTTCGGTGATTGTGTTGGGTGGTGCTCGGCTCGGGTTCGAACCCCAGCTGAAACATTTTTTTTTTTAAATAGTGAAGGGAAGGTAAGGGGGTTTGGGCTGCCGGTATGGGCCTGGTGGTTTGGGCCGGTAATGGGCTCAGGAGGGATATTTGGGTTGCTGTTGGGTTTAATAAGGTGGGTTAATATGGTTTGTTTTTGTTTTGTAGAAGTCCAATTGTTATTGTTGTTGTTGTTATTATTATTATTATTATTATTATTATTATCAATACATATATATATATAAAAATGGTGTGTTAGGGATAGCGTATGAAGTAAGGCTTTTACGTAGAAAAATTTGGGGAGAATATTTTGCAATGTTACATAGAGACCCTGGTTCATCCTCATCTCTTGGGTTAGGGCTAGTGATATCCACATCCATGTCAAGTGCTGAAGGTATGTCCCCTGTTTGATGTGGTTGTTGGGGACTGACATGTTCTAATGGGATGGTCTCTTTTAGCCCAGAGAGAAGTTTGGCAATTTCAAGGGCTTCAGGTTCAGAAATTTGTGGTACTGGTTCAGTAGTTTGGTCTATGGGTTCAGCAGTTTCAAAAGAAGAGTCTATGGGGATTGTTTTCTTAAATTTCTTTCTTTTGAATAAAGTGGTTATTGGTGCTCTAGTGGGGTTTTGAGATGGATGAGACTGAGAGGATGCTTCAGTCACATCTTTATCAAGTGCAGATTGCGCATTAGCAAGTTCAGGCATCTCAACTTCCTAAACTACCTTTCTTTTCAAGCTGGTGGGTTTTTGTTTTTGCTGTTTTGGTTTCTTGGCCTTTTTGGGTGAAGGTTTGGAAGATGAGGGTTCCTTGGGGAGTGTTGTGTGTTCCCATTGGTCATCTTCTGGCCAGGTGGCCGGTTTATTGTGCCTAGAGTATGCTTGTGAGGTTAAAGGGTTTAAAACAGTTGTTTGACCCACAAGCACCTCTTCTCCAAGTTCCTTTATTATGCATTGCATAATAAATCTTGGATACAACAAAAACTTCTTTTTAGAATTGAGATGATGTAACACCAACTCATTAAAGAAAAGTGCTGATGCCCTAAATTTTGTTTCATTCACAATGGAATGAAAAATAGGTTGAAAAGTGGAGGGCATCTAATCATATGATCCAGTTTTTGGACTCAAACACATTATTATATAGTGAAACAAAAGTTTGTACTTAGGTTCAAAATATTTCTTAAAAATAGTAGCATGTGAGAGAGTACCTTGGTAACCACACTCTGTCATGGTTAAATGAATTTCAGAGTTTGGAAATTGATATGGGCACCAACATCATCTAGACCCAGTCTAATTCCCAAAGTTTCGGGTGTGATTGCCATTCTTCTCCCTTGGATGGTTGAATTGAGGGAGATCACCTTATCATTTACTGTCACCGTCTCCGCATTTGCCCAAAACTCATTAAGAGTCTCAGTGTAGATTGGAGGATCAATGGTGAGGGCAGTAAAGTATTGGGATTTAACGACTAAATCAATGATTTCGTCGTATTGGGACCAGGCTTCATGTTTCTCGAAGTAGCCTCTTTGATTGTGTCCCTATTTCAGTGTTAGAGCCATGTGGTTTGTGTGTGTGTGGATCGAACAGTGTTTTTGCAGGTTCAGGGTTTGAGAGCTTTTTGAGAGAGAAGGAGGGAAGTTTTGCTTTTTGAATGGATAACTGTTGGAAAAGGTGTTTATCAGAAGTTTGTAACCGCCCTAGGTCAAACTTCTAAAGTGGGAAATGTCTGATTTGCCCTTAATGAAAAAACTGCTGATGAAGAACAATTGTCATCAGTAGTTCCTATTTTCTTTTCAGTAGTTTATTAACAACTGATGAGAATGTTTATAAACACTTTATTCATAACTTCTGAAGATTATTTTATCAAAAGTAACTCATTTTTCAGAAAATATTCCCATACTGATGTTTTTGTTTATCATTAGTTTCTCTCTTTTTGTTTTTCAGAATTTTTTGGTCTAAAAACAGATGTAAGTGAAAAATAAAATATATGCAGAGAAGTTGTAGATGCGTTTTGCGACTAATGATTGGATAACTAACATATGTTAAGTAATGGTCGAAGGTATGCTTTTGTGGGCGAATGTAGATAAAAGGGGCGAAGGTAGAAGAAGACTCGGCGAAGGTACAAGGTTACTGATCAGAAGAACACATTCGTGCCTTGGTAGTGGGCGAATGTGAAAAAGTTCCACATTCGACCAGTGCTTGTGGGCGAACGTGCAGCATCTATAAATAGGTTTTGAGTTTTTGTAATGTTGGAGAGGTTTTCAGTTGTGCGTGTGTTCAGGTCAGGTTCGAGGTCAATTTGTAATAGTGTGTGTTTGATCTAGATTAACATGTAAGTCGTTGTAAAAGCTTATTTGACAAAAGTTAATCTATGAAAAGATGTTGAAAATGATCTTAATTGTGTTTTGATTAGAGTTTTATCAATTTGTTCAGAACTAGGGTTTCCGCACCTGGTTTTGTGACTTGTATGATCATATAATCCTGTTTTAGCTAAAATCTTTCGCTTACAAAGTGGTATCAGAGCCATACGGATTATACAACAACAAATTTGATAAACTCAGAGCTGATTTGGACATGTTTTTGATCAAAATACATCTGTATTTGCATAAACATGGTTTTTTGAGTGTTTTTGATTGATTTAGAGTTGAATTAGTGGTTAAAATCAAGTTTTCCAAGAATTAAAGTTGCTCCAAATCAATTCCGAAGCATAACCTGATTAAGATCATTCAAATCCATAAACTTTTGAAAATCTGAGATCAAAATAACCGTTTTTTCAAAGTGTAACCGTTTTTCAAAGTGTGATCTGGGCAAAATGGGCGAACCTGGAACCTGAGTGGTCCAAAGTAGTTGTTTTTGGGCGAACCTGAGTAGTGTTTTGGTCGAACCTGAAAATTGTTATTGAAGTTTTCACTTTCGGGTAAATTTTTCCACATTCGACCGGTTCTCTTTGGGCGAAAGTGGAAGTGTGTTAGATTGTTTTTTTGCTTTCTGGTGAATTCTACATTCGGGTGTTACTGTTTGGGCGAACCTAGAATCAGAAGGGACGAAAGTGATAGATTTCGGGCGAACATAGATCATTTTGGGCGAACCTAGGATTTACTTTGGAAAATTTTCTAAGTGTTGAAGTTTTCTAAGTTCGTGATCATGTGGAATTTTCCGACTACTCCGAGACCAGCAACGACACAACCACAACAGCAAGTGATGGACCCATGGACAGTGGCAGCACAAAAGACGAGCACACAGTCTTCACAACCGATAAACTACATGGCGATGACGAGCTCGATGCCTCAAAGTGTAGCACCTCCAGCACCACAACCTGACTACTGGGGAGTAGCAGCGGCGGTGGTAAACAATCAAACTACAAATGCTATTTCTACATTGATTAACGATTTGTCTTCAGGTAGCGGGAATAGGCCACCGAAGCTCATGGACATACAAGAATACAATCAGTGGCAGAACAAGTTCAAGATTCATTTAGAAGGCATGGGAGTGGAAGGAGCAGAGGCATGGAGTATGATTGCTAAAGGTTACACAGCACCGATTTTGGAGAATACAGGTGAAATGATTCCGTTGGAAAGCTTAACTGAGGATGAGAAGAAGAAATATGTGGTGGAAAAGAAAGCCTTTTCCCAATTGACTCAGGCAATCACAAATGATCTGCTGCATCAATTTGGGACTTGTACAACCTCTAAGCAATTGTGGGATGTGCTTAAGAGGAGGCATGATGGGAATGAGAAAACGAGAAGTTTGAGGATGGATGAACTGAGAAAGGAGTTTGAGAATTTTTCTTATATTGGAAACGAAACTTTAAAAGAATTAACTCCTAGATATAGTCATTTGCTAACTGAATTGTCTAGTTATGGTATACAGATTCCTATGAAGAATTTGGTGGACAAGTTTGCAGATGCTCTACCACCTTACTGGGATCAGCATGTGGAAGTCCTCAGGGAGAAGGATGCATATCAATATTGGACTATTCAAGAGTTCATACAGAAGCTGGAAAACAAGGAAATGGAAGAGAAGAGGAAAGCTAGAAGAGCACAGGTTCCTCATAATCCTAGCTTATACTTTGGAGGCACTTCAGTTCCTGTGAGTAACTCAAGTTCAGGAGGAATAGTTGCACCACATGTTGCTTGCATTTCCAATGTTATGGAATCACCAAAACCTACCATCAATTACATGGCACAAACTTCATCCTACTCACAACCATCATACACACAACCACCACCACAACAACAATACAACAATTCATACATTTCACCATTCTCTCCAATGCAACAAGCAGGTTTCTATACTGCTAGCCAATCTCAACAACCAATGAACCAAGTTACTCAACCTAATCAACAACAAGTGGTTTTGGAGACTTCTAACTTGGGCAATGTGACAGTGGAAATTGCTCAACAACACATTGCACTAGTCTCAGCAATGGTTTCATCCTACAATGGACTTGTTGCTAGTCAAATTGGGAATAACAACTTAACCAATGAGGACTATGCACAGATCGACAAGGAAGAGATGGAACTCATTGATATACAATGGGCTTTTGCAAGTATAATGAGAAGAGCAACGGAGTTTATAGAAAAGACAGGTCGAACAGATTTGGGAACTTCTCCTAACACAACCTACGGGTTCAACAAGGAGAAAGTTACTTGTTTTAACTGTGGAGAAAGAGGTCACTTTAAACGTGAATGTACCCAGCCACCAAAACAAGGTAATAGAAACCCATTCAATGCAACCTATCAGAATCGTCAACAACAAAACCAAAACCGAGTTTCTTACCAAAACAACAACAATTACCAAAACCGTCAAAACAACTCTAACAACAACCAAAACAGACAACCTAACACATCAAACCAGATCCAAAACCAATCTCCTAACAACACTAACCGAACAGTTATACCGATCACTACACCAAATAAGACACAACAGAACACGAGTCAGAATCAAGCACTGATGACTCAACAAGATGAAAGGTTTGATTGGTCGGGATTGCAAATAGGAGTGGAGGAAATCACTACTGGTGGAAATGTGGCTTGCGTTGCTTGCAAGGTTGATATTGAAGAGTCGGTGATGGTAGATGAAAAGAAAGAAACTGAATGTGAAAGTGATGAGTCTGAGGCTGAGATGGATGTGGAGAATGAACCTGTTGAGGTTAAGGTTGAAGAAACTAATTCTGGAGTGGTGATTGATACAGTTTCTGATGTTCCTGAGGAGTGTGAATCGGTTTATTCTGATTCAGACAGTGAATCGGATACGGAAGCAAGTGTTACATCACTAGATGATGACATAGATCAGTTGCTAGCAGAAGCGGATTTTCTGATGACAAGGAAGTCGTGCATTGCTGATGACGCTTTCACCAAGATTGAGTATTCCAAATTCTTTACTGGAAAGGAAGCTCATTTCGCGTTAATGGCCATGACTGAACCGCCAAAACCTGGAGCTTCAGCTGGCCCTATTAGCAGTCTATGGATTGTTGATAGTGGAGCTTCAGGCCACATGACAGGGGATCTCGCATTGCTGTTCGACGTGAAAAACATCAATGGAGGATATGTTGCATTCGCTGGAAATAAAGGTGGATATATCACAATGGAGGGGAGCGTGAGTAATGGGATTGTGAGCTTTGAGCGGATATCTTATGTGAAGCAGATAGATTATAATCTGCTGAGTGTCAGTCAAATATGTGATAAACAATTTTCTGTGCATTTTGATGACAAATCCTGCTATATTCTCAAACCGGGCTTCAAAATTCCAAAGGAGTGGATAATGTTGATGGCACCTCGCGTCAACAATCTCTATATTCTTGATATGTCCAAGGCGATGACATCACAGGGGCAAATAACATGTTTTCTATCCAAAGCGACTGAGAAAGAATCAATAATGTGGCACCGAAGAATGGGGCACATTCATCTGAGGAAAATGAATAAACTTGTGAAAAATGGACTTGTCGATGGAGTAAACGTGAAACATTTCCATCTGAATGACAAGTGTGTAAGCTATAAGAAAGGGAAGCAACACAAACAGGCCCACAAAGTGAAGAAAGTCAACTCTGTTGAGATGCCACTTGAGCGATTGCACATGGACCTATTTGGACCGGTCAAGCGCAAAAGTCATCTTGGAGAGCTTTATTGTTTAGTTGTCACTGATGACTATTCACGATTTTCATGGGTGATGTGTTTGCAAAATAAAAGTGACACCTTTAACAACTTAAAAGTTCTGTTCACTCGACTGGAGAATCTCTACAATGTGAAGATAAAGAGAATTCGGAGTGATAATGGGACGGAGTTCAAAAATGCTAAGATGGTTGAACTTTGTGAAAGCAAAGGGATACATCATGAATATTCGGCTCCGTACACCCCACAGCAGAACGGTGTTGCTGAACGAAAGAATAGGACTCTAATTGAAGCGGCTAGAACAATGCTTGCTGATTCAAATCTTCCGGTAATGTTCTGGAATGAGGCGATTTATGCAGCAAATTATACATTAAATCGGGTTCTAACAGTGAAGAAGTTTGGAAAAACATCTTATGAACTGTTACACCGACGAAAGCCCAACTTAGAGTATCTAGAACCTTTCGGGGCGCCATGCACGATGTTGAATCCAGGTGAGAAGTTTAGTCCTAAAGCTGAGGAGGGATATTTTGTTGGATATGCAACCCCGCTCAAACGGGTATTCAACAAGCGAACTCGTCAAGTGGAGGATTGGGCTAACGTGGAAGTTCAACGATATACTCAAAATTTGCAAGGCACGGGTCCTGATTGGATGTTTGATTACAAAGATTTCTTTGAATCATTCAACCTAGATAGCTTGGTTGAAGAAGCTGTTATCAGATTACTTTATGAGTGTGAAAATGCGTCGACTTCATCGTTGGTGCGTCCAATCACCGTGAACCCCCTACCAGCTTCTGATGATACCAATGCTCCTATACAAGAGGAAGATGTGTTTCAAGAGGCTTCAACTTCATTAGACTCTTCAGAATCTGAAGTTGAACAATTTGAAGAAGTCATTCTTGAACATGCAGAAGAACCAGAGGCAATGCCAGTGAACCCAACTCCAACTCCAGTAGTTGCTTCATCATCAAACACGGGTCATGATCTGGATGCTGTAGAAAACTTGACTGCTCAGACGGGAGTTATTGTACCTGTTTATCCGGAATCTCGGATTCATCGTATTCACCCGCTGGAGCAAGTTATCGGTGATCCTGGAAGTGGTGTTATGACCAGAGGGCAGCTGAAAAGCGTTAACTCGCCAGAGAGTTTTGGTGCTTTAGCATTATATGCCAAAATTCAAAAATCTGGTAGTCAAAATGATTGGTCGTTTGCATGTTATGTGTCGCAGGTAGAGCCAAGGACATACAAAGACGCTTTGAATGAAGATGCCTGGGTTGAGGCAATGCAGGAGGAGTTATTGCAATTCCAGAAATTGGGAGTTTGGACGCTCACGGATTTGCCGCCGGGAAGGAAGAAAATAGGCACTAAATGGGTGTTTAAGTGCAAAAAGGATGATCGTGGGGTTATTGTTCGTAACAAAGCCAGATTGGTCGTGCAGGGTTTCCATCAAATCGAAGGGATTGATTATAACGAAATCTATGCACCAGTAGCACGGATTGAAGCTATTCGGATGTTCCTCGCGTTTGCTTCATACAAGAAATTCAAAGTCTATCAAATGGATGTCAAGAGCGCATTTTTGTACGGGAAAGTCAAGGAAGAGGTTTATGTCGGGCAGCCACGAGGCTTTGAGGACCCAATCCACCGGGATAAGGTCTACGTGCTGAACAAAGCTTTATATGGTTTGCACCAGGCTCCAAGACAGTGGTACGAGGAGCTAAGTACATACCTCATCTCCAAAGGATTCAAGCGCGGCCTCGTCGATTGCACCCTCTTCACGAAGAAGACGGGAGATGATTTGCTTCTAGTACAGATTTACGTTGATGATATTATATTTGGTTCAACTAACGAACTTTTATGCAGGGAATTCGAAACTGTCATGCAAGAAAAGTTCGAAATGAGCGCAATGGGGGAGATGCAGTTTTTCCTCGGCTTGCAGGTGGACCAAAGACCCGACGGGATCTTCATTCACCATACGAAATACGTATCCGACATCTTGAGCCGATTCCAGATGGAGGACTCTAAGCCGATGGATACCCCGATTCAACCCAATCACGGGATTGGAGTGGACGCTAAGGGGGAGCTGACAGACCCATTTACATACAGAGCAATCATCGGATCTCTGATGTATTTGACAGCGTCTTGACCAGATATTATGTACGCAACGTGTCTCTGTGCTCGCTATCAATCGAAGCCGAAACAAAGTCATCTGACGGCGGTCAAGCGTATCCTTCGATATCTGAAGGGTTGTCCATCAAAAGGACTTTGGTACCCTAATGATGATGATTTTGATTTTATTGCTTTTAGTGATGCAGATTGGGGCGGCTGTGACAAAGATAGCAAATCCACTACAGCTGGTTGCCAGTTTTTAGGGAGCAGGTTAATTACCTGGCAATGCAAGAAACAGACTTCCGTGGCGCTGTCTACCTGTGAAGCTGAGTACATTGCAGCCTCAAGTTGCTGTTCGCAAGTACTCTGGATCCAACAACAGATGGTGGATTACGGTTTGCAGTTTCTTAAAACCCCTATACACTGTGACAATGAAGCCGCAATTGCATTAACTAAAAATACTGAAAATCATTCTAAAGCGAAACATATCCGGATTAAATATCATTTTATCCGTGATTGTTACGCTAAGGAATTGATAGATATGGTCAAAATCCATACTGACTACCAACGTGCAGATTTGTTTACAAAAGCTTTTGACAGATCCCGCTTTGAATATCTTTTAAAAGTAAACAATATAAAGGAAAAACAGGACTAATCGGCACCCCGGTTTATCGCTTTTTAGTTTTAGTTTTAGTTTTTAAATTTTTGCTAATTGGGAATTTCTCTTTGCTAATTGGAAATTTCTCTTTACTATCATAATCCTCAAAGAAGTTGATGCTTTCTAGGGGATTGTTTAATCCTCAAAGAAGTTGATGCTTTCAAGTGGATTGTTTCTTTCAAATTTTTGTTTTGTTTTTCAGAAAAATTAAAAACCCAAAAAATATGTTCTTTATTTTAGGGGGAGTCATTTTATCAGAAAAACCAAAAACATTGAAAAATTTTCAAAAGACCTAAAAATTAGAAAAACCAAAATGATTTCCTGGATAAAAAGAGGAAATGATAGTACATCAGTGGGGATCTGACACAGGCTAAAGAATTGTATAGTATAATGAGACGTATGTTGATTATGTGTGATATGCTGATAGGCTTCGTAGACTAAATATTGCGTGCATTAGTGATACAAACATAACAAACTACGCGTTCGTGGCTGAACACCTCATGGGCATATGGTCTTAGTACCGTAATTTCGTTTGATAGGATTGCCAAAATCTGAGGTTTCGGGTCGTTATGTTATTGTTATCCGGGATATTCTGATAAAACTTCTGTCGTATTGATTTACGGACCTAGTTTCATCAGAATATTTGCAAAAAGAGCTTATTGCCAAAACCGAAAGTTACCGAATTGAGGAACTTTATGTTTTATTGATCAAAGATCATTATTACATCGTATTGACTTTCTGATGCAAATCAGTGGTTAATATCAGTCTCAACCTAGTGTATACGCACATGTTACTTTGCTGCATTCATTTGCTGACCTGTACACCTCTGTGCTATATACTTTGTAAACTTTACGGATAACTCTAGCATAATCACGCGTTACGATGAAGCTTTGTGCAATTACTTGATACGGGAGTATGTCGTGTGTGTGGGAACCACAATGTGTTAGTCTAAAACACCTAATTCGTATCATTTTAAAGCATTGCGTAATTGTCTGCATGTGAGCTTACGTGGACCACAATATCAGCAATTGTCGTGTCACATATTGTTTCTAATGATAATATTAAAACAAGATCAACGCTGTGATCAGATTTCTCAGAAAACTGATATGATCCTCTTACCGGAAATCACAAAATGTTTACTGCTTTCATTTACTTTGATGCATTTTACTTTGTTGCACTTTTACTTTTATTGTCAAAAAGATACAAAATCCAAAAAGATTTTAGGTGTGATTTGATAAAATTTCAGAAAAACCAAAAATATTTGCATTTCTGCTTTATTTTTGATAACCGGGGATGCTTGATGGTCAATTTCTGAGATTTGATAACACCATCTGGGCTTTGTATCATTCAAAATGTGAAAATTTGAGTTTTGGAAGTTTAACAGATTGAAAAATGTTGAACGGGATTCGAATTCGTGATTTGGCGAAATTTTCAGATTTTTCCATTTCACATTCGCCCCTTAATTGGGTCGAATGTGGAAAAATCTTCACTCTCGACCGTTTCTAATTGGACGAATGTGGGTCATTTTCACCTCCGGGTATAAATTCCACTTTCGGGTGACAAGTTTCACATTCGGGTCATTAAATTGGGGCGAATGTGGAATTTCCTCACATTCGACCACAAAAAACGGACGAAGGTGGCCTCTATATACAAACCATTCCAGGTTCGAGCCCCCTTTCACAAAATTTTTCAAAAATTTCCTCAATACCAGACCTTGTTGCTTTGATTCTTTGTGATCGTGAGATTTGTTCCCTGATTAATACTGATCATTTTGAGACTAAAATTACAGGTAATGGTGCCCTATACAGATCAGAATCGATGGTTCTTTAACCGAACTTAGGGTTTCAAAATTAAGGGTCTTAGAGTCTGTTTTGATGTTTGATTTTGATTGCATTTCAATCCACATCAGTTTTAGGGGGAGATATATGAACGAATTAGTGTTTAACATCGTTTAATTGATTAATTGCTTGAATGAACAAAGTTAAACCTAATTTGTCTTTGAAAACTGATGTAAATTGAAATTATTGGACAATTGGTGATGGACGAATGTTAATCGGCCATATTAGGACATTTTTCAAACAAAATTACATGATTAAAACAACTTTGGCAAAAATTTAAATTTTGGGGTTTATCATTTTTCACATTCGGTTCTTAAAACGGGCGAAAGTGGAAAATGATGGGCGAAAGTAATTATAAAACGGGCGAATGTGACTTTTACTCAAAATCTTTTCACATTCGACCTGAATTTTTCACATTCGACCATAAAATTACACATTCGACCAGTTTGAAAACGGGCGAATGTGCAGATTTTCAAATCTTAAAATTTTGCTATTTTTGTCGTTTTTGCATTTTGACGTGTTTTTCTGTCTTTGATGTGCAGATGGCTGATCAATCCGAAAACGTTGAGGCACCAGTGGAAAATGTTGAAGTTCCAGCAGAGAATGTTGTTCCAGATCCGGTGCAAGGGGCTGAAGCATCTGTTCCAAGCAGTTGGCCATTCGAGCGATCTCACAACTGCTGCGCGTATCTTGGTGACGTGGAGAAGAATACAGAGTTCACCAGGATCATAGAGTTCTTGAAGAGGAGCAGGATTGTACATGCATTAGCCACACCTACGATTATATATAGAGACATTATTGAAGACTTCTACCGAAATGCGAAGTATGACTTCTGGGAGAATCAGACGATTATTAAGAGCAAGATTCAAGATATGGAGATGTTTTTGACGGAGTCTGATATACGGGAAGCACTGCAGATCAAGTTTGAAGTCAGTGAAGATCCCAGAGAGTTATCATGGACTGAGCAGAAAGCTTGTTTCTTACGGATGAAGTACAAAGGTCCGATTACTGATGGATCTATGTATAAAGGGAAGCTGAGCGTGCAGTTCAAGTACTTTGCACATGTTATTATCCACGTATTTGGATGTGTGAGCGGTGGATATGACGTTATGAGAAGAAGTTTGAGTTCGTTAATGGTTGCGTTGACTCTCAACAAACCATTTAACGTATCTGGTATGATTCTAGACCATATGCTGGAGATGCTGAAAGGTATGAAGAACAAGAAGTTCATGCTATATCCGAGATTTCTGATGATGATCTTTGACCACAAGTATCCAGAGTTGAAGAAGGATCCAACTATGATCCTAGGTCAAGATCACATGAACATTCGTACTTTGGTGAGAATGAAAGGATACAAAGGTGTGCCAGACAATGAAAAGCCACCTCACAGGAGATTATTTGGAGCTTTGGCTAGTCAGGATTACACTGATCCTGGCAAGAACAGAGCAAGACATGATGACAGTGATTCTGATAATGATGATCCTTTAGTGTATGTTGATGCAAGCACTAAGAGGAAGAGACAAGTAGTCAATCCTGGAGCCAAAGGGAAGGGCAAGGGAAAGATTGATCAGGGAAGCTCAAAGCAACAGGCGGTTAGACAAAAATCAACCGCAAAGAAAGGTTTAGGTTTGGTGGATGAAGAGTCAGTTGATTCAGAGGAGACTGAGGTAGACGAGCAGTGGGATTCTGATGCTGAAAACGTTAGGGCCACCAAACGTAAGGCCACTATGGTTGGTGAGTCTGAATCTTTGAACAAATCCATTGAAGAAGCTGAGAAAAGAGAGAAGTCAGTGAATGTTGGAGATGAAAGTTTAGGTGTTGACTTGGAAGAGTTGAATGTTGGAGAGACTGTAGTTGTAAACTTGCCCAAAGCCAAGCACAAGACTATGTCCAAGAAGACTAGCACTAAACAGTTGAGAGAGAAGGAACTAGCACAACTGTTGAAAGGGAAAAGAGTGCCCGATGCTGGTACATCATCAAAGCTATCTTCACCCGTCGCCAAAAAGCAAAAGAAGTCCAAAGAGGCAGAACCAATATCAGCTGATCAACTTAATGTTGCACTGGACAATGTTCTTGACATGTTCAGAAAGAAAAGGAAGTTGAGCCATCCAAATCCAAATCGAAGAAAATCACTGTGGATGATGATGTGATGAAGCAGGTGAATAGGAAAATGGATGATATGATGAAAATGATTGTAGCTCAACAAGCTGAAATAGCCAAGTTTAAGCAAAATGAAGAGAAAATGCTTCAGATTGTGGTTGCTTCTAAATCTAATCAAGATGAGATTAATGAGAAGGTTAAGATGCTTGAAGCAAAGAATGAAAAGCTTGAAGGAAAGTGTGCAAGAAACAAGAGCAGGATTAAGTTGATTAAAGCAGACAACAAAGAACTAAGGGCTGAGAACAAACGCCTTAGTGATTTGATTGATGATTTATATAATACTGCACCCAAGTTGAAGGAGGGTGAAGAAGATAAAGAAGAAGAAGAAGAGAAAGTTGATTATGAAGATTCTGAATCGGATGAAGAGAAAGATGATGATGAAGATGATGATGAGTCAGATAAAAATGATGATGAGGATGATAATGATGATGATGATGATGATGCTGAAGGGTCTGGGAGACAGAAAGAGGATGATAGTGAGAGTGATGATGATGATGATGGAGGTGATGATACTTCAAAGTTTACATTTGAAGAAAGAACATCCAAAAAGAAGAGTACTGGAGAATCAAGTTCAAAGAAGAAGAAAGGTGAGAACGTTGATTCAGATGAAAGTATCTTCTGGAATGAGAAGGTGAGGTCTTTATCTGATGATGCTAAACAAGTGTAGAAAGATATGTTGGAGAAAAGAGAATGGACCATTGAGTTCACAGGATGCTTTACTGAAATATTCCAAACTGATGATATGCGATATGAATTGGAATATGAAGATCCTGATCTTGAGGAAGGAGAATTACCTGCTTCTGTGGCAAAGGAAATTCTAGATGGTCTTGCACAGAGGGTAGGGAAGACTTTTGAGGAGTTTATGTTGGACGAGTCGATTCCAGATATTCCTGAAAAGGATATTGGAAGTCACTCAGATGATAAGCAGACTCCTGAAAATGATGAAGTGGAGGTAGAAGATATAACTCATGAAGAGTTTCCTCAGTACTTCAGAAAAACAGATGAAGATGAAATATTTCCTGATTTCACTGAGACACCGAACAATTCAGCAAAGCAGAAAGCACAGCAAAGGAGTGCAGAGTTTGTGGAGAAGGTGTTTGGTGCTGATAGGCAAGAATTTTCAAATCAATCTGATGAATTGAAGAGTTATTTGAAAAAGTTGAGAGAAATGGATGAGAACCGACCGAAGCCTGAAGCTCAAGGTAACTTTTATAAATTTCACAATGCCAAGTTCAAAGGCAGAGCTCTCGGGTGGACATATTTGGGCAGGCTGAAGTGCATAGCTGCTAAATGGGAAACAGGAATCTTGTACTTCAATAGATTCTGTGATTTGCTTACTCTACCGTACTGGGCGGTCAGAGATTTATGTAGATTCCCAATGTCAGGTGCAGAAGTTAATGGTTCGCATGTTGGTTGGTGCGCAGATAAGTTGGTTTGGGAAAGTCGAACAAGATGGAATAGATTCAAGCCTCAATATCCCCGAAGAAAAGTTCATAGGGATATTGATCCTCAAACAAATATGAAACGAGTTACGTTGATATACAAAGCACCTGAAGTGATGAGAAAAATACCTTTGATGCCTATGCCACAACATTTCAGTGCTGATTTTATTTTCTGGTATTATGATTGGAGAAAGGCTGAAGCGGTGATTGTGCTGAGAGACGGGAAGGATAAATACAAACATGTTCATGTATTTGATCCTATGTGGTTGATTAATTGCACTTTTGAAGACATCATCATGCTTTTCTATAATCCGATTTACTTTGAACCGAAAGACGCTGCTCAAGCAAGAAAGTATACTCAAGTGGTTGGAGTTTGTTTTGCTTATGACATTAATGCGGGAAGTAATTTGGAGAACAACTTGGCAAGACGGTGAAGATGGAAAATGTATCGAAACCAGTGAAAAGAACATTTGAGCCTCCAATGTCTACTGAGCAGAAGAAACAGCTCAGAATCAAGTTGATGAACAAAGCAATGGACCAAAAGAGAAGACAATCCAATCAATAGTCGAGGGGGAGTTTGTAGATGCGTTTTGCGACTAATGATTGGATAACTAACATATGTTAAGTAATGGTCGAAGGTATGCTTTTGTGGGCGAATGTAGATAAAAGGGGCGAAGGTAGAAGAAGACTGGGCGAAGGTACAAGGTTACTGATCAGAAGAACACATTCGTGCCTTGGTAGTGGGCGAATGTGGAAAAGTTCCACATTCGACCAGTGCTTGTGGGCGAACGTGCAGCATCTATAAATAGGTTTTGAGTTTTTGTAATGTTGGAGAGGTTTTCAGTTGTGCGTGTGTTCAGGTCAGGTTCGAGGTCAATTTGTAATAGTGTGTGTTTGATCTAGATTAACATGTAAGTCGTTGTAAAAGCTTATTTGACAAAAGTTAATCTATGAAAAGATGTTGAAAATGATCTTAATTGTGTTTTGATTAGAGTTTTATCAATTTGTTCAGAACTAGGGTTTCCGCACCTGGTTTTGTGACTTGTATGATCATATAATCCTGTTTTAGCTAAAATCTTTCGCTTACAGAAGTAAAAGAAACACTTACAAATTTAGCATCCCAAGCATGGATACTAACTTCTGAAATGTTGATGTGTCAAGGGGTTTTGTGAATATGTCAGCTATCTGATTAGCTGTTGTGACATGCTTCACTTCAATCTTGCCTTTTTCATAGCAATCCCTGATGAAATGATACCTGATTTCAATATGTTTAGTTTTTGAGAACTAAACAGGATTTTGAATGATGCTAATGGCAGATTTGCTGTCTACAAGCAATGGTGTCTTGGTCTCTTTGATTCCATAATCAAGAAGTTGATATTGGAGCCATTGTATCTGTGATGTACAACTTGCAGCTGCAATGTATTCAGCTTCAGCAGTTGAAGTTGCAACAGATGTTTGCTTCTTTGATTGCCAGGACACTAAACAGTTTCCCAAGAATTGACAACCACCAGATGTTGATTTTCTTGACATTTTGCACCCTGCATAGTCACTATCTGAAAAAGCTGATAACTTGGTATTACTAGAAGCAGGATACCAAATTCCAAGTGTAGGAGTTCCTTTCAGATATCTGAAGATTCTTTTGACTGCAATGAGGTGTGATTCCCTAGGAGCTGATTGATATCTAGCACAGACACATGTTGAAAACATAATATCTGGTCTAGAAGCAGTTAGATACAAAAGGGAACCTATCATACATCTATACATGGTTTGATCAACCTGTTTTCCTTGATCATCTGGTTCAACTTGTGTGGTAGGGGTCATGGGAGTAGAACATATTGATGTATAAAAGTTCCATTAGTTTGTTCTTTAATCTGCAGTCCAAAAAAGTACTGCAGTTCTCCCATTGTACTCATCTCAAATTTTGATTGCATGAGTTTCTTAAATTCATCACACAATTTTGTGTTTGTTGAACCAAATATGATATCATCAACATAAATTTGAACAAGTAAGACATGATTTCCAACATTTTTAATGTAAAGAGTTTTATCAATGGAGCCTCTTGTAAAGTTATTTTTGAGTAAAAAGTTGGAAAGTGTTTCATACCAGGCTCTTGGAGCCTGTTTGAGCCCATAAAGAGCTTTGTCAAGTTTGTACACCCACTCAGGATGAGAAGGATCCTCAAACCCAGGTGGCTGACAAACATACACCTCCTCTTTGATCTTTCCATACAAAAATGCACTCTTAACATCCATTTGAAAAACTTTTATTTTGTTGGAAATGGCATAGGCCAGAAATAACCTGATGGCCTCAAGCCTTGCAACTGGAGCAAAGGTCTCATCATAATCAATTCCCTCTTCTTAAGAGTAACCTTGTACCACCAGTCTTGCCTTGTTCTTAATGATCATACCATCTTGTGCCAATTGGTAGCTTGTTTGGTGGTAAGGGACAGATTTCCCAAACCTGTTGCTTCTTGAACTGAAGCAACTCATCTTGCATAGCTTCCACCCAATTGTTGTCTTTGAGGGCTTCTTGGTACTTCTTAGGTTCCAACTGAGAAATGAATGCTGAGAAGAAGCAAAAGTTGGAAAGCTGGTTTCTTGTGAGAACACCTGAAGCAATATCACCCATGATTTGTTCCAATGGATGATCTTTGTGTTCAATCAGTTGTTGTAAACCACTGACAGGTGTAGGTGGCTCTTGTACTTCATCAAACAAACCACTGAGGTTTATAATGTCTGGTTCAGCTGTTTGAGTGTCTTTAGTAGTTGTAGGTGCTGAAGCAGATGTTTGAGTTTGTACATCAGCAGTTGTTGAATCAGAAGTTTGTGAAACTTCTGAAGGTTTGAAAGTTGACTTAATGACTGTTTGAGGAGTCCATGGTGCTGGATCCTCATCATCAAACCTTTGATCACCATAATAAGTAGGTTTAGATGAAGTAACAGTCTTTTCAGGTCCAAAGTGGAAGCTGTCAAGGTCAAAGAGTTCAGCAGGATGTGCTGGAATAAGAGTGTGTTTTGACTCATTGAACTTGACATTCAATGTTTCTTCTAGTGGAAGAATAACCAAGAAAGTAACCTGAATCAACTTTAGCAGCAAACTTTGAAATAGAGTCTTTAATGTTTAGAATGAAACATTGACATCCAAAAGCCCTGAAAGGGGAAATAAGGGGTTTTATGCCATGAAGAACTTCATAGGCAGTCTTGGAGTGTCTCTTGTTGACAAGGACTCTATTTTGAACATAACATGCAGTGTTAACTGCTTCAGCCCAGAAATACAATGGTAGGCCTGAATCAACTAACATAGTTCTTGCTGCTTCAATCAGTGTTCTGTTCTTCCTTTCTACCACACCATTTTGTTAAGGAGTTCTGGGAACACTTAATTGTCTAATAATCCCTTTAGACAAACAGAATTCATCCAGAGTTTTGTTCCTGAACTCTGTGCCATTATCACTTCTAATGGCTTTGACAGATAGAGAATATTGTTTCTCTACTTGTAGAATGAAGAACTTGATGATTTCAGCTGCCTCATCCTTGGAGAATAAGAAGAATACCCATGTGAATCTTGAATACTCATCAATGATGACCAAGCAGTACTTCTTCTTACCAAGGCTCATTATTTTACAGGCCCAAATAAGTCCATATGGAGTAGTTGAAGACAAGCAGTTGTTTTTTATTCTTCAATAGACTTATAAGAGGACTTATGCTGCTTTCCCTTTAAACAGGATACACAATGTTCTTGACACTGGTATACTTTCAAAGGTAGACCTCTGACCAAGCCCATTTTTGTGACTTTATTTATGGTTTTAAAGTTCACATGGCCAAGTATCTTGTGCCAAAGATCAATCTCTGAAGTTAATGCCTTTGAGAAGAAACAGGCAGTGTTGTTCAGTATTTTGTCCTTTTCAATGTCCACTGCATAGACATTGCCACATCTTTTGGCTATCAACAAAGTATGATCTTCAATGATCTTCTCTATCAACTTCTGGCCTTCTGATGATATGATCTTGCATGTTGTCTTTGTGAAAAACGAAGAATATCTTTTATCACACATTTGAGACACACTTGGCAAGTTGTACTCAAGGTTTTCAACCAGATTGACCTTGTCAAATTGTATTTTTCCAGAGGAGACATTGCCATGTCCTAGCACATATCCCTTAGCATTGTTCCCAAAGGATACATATCCTTCTCTTTGACTGATAAAATTGTTTATCGGGTATCTGCATCCTGTCATGTGCATTGAGCCTCCACTGTCCACATACCAAATGCTTTTTAAGCCTCTGGAGACCCTCTGCACAAAGTAGCAAATTAGTTAGATTTAGGAACCCAAGCCAGTTTGGCTTTGGGTTTGCTCTTGAGAACATTAACAGTTTGTTCTTGACCAGGTTGAGGAATCCATGTCTTTTTGGCAATGGATTTTTCATTAAGAGCAATGGTGGTATCCTTTTGAGGACCACCATCAACCCTGGTCATCAGTAGTTGTACCATGTTCATGAGATCTTTTATCTCAACAGTTTGTGAAACTGCTGCTGATGTAGGTCTAACTACTGAAAGAGAATTTTGAGAAAAAGACTTTTGTTGAGATTTCATCTTTTCTGAGAAAAGGTGTTTGCTGGTTGTTGTTTCCTGGGAGAAAAAGTTTCTTTAAAATCATTTTTGATTTGTTTTCCCACAACCAGTTGTGAAATTTTCTTGTTGTACTGAATTCCTTTTCTATATTTGCAAAATTCTGTCTTGTGGTTAAATAGACCACAGATTTCACATTCTTTTGCCTTTTCTTTTTCATTTAAAGGCAAACTTCTGACTGTGTTGATTGGTTTTAGGTCATCAGTAGTTTTCAGGTTCTCAACTCCTAATGTAGATGAAACTACTGATGGCTTAAAGTCAGATTTTATTAGTACTTCTGAAGAACTTTCTTTGTGAGTTTTTAGAAAGTTTTCATGGAAAGATGTGCATTCTTTCTCTTCAGAAGTTTCACCTGAAACAATTTTTCTCCCATCTTCAGTAGTTTTGGGGGAAAATCTGTTGGTGTTTCGGTGTGATTGTACCCTATGCCAAACCTAACATTTGAAGCACTTTGTTTGTTTAGCAGTAGTTGGTACCCCTTACAAGATTCTACCCATTTTTCACAAGTGACCTTGGTGTCAGCAAGCTCTTTTCTGACATTTCCTAGGTCATCTGTCATGATTTTAAGTTGTGCTTGGGTTTCAATAGCATTGTTAGTTAATTTAGAATTTTCTTTTGCCTGTGCAGCAAGTTTTCTTTCTAAATCACATTTCATCTGAGTAAATTTTCTCTCAAAGTCATTTGCTTTGCCTTGTAAGTGCACATTGGTCTCTCTTATGAGAGCAAAAGATTCTTTACATGAAGTTGAACAAAGTTTTGTTAAAGATTCTTTTGATACCTGAGACAGGGCAAATTTTGAGGTGCAGCCCTCAAATGCCATTAAGGCAAAAATTTTTCTGCCATTGTCAGGTTCTCCCCAGTTGATGTCAAACATTTTGTTGTCTGCATCAGGATTACACTCTGTAGTGTCAAAAGGAAGACTGCTCCAGTCAACATACCCTAAGGTGAACAAGCTTTGTTGTAAGGGTTGCTGAGTCTGTGGAGGTTGTTGAGCAGCTGGAATGGGAGGGATTGATTGTTGGCTCTGCATCTGTTGAGCAGGCATCTGTACATATTGTACTTGTGGCACATATTGGATTTGTGGAGCTTGTGCCTGTACAAAATGTGCACTCCCCTTGTGTTCCATTATTCCTATTATAACTAGGGTTATACAGATTTCCAGACTGAGATTGGTTGTAGCTAGCGCTTCTACACTCTCTAGCAAAGTGTCCCAACTTCTGACACTTGTGACATCTAAGTTTAGATTTGTCAAAACCAATTTTTGTAGAACTGTTAAGTCCTGGAAATTTCCTTCCTGACCTTTTGTAAAATTTGTTTGTTTTGATACTTAATATGGCCAGTTGGTGTAAAATGTCCATTTCTTCTAAGTCATCATTGCTGAAATTTTTTAAATCATCCATGATAAAACACATGTTATCAGCAGTTTGACTATATTCCTCATTGTCATAACCTGGGAATGATCTTTCTGATGAGATCCCAGCAGTTATGTCAATGTGGTCAAAAGATCCAAAACTATTTGAACAAGTAGGTGAATCTTGTCCCAATAGTGCTGTACTACCTGGTAGATAGTCATCAGCAGTTTTACCAGAACTTTGCAACGTTTTCTTTTGATCAATTTCTCTTTCAAAAGTTAGTAACCTCCCATGCAGTTTTGTAAGAGTGAGGGAGCTAAAGTCTGGTGAGGATCTTAGGACTATAGAGTATGTTTCCCATTTTTCAGGTAAAGACCTTAAAAATCTATGAAGCATGGATACAGTTGTGTAGGTCTGACCATTTAATTTTAGCTCAGATATTAATGAGGAGAATCTTTCAAATTGTTGTGTTAAAGTTTCCCCACTTATATGAGCAAAAGTTTCATATTGTTGAGCCAGGATTTCTCTGGTGTTGGCAATCACCTCTTCACTTCCTCCAAACTATTCTTTGAGGCAGTCCCAAAGCTCTTTGGCACTATCACAATGTAATAGGCCAGAGTATATTTCATTTGGGAGTGCCATTGCCAACATAGAGAAAGCTTTAGCATCAAGCTCAAGTTTTAGGAAATCATCATTTGTATAGTCCTTTGGGTCTTTTGTTATTTCTTCTTTAGTTTCCAGATTAATATTTACTGGTTTGTGAGGACCATATATCACAGATTTCCAGCAACCAGTGTTGGTCTGTGATAATGTATGTGCCATTCTCCTTTGCCAAATATTAAATTCATTTCTTACTAGCATAGCAGGTTTATTGGCAGAACCAGTATTATGAGGATCCATTTTAAAGAGTATTGTTTTGTCAAATATCTCTTAAAGTGATGGATGTTGATAAAAAGTGAACTTTTGATCCTTTATTGAATATCAATAAGAGCCTGTGTCTGATTCTCAATGTGTTAGATTGATATATGATCAGATAAACCAGTGCTCTGATACCAATTGTTGGATCAGTAATGCTCTTGATGTATTGCTTGCTAGTGAACACTTATGTGTTTAGCAAGTTCAATCAGATTTGCACAGCGGAATGATAAGTAAAGTTACACTATCAACAGGAGTTATTACTCCCCCTGGATGTTTGAAAACTACAGACAAGTTTAATGAGAATCTAAGTAATGAATGTGAATGATAATAAATACTCAAACAGATTCTCAATAAATGAAATGGAAAGAACAATAATAAGCTTTGAAGGATTTCTGTATTAATCAAAATCAATGTCTAAAAAGAGGGGATGAACCCATCTATTTATAGACTTTACATATACATGAACCTTGCCAAAAAGCAAGTCTGTAACAAGTAGCAGCAAGTTGCATTCTTGGAACTTGTACATACATATAAAGTAATATTAAACTAATAAACTACTGAAACATAAGTCAGTGAAAAAGATTCTTGAACAAGAGCTGATGAATGACAAGTGTGTCTTCAGTAGTTCTTTAGTGAACTATCTGGTTAGACTTCAGAACTTCTAATACTTCTTCTTCAGTAGTTGTTGAATCCTTCTTCAGTACTTTAGTCTTCTTTCTTCAGTAGTTCTATACTTAGGATATTTTGCAGAAGTGAATTAGACTAAGGTTTACAAAAGTGGTTTCACCAATCCTTTTTGTCCTAACAACATGAGGCTTGGGTTGCCATAGAAGACCTTTTCCATGACAATAAGGCCGCACGTGCCATTCATCTCATGCACAAGTTTTCCAACACCCGGTTGACTGGTTTCCCCAATATGTCCGCTTATTGTCAAGCCATTAAAGTTCTTCCTGACCAACTGGCCAACGTGGATGCCCCCGTGGATGCTGGCCGCTTGGTTCTTCAACTTCTTGCGGGTTTAAATGCTGAATATGAAGGTATCTCCACTATCATACAAAACACACACCCTTTACCTTCCTTTTATGTGGCACGATCGAAACTTATTCAGGCTGAACAAACAAAGGCTGAGAACGCATTACAAGCCGCTTAGACGGCTTCTTCGACCCTGGCTGCTACCATCCAAAACGCCCCAACAATACATCCCACACCATGGAAACCACCCTAAACCGTACCCCGTCCGCCTACTCTGGACGCGGTCGCGGAGCCCGACCTGGCCGACGTGGCCGTGGCAGAGGAGGCTTCGGCCGTTCACAATCACCACAATCTCCATTCTGGCCTTACACCTTTGCCCCATGGTTCAATCAATGGCCCAATCAACCCACTGTTGGATCGGCCTCATCCAATTACCAAACTCCACAGCCATTCCCGTGGGCCAGCCCACCTTGTCCCTACCCAAATATCACTCGGCCCAACAGCTCCACACCTTTGGCCCAGCAGCCTGGCCTCTTAGGCCCACGTCCAGCACAAAATAACTCTGCAGCCTACAGTCCGACAGACATCAAGCAAGCTTTATACACGATGTCCCTGCAACAACCGGACCTCACTCAATACATGGACACCGGTGTTTCCTCTACCATGACTAACGAACAAGGTGATTTTCATTCTTTTTCTAACTCTTGCATTCCTCATAATATTATTGTAGGCGATGGGAATACCATCCCGGTTATAGGACAAGGCACCAAATACCTTCCCCCCACCATTCCCACCCTTTATACTTAAAAATGTCCTTTATTCACCCAGATTAGTTAAAAACCTTATTTCAGTTCATAAATTTACTAAAGATAATTCCGTGTCTGTTGAATTTGATCCGTTTGGTTTTCTTGTGAAGGACCTCAAAACGCGGGTTCCACTCCTGCGATGCAACAGCAGCGGTGATCTCTACCCTTTGGTGCTCGGGTCCTCCTCCTCCCAACCTACTGCTCTTGCTGCCATCTCTACTGACCTCTGCACGAACGTCTTGGCCATCCAGGGCGTCAACCTTTAAATTCAATAAAAACTGCTAGTTATATTTCATTTGATCGTTTTCATAATAATGTTTGTGACTCTTGTGTTTTGGGTAAAAGTATTAGACTATCATTTTTTCCTTCTACTACTCGTACTGTTTTATCTTTTGATATATTGCATAGTGATATGTGGACGTCCCCCATAATTAGTTCATCCGGTCATAAAATATTATGTTTTATTTTTAGATGACTTTTCCAATTTTTTATGGACATTTCCCCTTACACACAAATCAAACGTTTTCTCCGCCTTTACCCAATTTACATCCACCATTACCACCCAATTTAACCGCACCATCAAAACCTTCCAATGTGACGATGGTCGTGAATACGTTAACAATGCTTTTCAAATTTTTTTCACGCCCAATGGCATTCTTTATCGTTTGTCTTGCCCATACACGTCCTCACAAAACGGCAAAGCTGAAAGAAAAATACGTACCATAAACAACCTTATTCGCACCATAATGACCCATGCATCGCTACCTACAAATTTTTGGCATTTTGCCCTTGAAACCGCCACCTACCTCCTTAACATTCTTCCCACCACCACCACTAAAAATAAAACACCAACGGAAATCCTCTACAACACCACTCCCACCTATGACCATCTTCGCGTCTTTGGTTGTCTATGCTACCCACTCCCTCCCTCCTCTACCATTCACAAACTTGATCACCGGGCTCAACCGTTCGTCTTTCTCTGTTACCCACCTACCCATAGGGCGTACCGATGCCTTGATTTGAAAACCAAACAGATCTACATCTCCCGACACGTAGCCTTTGATGAAACAACTTTCCCTTTTAAATTCACCATCTCCCTTACGCCCCATTATGACTTCCTTGAAATGCCCACATTTCCCCATCACCTCTCTCCACATATACAACAAACTGCCCGGCCCACTGGACCATTAAGCCCAACCCCACCGGCCCATCCGTCCTCACCTCTGGCCCAACAACCACCAAACAACCACACGGACCACCCCACCCCATCCTGTAACCCAATAACACCGCAGCCCACCTCCCACGCATCTTCGGCCCAGCCCATCATCTCACAACCCACATCCACACCGAACCCACCACACCCGCCACCCCCACCTCCGCCCCCGAACCATACATACCCGCTCCATGAGCGATATTTACAAGCCTAAACAACCCTTCAACCTACACACTACCACCACCACACCCGTTGTATCAGTCCCAAAAACCCCTACCAATGCCTTAAATATACCGGAATGGTACTCTGCAATGTCAACTGAGTACAATGCATTAGTTAGAAATGGAACTTGGGAATTGGTGCCTCGTACGTCTGACATGAATATTATACGAAGCATGTGGTTTTTAAGCATAAGTACAGGTCGGATGGTTCATTGGAACGTTACAAAGCTCGTTTAGTTTGTGATGGTCGTTTACAACAGGTTGGTGTCGATTGCGGGGAAAATTTTAGGCCGGTTGTAAAATCGGCAACCATTCGGACGGTACTCTCCATTGCACTATCTAAGCGTCGGTCTGTCCATCAGTTGGATGTTACCAACGCCTTCCTTCATGGGAATCTCCATGAAATCGTCTACATGTACCAACCTATGGGATTTCGTGACAAACGGTTTCCTGATTATGTTTGCTCTCTTAAGAAGTCCCTCTACGGTCTTAAACAGGCCCCTCGAGCTTGGTACCAGCGATTCACCGACTTTGTCCTCACTATCGGCTTTCTTCACAGTAAGAGTGATGCTTCTCTTTTCACTCTTCACCAGGGTCCTCACACCGCCTATCTCTTGTTATATGTGGATGATATTCTCCTTGTTACCTCCTTTGACAAACTTCGTCAGTCTCTCATGGCAAAGCTTGCAGGTGAATTCGCCATTAAAGACTTGGGCCCTCTCAGCTATTTTCCGGGTATTTCTGTGTCTCGTCATGCAGACACCATGTTTCTTTCACAACACTCTTATGCGTCCGAGATCATTACTCGTGCCGACATGCAGTCTTGCAATCCTGTGTCTACACCAGTTGACACCAATGGCAAACTCAGTGGCACGGTCAGTGAGTTGTTTCATGACCCCACCCTGTACCGTAGCCTTGCAGGTGCTCTTCAGTACCTTACCTTCACACGTCCCGACATCTCATATGCAGTTCAGCAGGTATGTATGCATATGCACTCCCTTCGCATTGATCATTGGAATGCTCTTAAGCGTATTATTAGATATCTCAAGGGGACTATCAAATTCGGCCTTCTGCTTCACGGCTCCCCATCCCAATCGCTCGTCTCCTACACTGACACCGATTGGGCTGGGTGCCCCGCACACGGCGTTCCACAAGCGGTTACTGCATCTACTTCGGTGATAACCTTATCTCATGGTCGTCTAAACGACAAAGCACTATCTCACGCTCCAGCGCTGAAGCAGAATATCGGGGAGTTGCAAACGTTGTCGCCGAAATCTGCTGGCTACGCAACTTTTTACTTGAGCTTCACCATCCTCTGTCATGTGCAACATTGGTATATTGTGACAACGTCAGTGCTATCTATCTTTTAGGGAACCCAGTACAACACCAACGCACCAAACACATAGAGTTGGACATTCATTTTGTTCGAGAACAAGTGCAACGTGGTAATGTATGCGTGCTTCACGTCCCTTCTCACCACCAGGTAGCCGATATATTCACCAAAGGATTGCCTCGCATTTTGTTTGAAGATTTCAGAGACAGTCTCAGCATCCGGTCTCCTCCTGCTTCGACTGCGAGGGTGTAATAGCATATGTATTTATAGATAATTGTAATTTGTATTTATTAGATAATCTCTATCCAAATATAGAGATCCCATTGTATTATTATAAATATTGTGATTATCAATAGAAGAGGCAAGGATCCTAATCTTTCAAACCCTACTCACATACTCGCCCGAAGGCACGACATTAGTGAACCGGTAAAACCTGACGGGATCAGGAATTGAACCCCTAACCATAAGTGGCCCTGAGTCTTCCCTCATTTCCCATATCCCCCAAATGCAACTAGTGGGATTCGAACCCAAGTCTCTCAAAGGAGAACTTGAGCCCGTTACCAGCTAAGTTGCATTGGAAGGATGTATAAATTACGGACTTAGTTCTTAATTTCACACTTTTATGAATTTGGTTCATGATGTATTGAATGTTTTCAAAACATTCCATCTACTCTATGTGATTAACTTTGGGCGTTAAATATCCTTATGTGGACAGCACTTGTTATAATTTAATGAACACATCCACCTTTAATGTTAAAAAGTAAAAACATCCATCCTTAATGGAAAAAAGAAAATTAAAGATATAAGTATCAAACAAATGGATTCCATCATTGAGCTCATCACAACTTATTTTGTGTAAAAATTTATCCATGGATAAAAATTGTATGTTATTCTTGGACAACTAACTAGTTTATTTTTTTCACTTTAGTGGTAGTGTAGCCATTGTGTGTTTTCTTGATCTTGGTATGACCATAAAACTTATCTGAGCTTAAGGGCTAATGAACTTTTATACATATTTTTTTCAATTTTTATTATATATTTACCAATTTTCACTACTCGTCCGTGGCTCAAAGTTTTCTTAGGATTCTCGGAGACGGCTCTGAAACAGAAGGTCAATGCTAAATCGAAGAAGATGAAACCAATTTATTTTTTTTAACGAAAAACATACTCTTAAATACTTATGTACTTGTTTGCACGATTTCTTTCTGCTATATCTAGTAGCCTCCCTCCGTCTCTTTCTTAACATTTGTCTCCTACTTTATATTACTCGTTAATAATAAAACTCTCCTAGACTTATTTAAAACACTATATTATGAATTATATTTCAAACATGTTTCGTAGTCTAATTATCACTCTTTTTTCTCAACTCATTTCCCATGCATGTTATAATTCTTTCCCGTCAGTATATATGTCATTTATTACCTCAAGAAATGAGAGGTATATGGTTTGATTATATTGGATGTTATCAACTCTAGTGAAAGATGAATGAGTCATTTTTTTTTTTTTTTTTTGAACGGCAAATTTCTTCTCCTTGTGGGACTTGAACCCATGACCTCCCCTTTAGGTGTTCCTAGAAGCTTTGCTTCTACCATTGGGCCACCAACCCCAATGGCAGATGAATGAGTCATTTGTTAACGTTTCAAGAACGAGCACTTGTTGGTCGGCACAAGTTGAGTTATGTTAGGTTTATTTAAAACAACTGGGTTTTCAATAATTCTAATTTTTTAATGAATAGTTGGGCAAATGTAAATATTCAAATTACATTATTCCATAATAATATATTTTTTTTGAGTAAAATATTTAGATGCTTAATATATCTGAAGAAACAATAAGTATCTCAAAAATTATTACTAATCACCGAGTGTAGAGGCGGATGCACACCATCACTAGGATGGGCATGTGCCCACCGTAGATAAGAGAGAAATAGGCTAATTAATTGTTCAATAATCAATGCATGTTTGTGCGCATCATTCATGTTACTGCAAATTAAAATATTTAGGGGCTTCTGAAAGTATTTTTTTCTAAAACAAAAAGGTGTCCTAAATATATACCAACTTAAAATTTTACCATACCAATACTCTTGGAATTTTTAGCGTTTTTGTGGTTTGGCACTAAAGGGTGGAGGTCTTTTTATACAAAAATAGGATTTCATGTACTCTTTTAGACTTGTAAAATAATATATATATTTATAAAACAAGGCTTGCTACAAGTTTAAAGAGATGGAACATTGTTCAATTGCTTGTTTTATAATATTTATTTTTTTACTAACCACTCAAATTGAGTTTGTATTATGCAAAACCAACATTTTCCCTGCCAGTGTTGTCAAGCAACTAGTTCATTGACTATTTATTTGCTCTCTTCCTCCTTTTTCGCCCCTTTAGTTCCTCTTCTCTTCTGGCGTTTTAGCAGACCTGTATTGTGCCCACCTTACAAAAAAATTCTGTATCCGCCACTGACCGAGTGTTGTATACTTATGTTACTGCAGATACTTTCCTTTACCCAAACCTTTGGTTTAACCCGAGAGTATAATGTGAGTGAGTGTGTGTGTGTGTGATAAACGTAAGAACACAAAGATGTAAGTGGTTCGGTCAAACGAGACCTACGTCCACTGTGAAGAGTCGGTGGTAGTATTACTTTGAAGAGTGCAAAGTATTACAAGCAACCCTAGCTCTATATTACAAAATGAGTATTTTCGGATCCATTAGAAAGGAGTTAATGTCTTTCATTTATAGTGGAGGTCGTGGGCTTGATAAGAAGCCCACGAAGAGTCTTGTATTCCTTGGGCCTAGCCTTGGCCCACCTGCCTTTGGTTCCTGGAAATGGCGGGAAAAGAGATGTTTATTGTAGCTGACGTCAGCGGTGACTGACGATGACTCACCAGGCGGACACGTGGAAGCTTGTGAGTGGCCGCCGGCGGTATGTTGTTCTGAACCAGCATGGTTGACTTACCGGCTGGTGTCTGACGTGACCCCTGACAGCAGGTAAGTATGCCTGGTCAGCACAGTATGGGCAGCATGATGGAGGCATGGAACCAGTCACGTCACTATTGAACGTCAGTGGTTGTTGGGCTACTGCGGAAACGTGCTGCCCTCCGCCTGGTGATGTCAGTGATCCTCTGCAGATGGATCTCCCCGATCCTTGATCTTCCGTACCTCGTACCTAGGGATGTTGTGAAGCGAAATAGTCCGCGCGTTGGTAGACGCGCGTCTGCTTTCCCCTAGTGAAGCCTATGAGGCTGTTTTGTGGCTCATCTCTTCTCCGCGTGGTTCATCCTGCGCGGATGTTTCCACGGATCTTCATGTGGCGGGGATAGGGATGCCGCGTACGCGTGGATTAGGCTCCATATCCCTTCAACATCCATTAAAAATATAATTTGTAGTGATCTTCGTTTTGGTTATTACGTAAATTAATGGTGTGTTGTAGGGATGAGCATATTTTCCCGAATACCAATCCTGTACTGCAGGGCTAATCCTGAGAATTCAGGTGCCCATGCCGAGTCATGATAAAGGTGCCCCTTACCCTTAAGCGTTAATAAAATAAATAAACGTAAACTATTTTTTATACGACAAGTAAAGTAATATCAAATCGATATATCAGCTCTTCACAGTTTGTATTATCCAACATTTCATTCTTAATAACTATCATTGCCAATCTGCAAAGTTTTTTTTACTTAAGTGGGATAATGCTTCATGGTTATTGACTAATGAACTAATGGTTAAGTTACTTTAGTGCAGTGGCGAATATAGAATTTTCTTTGATGGAGGCATAATATGGATCGACTAAAAATAAACGATTAGTTTTATGGTTTTTTTTTATTATGAAATGAAATAAACATAGTTCACCAAACCAAACCTTGATCCTTCCTCTCCCACCCCATCTATCCCAACACCCAATCCATTGGCCGTCCATCCAAACCCACCGTCTCCACCTCATCGGTCTCAACTCCCAACCCACTGGTCGTCCACTCTTAAATCATGCCCCACCCACCCACCGACCAAACCCCCTCACCCGTCATCTCCACTCCCGTCAATGCAGTAACCCGAAAAAAAGAAGGTTAGTTTCGGTGTTCTTTCTTTTATAGTTTCATGTATTTTTCTTCCTAATAAATAGTTGTTTTGTACTTGCAAGATTTAAGAGTGGGTTTGTAATTTTGAACTTTGAACAATGGGTTTCTTTTTTTCTAATATATAATTTTTATTTGGGCTGCTTTTTTTGGGTATTTAATCGGTATTATACCGAAATACCTTATGTTGAACCGGTACCGCATCGATACCGAACCGTTATTATCAGTATCGGTTTCGATATTGGGTTTTGGGAGTTTTTGAGATCGGTATTATCGGTATCGCTACAGTACCGATCCCGTCATGAATAGGGATGGCAATTAAACCCGAACCTGATGGGTAAACCCGAAAGCCGACACATTTGGGACTGGTTTGGGGTCGGGTAATCGGGTATGGGTATGGGTATGGGTCCGGGTATGGGATTAGTTTTTATTTTTTTTGCAGGTTTGGGACGGGTTTGGGATTTGATGATATACCCATTTTCCCGACCCGATTACCCAATAAAGTATACCCGTTTACCCGATTAGAGACCCAATGTAATTTCCTATATATCTTTTAAAATATACGTATTCATAATATATCTAATTGTCCATCTAGATTTTCATCTTATTCAAAAAACACCAATTATTGTGTATAATAATTTAGTGTAAAGATCAAATACAAAGTGTTTTTTGTGAGAACTGTGAGAATCAAAGGGGGGAAATTTTATTTTTTTTTAGATTTTTTTTCCCATGTGCTTAAACATACTTTCTAGATGAATAATACAAAAAAAAATTGTTTTTTAGTGTAATTACGTCATTAAAGTAAATACATTAGTTTACACTAGAGTAATTATGTAATTACTCTACAACAGTAATTACGTAATTACTCTACACCAAAATTTATTTATTTTTTGTTTTTTAGATTTCATTATTATAATACATGTTTAACAAATATGGGAAAAAAAATTCGAAAAAAATACCCTCCTTTGATTCTCATAGTTATCACAAAAAAAAAAAAAAAAAAAAAAAACACTTTGTACATGATCTTTACTCTATATGTTATCTATGTCTTTTAGTTTTTTTATATGATTTAACTATTTTAAATTTATACATTCTAATCATTTACATACATATTTGATAATGCTAAATGTATTGGTTAGTGACCGCAATAGATACCCGACATAGTTTTAGTCAGATATACCCAATGGATAAGTTTTTAAAATTAACGGGTTTACCCGAAACCCGCGGGTATACCCGATACCTGACAGGTAATTACCCGATAAAAACCCGACGGGTTTTGGGACAAGCATACCTAATCGGGTATGAGGTTGGGATTACATAAACCCGTCCCAAACCCGACCCATACCATCCCTAGTCCTGAACACATCCATAGTGTGTTGTTAACAGGGGCGGAGCAGTTAAGGGGCGGGGAGGGACGGCCGACCCCCCGAATTTTCGCTCAGAAGTTTCGAGTATATATTTTTCGTATGAAATTTTTTTGGTATATATGGTTTCGACCCCCCGTTTAAAAAAAATAGTTATATAAACCAAAACTTTAACCCAAAACAAAGTAAATATAAAGCTCAAATCCTAAAGTCCTAAGCCGAGCAACTACATGAGCGGGATAGTATATTCAATAAGCTAACGATGGAGTTATTATCTCTTAGCTACTAGAGCTCGGCTTGGTAAAAAGCTCGAAACGAGCCGAGCCTTATCAAGCCCGAGCTTGAGCTTAAAACAAACTTGTTTACTAATCGAGGCCAAGCTCAGCCTAGCATGTGAAGCTCGTCAGGCTCGTTGAGCCTTAGTGTAATATTAGGTTTATTAATATTTAATAATATTTACCCACTCATTTAAGCTTGCTTACTAATCGAGCCCAAGCCGAACTTCATTTATCGTGCTCCGAACCTATTATTTATATAACTTTTATTTAAAATATTAACTAATATATAGTAAACGAGCCGAGCTCGAGTTCTCATATGTTTTCTGAGCTCGAGCCTGGTCGTGCTCGGGGTTAGCTTGGCTCGTTTGCACCCCTTCATCTTAAAGATTGACGGACTGAACTGTAATTCTTCATCTAGGTACCAACCCTTTGTCTCCTTTTTAATGTTTTAGTGTCTTTGTTCAATTATTTGTTAAACAATGCTTAGAATTTGATATTTATTGTATATAATGTTTGACTTGACTTGACCCGAATCGAATCACCAACCCGAACATATCACTGGAACCATAGCTACAAACAAATTTTTTAAGTCTCGTCTCGTGACCGCTGACTTCCGACCCCCCGGTCCAAATCCTCAAGCTTCGTCACTGGTTGTTAATCTCACGCATTTTTTTAATAAGAAGAACTTGTTAAGTTGTTATTAAAAATCCCTCAAGTATCCCACTCTCTCATCATCATAAGGGGCGTCACTAAAGCCCCATTACTGGCTTACTGCAATAACGAAAGAAAACGGGAGGAAGATGGGGGCCACTTTGTTGTTTTTTTTTTTTTTTTTTTTTTGGCCGGCTAAGAACTCACCCGTGACATCCCACCTCATGCATTGTCTTAACCGGACCTGCTTCAGTGGGAGTCGAACCCTTGACCTCACCCGGGCCACTTTGTTGTTGTTGTTATTGAGTGTTGAATAGAGGGAGCAAGGAGGAGTTTGTTATAGGTCTTTAAGGAGGAGGAAAGGGAAATAAGAAGAAAGGTTAGGTCAGGTGTGGATTTTTGAAATGTTTTTTGTTTTTTAAGTAAAAACAAAGTAAACTAAATTAAATTTTAAAAAATAAAGAGCAAACTTTTATAAATGTTTTTTTTTTACTTTTTTTTGTCCCTTTTATAAATGTTTTTTTTAATTTTATTAGAAAAATAAAACAAAGTAAACTAAATTATAAAGTAACTAAACTAGATAAAAAAATTAATTGAAAATAAATTACGTAAATTAAATAAATTATTGGGTAATGATTGATGAGACTTTATTCTATTTCCTGGTAGTTATTGGAAGAGATGAATAACATGGCGCTCATGTGACGCTGAGATGGTAGAATTGAGCAATTAGAAGCTTCATTCCACACCATCCATCCTTATAGTCCTGACGCGACGAGCTAAATCCCAACTTGAGCTTGGTTGGTGACTTCAAGAAGTTATGGTAGAAAATCACTAGTGAAAGCAATGATTTGAATCTCACACTTGTACTAGAAAGAAAATCATCTCAAATATCTATCATAAACGTCTTTTTATGCAGCCTGGCCGGATTCTATAGAGTTGACATACAACATCCTACCATATATAGCTTTGAATCGCAATAAATAAATAAATCTTAGTTTATTTTCGATCACTTCAACATTTCACCTAAGAAAAACCGCCACCTTGTTGTATCAATGTTTACAAAAACCATGCCAAAAACAACAATCTAACGTTATTTAAAACTTTACAAGTCCAAATCTTGGATCATCAACACACACCCACATCACAAAAACATGTTGGCTCAAAGTAACAGCCCCAAAACCACGGTAAAACCGCCTGCCGGAAAATTCACAACTTTGCAATTCCTATTTGATCTCGATTCAAAATATTATATAACTCAAAACGACGAAAAAAATAATCAATTTTCCGATTCTAGAGATGAAGAACTTTCTTCGATAATCATTTTTTGCACCCAATCGCGTTCGGATGATCAAGGATCCGCTTTAAAAAGACTCAAACTCACGCAACTTCTATCGATCATTAAAACTTCAGTAACACCGATTTCTGATCATATCCTAGATCTTTTGTTTAAGATGGTGGCTTCAAATCTCTTCCGCCCTCTCCCACCACCATGTTCCACCGCGTGCTCGGGCATTTTTCTTGAAGACGATGATGTCATGACCGTCCCTTCGGCTGCTTGGGCGTACTTGCAAATCGTCTACGATATTCTCCTTCGGTTAATCATCAAGATAGACGTGAAGTCTGTTCAGGGAGAAAATAATGTTGGATCAAGGATTTTAAACCAAGGTATGTAGAAACATATCTAACACATATATCTAGTGTGATAATTAATTTTATGTAAACAAATAACTTTACATATACCCACATTTCAGCGTATAGACATTGAAAAAAAAAAAAAAAAAAAAAAAAAACCTTATTGGGTTTTACTATGATATAATCAATTTGTCAATGATAAACTTTACAAACAATGTTTGAAAATTTCACTCATAACTTTTACTTTCGTTGATAAACTTCAATCTAAAAAGAACAACTCCGTCGACCATGACTTCCATTTATGTCATTTTCAAACAATTTACAAAATATCGAGTAAATTATAAATTAATCAATTGTTCATTAGGAGCATACACATCATTAGAGTAAGACTCCTCTTAAGGGGTTACGACATTCTTGACAAGGGATGCTCGGTTAGGGTTGTCGTGCGGTAACATTGTTGTCACCCCTTCAACAACGGTCAAATTTATTACCGTTTCTCGACAAGGGATGCTTAGTTAGGGTTGTTGTCCGGTAACATTCACTACTAGAAAAGTGGCATTTTACTACAAAATTTTCTTACGGAAAAAAATGCGTCATAAATTTTAACAAAGTTGTTACTCATTTGTGACGACAAAAAACTATAATTTTTTTTAGCAAATTTGCGACACATTATATCTACAAATACTTAGGAAATTGCGTAGGAAATGGGTCACAAATTTTCTACACCATGTTTTCGTAGGAAATGCATTGGAAATTGCGTAACAAATGTGTAGGAAGTGGTTTCCAACGAGGTTTTTTCTAACATCAAGGTTTTGTTGCAAATGCGTCACAAATCAAATTTGTAGATATATTGTGTCGCAAATTTGCTAAAAAAAATTATAGTTTTTTTTTCATCACAAAGGAGTAGCAACTTTGTTAAAATTTGGTTACAAAATGTCACTTTTCTTAATTTTCTAGTAGTGATTGTTGCCACCCCTTCAGCAACGGTCAAATTTATTACCATTTATGTGTATGACGCATGCACTTTCTCTCACGACTTTTTAACATTAATAACTTTTTTGTACGACATTTTTTTTTTGAAAAAAAAAATACACCAAATTAACTAACGTTTTACTATCTTTCCAATGAGTACTTTAGTGCTATACACAAAAAAAAAAAAAAAAAAAAAAAAAACTTCTTTTATGTGGTGACTAATGAAATAGATACTTACATTATATATGAGTAGAGACAATAATCTGAAGACATGAAAATTCACTATCCTACAATCTTTATTTTAGTCGATAGTAGTTAGATCATGAAAATTCACTGCTTATATATTGATTGTTTTATTAACATGAGTTATATTTTTAATTACTAAAATCCAAATTTGAAAGTTTGAAGGTTAAAAGTTGTTATTTGCATGCATGTAGCTCCGGCAATGGAAGAAAAATTCGTCACCCGGAACTTCATCCTCAACCTCCTCACCCTCTTCAACTCCGACGACCTTCGCGAACGCGACGCGGTTAAAAACATCGTCCACCGTATCTACTCCAAGTTCACATTCCACCGATCCTTCATGCGCAAGTCCATGATAGACATTCTACTCCATTTCATCTACGAAACCGATCACCGCCAAAACGGTATAGGAGAGATACTAGAGATATGGGGAAGCATAATAAACGGATTCACTGTTCCATTAAAGAACCAACACAAGTTGTTTTTAATTAGGGTTTTGGTTCCTTTGCATAAGCCCAAGAACATGGTGGTGTATCACCAACAGTTGGTGTATTGTGTGTCACAATTTGTGCAAAAAGAGGCGGAGCTCGCTGTGGTGGTCCTTGGAAAGATTTTGAGGTGTTGGCCAGTGATGAATTGTCAGAAGGAAGTGTTGTGGATCGGAGAGTTGGAGGAGATTGTGGAGAATGTTGATCGCAGGCGGTGGTTGACGGTGGCGGTTCCGGTGTGGAGTCGGATTGCAAAGTGTATAACGAGCAATAATTCGCAGGTAATGTCATTTGACAACACTTTTTTTACTTTTTCGTTCTACTTTTTCGTTCTGTGTTGTTGGGGTAATGATGAATTATTTTCTGTATTGACGGATCAGTTAGTTGTTATAGGATGTTGAAAGAGTCTGTATTGACGGACCAGTTAGTTGTTATAGGATGCTGAAAGAGTCTAGATTGCTTTTATTAGTACAAGTGACCTTTTGAACCCTATGTTTAGAATTCGAAGCATAAGAGGGGCGTATATGAATTTGAAATTACATAAATTGGGTTTTAATAATCTAAATTATGTCTCGATGGTTGATGATAGCAATATGAAAAATTAAACTTTTCACTTTCATTTTCGTTGTGAATATCAATCAGATTCTAGTGAAAAAAGTAACTTTATATGCCCCTAGTAGACTCAGCTAGAATGTTGGAAATTGTTTTGAAACTAGATTATGGCGTAGGCCGCGCGTTGCGGCGGCAACGGTTTAAATAGTGTCATGTTATGTGATGCGTTAACCATACGAAAACACGTGTTTTGACGTATTTGATTTAAAGCATTGCGGTTACCGAAGAAATGGAATCGAATTGGGGTTGGCCCGTTTAGTGATGGGTCCACCTAACACTACACCACCCGTACCTTTGCATAAAAACTTAGCGGCATCAAAATGTACAATAACTCGAATTTATGCCGTAGAATGAAAACGTATTGTATTTGACCTGACTTGTTTCCAAACACTGTTTAAATTAAAACGTAGACAAACAGAAAACAATTTTATTTGACCAGACTCGTTTATGAAAAAGAAGTTATATCGAAACGTGAATTTATACTGACACATAAATTAAAATGTTAAAATGTAGACCAACTAAAAACGTACATAAAAATAAGCATCGACTCATGACCTCTTGGTCTAGTGGTATGGTGTCCTTCCTTACAAATGTAAGGTTGTGGGTTCAAATCTTTGCAAATGCAAGGTGAGGTGGAATAAAGGTGTAATAAAAATTTGTCGTTCAAAAAAAAAAACATAAAAATAAGCATCGAAACACATTATATTTGGCCCCATTCGCTTCTGAAGAAATTTACGTCGAAACGTGAACTTATATCGACACATAGATAAAAATAACTAAGTGAGAAAATATTTTTTTTCTTTGAAGCTAAAGAATATAAGTGCGGGGTGTAAGTTTGAAAAGTTGAAACTGAAAGGGTGAAAATAACATTTATTTAAAGTTTTAAAAAAAAATGAAGAAATGTAAATGTAAACTTTAAAAGTATAAGAGCTATTGTTATCATTTCTAGAAGTTTAATTATTTTTTTCTCTTTTTGTGGGTGGCATGTGCCACCGACCATGCATATTACTGTCGAATGAAAACGTTTATATTTGAGCCGTCACGTTTCTGAACACAGTTTATGTCAAAGACGTATGTAACTCGAATCTATACCGTCAAAAAAACTGTTTTATATTTTAGCCGACTCATGTCCAAACATAGTTTATGTCAAAATCGTAGGCAACACGAATTTACATCGTCGAATGAAAACGTTTATATTTGAGTTGACTCTACGTCTCACCTGATTTATTTCCAAATAAAATTTACATCAAAACGTAACATTTTATAATTGACCTAGCTCGTTTAAAAAAAAAGTTAAAGCGTAGACGAACTCGGATCTGACTTTATACCAACACATCCACAAAATAAAAACATAACAAATTAGTTTACGGTAAGCTCGAAACTTTAGAAATTTGAAAGGGATCAAAGTGACATTTGAAAAGTTGAAGGGTTACTTTTGACATTACTAAAAAGTTTATAGGTAGAATGGGTTACATGTCAAAAGTTTGGGGTTAAAAAGTTAAAAAATAAAAGGGTCTTTTTTGTCAAGCTAGGAACAAAGGGAGTCATTTTTGTCAACCTAAGAAGTTGGTTTTGTCAACTTAGAAACTTAAAGGGCAAATTTTGACATTTTATAAAAGTTGAAGGGTGACTTAAAGAACATGATCCACCGACCATGCTCTTTAAGAGTATATACAATATACCAAGTTATTATTCCACTAAAGTGACATTCCTTTTATCAACGAAAGTGAACTTTATGTTCTTTTATTAGTGATAATGTTTACTAGATTATTGTCAGTCAGCGAGTCATAGTTTAGATTATTAAAGTTCAATTTGCCAATTATTTCTCATTTCGTTTGACGATATTTATTTTGTTAATGTGAACTTTACTTTTCTTTTACTTTTAGGTTTAGTTTATTTTTTTTTATAGTTGACTAGATTATACCCCGGGAGCGTCCCAGGTTGAGAAATTTAATATGATACATTAATTTTATATATGAAATAGATTGATGTATAACTCTAATATTAATATCTAACGTAAAACAATGTACAACTCCAATGCTAACACCTAACCTAAAAGAATGTAGAACTTTAATGTAACTCTAATATTAACAACTATCCTAAAGACTAAACAAATGTACAACTATAACATACTAATATTGATACCTAACTTAAAACAACGTATAACTCTATTAACCTATTCGGCTCTGGTTGCAAAAAAAATTCATATTTATTGATTTGAACATAATTAATGACTTGCCTATACATGATTAATGATTTACCTGAACACTTTGTGTTTTTTTTTCCTGTATGAACAAAACCCCACCAAAAATTTCTCCGGTTTTTATATAGCACTATGGTACTCGTTGGAAAGATAATAAAACGCTCGTTAATTTGGTGTAATTTTTTTCTATAAAAAAATCTCGTATATTAAAGATATTAACGTTTAAAAATTATGGGAGGAAACATGAGCGTGAAAAATCCAATTTTGTCTTTAAATTCTTTTTTTTCCTAAAATATCTCAATGCCACATGGGATGATACATAGCACATTCAATGAAGAGAATGCTCATGTCATTAAAATGGCTTTGGTTTATTATATGTATAGATAGATAGAAAATAGATTATTTGTTGTTCATTTTTCTTTGTTAATGTTAATTAATTATAATTTTTTAACATTTTTTTTTAGAGAAAAGTCATATTTTTTACTTGACCCAATTCTTCCCCTCTTATCATAATTTTTTTTTTTCAAAATTTTTTGCATATTTTACTGATTGGTATTTGAAATCATAGGTAGCCGAACGTGCTTTGGATGTTTGGAATAACGAGCAATTCATGAAGGTGGTGTCTCAAGACATCGAGATAGTGTTTCCGATTATGGTTAAAGCCATCGAAATGAACCTTAAGGTTCATTGGAATAAAAACGTACAACAATTGACACAAAACGTGAAGATATCGCTTCAAGAACTTAACCCTCTTCTCTACAAAAGGTGCCTTGATAGGCTATAGATTAGAAGAGAACACATTTACATCGATTTTGTAGGTATATACAAATTTATATAATTATATATTTTAGTTAGTTAACATTAAGGTCTTATCACTTATGAGTTCAAAGTTCAAAACTAGTAGATTGGGTCAAAACTTTTGAAACATACACTAGAAGAAAACTGCTAGTTTCTTTGGTTGGCTGGACCCTATAAACCAGTTCAAAAGACCAAAATACAATTTAGCGCGATCGGTGAGAAAACTGGTTTTCTAACAAATGGCCTTCCTGAAACCACACCGTATATTGTTGCATTTGAACACAATTGTGGACGGTGAGGACAATATGTGATGACTGTCCGCAAAAGGTACACAACGATAATCACTAAAACATACGCCTGTTTATATATTTTTTTAAATTATAAGAATATAAAGTTACGTATACATATTCATGAATAGTGAGTCACCTAAAGCTTAATACAACATTATGCTTTTGGTAATAAATATTTTTTTGTCTTAGTCCCATAAACTGGCAAAACTGAACCGTCAAATCGTGAAAACCGGCTGGTTCAGCCAACCCAACCCAACTCCTCGGCATGGCACCAAGCTATCAAACAGATAACAGAATATATGTATCTGTGATAAGGCAGAGGTTTTCTTTTTAAGGGTAAATGGCTTCAAGGGGGCAACCAAGTTGATGGAAAATGAGCCATAGTAATATATATATATAAATGAAGTGCTTTTGATGATTATGTTTTACATAAGCAGGATGCAGAAGTGAATGCATAGTATCCCTATCAAGAATCTGTTTATACAGAATGTAGCTCTACGTCAACACTTTCCGAACTGAAAATAACGATAAACACAGTATAACCACACGTAAACATATACATAGACAAATCAAGAGAGCACCAGAGTGAAAACATATACGAATGATTTCTTTCATTTCGTTGAAGTAACTGATATGTGATGAAATGCATACAAAACATCAAACAAGTAATTACCAAACACGAGAAGGAAAGAAACAAAAGTTATTAATTCTTGAAAGTCACATAATCAACTTGCACAGAACCTGCAGAAGGCTGAGTTCTTCTACTGTGTTTCCCCGGACACTAGAACAAATACGAACACACTGATTAGTTATGAGAAGTAAACATTAACAAAAATGACATGTTTTCAGCTTCATTTGCGGCGTTTACTCTATATTTAAACATCAAAATGCTAGGAAGTAAAGAAAAAAAAATTAAAGACAAATAAAAACCTGATGTATGAGTGTTGTGGTCTGATTGCAAATAAATCCAAGACTGATCTCCATCTTGTTCTACCAGAATTTCGCCTTCCAACATATCCAAACTCACTGGCAATGGTATACAACTCCAATGACCCATAAACTCTTGGAGAGTCAATCTTTTTCGACTGCGTCTTAGTATCCGTCGTGCATGTTCCACACAAACCCGCTTGGTATCCAATTCCCAAACCATCCCATCTGTTGTGCTAGCATAGAGTTCTAAACAATGGCGCGCAAGAACGGGAGAGAGGATTTTAGTTCTTCACCAGTGGTATGAAAGGGCAGTGGTGGTTAGATTCTACTTTCAGTAGAAGAAAGTATAGCACTTGACCAATGCAATAATCATCAACAATTCTCCAATACCCATTAATCTCTACGGCTGAAACACGCCTAAGAGCGGATTTTAGTTCTTCACCAGTAGCATGAAGAGTGCTCTTTAGGTTATCCCATCGATGCAAACGAGATGGCTGGCCAACCTCGAATCCCATTTCCTCATCAAGTGTGTATGGATTTTGTAAAAGATAAGTTTTGAGTTTCTGCTCCATGGTTCCAGCATCTTCGTTGCTTAGGCTTAGGCTGCTCAGGAATTACCAAATATAATGATCAGATAATACCCAAATCATTGAGGTTATAAAACCCAATTCTTTTCCGTAACACATTGACAGTAATAAAAAAACTGAATTGAAATGTTAGCTACATAATACAGTCATCAAGTATATTAATTACATTAAGAATCAGTATCAGTATGCAAGAAAAACAGATTAAAAAACAGGAATTTGAAACAGTAGATTGATCCTGGATTAAGAAGGATTAATACGATTAGATTAGAGAATTGAAGGATTACCTGCTATGATTTTGGAGATCAGGAGGGAAGGCTTTGGACACTAAAACAGATACAAACACATTAATTAGTTATGAGAAGTAAATACAAAGTTATGGAGAGAAAGTGTTCCAAGTCAAGCAAATTTTTAAGATAAATGGCATGTTTTCAGCTTATCCAACCAACCCGTTTGCCCTGTTTACTTAGATTTCGTTATAAAAAAGTTAAGAAAAAATGTACACAGATTAAAGAATGAACAAAACCTGTTGCCAGAGTGTTGCCATTTGACCCGTTGTGGTCTGATGGCAAACAAACCCAAGCATGATCTCCATGTTTTTCTACCAAAATTTCTTCATCCAACATATCTAAACTCACTGGCAATCCTACATAGCTCCAATGATCCATAAATGTTTTGATTTCCATTCTTTTGCCATTACTTTTTATCACCCATCGTGCAAGTTCTACACAAACCCGTTTGGTATCCAATTCCCAGACCCTCCCATCTGTTGTGCTAGCATACAGTTCCAAACAATGTCGGATAAGAACCGGAGAGAATCCATATTTGCAAAATCTAAGAAACTTATCTCCATCAAGTGAGCTGAAAGACCAGCCCATAGATTTTGCTCTCCATACAAGACAATATAGCACTCTACAAATGCACAAATCATCAGCAATTCTCCAATGCCCATTAATCTCTACGGCTGAAACAAGCCTAAGAGCGGATTTTAGTTCTTCATCGGTAGCATGAAGCATGCTTTTTAGCTCACCCCATTGATGCAAACCAGACTGCTGACCACCCTCAGATACCATCACTTCTTCACCCTCGAATTCCATTTCTTCTTCAAGTTTATCTTCTTCAAGTGTGTATGGATTTTGCAGAAGAAGTGCTTTAAGTTTCTGCTCCATGGTTCCAGAATCTTCATTGGTTAATCTTAGTCTGATTCAAGTATAATGAATTAATGATTCAGCCAGCAAAAAGTTAATTTAAAATATATAAATAATATATATAAAATTACATTACCTCTGGTTAAACACATTGAAGAAACAATAAGTATCACGGGTGGTTATCACTACTCATCGTGGGGGTTAATACTTATTTTCATCAGGATTAATCCTTTACCCAAACCTCTTGGTTAAACCCGGGTGAGAATGAGGAGTATGAGTGTGTGTGAGAGTTACGTGAATAAGAACACAAGATGTAAGTGGTTCGGTCGAAGAATGACCTACGTCCACTGTAACCAGCCGGAATATTATTAATGAACAAGTAAAAAGAGTTACAAGAGTAATGCTAGGTTACAATGAATGATTTCGGATGCTTTTGCAAGGAGATGTCCTTCCTTATTTATAGGAGAATTCATGGTCTTTGCCGAGGAGCCCATGAGAAGTTATCCTTATTTGGGCCCGGCCCAAATCCAGGTCCAAGCTTTCCATGAAAATGGCGGGAAAAGCAGATCACTGTGGATGACGTCATATCGCAGCATGGTTGTTGCTTGATGCGGACACATGGCGAGCCCTGATTGGCAGGCGGCGCCCTTGTCCTTGCTACAGTCATTGACCATGCTCCTGACGTCGGCAGGGGATGTCTGCTGTCACTGTTGATGACAGCGGAAACATGGGAATAGTCACGTCGCCATCCTCTTCTGTGGTAGTTGGACCACTCTTGCCACCTGTCGTCTATTCCTTGGTGCGTACTCTGTCAGAGATCTTTGTGAATCTTCCCTTCATTATCTTCCGTATCTCCTACCAAAGGTGATAAGAGAAGATGCCGCGCGTGGCCGCACGCGCTTATCAGGTGCTGACCTCTGTTTGGCAGTAGGTGAGGTCGCGCGCTGCACCACATTTTGTGTTGGTTGCGCGCTGATGCCAGAGTCTGGCGCGGGTAATTGCATTTATGGGGATAGGGATGCCTTTTCCCCTTGGATTAGGCTCCCTATCCCTTCAAGTCCCCCTAGTCTAGGGCTTCTCCTGCTCTTTGATGGAGAGTAGGTGGAGCGCTAGACTCAAAATATCGAGTCGCGGATGACAGCTCATCTGCTTCTTGATCACTCTTGGTCTGCTGGTGTGGACGTGTCCCACCCTAGTTTGTGTGGGGATTGGGCGGGGAACGTCTTTATTGCTTTTACGTCAAATCTGCGCATAGGAAGACGTGTTCCGCCTTGACCTGTAAAGTAGTTGAGCGGGGAACGTCTTTTCTGATTTTACGTCAAATTTGCGCCATGGAATTGAATGCGGGTTTGGAGTTGTAATAAATTTGAAATCATTGGCATTCAATTTGTTCCTCATAAATTTGAGTTAATGCGCCTGGAAGTCGAATGATCAGTTGCTTCTGATGGAAGCTTGAATGGTTTCTGACGTGTCAGGTCCTCGTCTATTGTGTTGACTGTTGGTTGTCTCATCATTATGGTACTGTGATCAATTTTCGTCTGGTGTCAGGCGCGTGTGCCGCCACGCGCCTCTCTTGTTGTCTTGGTGGATGAGGTTGTGCCACGTGTCGCCTTGCATGTGCCTTTTGTCAGACGCGTGAGTGGTCACGCGTTTGACATGTTTCACAATGGTGACATCTGCTGACACGTGGCACTCATCTGGCGAGTGGTGGGCTGGATCGTTTCCTTGTGTTAATCTTGGCCGTTTGATTGTGTGTATGACACGTGTCGTCATCTTAGTCTTTGAATTTGAAAAGTTTGTGACGGTTGCTTTTCTCATGTGGGTCCCACTGCCATAAATGCAGTGGGTATATAAGGATCATGCATGTATGCTTGAACGGTTACACGTTCATTTGCTTTCCATATTCTCTTGTTTTCTCTCTCTATTCTCCGACGAGTCTTGTCGAAGTTTGTGACAACCGGCAAATTTCGTACAACGATTAACGTGATTCTAATCATGTTTTAGAAATAATTAACATGGTTTAAGGTTAATTATGGTTAGTTGAGCTAATATGAGTCCTACGATGTCCTTTTGAAAGTTCGTTGAAGTCTTGATGCCTTTTAAGAAAGACTTCGCGTGTTTAACGTAACGAACTGACATCAGCAAAAATTTGTCAAAATGGAATAACATAAGTTTATTCTATGAAAATACGACACGTATTTACTATCGATGCGAACGGATGTGAAATCGGCGTGGTAAACGGCCAAAAACGCAGCGTTTTGGGGAAACGCGGAGAGGAACTGACGTGGGATTCGAACGTCGAAACGCGTGGTTTTAACCGTTATCGAACTTTCGGAATAATTATTTATTATAAATAATTTCATTTATTTAGTTTCGAAAGTGAACAGGTCGCCTAAATGAAGTATAGCTCGACCGGATCGATTAACGCGATTTTTAACGCGTGTTCCGTTTTCACGCGTCGAGTTACGAAAATAACATTTAAATTGCTCGGTTTAGTTATGTTTTTCATTTCGAATAAAACCGACTAGTTTTTGGTAATTAATTATCGGGCCAAAATAAAACCGAAGCGAAAAACGTTTATACGGGCTCGATTCGCGGTACAAGTCACCTACCCCAAACCCTAACTATAAAAGGGCATAAGTTATTCTTCTTCTTCATTTGTGGCAGCCGCCACCTCTGTCTCTCTCTCTACTCTCTCTCTTCAGCTCACTCTCTCTCTCTCTCCTCACCATCCCTCTCTCACACGCGACCCCCCCTCTCCCTTTCAGACGGGTCCCGACCACCCACCTCCTCAATGGTGGCGTCGTGGTGGTTGCAGAAGACGGGGACGTTAAAACAGACCCGAGATGGTGGAGATTCTTATGGTAAGTTCGAGATGTAGGGATTTTGTGTTGATGAGGACCGATTACAATGGGTTTGAGGTCGTTTGAGTCCGGTTATGCTGGGGTCGTGGATGACGGTGCTTGGGGTTGCGGAGGTGAGCAGCGGCAGTGGTCCTTGGGTGGTATGGAGGCCGACGGATGGTGGTTGTTGCAAATGGTGGTCCGATCAGTGGTGGTGTTGGTTGAAGGAGATGGTGGTGCGCGATGGGTTGCTCGGGCCGGGTCTGGGTCTGGGTCAGCGGGACAAGACGGGTCAGATCTGGGTTAGGGGCTCTGGTGCGGGTTCGCGTTAATGGTCCGAGTTTAGTTCGGGTCTCGGGTCCTCGCTTGATGTCCGGGTGAGATGGGTTAAGCGGAGTTGACGGGTTCCTGCTCCGGGTCAGATTTGATCGGGGTCTGGTTCACTCTCGGGTCACAGATCTGGTCAATCGGGTCAGCTTGGGTTTCGTTTTGAGGCGTTCGGGACCAGGTCAAAGCTGGTCAAACTCGGGTAAACCGAGTCGACTCGGTCAGCTACGGTCAAATTGGGTCAACGGTCAGATTCGGTACCGACCAACTAGTAGATTGAGACGCGCGCATAACTACGGTATAATAAACTCGCATTTGATATTGTAGTATTATGTATATCTATGAATATATATAAATACAAAAATACTAAATAGTGTTAACTCGCCAACAAACCGAATAAATCGGATAAACCGGGTTTGTATAATAAGCGTGACGTGTCTTATCGATTGTTGGACTATACCATATATATATATATATATATAAAGCTATATCTATATAAATAAGTGTAATTTATATAAAGTTATCAAAATGTATAAAAATATTGTTTGATGAAATTGCGGATAAATGGATTGATTGTCTTGTTTTGGTGTCGATTTTGGGGAAAATTGTAGACGACTTGTGTTGTCTGGTTTGTACAAAAACAGAGGAAACTCTGCTGAAATTTTATAAAATCCGGAGCACAACGAACGCGATATTGTTGTGCGTTTTTATAAATAACTTCCAAGTGTTTGACAAAGATTATTTGTAATGATAGTAAGTGAATCCCGGAAAATATTTTCAAAACAAATATATATAGTTTTCCAAACGTCAAGTACGGCGAGTTTTCGAAAGGTTTTCAGTAATTAATAAAGTTTATTGTTCGGATTCAAAAATATATGGACGCTCGATTTTACTTGGGAACCTTTTTATAAAATCTAAGTTCCGTACACTTTAAAATGCTCGGATTTTGGAAATAATGTAGCAAATGTTATCGATTGGGGTTAATAACAAGATTTGTGTTTTGCAAAGTATATTTTCCCAAAAATAAACGTACAAGACAACTATAATTATCCGATTTACGATATGAGCTACGGCTCAGGGATGAGTTATGCGTTTCGTAGTAGTAGTCCAACATGGTTTACACACGAATAGTAACGGGTGCGCGACTTGGGTACTATGTCGGATGTGAACTCATGAATTATGATAAGTCACGATCGGTTCGTCGAGTTAAAACACTTAAGGACTCGGGTTAGTACACACGAGTCAAGATAGTTGAATAAACTATCTTTTAAACGGAAATTAAGCTAGGTTTATATATGATAGACTTTAAGGTGTCCTTCATTGGTAATTAGGGCACGAGGAAGTCGGTCAAAGCTTTGGATTTTATTTGCTAGCTAAGCATGGAAATTAAGGTGAGTTTCACGGCCCCATTTTACTGTTTTAACTGGGGGAAAGATATGTTTGTCAAAAATTATCACATATTGAAATGTTTTCAAAGGTTAAAATGTGGTAAGTGGCATGATGAGTACTTGAGTTTTTGGTCGCCACTCGGGGTTGGGTCCTCGCTACTATAACCATTAATTCAGGTAAAATGAAACCAAAGGAATATTTGGATAGTACTATTGGTGCCTGACGAGGCCCACCTCTGGTTGATAGCGTCAACCCGGTAAAGACAAGAGGTGCACGTATTCTGAACTTAAGTCGTTAGGTTCCGAGAAACGACTTGGAGCGGGGCATATTTGTTAGTCTTGGTTTGGTTATGGGACTCAGGGGATTGCTTATCATCATAATTTGTAGGAGCTAGCTACTCCATACAAAGGCCACAAAATGTGTTGGATTTGCACAGGATATAAAAATGTGCTGGATTTGCACAAGATATAAAAATGTGCTGGATTTGCACAGGATATAAAAATGTGCTGGATTTGCACAGGATGTAAAAATGTGCTGGATTTGCACAGGATGTAAAAATGTCGTATTTACGAAACTAAAACCTGTGAACTCACCAATATTTTATATATTGACGTCTTTTTAGACATATCTTTCAGGTAACTAAGTGCTGAACAGGTATGCGGCTAGTACGGTGGAATTTGGGATGTCGGACACTGGTTGGGGGTTTCATCTATTGTTACCATCGGGTTGGGACAAAAACGGAAACGCCCCACTTTAAACTTAATGTTTGTGATTTTAAGTAATGTTTGAAACCAGGTATCCCTTCTCGACATCTTAATATAATGATCTTTTCTAATTAAATATAGTTTGTGTTAATCTTGACTTTGATATGCTTTCGAGCGTCGCGCCACGTGTTTCCGCCATTGGCGTGGTGTGACAAAGTTTCCGTTTAATCTTCAAAGATCTCCCTGATCTTGAAGATTCATTGTTGAAACTTCAAAGTTTGGGCTTCTTTCTTGTATGATTCCTCCCATTTTCTTTTCTTTTTTGTCAGAGTTTTTTCTAATCAAAGATTTTCTTTGAAGATTCCGGCTGATCTTCAAGTTTTCCGGTTGATCTTCAACTTCTCCGGTCGTTTTCCCAGATTCCGATAAGTTTTTGTTTTCTCTTTGAGTAATGTCTGAGTTGTCTGAGGGTCAATCTCCCTCCAGCGAGGGTCCTCGGAAAGAACCGGTGGTGGAGGAAGTGGAGGAGGAGGTGATTTTTGAGCAGGGAAAAATAAAAGAGAGGAAACTGATGACGAACACATACTGTGCTTGTAGTCAGGAATCCTTCGATCAGTTCTGCAAGATGTATGACATCTTGCCAGAATGGGAGGCTGTTTTGCCGTCTCCGGCGGACACTGTCCTTACTGCCGGAGGTGACCGGCTGGCCCTGTATGAAGCCCACTTCACCAAGTGTGGGTTTCGCCTGCCATGCACCCGCTTCCAGATTGACACGCTGGTGGAATATGGCGTTGGGTCCACTCAACTAACCGCCTTCGGGATGCTGAGGTTAGTGCATTTCGAGGCGTCCTGCCGCGCCTTTGACGTTGAACCAACCATGGAGAAGTTCAACGTCTTCTACTTTTTGGCGCGTGATGAAATGTGGTTCTCATTCAAGCCACGCCCTAGGGTGCCGCCGATGGCCACCCACAACCCCAAGTCTCTGCATTGGGCGAAGGAGAAGTTCTTCTTCGTGAAGAGGGGTGTAATCCCCATTCGTCTGCCCTGGAAAGTGATCGCGGATGGGCAACGTGTGGCGGACATGGCCGTGCCCAAGGGTTATAAACACCAGCCTTGGTTCATCACCCTTACCTCCAACGCCACTAAGTTGGAGTTCAAGGACTTGACAGAAGGAATCTTTTTCCTTCTAGGGATGAGCCGGCTGCATCTTCGCGAGGGCAAGGAGCCCTACATTGCTCCGGAGGGTAAGTAATTTCTTATTTCTTCCACGCTTTTGTTGTAATGTTTCTAACTTTTTATTGCGGTAGGTGTGAGCAAGTTTCAATTTTTTGTTGCCCGCGAGGAGAAGGGCATTAAGTGGAGGCCGCTAGCGGAGGGCCAAGTTTCTTGTTTAGAGGCGTTTGTTGGCCGGTTTTATTATCCGGACCTCGTAAGCGTGCCACAGCCTTTCTATACGACTGGTGAGTTTAAAATCAATTCTTTGCTCACCAGTATTTTTGGCAATGACTCTGATTCCTCAGTAGAGATTGTGCAACCTTTGAAGGCGTCTGCGGGGCGTGGACGCTAGAAACACGCTCCGCGGAAGCATAAGTTTTCAGTGAAGGTTCCTGTTTCTGACTCGGATTCTTCCGTTTCAGTGGGAGAGGTCATCAAGGGTCGGCGCCGCAGGAAAGATGGGCCCGCGTCCGAGGATGACTCTTCTAAGTTGCAGAAGAGGAAGAGACATGCCACCGGCGCCACTGCTAGCAGAACCGGGGTATCAAAGGATGTGTTCGCGCCAGCTGGCGATGAGGGGGTGATCCCCCCTTCTGACACGGTTTCAGCCCCCAAGGAAACATCTGAGGATGCTAGCAAGGGGAAGTCTCCCTTCGCCGGTGGTGGGATGCTGGAGGGGGCTGCGCCGATATTTTTAGTGGGCATTGGCGCTGCCCCTACTCGTCAGCCTTTGTTTCAAAAGCTGATCAAGAAGAAGGCGCCTGGTAAGTGTCTCTTCATTATTTTCCTAAATGTTTTGCCTTCGTCTTTCTTTTAACCTGTTTTGTTTTCCCTTTACTGTTGCGCCTAAGATTGTTCCTACTCCTCCTCCCACGTCTCCGGCTGCGGAGGCGGCTAGGGTGGAGGAAGAAAGGCTCAGGAGGGAAGAAGAGGAGGCGCGCAAACAGGCGGAGGCCGATGAAGCCCTTCGGAGGGCTGAGGCTGAGAAGATAGCGGCTGCCCATGAAGCTAAGCAAAAGGCTGAGGCAGCGGAGCGAGCGGAGGCGGAGCGTCTTCATCTTCAAGAGCAACAGTTCTTGGAGGAGAAGGCCCGCCAATTGAAGGAGCGGGAGGCGCAGGAGCGCACTGAGGTTGAAGCCCGGGGGTGGCCCATGAAACTGATGGGTTTGAGAGGGCATTCCAGGGTGCTGGGGCCGCTGGTGCTGGTAGTGGCTCGCGCAACGTTTTGTCGCCTAAACCTCGTGTTCTTGTGATCTTGAGATCTAAGTTTGTGTAGGCTCAGTATTATTGTTGTTGTATGTTTAGATCCATAAAATTTTACATAATAATAATAATAATAATAATAATAATAATAATAATAATAATAATAATAATAATAATAATAATAATAATAATAATAATAATAATAATAATAATAATAATAAGTGTACAAAGTTTCAAACAATGAAGATTAGATCGATTATTACGTAACATTCCAGTTGATTTTGTTAAAGAAATACTTATTATTTACCTTTGCGATGTTTGTTTCTAATCGTCGGTTCCTTAGAGCAAAGCAGAAGAAATAAGAGTTTCTGAAGTTTTGGCGGGAAAAAAAATTATGTGGTATAATAGGAATGGAGTGAGTTTTATATGATTTACTTTTTAGTAAAAACTAATTAAGGGTGGATGAGGTGGTCCTTGATGGCCACCCTGTGATCGCCTGTGATGATCGTGAACACCGCTTCTCTTGCTGAATCACGGCCGCGATAGCATTAAAGTGTGATGTTCATCACGTCGCTAGCTGCTGGCTAGCCGTTAGCCAATAGTCACTTTATCTAAAAAAAACCAAAAATTAATTTTACCCCAACTATAAATACATATATTTACCCCGTTATTTAACACACATTCAAATAATTCTTCTCATCTTCACAAACAAATATACAATTCTTCTCATCTTCACAAAAAAAAAAAAATCACAAAAATCACACACAATGGTTACGTGGACAGAAGAGGAAGAAATTGCACTCGTGATCGCGTACAACACCGTACACCCCAACGATGGCGCATCAACGAGCACCGGTCGTGGTCGTAGCCGTGGCCGGAGCAACCCGTGTTGGAAAAAAGTTTTAGCCGAGTTTGGTGCACTTGTCGGGGGATCACAACGTACGTGTGATTCCGTCTCTCACAAGTACGCGGATCTTGAATCCAAGTGTCAAACGTATGAATTTTTTTTTAAGAAATCGAAGCTTAACTACCCCGACGAGAAAGAAGATATGCAGGAAGACTTCGCTAAAATCGAGTACGCTACCGAGGTCGGCGTGGCGAATGCTACGCAACAAATTTTAGGTTTTATATTTTCTAGTAACCTTTTATTTAATTTCTAGTATTTTTTTATTTAATGTAAGTTTTTTTTTATTTTATTTATGTAATTTGTTTTTATTTTGTATTTAATGTAAGGTTTTTTTATTTAATGTGATGTTTTATTTTTAATGTAATGTTTTATTTTTTATTTAAAAAAAAAGTTTAGTGTGATTGTATCATTCCACTATTAGTGTTTTGTGATAAATGTGATGGAGTGTGAGAAAAATGAGGTGGCAAAATTATATTGGGTGTGATAGTGTGACGAGGTGATAGAATCACCCACCACCCCATCCACCCTAAGAATGGGGGTCTGGGTAAATGCGGAGCTTGCTTAATTTAGTAGTGAAAAAAAACTCGGTTTTGGACCTGACCTGACACCGGTTACTACCCTACTCTACGAGCGGGTATATACCAGTTCTAGATCTGGGATAAGAAAACGAAACGGATCCAGAACCACCGGAACCGGTTCCATCTTTACCCAGTCAAAAACCGGAACATATCTGGAACCAGTTTCTACCCGACATGGGTGTTGACTATGCTGACCATATACAGAGCCGGTTCCTACTAGACTCTAAACAAAACCCGTTTTTCATAGCTTACTTGTAAACACACGTCTTTAAAAGAGGAGGTATCAGGTTCAATCTCATCAACATGGTAGTTTAGAATTTTGTGAAATATAAAGTAAAGTAACATTTGTCCTTCAACAAAGAACGGGGGTGGGGAGTGGGGACTCGTAGCAAATACAAGCACAAATAACATGTTTAGGCATGTGGCGAGTTTATTAATTGTTTATACAATTTTCTTGTGCTTTTAATTTTTTTGTTAATGAAAAAATGAATTATTTATCTTCTTCTCGCACTTCTCGCATTAAAACCTCTTCTGAAACCTATATATATTTATATAAAAATAATTACTATTTGTAAAATTATGATAAAACAACTAAATTATAGATAAGATAATACAAATCAATTAATATATATTTAACGAATAGAACTCGGACTTTTAAAACTACTTATGAGCTGAGCTTGGGCTTAGGCTCGAGGTCATTGCCTAGTTGAATTCGGGTTCAATTCATTTCCACCCCTACAAAATTGATTGCGAATAGCGAGTAGCTAGGGCTAATCCGATGGGGTCATTCTCAATTTTTTGCTTATGTGGTTATGCGGTTGTGACATTTGCGATACTCAATTTTGAAATTAAATTATAAATTCTGACCCTAGCAAAAACTAGGGAAAGCCTAATTTTGGTTTCAAATATTTACAAGAATCACATAATAATTTGACCTGAAAAAGATAACAAAATGAAAATCTGTCGAGGTTTAGTGACAATCTGTGAATTCTGGAAGTCATCAAGAATCTTATAAATTTGACATCCAAGAATTGTCAAAATCTGTGAAACATAGCACCAGCAAACTGGAGAAACTTGAGAAGACAACAGCTGATCATCTGAAAGACATCCTCAAGTTAGTCCAAGAACAAACAGAAGAAGAGCAACAACAACAATCAACAACTACTGGAAAGCATCAATAACTTGAATGGGAATCTGAAGAAAACTGCAGCAGAAAATAAGATGATCAAAGATCAGATCAAGCAACAAGCAAAAAAGTGGGACAAGATAGAAGAGACATTGTCAAGAATCTGGAACATGTGAAAGAAAAAGGAGATGTAACCATTGATCAAGCAAAGCAAACACTCAACATGGTGCAAGGGGCAGTTAAGAGATTCACTGAACCAACCAAGAAGCCCTCTCCTACTGCTTAACAACAAAAGAAGACATATGTAGCAGAAGTCATCTCACCTGACAGGAGATCAGAAGATCCTAAAGCTTAAAAGGCTACAGAGACTACATCAGTACCAGAAACTAAAGTCTCACCTCAACCTAATGAAGGAAACATGCCGGTGTTGTATAAATCTGAACTGGACTCTACAAGGAAGAGAAGCTTCACTGAGATAATGAATGAAGCCATGGAAATAACTGTAGCAGAGGATGTCAGCAAAAAGATGAAAGCCACTGTAACAGACACCATAACGGAAACTTCAATATCTCATTGGGAAATAGCTCCTGAAGTCATCAGGGAGAAGGTAAAACTAAACCTTACTGACTATGTGTTTCCAGACAAATATGGCAACGAAATCTACAGAGGTGAAGATGAACCTCTAGGAGACATGAGCCCAAGTTCCCGTTTCAATCTTGAAAGAAGAATATCTAAATATCCAACATGATTACCTGTTGAACACCATGAACTGCCAATCAAAAGAATCATAAGTGTTACAGACAATGAGGTAATTGTGGGAGTGACCAGATACAGATTTAATGAGTATGAGATTGAGAGAGAAGGCATGCAGCCAATAAGGATCAACGATGGAGATCTGGAGAACCTTCATCCAACAGATTTAATTAAGATGATGAACAAATTTCTAGATGATGGCTCCTCAAACATCAAAGTCAGAAGAGCACTGGATGCAATAGCAAATGTAGCCAGAAAACAGTTTCTGAGAAATGCTAGAAATGACTTTGATCTTGGCTTAACTCACCTACATATGCTGACCAAGATCAACCTGACACCACCCAATGAAGACCTCCCTGCAGAAGTCAACAAGCTCAGATCTGGAATGATTGTATTATCCAGAACAAAGAATTATTTTCAGGGATGACCAGCAGACTAAGAAGATGTTCAGAGTCAATAAGATAAGCAAATATTCAAGCCAAACTCTGAAATATCTGAAGAATTGTATGGAAGTTGTTAAAGAAAAGCTGGAAGTCATGGGTACCTTAGGAAAGAAGAAAAAGCTGGATGTAATTCTTGACAAATGGATTGAGTCAAGAGATTTTTTTCAACAAGATGCTACACATTTGCATTAGACCAGTCCCTCAAAAGAAAAAGATCAAGCCATACGACAAGAAGATCTTCTAAAAAGTGGTTGAATTTATCCCTGTAGTTTTTGAACTTAAACACTGTTTTATCTGTTTGAATTATTATTTCAATTTAAGTACTTTGGAATTTTTGTCTTTAAATGTAATTGTCTAAAAATTCATCAGTTTACTTACAACACTTAGACTTAGAGGAAAATTAATAGAATTGAAATATGTAAAATAAAGTGTTGAAGAAAACTAAAGCAAGGAACCCGAAGCTGACTTAAAATCGAACATCCAGAACAGGTTCCAGCCGAAGAGATTAAGACCAGCAAAGATTCAATAACAAGATCTCTTTGAAGAATTAGACAATTGAAAACAAGTACAACTCCTAACTGATGAAATTTAGGAAGAAAGACTGAAATCTGGGATGAAAGAACCAGATTTCTAGGACATATTGAAAGACATACTAAGTCCTTCTATTCCAGTTGAAGACTTCATATTTCTTGAAGTAAATCTGAAATCTTGACAAGTGGGAAAGTTAAAATGCATGCAACTTGGACCCAATCAATCATGCATAATTTCTTCACCCCATTATCCTGCAGAGAATACAAGTTGGAATAAACTAATTGTTTATTCATCAACTTGGGTCAACTCTTCTCTATAAATAGAAGACATAATTCGTCAATGAAGAGTGCCAAGTGTGAATGTGAAGTTGTGTGATAAACAAAGCAAATAGATTCGAGTCATAGATATATCTTTCATACACATTCTCCACACCACATTCACACCAGCAACTAAGAATTCTTTGAGTCATTCTTTTGTAAAGTTAAACGAGATCCTTGTTATAAGGTGATGAATTCATAAACTCATCTTAAAAACCTTGTGTTCTATTGTTTCTGAAAGTTTGTTTTCTTGTTCCGCACACTATTTTCATACTGTTGAAATCACATTGCCATTTGCTTAAAAGTTAGGCTGATACTTTTGGGACCAACAATTTGAAATATCCTTGTGATGCGTAACTAAAACCTGTGAACTCACCAATATGTATATATTTACGTCTTTTTAAACATATCCTTGAGGTAACTAGCTCTTGGATCGGTAATGCTCTTGATGTTTTGCTTGCTAGTGAACACTTATGTGTTTAGCAAGTTCAATCAAATTTGCACAGCGGAATAAGTAAGTAAAGTTACACTATCAACAGGAGTTATTACTCCTCCTGGATGTTTCAAAACTAAAGATAAGTTTAATGAGAATCTAAGTATTGAATGTGAATGACAATAAATACTCAAACAGATTCTCAGTAAATGAAATGGAAATAACAATAAAGCTTTGAAGGATTTCAGTTTCAATTAAAATCAATGTCTAAAACAGAGGGATGAACCCATCTATTTATAGACTTACAAAATACATGAACCTTGCCAAAAAGCAAGTCTGTAACAAGTTGCAACAAGTTGCATTCTTAGAACTTGCACAAAAAGATAAAGTAATATTAAACAAATAAACTACTGAAACATAAGGCGGTGGAAAGATTCTGGTACAAGTGCTGATGAATGACAAACTACTGATGAGTAGTTTGTCTTCAGTAGTTCTTCAGTGAACTTGTCTGGTTAGACTTTAGAACTGTTGATACTTCTTCTTCAGTACTTGTGAATCCTTCTTCAATACTTTAGTCTTCTTTCTTCAGTAGTTCTATACTTAGAATATTTTGCAGAAGTATGAATTAGACTAAGGTTTGCAAAAGTGGTTTCCTCAATCCTTTTTGTCCTAACAATTTCCCCTGGATTGATGAAGCCAAAACCTTTTCTAATTCCTTATTGTTGTTTTCTTCTGTCATTCACAATCTTCCATATCTCCTTGAACATGGAATTCTTCAGTTGATTCAGCTGTTCATCAGTGAGAGATCCCTTTTGAGGTTCCAAATGTTGAATTGTAAGCAAGTCCTGAGTTGATAGATTCTTCAGTTCATTCATGGACTTGTAGGCCTTGCTTGTAATATCTATTCTTGTCACCAATACTGGGTTGTCATCAGTAAAGGACCATCTGATGATCAGTACTTTAGATTTGTCAAAATCTGAAGTATAGGGAACCATGTTGGATCCCTGGGATGTTCCTGAGTGTTGGATGTTTTCTATTTCTGTGACTCTCAGGTGGGATTCACTTCTGTCTTCCTTTTGCACCACATCAGGTAATTTGAAAGTAAGTAAATGATGTTCAGTAACTACCTTTGTGTGCAGTCTGTCAGTGATAGTCTTCTGAATTTGGTAAGCAAATGTTGAAGGATCCCTAAATTGAGTTATCAGAGGCTTTTCTTCAATATCAAAGTCTCCATGTACAACTGTGTTGCCTTCTAGCAACACCATCTTGAAGTCAGTCTTTGTATTGTCCTCTGGCTTTCTCTTGGTAGCTGGTCTTTGTTTGACACCAGAAGTTCTAACTACTGAAATTTATACTTCAAAAGTTTTGAACTTCTCTGGATTAGCAGCCTTGGCCGCCTTGTATTTCTTGTATGTGTCCAGTAGTTTGTCTTCTCTCCATTTTGACACAGAGGCTTTTGAACCATAGTCATTAGCTACCAGTTCTTCAATGATCTCTGCTCTCTTAGCTTTTCTATCTTTGTTTGTTGCAAGTTTGTCAGCAATAATTTGAGCTCTTTTGGTTAGCTCATCCATTGAGAGCACTTTGAGTGAATAGGCTTTTGTTTTGCTGTTCTTTGTGATGAAAGAAACCAGTTGTTGTCTTTTGTCTTCTTCGGCAACCTTTTCAATCTTGGCTTGCCTATTCAGCTCTGCATCATAAGCTTGAAGTTTATCATTGTAGCTCATGTCTTCCCTTGCTTCCAAACTGTTCCAGACCTCATCCTCCATAGCCTTTCTTTTGGCTGCAAGTAAACTCTTCTCTAGTAATTCTTTTGACTCTGAAATTGGAGAAGGGTTCAGCACAGTCATTGTTGTTGTTGTAGACCTTGGAATAGGAGTTGGTTGTTGTTGTTCAGTTGGTTTAGAAGGCTCTTCAGTTGTTTGTATGCTGGAAGTGTTAACTGCTGAAGTGTTGATAGAAGTATCAACTACTGAAGGATTGTCTTTAGTATTTTCTGAGTCTTCATAAGTTTCTTCATTATGGCCTTGGGAAGTTTCAGCTTCAACTTTAGTTCCAGAAATAAGCCTTTGTTGATCTTCTTTTTGTTTTTGGGCTTTTTCTAGCAGTTGTTGTTGTTGTAAAGCCACTCTTGCCTTTATCCTGGCTTCCAGTGACTCCTTAGGTTCCTTAATCTTCTCCCCCTTTTTGGCTTCATCCACTTCTAGAAGCCTGCCAGGTTGAGAAGTTCTACCAGTGAGTTCAGCAAGCTGTCTTAAGTTGTTGTCAATCTTTTTGGACAGCTCACCAAGTTTCTTGTTGATCACCTCAGATTGAGTTTTGGTAGACAACTCCAAAGAAGTTGTGAAAGATTTGAGGTGATTGGAAATGAGGGTGTTCATCAACTGGTATAAGGGACCATCTGGGCTGCATAGTTGGTTCAGGTCTATGCTTGATAACCCAAGGAATTGGGTATGCATTTTTAGTGAGGGGTGTGTTTTTGGGTGATCTTCATGTTGTACAAAAGATGCCAGCTCTTTGAGCTTAGAGACACCAGGTGCAGGACCTTCACTAGCAGCCGTCAATTCAAGTTTGGTGGAGTGTGAATCATCATCCAAATCAATGGAATCATCTGAATCCCTGCTTACTTCCTCAATGAGGACAGTATCAGTTATATCATGAGCTGGGCCCAACCCAGTTGTCTCATGTACCTCTTGTTCTTAGTTCAGAGGATTTCCTACCTCAAGCATTAAGCCTTCATCAGTAGTTGCCACAAATGAGGTCTTAGCAATGTTACTTCTGTCCTCAGATCTACCACTGGGTGGTATATGAGTAGTAGCAGCCTCAAATGTACCTAAAGTCTTTAAGTTTGGGCTTAGAAACCCTGGTTCATCCTCATCTCTTGGGTTAGGGCTATGGACATCCACATCCATGTCAAAGTCTGAAGGTATGTCCCCTGTTTGATGTGGTTGTTGGGGACTGACATGTTCTGATGGGATGGTCTCTTTTAGCCCAGAGAGAAGTTTGGCAATTTCTATGGCTTCAGGTTCAGAAGTTTGTGGTACTGGTTCAGTAGTTTGGTCTAATGGTTCAGTAGTTTCAAAAGAAGAGTCAATTTGGATTGTTTTCTTAAATTTCTTTATTTTGAAGAGTATTGTGATTGGTGCTCTAGTGGGGGTTTGAGATGGATGAGACTGAGAGGATGTTTCAGTCACATCTTTATCAAGTGCAGATTGCACATTGGCAAGTTCAGGCATCTCAACTTCCTGAACTGCCTTTCTTTTCACGTTGGTGGGTTTTTGTTTTTGTTTCTTGGCCTTTTGGGTGAGGGTTTGGAAGATGAGGGTTCCATGGGGACTTTTGTATGTTCCCCTTGGTCATCTTCTGGCCAGGTAGTCGGTTTATTGTGCCTAGAGTATGCTTGTGAGGTTAATGGGTTTAAAATAGTTGTTTTACCCACAAGCACCTCTTCTCCAAGTTCTTTTATTATGCATTGCATAATGAACCTTGGATACAACAAAAACTTCTTTTTAGAATTGAGGTGATGTAACACCAACTCATTAAAGAAAAGTGCTGATGCCCTAAATTTTGTTTCATTCACAATGGAATTAAAAATAGGTTGAAAAGTAGAGGGCATCTGATCATAAGATCCAGTTTTTGGACTCAAACACATTATTATGTAGTGAAACAAAAGTTTATACTTAGGTTCAAAATATTTCTTAAAGATAGTAGCATGTGAGAGAGTACCTTGGTAACCACACTCTGTCATGGTCAGATGAATATCAGAGTTTGGAAATTGATCTGGGGCACCCACATCATCTAGACCCAGTCTAATCCCCAAAGTTGCTGGTGTGATTGCCATTCTTCTCCCTTGGATGGTTGAATTGAGGGAGATCACTTGATCATTCACTGTCACCGTCTCCACATTTTCCCAGAACTCATTTAGAGTTTCAGTGTGGATTGGAGGATCAATGGTGAGGGCAGTGAAGTATTGGGATTTAATGACTAAATCAATGATTTCGTTGTATTGGGACCAGGCATCATGTTTCTCAAAGTAGCCTCTTTGATTGTGTCCCTGTTTCAGTATTAGAGCCATGTGGTTTGTGTGTGTGTGGATCGAATAGTATGTTTTGCAGGTTAAGGTTTTGAGAGTGTTTTTGAGAGAGAAGGAAGGAATTTTGCTTTTTGAAAGGATAAGTGTTGGAAAAGGTGTTTATCAGAAGTTTGTAAACGCCCTAAGTCAAACTTCTGAAGTGGGAAATGTCTGATTTGCCCTTAATGACAAAACTGCTCATGAAGAACAACTTTCATCAGTAGTTCCCATTTTCTCTTTAGTAGTTTGTTAACAACTTATGAGAATGTTTGTAAAAACTTTATTCATAACTTCTGAAGATTATTTTATCAGAAGTTAATCATTATTCAAAAAATATTCCCATACTGATAATTTGTTCATCAGTAGTTTCTCTCTTTTTGTTTTTCAGAAGTTTTTGGACTAAAAACAGATGTAAGTGAAAAATAAAATATGTGCAGAAAAGTAAAATAAACACTTACAATTTTAGTGAATATGTCAGCTATTTGATTAGCTGTTGTCACATGCTTCACTTCTATCTTGCCTTTTTCATAGCAATCCCTTATGAAATGATACCTGATTTCAATATGTTTAGTCTTTGAGAAATGAACAGGATTTTGAATGATGCTAATGGCAGATTTACTGTCTACAAGCATTGGTGTCTTTGTTTCTTTGATTCCATAATCAAGAAGTTGATATTGGAGCCATTGTATCTGTGATGTACAACTTACAACTACAATGTATTCAGCTTCAGCAGTTGAAGTTGCAACAGATGTTGCTTCTTTGATTGCCAGGACTTGGTAAGACACTAGACAGTTTCCCAAGAATTGACAACCACCAGATGTTGATTTTCTTGAAATTTTGCACCCTGCATAGTCACTATCTTAAAAAGCTGATAACTTGGTATTGCTTGAAGCACGATACCGAATTCCAAGTGTAGGAGTTCCTTTCAGATATCTGAAGATTCTTTTGACTGCAATTCGGTTGATTCCCTAGGAGCTGATTGACATCTAGCACAGACACATGTTGAAAACATAATATCTGGTCTAGAAGCAGTTAGATACAAAAGGGAACCTATCATACATCTATACATGGTTTGATCAACCTGTTTTTCTTGATCATCTGGTTCAACTTGTGTGGTAGGTGTCATGGGAGTGGAACATGATTTACAGTCTTGTAAAGAAAATTTGTTCAATAATTCTTTAACATATTTAGATTGATGTATAAAAGTTCCATTTGTTTGTTGTTTAATCTGCAGTCCTAAAAAGTACTGCAGTTCTCCCATTGTACTCATCTTAAATTTTGATTGCATGAGTTTCTTAAATTCATCACACAATTTTGTGTTTGTTGAACCAAATATGATATCATCAACATAAATTTGAACAAGTAAGACATGATTTCCAACATTTTTAATGAAAAGAGTTTTATCAATGGAGCCTCTTGTAAAGTTATTTTTGAGCAAAAAGTTGGAAAGTGTTTCATACCAGGCTCTTGGAGCCTGTTTTAGCCCATAAAGAGCTTTGTCAAGCTTGTACACCCACTCAGGATGAGAAGGATCCTCAAACCCAGGTGGCTGACAAACATACACTTCCTCTTTGATCTTTCCATACAAAAATGCACTCTTAACATCCATTTGAAAAACTTTTATTTTGTTGGAAATGGCATAGGCCAGAAATAACCTGATGGCTTCAAGCCTTGCAACTGGAGCAAAGGTTTCATCATAATCAATTCCCTCTTCTTGAGAGTAACCTTGTACCACCAGTCTTGCCTTGTTCTTAATGATCATACCAGCCTCATCTTGTTTGTTCATGATAATCCATCTTGTGCCAATTGGTAGCTTGTTTGGTGGTAAGGGACAGATTTCCCAAACCTGTTGCTTCTTGAATTGAAGCAACTCATCTTGCATAGCTTCCACCCAATTGTTGTCTTTGAGGGCTTCTTGGTACTTCTTAGGTTCCAACTGAGAAATGAATGCTGACAGGTGTAGGTGGCTCATGATTTTTACTGGCCCGAATAAGTCCATATGGAGTAGTTGAAGACATGCAGTTATTTTTTATTCTTCAATAGACTTATAGGAAGACATATGTTGCTTCCCCTTTAAACAGGATACACAGTGTTCTTGACACTGGTATACTTTAAAAGGTAGACCTCTGACCAAGCCCATTTTTGTGACTTTATTTAAGGTTTTAAAGTTCACATGGCCAAGTCTCCTATGCCAGAGATCAGTCTATGAAGTTGATGCCTTTGAGAAGAAACATGCAGTGTTGTTCAGTACTTTGTCATTTTCAATGTCCACTGCATAGACATTGCCACATCTTTTGGCTATCAACAAAGTATGATCTTCAATGATCCTCTCTATCAACTTCTGGCCTTCTGGTGATATGATCTTGCATGCTGTCTTGTGAAAAAGGAAGAATATCCTTTATCACACATTTCTGACACACTCAGCAAGTTGTACTCAAGGTTTTCAACCAGATTGACCTTGTCAAACTGTATTTTGCCAGAGGAGACATTGCCATGTCCTAGCACATATCCCTTGTCATTGTTCCCAAAAGATACAGATCCTTCTCTTTAACAAATAAAGTTGTTTATCAGGTATCTGCATCCTGTCATGTGCATTGAGCCTCCACTGTCAACATACCAAATGCTATTTAAGCCTCTGGAGACCTTCTGCACAAAGTAGCAAATCAGTTAGATTTAGGAAGCCAAGCCAGTTTGGGTTTGGGTTTGCTCTTGAGAACATTAACAGTTTGTTCTTGACCAAGTTGAGGAATCCAGTTGTGAAATTTTCTTGTTGTACTGAATTCCTTTTCTATATCTGCATAATTCTGTCTTGTGGTTAAACAGACCATAGATTTCACATTCTTCTGCCTTTTCTTTTTCATTTGAAGGCAAATTTCTGACTGTTTTGATTTGTTTTAGGTCATCAGTAGTTTTCAGGTTCTCAACTCCTGATGTAGATGAAACTACTGATGGCTTAAAGTCAAATTTTATCAGTACTTCTGAAGAACTTTCTTTGTGAGTTTTCAAAAAGTTTTCATGAAAAGATGTGCATTCTTTCTCTTCAGAAGTTTCACCTGAAACAATTTTTCTCCCATCTTCAGTAGTTTTGGGGGAAAATCTGTTGGTGTTTTAGTGTGATCGTACCCTATGCCAAACCTAACATTTGAAGCACTTTGTTTGTTAAGCAGCAGTTGGTACCCTTTACAAGATTCTACCCATTTTTCACAAACAACCTTGGTGTCAGCAAGCTCTTTTCTGACATTTCCTAGGTCTTCTATCATGATTTTAAGTTGTGCTTGGGTTTCAATAGCATTGTTAGTTAATTTAGAATTTTCTTTTGCCTTTGCAGCAAGTTTTCTTTCTAAATCACATTTTATCTGAGTAAATTTTCTCTCAGAGTCATTTGCTTTGCCTTGTAAATGCACATTAGTCTCTCTTATGAGAGCAAAAGATTCTTTACATGAAGTTGAACAAAGTTTTGTTAAAGATTCTTTTGATACCTGAGATAGGGCAGATTTTGAGGTGCAACCCTCAAATGCCATTAAGGAAAAATTCTTTCTGCAATTGTCAGGTTCTCCCCATTTGATGTCAAACATTTTGTTGTCTGCATAAGGATTGCACTCAGTAGTGTCAAAAGGAAGACTGCTCCAGTCAACATACCCTGAGGTAAACAAACTTTTTTGTGAGGGTTGCTGAGTCTGTGGAGGTTGTTGACCAGCTGGAATGGGAGGGATTGATTGTTGGCTCTGCATCTGTTGAGCAGGCATCTGTACATATTGTACTTGTGGCACATATTGGATTTGTGGAGCTTGTGCCTATACAAAATGTGCACTTCCCTGTGTTCCATTATTCCTATTAAAACTAGGGTTAAACTGATTTCCAGACTGAGATTGGTTATAGCTAGAGCTTCTACACTCTCTAGCAAAGTGTCCCAACTTCTAACACTTGCGACATTTAAGTTTAGATTTGTCAAAACCAATTTTTGTAGAACTATTTAGTCCTGGAAATTTCCTTCCTGACCTTTTATAAAATTTGTTTGTTTTAATACTTAACATGGCCAGTTGGTGTAAGATGTCCATTTCTTCTAAGTCATCATTCCTGAAATTTTTTAAATCATCCATGATAAAACACATGCTATCAGCAGTTTGACTATATTCATCATTGTCATAACCTAGGAATGATCTTTCTGATGAGATCCCAGCAGTTATGTCAATGTGGTCAAAAGATCCAAAACTATTTGAACAAGTAGGTGAATCTTGTCCTAATAGTGCTGTACTACCTGGTAAATAGTCATCAGCAGTTTTACCAGAACTTTGCAGTTTCTTCTTTTGATCGATTTTTCTTTCAAAAGTTAGCAATCTCCTATGTAATTTTGTAAGAGTGAGGGAGCTAAAGTCTGGTGAGGATCTGAGGACTGTATAATATGTTTCCCATTTTTCAGGTAAAGTCCTTAAAAATCTATGAAGCATACATACAGTTGTGTAGGTCTGACCATTTAATTTTAGCTCAGATATTAATGAGGAGAATCTTTCAAATTGTTGAGTTAAAGTTTCCCCATTTATGTGAGCAAAAGTTTCATATTGTTGAGCCAGGATTTCTCTGGTGTTGGCAATCACCTCTTCAGTTCCTCCAAACTGTTCTTTTAGGCAGTCCCAAAGCTCTTTGGCACTATCACAATGTAATAGTCCAAAGTAGATTTCATTTAGGAGTGCCATTGCCAACATAGAGAAAGCTTTAGCATCAAGCTCAAGTTTTAGGAAATCATCATCTATATAGTCCTTTGGGTCTTTTGGTATTTCTACTTTAGTTTCAAGATTAATATTTACTGGTTTGTGAAGGACCATATATCACTGATTTCCAGCAACCAGTGTTGGCCTGTGATAATGTATGTGCCATTCTCCTTTGCCAGATATTGTATTCATTTCTAACAAGCATAGCAGGTTTATTGGCAGAACCAGTATTATGTGGATCCATTTTAAAGAGTATTGATTTGTCAAATATCTCTTAAAGTGATGGATGTTGATAAAAGTGAACTTTTAATCCTTTATTGAATATCAATAAGAGCCTGTGTCTAATTCTTAATGTGTTAGATTGATATGTGATCGGATAAACCAGTGCTTTGATACCAATTGTTGGATCAGTAATGCTCTTAATGTTTTGCTTGCTAGTGAACACTTATGTGTTTAGCAAGTTCAATTAGATTTGCACAGCGGAATAAGTAAGTAAAGTTACACTATCAACAGGAGTTATTACTCCCCATGGATGTTTGAAAACTAAAGACAAGTTTAATGAGAATCTAAGTATTGAATGTGAATGACAATAAATACTCAAACAGATTCTCAGTAAATGAAATGGAAATAACAATAAAGCTTTGAAGGATTTCAGTTTCAATTAAAATCAATGTCTAAAACAGAGGGATGAACCCATCTATTTATAGACTTACAAAATACATGAACCTTGCCAAAAAGCAAGTCTGTAACAAGTTGCATTCTTGGAACTTGCACAAAAATATAAAGTAATATTAAACAAATAAACTACTGAAACATAAGGCGGTGGAAAGATTCTGGTACAAGTGCTGATGAATGACAAACTACTGATGAGTAGTTTGTCTTCAGTAGTTCTTCAGTGAACTTGTCTGGTTAGACTTCAGAACTTCTGATACTTCTTCTTCAGTACTTGTTAATCCTTTTTTAGTACTTTAGTCTTCTTTCTTCAGTAGTTCTATACTTAGAATATTTTGCAGAAGTATGAATTAGACTAAGGTTTGCAAAAGTGGTTTCCTCAATCCTTTTTGTCCTAACACTAGCATTGAAAGAACATATGGCTAACTCGAGGGAAATAATGATGTTAAACTCTTGTTGGAGGTTTCACTTTTATTTTCCATTGGGTTGTAATATAGTTGAGAAATCTTTGTCTTGAAACTTGATGTTAATGTTTATGTGTAATGTTGAACACGATACACATTTTCGACATCTTAGTGAATGATGTTTTTCAATTAAATATTGTTTGTGTTCATTTTTACTTTGATATGCTTTCGAGCGTTACACCATTGTCCTCGCCGTTGACGTGGTGTGACAAAACGCAAGGAAAAACAAATGTATTTTGCAACATGTCACTTTTCATCTCAAAACTAGTGGGAAGGACCGCACGTTGCGGCGGGTATTTATGCTTTTTTTCCTGCACGTTGCGCGACGGGTTTCACGTTTTGCAGCACTTTGTTTGTTTTTTCAACGTTTCGTTTTATGTTTGGTTATGTGCCTTGTGTGGAATACCTACGTAATGAATTCCCGTGAGTAAGGAATGAAAAGAAGTAACGTTTAGTAAAGGAATGGTTCTTATGCAAATCGTAACCGTAGGAAATAATGGGCATGATTTTGTCCACTTCAGGTGGGGCCATGTCTTCTTAAAGTTCCAAGGGAAGGGTGATTGTCGATGTACTACCATTGAGTGGTATCACTCAAATTTTGGTTGGTGCTTAGCATGTTTGGTTGAAGCATAGTATCACTTGTTACATTTATTTCATAGTGCAAGTGAGGCAGTTGGATTGGGTCAGCCTCTTTTTTACCCATTAGACATTCTGGGTAGATGGTTACGTTGTAACACAAAGAAAATATGTCATACCTAATCAATGTGTGTTACATTCTGGGTATAGTGTAAATATATCATTTTAAACACTTGATACAAGTGCATTGTTAATCAATACAAATTAACAAGTATGAACTTCAATCCATTACAACTGGTGTTGCATAACATTACACATAAAGTCAAAATTTGGAGAAGATGAACATTTTAGGATTTCTCCTTTAATCCACTACAACGGGTGTTGCAGCTTGTAGATGTTGTCCATAGGACACAAGGAGATTTGATTTATAAATATTAAAAAAATTGATTTATCTTCTCAATCAAGCAACTTCTTACCTACCAAAAATTTCAACGATTGGGATCACATGCATTGTCATGTCGTATAGACATGTTCTAATTTTTCATCTTTATTTTTAAAAAAGAAATGCATACAAACATATGTTTTACTATATAGGAGTTTTAACAAAAAAAAAAGGCAAAGCCGGTGCCCAAGCAAAGCAAGCATGTTTTGGGTTGTCGTTCCAATATAGGCATTATATGTGTATATTAAAAATGTAGATTAACTTCCAACAACTAAACCATTGGTTTTAGTTTCTCAATGCTATCAGCGGTTGGTGATAATACAACACAATATCAAGGTACACTATTTCCCATTTACTATACTTATGCATGAAATCCATTTGTTGGCTGTATGTTTCTTACTAATATTATTAACAAGAACTAATTTGAATTTTAATTTTTAATTAGGAAAAAAAAAGACTAACAAGGAGAGGAAGACAATCTTATTGATGATCAAGGAACCATTTAACTTATATATTTTAATTGTGAATTTAGCTTTTAAAAGACCCATTTTGGCATTACTCAGTTCTTTCTAACGTGGTCCATTTAGGCACCCACTGACAAAAAAACTTCTAAATCTGTCATGGACATTGCTCCAAGGTTCGCCCGAATATTAACCGAGTATGCTGGTAAGAAATAAACATCACTAATATCTCATTATTGCAAGAGTACTAGCAGATTAGCAGCACAACATATGGAGTCGAATGAATCAAGTGAAAAGAATCTTGTACAGAGTAATAGTAACACATCTTAATAATTTGCCTAACATCATTTTAAAAATTCTTTTTCACAAAGAGACAGACATGTTGACTGTTAGTGTGTTGATCTTTTACCTATATGTAGTCAATAAATTTGGTAAGTTTAGTGTACCAGCATCCACCTTTTGTCACACATTCATTCGTTTTAATAATCAAAATATAATGATTCATAAATATAATAGAGAAAGAAACAAAGAGAAACATAAATAATTTTTTTTTAACCCAAACCTACCTCTCTCCAGATTTTTTCCTCAAAAAGAAGCTGCCCGACTTGTATCTTGTAGTTGGAAGTGAAATAATAAGATCTTCAGAAAGATTTAATATATTTTGTTTATAACCGACACCCATATACCTTACGCTTAAAAAAATAATAATAAATAAACTTTCAATAACTAAATGGGTTTGAAACTTCAAAATTCCTTTGATGATTATGGGACGTATTTGGGAAAAAAAAACTATTGATTATTTGGGTTTCGGTTATTTGGTAATGAACAATTGGTTGGTTCTGTTGATTAATAACGGGATGTAGCCTACAAACTTCAGTTAGGATCATTTGTCAACATACATGCACAATAATTAGAAATTTAGAGGTGGCAAGATGTCTAACTTGAAACTTCAGTAAATGATCAAAAGTGTTCATACAATCATTGTGCAATTCCTTCTTGACTTCACAATAAACTGCAAGAATTAGACAACTTCCAACCAATTGCTCTTACAAGGTTACATAATTGAATCAACTAATCAGTTTGAAGTTAAATCATCCAACCATAGATCTAGCATATTTGATGAATACCAGCTATGTCATCACCTAAAAGAACACCAAATCAGTTCATGCGCGCATATAAGTTGACCATAATAAGAATCTAACATGATACCAACATAATCAAAAATAATATTTCAAACCATAATATATCAACCTGATGATGTGTTTCAAATATCAACGACAATATACAAAAACTTCAGAAACATATGGGAGATGTAAAATCATTCAGGATTCCTTATCCCGTTCAGTTGCATCAACAGTTCAAAACAAGCCCTGTCAAATGCCTTGGTGTAAGGGTCTGCCAAATTATCTTTTGTGCCAACTTTTTCTAAATGAATCATTCTCTTTTCAAAAGAATCCCTTATAAAGTGATGTATGATATGAATATGTTTAGTTTTAGAAAAGTTGGTTGGGTTTTCAGTTACGGATATGGCAGATTTGTTATCAATCATCATGGGAGTATTTAGAAAATTCAAACTGTCCCACATTTGTTGGTGTATCCACAAAACGTGTGAACAGCTGCTGCCAGCTGCAACATATTCCGCCTCGCATGAGGACACCGCTACAGAAGTCTGCTTCTTGCATTGCCAGGATACGAGTCTCCCCCAAGTAGTTGATATCCGCCCGTCGTCGTTTTTCTGTTCTGGTTGCATCCTCCATAATCTGAGTCGGTGTAGCATACGGGAACTAATCCACCATCTGATGGATACCAGAGACCTAATTTGGGTTTCCCCTTAAGGTATCTCATTATCCGTTTGACCGCAATCATATGTGACTCATTTGGATCCCCCTGAAACCTGGCACAAAGATAAACTAGAAACATTGTGAAACCCCGCATTTTCAGGTTAACAGTTCTTACTGAACTCTAGTTAACTTACGTATTCATACGTGGTTAAATATTTAACTAGGGTTAGTTAAGAAGGCCTAACATATGTTAGATGATATTAACATATGTTATAAGTAGGAAAATCCTTGTTTTGTCACACACACCCGAACGTTGGTGATTTATCTGGCAAATATAATAATAGGTACAATTGAATTATGATGAACGTGATGTTACATGTTTATGTGGAGTACATGCTTATGTAAATTACCGCATGACTGAAAGTTAATATGTAAACCATGCAAATTACGTGCACCCTATGATTAATGTGTTATGAGATGATAAAAACAATGGTTTTTATACAAGATAGGATGATTAATATTATTGGGTCCAGTATTGGGCTAAAACATGATTAACGGGTCCAATTAGTGGACTAAAATGGCCCTAAAACATAATTGCTTGGGAAACAAGCCAAGCCCTCTTATAATTAGGAGACAAAAAAAAATATATATAAACCCTAACCCTACCCCTTTGTTGCGCTGTGAACTACCCCCCACCCACCCTCTCTCAATTTTCAACAAACGTCAATCTTATTCATCTCTCCAAGCTAGTTTGGGTGTAATCTCTAGGATTTGAGGACTCTTGCATTGAAAGGTATAATCTTTACATGTATTATGATGATTAATAATGCTTGAAAAGTTTAAAAATCATAAGGCATGCATATATACATATAAATCGCATGACACATGTTAGTAGGAGTTCTTGAATGTTCATTGTGATTTGATGATGATGATTGTTGTTAGTAATCATAATTAGGGTTTTTGTATGATAATATATGTGTTTGATCATGATAATATGGATTATGCATGTGTTAGAGATTTTTATGCATAACTAGGGTTTAAGAATAACTTGGGATGCAAGTTTCAGTTTCTGGCATATTCATTAGGATGCTTTGTTGGTTCTGTATTGTGATGTTAAATTGATTGTTTTAATGATTTCTTTGCATGATTGTATTATACATGATCTTAGCTTTTCATAATGGGCAAAACCATCAGATTTGGACATCTTTGAGTAGTTTTTGGAATTTTATTTGATTAAAGGTCATATCAGAATTTCAAATTTATAAATTGGGTCAACTTTAAACGATCATAACTCGAGTTTTCCAAAGAGTTAAGTTATGAAATTTGGACAGCAGGTCAAAATTGGACAAACTTGTCTTTTCCAATTGGATTCACCTCGTTTGGGTAAACACACGATTTTTGGGAATTTTTCTACTAAACTGACTTGTTGTGGAAAGTTTCTGGACATAGCTGTGTTGTATAAATTTTAATAACATTTGTGTTTGGTTTTAAGAAAAAACAAAAATATGGGTTATCAAATGAATCCCGCAGAATATTCAGTAAAAACTTGGTAGCTTAATTCGTTCGTTAAGTATTTTAAATAATTCGTTTTTCACAGTGCACAATCTGCCCTAAAAATGCAGATTGTGTAGGGGATGTTTACATGACTAGTTGGAGTCTTATATGGTATGTAGTTGACATGAACTTGTATGAATACTTATATGAGATGTGCATAAGGTATAAAAACTGATAATAATCAATATGATCACCAACGGGATACGTAGGACTTACTTGTGGATGTAGAGTCACTAGGTGTCACTACACGATTTGAACTTTAGAAGTTTTGGACAAACGAGTTGCATGATGTGTTGGTTATGCACATATACTCACCTAGTGACACTTGTAATAGGGAGTCGGTAGCTCGTTACCGTTTGAGGGATTTCGATCATTCACGTGCAACCTAAGGTGAGTTTCACTACTTTTTCTCAAAAGTATGCATCTCGGGTTGAGACAACTTTGGTAAACGTTTTCTAGTCTAGTTTGGGACTACTCAGGTTTTGACTCCTTGTGCGGGTCGGGTCTACGATTCCTTGTGTGGATCGAGTTTTGATCATTTTAAACTTATTGGTCCTTTGTGAACTAAACACTCTACCATTTGGAAAGTCCTTGCATATTATTGGGTTAATCGCTGGAGGCGAACGGGGTATTAGTTGATAGTGCTATTAGGTTGTGCAGCAACCTCATGCCTGAGGTGCTTGGGTCACGGGCATGAACTTTTGACCACATTTGAGAACTAGTGTTGATAGACACTAGTTATTGAGGCAAATTATTATATTACTAAAGGTGTCCCAATAATAATGTTTAGTTGCAATGAGTGGGTTAGCTACCCCTGACACGCTTAAACTGATATCACTTGAACATTTTGGTCTAGAGGACCTACGCTTTTATTTCGGATACGTGGTTTTGGAAACCAGCGCATTTACATACTCATTTACTTTACTTTACTTTGTGAACTCACCAACTTTATGTTGATACACGTTAGCATGCTTTTGCAGGTAACTAGGTATGGAGCACAAATAGTGCATGTATCATGTTATGTCTTGGGATTAAGAACACATAAACTACTTTTAAGTATTCAACTATTTACTTATGGTTTTGGGCGCAGTGTTTTGCGCAGACTTTTATTTAACTGTTTTGTTATTTCGCTTCCGCTATACTTAAATTGGTTTGGTTAAAACTTTTAAACTTGGTTTTACAATAACAAACTAAATGGTTTGGTCATTTAGAGTCGTTCATGTGACTTATGGCTATGGGATCCTGGTTTGTCATGCGCCTCGCGGTATAAACCCCGCAGTGGAAATTTGAGGGTGTGACAGATTGGTATCAGAGGATTTGCATCTAGTCTATAATCATCATAGCATAAGTATTAGTACACTCACTATTTCAAGCACACCACTTATTATTTCTTGGATACGTATACTGATCTAACGTATTGCAGGAAGACATGACTAACCCTATTCATCGTAACTACTCTTCTTATCGTCCCCTTGGGAGTTCGCAAAACTCGTCTCTAAATCCGTATGAACAACCAGCTTAGGTGGGGAATCCAGATGAGAATACAAATCGCTGGTTATGGTTCACTGACATGCTGCACTCGTGGGTTGTAGGATACAGAGTGCCAGCTCAGGTTCCTCCCATTATTGACTCATGGGAGAGGTCTTTGGCAGGGATGGTTAGGCACGTACATACAGAGCTGGAGAACGCCTAAAATGTTGTAAAGTAATTTCAGTCTTGGAGAAGAAATGCTGATGAGACTATTAAACACATGGAGAAACAAATCGACCACTTGTTTGGTGAATTGGAAAGGGCTAATAAGGAAGCTGTAGACGCTAGACATGAGAGGTGGATTGCTAATCAGGAGACATCACTTTTAAGGGAGGAGTTGACCTTGGTTCGTAACAGGCTTGAGGAAGCTCTAGGTCAAAATGGTGAAGAACCAGAGGAGGATCCTGAGGAGGATCCCGAGGAAGAGCCTGCAGTAGGAGGATTCGATGCTTTTGGGGCAGCACTGGATGCGGCGCTCGAGGAGGAGCTTGAGCCTGAGGAGGAGGAGCAACTGGAGATAGAGATCCAGGAAGAGAGCGAGGATGAGGGCTCATGTGTCTCCATGGATCACGAGGACGATTGATTTCTTTTATTATCTTGTTATCTTAGTATTTCCTATACATTCTTATAACTTCTGTTTTATCGTTGTGAGACCTGAGGATTGTTTATCTTATGTTTGGATTTTTATTACTACTATTAATCGATTTCTTTATTCTATTCTCGCGCATGTTATTCATATTCTAGTTTACTTGTACTATGTGAACGATTGTATGTGGGACATATTATTGTTTTCTCATGAGTATAGTGTGAATGTAGAATTACAATGGCAGGAAGAGGACATAGGAGAGGAAACATTAACATGACTCAAGCGGAGTTGAACGCACTCATCAACGACAGGGTGGTTGGAGCCCTAGCAGCTTTCCAAGCTGGTAACTCTGTTTCGCTCTAAGCTTTCCTCTAGACTCCAACGTTACGCTCTTTTATTCATTCGTGGTTTCTTCGCTCTTTGTACTTAGGTCAACCTGTGCATCACCCTCCAGTTTGCACATACAAGTCTTTCATGGACTGCAAGCCGCAGAACTTTGGAGGATCTGAAGGGGCTGTCGGGCTACTGAGGTGGTTCGAAAAAATGGAATCTTGCTTCGCTATGTGTAACTGTCTATCAGCTGACAGGGTGTGAAATATGCCACTGCTACTCTCGAAAATTTGGCATTAACTTGGTGGAACTCTCAGGTGCAGATGGTAGGTGTTGATGTGGCTAATGCAACGCCTTGGGTGGATTTCAAGGAACTGATGAAGGAGGAGTACTGTCCTCAAGATGAGATTCAAAAGTTGGACACTGAGTATCTCAATCTGAAGATGGTGGGATCGGAGATTGAGAACTATAGCACTAGAACACATGAGCTGGCGGCGATGTGCCCAACTTACTCCAACCCGCCCTATAAAAGGATCGAGTTATACATCAAGGGCTTGGTGCCCCAAATTAAGAGTATGGTTACTGCTGCTAACCTCAATGACATTCAGCGAGTTATTCGTATGGCTCACCAGCTGACTGATCAGAAGGTGGAAGAGGGACTGTTACCCCCTCGTGGTGCTACATCTTCTGGAACTAATGATAACAAGAGGAAGTGGGAGAATCCGTCTGGCAAACTCCCAGTTAATGGCAGTCAGCAGCAGCAGCAGAATAAGAGGCATGACGACCGTGGCGGTGGTAACAACCGCAACAACTCTCAGGGACGTTATCATGGAAACCAACCTAAGTGCAACAGGTGCAATAGGCATCACACTGGGACATGTGGCAATATTAAGTGTGATCGCTGTGGCAAGATGGGACATAAGCAGAAGGACTGCAGGGTGTATATCCCGGGAAATCCGCCAGCTGCACAGCAGGGGCAACAACAGAGAGGTGGTAAAGGGTGTTATCAGTGTGGAAGTGAGAATCATTTCAAGAGGGACTGTCCAAAGCTGAATGGTAATGGTAATGGCAACAACGGTGGTGGTAACAAGACGGGAAAGAACAACACCACCAATGTTGGCAATAACAACAACGGAAACAACAACAATGGGGCTTGTGGAAGAGCATTCGTGATTGGCTCTGGGGGGCAAGGACAGATAACAATGCCGTGACGAGTACGTGCTCCTTGAACGACACTCTTGCTTCTATTTTATAAGATACTGGTGCGGACTATAGTTTTGTGTTGTCGAAACTTAGTAAACAATTAGGGATGGTTCCTACTCTTCTTGATACCCCGTACTCTATAGATGTATGCGCGTAGGATCGTCTAAACAACAAAGATAATGATCAAACAAGTTCAATTCAGGTGCGTAATCCCTGAATGATCACAAAATGATAATAAAACTAACAAAACGCAGAAATCATCTTTAACATAATCATTCCATTCATAATCCTAATCATTTACACGTCAAAATGTTGTTAATAATGATAAAACACTGTTACAGACTCAAAAGATAACCCTAGGGAGAACACACACAGGGAGGGAAAACAAAATGATTAAAAGTTACATTCAAAAAGTTGATTCGACCTTATATAGACCAGCACATTCGCCCAATTGACTTGGTCGAATGTGCAGGTTCGACCGTTTGACATTGGCGAACCAAGACACTACAATATATAACTCTTCCTTCGACCTCCCTGTGTACATTCGACCATTCTGATCCACCTTTGACCGTTCTCTATTCCACATTCGACTGTTCGACATTAAACAAAACATTTGTAATTCTCAATCCAATAGAATTAGTCGCATTATATGCATCTACAAACTCCCCCTCGACTATTGCTTGGATTGCTTGAGTTTTCGCTCATAGTCCATCGTCTTGTTCATAAGCTTGATGCACAATAACATCTTTTGTTCCTTAGTCATCACTGGTTCATGAGTTTGTTTCGGCTTCTTCTTTTTAACCTCCTGAACTTTCACAAACTTCCCCAGTTTCTTGTCAAAGTCACACCCAACATTCACATCCCATGCAAAGGATAAGAATACCACACGTTGTTATTTGCTTGCCTGTTTACTATCCTTTGCTTCGCAATAGATCGGATTATAATAAAGCATTATGATGTCTTCATGCGAAAAGTTGATCAGCCACATAGGATCAAAAATATGAATCTTTTTGAAATCCTTTGCACCATCCTTTAAAACGATAATAGCCTCTGCAGTCTTCCAATCGTAATGCCACCACATGAAATCTTTAGAAAAGTGTTGTGGTATCTGCATCAGTGGAATATGTTTCAACACTTTCGGTGGTTTATACTTTAAAGTCACCTTAGGCATCCCCGTAATATCATCCTTCTCTTTCTTATGGGCAATCCTCTTAGGATATTGTGGGGTAAACACGTCCCATTTTGTCCTGCTCTATCTGGCCATCCTATTTGCAAAGTAACCAACCACATGGTTGTTCACTGAAGCACCAGACATCTTATGTCTGCAGATATCTCTAACAGCCCAATATGGTAATGTCTTGATATCATGGAATCTTTCAAAGTAAAGGATTCCTTTCTCCCATTTCACCACGACACATTTCAGCTGTCTTAAGTACTTCCAGCCGAGAGCTTTTCCTTTAAACAAATCATTGTGAAACTTGTAAAAGCTACCTTGAACTTCTATCTTTGGATGGTTAGCTTCTTTCTCTTTAAGCTTCCTCAAAAGTTCTTTTAAATCGTCAGATTGTTCAGTGTATGGCTTTTGACAATCTGGAAACACTTATTCAACAAACTTCTTACTCTTTTCATTAGCAAGTTTCTCAGCCTGGCTCAACAGCCCATCAGTGAATTCAGGAAATCCAGAATCTTTGTTATTCTTAAAGTATTCTGGATATTCCTCACTAGTGATGTCCTCAATCTCTACCTCTTCAAATACTGGAACGTCTCTATCATCGGAGTGATTACCTGCTTCTTTCTCAGTTATGTTTGGTATCTGATTATCACTCATCAACTCCTCTAGAGTCTTACCAACCTGTTTCACCAGTCCTTCCAATATCTCCTTTGACATGGCTGCAGAAACTTCTCCATCTTCTAAGTCAGGATCGTTGTACTCCAACTCGCATGTCATTCGACTCAAATATCTCAGGAAATTTGCCTGTCATCTCAATCGTCCAAACTCTGTCAGTCAACATCTGGCGATACATGTTCTTGTCATCATCAGATAAAGATCTAATCTTCTCATTCCAAAAGATATTATCATCGTTAACAGTATCACCAGGAGCCTTTGAACTAGATTCTCCTGTGTTCTTTCCCGATCCTCTCTTCTCACACTTATACTTGTCAGTATCATCAACATCATCGTCATCACTATCAGAACTAGCAGAGCTATTACCTTCTCCTGAATCATCTCCTGAACCATCATCATCACCATCATCTTTCTTCTTCTTATTCTTAGGAGCACCACCGGCATCCTCATTTAACTCATCTTCTTCTTCTTCCTCTTCATCAGATGGTTCAAAATCAACTTCCTCCTCATCACGTTCTTTATCTTCTTCTCCAGCTTGTAATCGAGGAGCTTTAGAGTATAAGTCTTTTATCAGATTATCCATACTCTTGTTATTTGCTTTCAGCTTCTTGTTCTCCTCTTTTATAGCAATATACCTTCTAGTGTTTCTCTGCTCTTGTTTCAACAACTTCTTGTTTTCTTTCTAAAGTTGTTTAATCTTAGCTTCCAAAGCTTCATGATTTTCATGTGATGATTCAACAACATCTAACATCTTTCTGTCATTATTTCTCAACTGTTCAATTTCTACTTGTTGCTGATTTATAATCTTCATCATGTCAGCAAACTTCTGGTTAACTGCAGTCATCACATCACTGTCTACAGTAACCTTAGGTGTTGAAGCTTCAGCAACAGGAATCTTTCCTTTCTTTTACTTCTTCAACACTCTATCCAATGCATGATTGAATTCATCAGTTGGTAACTTAGTATGTTCAACAGCAGATGATGTCTTCTGTTTCTTTGCTGCTGGGGATGTGATGGGTGATTTAGAACTAGATGCTGGAGGCAGCTTCTTTCCAGCAACCAGATGCTCAATATCTCTAGCTCTTTTCTCCATCGGCTTCAAAACTTTCTCTTTCTTCTTATACTGTGGTTTCTTTTGTTTCTCACCTGTCTTTGGCGATCCTGCAAAGTCTTCGGATCCCAATCCCAAACCTTCATCTGTCTCATCCAATGCAATATGACTTTTTGTCCTTTGCTCTTCCACAGACTTGTTTAGACTCTCAGACTCACCAGCCACATTGGCCTTGGGCGTGGTGCTCTTTACAGTCTCATTTTCCTAATCCCATCTCTCATCTTCCTGTGTCTCTTCAGAATCAACAGACACTTCATCAACTAAATGTAAACCCTTCTTGGCTACACTCTTCTTTTTTCTAGAAACCTTCTTCTGAGCGGGTTCAGTATCATCTTGTTTCTCTTTTCCTTTCTCTATCTTTGCACCAACGTTCACAACTTGACGCTTTCTCTTAGCAACAGGATCAACTGGACATAAAGGATTATCTTGATCTGAATCACTGTTAGCATGCCTAACTTCATTCTTTCCTGGATCTACATACCCTGGGTTGATCAGATGACCAAGCAAATTCTTGTGAGGTGGTCTTTCATTCAATGGCACACCCTCATAACCCTTCATTCTAACAAGTGTGTTCAGGTTCATGTGATCCTGTACAACAATCTGGGTAGGATCTCTTCTCAACTTCTTATGCTTCTCATAAAGTATCATCTGTATAAATCTCGGATATAACAAAAATTTCTTGTTCTTCAAGCCTCTAAGTGGTTCCAGCATGTGTTCATGTATCATACCAGATACATTGAACGGCTTGTTCAATATAAGAGCAACCATCAAAGAACTGATGCTCTTTCTCATAACGTCATACCCTCCACTCACCGAACCAAATACATGTAACATGACGTGAGCGAGATACTTGAACTGAGGGCATAGCTTCCCTTTGTGTAACGAACCATCAGTTATCGGTCCGTTGTATTTCATTCGTAGGAAGCACTTTCTCTGTTCTATCCATGAAAGTTCTCTTGGATCTGTCTTCTTTTCATCATACAACTTCAATGCCTCTCGGATATCATCTTCAGAAATGATCATAAGCTCCCCCTGAATCGTACTAACCACAGCAGATTCATTGTTCCAGTAGTCCATTCTGGCATTCATCCAGAACTCTTGTTGATGGTCTTTATAAATGATTGCGGGGGTAGCAAGTGCAACTATCACACGGCTTCTTTTCAAGAAATCTACGATGCCGGTGAACTCTTGATGTTTCTTTAAATCTCCCATGAATGCACAGCAGTTGTGCGCCGGTTCAAATGGTAATTCTTCCATCTATTCCTTTCCAGATGCCTGTTCTGAAGATCCAGCGGGAACACTTGCACTTTCCTGTTCATACATTATTAGACTGCAAAACAAATCAAGAAAAAACACGTTAAAAACGGACAAAATAAACAAAACTTGAAATTTTTGATTTTCAGATTCTACATTCGACCGTTCGAAGGTTCGAATGTGAAATCAGAGGTTCGAATGTGGGATTAAAGGTTCGAATGTGAAAAACATTAGGTAAAAGTGTACATTCGACCGTTTATTTCCACTTTCGACCGTTTTGAACATCTACATTCGCCCAAAAAGTCACATTCGGCCGTTTGAATTTGGGCGAAAGAGACTGTTCATCTTCTTTAATATCAAATTTTGATTTGGTTCGTTTTATCATGCCATTTTGATTTGAATACCCTCTAATATGACCGATTCGTCATTTCCAATCAACAATTTCAATTATTATCCATTACTTATGTGTTTTCAATTAAAAACTAGGGTTCGATGGTTTTGAAACATCAATTGATCAATCTGATTAGATTTAAACCTTAGTTTTTGTTCATTCTCCCCCTAAAACACATAAGCAATAAATCCTTATAAAAAATTATGGCAATTAACAGTTAATATTTGTGTTTTGATGTCAGTTAGGGTTCAGTCACAAAATCTATGATTAAGATCTGTGTAGTTAATGATAACCTGCAAATGATATAGCAAAATGATCAGCAAATGAAGACGAACACAATGATATAATTTTTAATGCACGGGCAACAAGATCACTTTATCACAGAATTTTGAAAATTTTGAATATGGAGGTCGAATATGCAGATCAGGTATATATAGGCTCCACATTCGACCGTTTGACTAGGGCGAATGTGAAACTTTTTCCACCTTCGACCCTATATAAAGGTTCGAATGTAGAAAAAGGGTTCGAATGTGAAAATATCACATGAACACTCACATTTGACCGTTTGAAAGGTTCAAATGAGCTGTTAAAATTCCACCTTCGACCCAATGAAGGGGCGAATGAAAATTGGAATTTTTGAAATTTTTACCAAATCTCAAAATTGTGTCCCGTTCAAAATATTTTTCAACTTTTAAGCATCCGACATTCATTATTTCTCATTTAAAGATGACAAAACTTAAATGGTCCATCTAGTCTTAGAAAATCATCATCAACCACCATCAGCTATCAAAAATAAGATAGAAATGTAGAATCTTTTTTATTTTCTAAACTTTTTGTTAAAACACACCAAAAAATCTTTTTGAGTTTCGTATTTTTGACGAGAAATGTAAAGTGCATAAATGTAAAGATAAAGCAGTAAATGATTTGTGATTTTCGGTAAGGGGATCATATCAGTTATTGAGAAATCTGATCACACCGTTGATCTTTTTGATTTATTATCGTTAAAGACAATGTGTGATCCGACAACTGCTAATATTGTGATCCACATAAACTCACATGCAGACTGTTGTGCAATGCTTTAGACTGATACTATTATTTATAGTATAAACTCAATTGTCTGTGGTTCCCACGCACACGACATACTCCCGTATCAAGAAGTAAATGCACAAAGACTCATTGTAACGCGTGATTATGCTTTCGTCATCTGTAATTTACAAGGTATGAGGCACAGAGGTATACAGGTCAGCAAATCAATGCAACAAAGTAACTTGTGCACTCTACCAAGTTGAGGGCTAATATCAATCATGATTTGCATCAATGATTGGATACGATGTAATAGATAATCTTTGATTATCGTCATACATGAAAAGTTCCTCAATTCGGTAACTTTAGGATTTGGCTTTATAGCTCTTTTATAAAGACACCCTGTCTGATCTAGGTCCGTAATGACTTACCACAGAAGATCAGAGAGACTATCCCCAGACAACTAATAACATAACGACCCGAAACCTCCGAATTTTGTACAAATACCTTATCAAACAAAATTACGGTACTAAGACCATATGCCCATGAGGAGTTCATCCACACAACAATTCGTTTGATATGTATGTATCAGGCACGCAGTAATAGGTCTACGAAGCCTATCAACACATCACACAGACTCAGACACACGCCTTATATTGCATTACATTTCTTTAGCATGTGTCAGATCCCCACTGATGTACTATCATTTCCCTTTTTTCTACTGAAAATCATGTTGAGTTTTTCTAATTTTTATGGGTTTTTGACTTTTTCAATGTTTTTGGTTTTTCTGAGAATGAAGTCTACCTAAAACTGTAAAACATATTTTTGGATTTTTGTATTTTTCTGAAAAGCAATAAAAACTAAAAACTAAAAATCAATAAACTGAGGTGGTGATCAGCCTTGTTTTTCTTTTATACCATTTGCTTTTAAAAGATATTCAAACCTTGATTTATCAAAAGCTTTGGTAAAAAGATCTGCACGTTGATAGTCAGTGTTGATTTTGACCATATCGATCAACTCTTTTGCGTAACAATCACGGATAAAATGGTATTTGATCCGGATATGTTTAGCTTTCGAGTGATTTACTAAGTCTTTTGTTAATGCAATTGCGGCTTCATTATCACAGTAAATAGGGTTTTAAGAAATTGCAAACCGTAGTCCACCATCTGTTGTTGTATCCAGAGAACATGTGAGTAGTAGCTTGATGCTGAGACGTATTCAGCTTCACATGTGGATAAGGCAACTGCGGTCTGTTTCTTGCATTGCCAGGTCACGAGCCTGTTCCCCATAAACTGGCATCCAACCGTTGTGGATTTGCTGTCTTTGTCACAGCCACCCCAATCTGCATCACTAAAAGTGATTAGATCAAAATTATCATCATTAGGGTACCATAGTGCTCTCGACGGACAACCCTTCAGATATCTAAGGATACGTTTGACAGCTGGAAGATGACTCTGTTTCGGCTTCGACTGATAATGTGGCAAACATTATATCTGGTCTGGAGGCGGTGAGGTACATCAGAGATCCGACGATTGCTCTGTATGTAGAAGGATCAGTTAGCTCCCCCTTAGCGTCAACACCAATCCTGTGATTAGGTTGTATTGGGGTATCCATCGGCTTTGAATCATCCATCTGGAATCGGCTCAAGACTTCAGAAACATATTTCGTCTGGTGAATAAAGATCCCCGTTGGTCTTTGTTCCACCTTCAAGCCTAAGAAAAACTGCATCTCTCCCATCGCACTCATTTCGAACTTTTCCTGCATAACACGTTCAAATTCTCTGCACAGAAGTTCGTTAGTTGAACCAAAAATAATGTCATCAACATAAATCTGCACTAGAAGCAAGTCATCCCCTGTTCGTTTTGTGAACAGTGTGCAATCTATCAAACCTCGTTTGAATCCTTTTGTCAGAAGATACGTGCTCAGCTCCTCATACCATTGCCTTGGAGCCTGGTGCAACCCGTAAAGAGCTTTGTTTAGAACATAGACCTTATCCCGGTGAATAGGATCCTCAAAGCCTGGTGGTTGACCAACTTAAAATTCCTCCTTGACCACTTTGTATGTGCGTAGGATCGTCTAAACAACAAAGATAATGATCAAACAAGTTCAATTCAGGTGCGTAATCCCTGAATTGATCACAAAATGATAATAAAACTAACAAAACGCAGAAATCATCATTAACATAATCATTCCATTCATAATCATAATCATTTACATGTCAAAATGTTGTTAATAATGATAAAACACTGTTACAGACTCAAAAGATAACCCTAAGGAGAACACACATAGGGAGGGAAAACAAAATGATCAAAAGTTACATTCAAAAAGTTGATTCGACCTTATATAGACCTGCACATTCGCCCAATTGACTTGGTCGAATGTGCAGGTTCGACCATTCGACATGGGCGAACCAAGACACTACAATATATAATTCTTCTTTCGACCTCCCTGTGTACATTCGACCATTCTGATTCACCTTTGACCGTTCTCTGTTCCACATTCGACCGTTTGACATTAAACAAAACATTTGTAATTCGCAATCCAATAGCATTAGTCGAATTATATGCATCTACAATAGAATTGGCTATGGGTGGCAAAATGGGTAGGTTGGGTGGGTTTGGTTGTTGGGTCAGGATGGGTTTGGATTAGGATGGGTATGGGTCAAGATGGGTAGATTAAAAAAATGGGTTAGGATGGGTTGGGTCAGGATGGGTTTGGGTCTGGATGGGTTTGGGTATGGATGGTTTGGATTAAGATAGGTTCACATTAAAATAAATTAAAATTTAAAAAAAAATAGCAATAAAAAATTTAAAAAGTAAATAAAAAAAACAAAAAAAAAAACAAATATAAACTTAAATATAAAATTTTAGGGGATCTGAAGTATTTCATTTTGAACCGGACCGGTTCAACCCTATCGGGCTGGAAAATAACCCGGACCGTTACGACCCGGCCAGGCCGGGTAGCGACCAGAACTGTTTCGATCTAACCCGTCCCGTAGCGACCCGAACCGTTTCGACCCGGCCGTTTCAACCTGACCCGTCCCGTTTCGACTCGGCCGGGCAGGTAGGTAGCGACCCGAACCGTTTCAACCCGGTCGGGCTCGGTAAAGAACCAGACCGTTTCGACCCGACAAGACCGGTAGCGACCCAGACCGTTTCAACCCGACCGGGCCCGGTAACGACCCAGACCGTTTCGACTTGACCCGTCCCGTAGCGACCCGAATTGTTTCGACCGGGCCGGGCCCGGTAGCGACCCGGACCGTTTCGACCCGGCCGGGCCCGGTAGCGACCCGGACCGTTTCGACCCGGCCGGGACCGGTAGCGACCCGGACCGTTTCGACCAGACCGGGCCGGTAGCGACCCGAACCGTTTCGACCCGACCGGGCCCGGTAGTGACCCGGACCGTTTCGACCCGACCAGGCCCGGTAACGACCCAGACCGTTTCGACCTGACCCGTCCCGTAACGACCCGGATTGTTTCGACTTGGCCGGGCCCGGTGGCGACCCGGACCGTTTCGACCCGGCCGGGCCCGGTAGCGAACCGGACCGTTTCGACCTGACGGGACCGGTAGCGACCCGAACCGTTTCGACCCGACCGGGCCCGGTAGCGACCCGGACCGTTTCGACCCGACCAGGCCCGGTAACGAACCAGACCGTTTCGACCTGACCCGTCCCGTAGCGACCCGGATTGTTTCGACCGGGCCGGGCCAGGTAACAACCCGGATCGTCTCAATTGGCCCGGGCCCGGTAGCGACCCGGACCGTTTCGACCCGGCTGGGCCCGGTAGCGACCCGGACCGTTTCAACCCGACGGGACCGGTAGCGAACCGGACCGTTTCGACCCGACGGGACCGGCAGCGACCCGAACCGTTTCTACCCGACCGGGCCCGGTAACGACCCGGACCGTTTCGACCCGACCGGGCCCGGTAACGACCCTGACCGTTTCAACCTGACCCATCCCGTAGCGACCCGGATTGTTTCGACCCGGCCGGGCCCGGCAGCGACCCGGACCGTTTCGACCTGGTCGGGCCCTGTAACGACCCGGGCCGTTTTGACCCGACGAGACCGGTAGCGGCCCGGACCGTTTCAACCCGACCGGGCTCGGTAACGACCCGGACCGTTTCGACCCGACCGGGGCCGGTAACAACCCAGACCGTTTCAACCTGACCCGTCCCGTATCGACCCGGACAGTTTCGACCCGGCCGGCCCGGTAGCGACCCAAACCATTTTGACCCGACCGATCTCGTTTGCAACCTGGACCGTTTCGACCCGACCGGGCCTGTCAACAACCAGACCATTTCGAACCGAATGGGCCGGTCAACAACCCAGACCGTTTGGACTCGATTAAACCTGCTAACGACTCGAACCGTTTCGATGAGGTTGGTCTCGTTAACGATTCGTGTTGTTTCGACATGGTCGTCCGTTAACGACCCGAACGATTTCAAACCGACTGGGTTATCAACAAATTCAAAAGATATATTTTTTTGTTTTTAGTGACATTGATTTTTACGAGGCACCAACACTTTTGGTGTTGGGTGAGTTTTAATTCAAATTTGTATATGATTATCTAATAATACCTATCCTGACCCATTTATTTTTTTTGACATACCCATCCTGACCCACTTACTTATTTCCTAGAATTAAAATTACCCATCCTAACCCCCTTGAAAATTATACTAAACCCATTTTAACCCACAAGGTCAAATTTTAAACCCAAAACAACCCAAACTCAACTAGATGGGTTGAAATTGCCAGGTCTAGAATTGGCTGATGGGAAGCCTGTCGAGGTAACCCATATACATCGTGACTGTAAGCTCGAATTGGATGGGCAAATGTTTGCCATCAACCTCCTACCTATCACCCTAGGTAGCTTTGACCTCGTGGTTGGCATGGACTGGTTGTCCAAGCAACACGCTGAAATTCTCTGTCAGGAGAAGATTGTTCGTATCCCCCTCCCAAGTGGAGAACTTTTATCTATTCAGGGTGATCGTGGTGGTGCCATGGTGGGCATCATCTCATTTTTGAAAGCCCAAAAAAGTATCCGTAAGGGCTGTCCAGCCATTTTGGCTAACATATCTGACACTCGAGCTGAAACTGAAACTAGGATTGAGGACATCTCAGTAGTCCTAGATTTCCCAGATGTTTTCCCAGAAGAATTACCTAGACTTCCATTCGTTCGTCAAGTGGAGTTCAAAATTGATCTTACACCTGGAGCAGCTCCAGTTGCACGCGCACCATATCGCCTTGCACCAGGCAAATTTCAAGAACTATCTACCCAACTCCAATAGCTATTGGATATAGGCTTTATTAGACCTAGTTCTTCGCCATGGGGAGCTTCAGTTCTATTTGTTAAGAAGAAAGACGGGAGTTTCCGCATGTGTATCGATTATTGGGTATTGAACAAAGTGACGGTTAAGAACCGCTACCCTTTGCCTCGTATTGATGACTTGTTTGACCAGCTGCAAGGGTCGAGCTTCTATTCTAAGATTGACTTGAGGTCCGGATACCATCAGCTGAGAGTCCGAGAGGAGGATGTGGCGAAGACAGCTTTTCGAACTCGTTATAGGCATTATGAGTTTTTGGTGATGCCATTTGGGCTAACCAATGCACCGGCTGTGTTCATGGATCTAATGAACCGGGTGTGCAAGCCTTATTTGGACAAATTCATCATAGTGTTCATAGATGACATACTGATTTATTCCAAGAGCAGGGAAGAGCATGAGCAACACCTGCCGCTGATCTTGGAACTTCTGAGAAATGAGCAGTTATATGCAAAATTCTCTAAATGTGACTTTTGGATTCGAGAAGTCCAATTTCTTGGACATGGGTTAATGAGGCAGGAATACATGTCGATCTCGCCAAGATTGATGCTATTAAAAAGTGGGAGGCTCTTAAAACTCCCACAGAGGTGCGCCAGTTTCTTGGTATTGCGGGATATTATCGCAGATTCATTGAGGGATTCTCTAAGATCGCTCAACCCCTCACTGTTTTGACACAGAAGGGTATTACCTACAAGTGGGGAGATGCCCAAGAATCTGCTTTTTAATTATTAAGGTCGAAACTTTGCAGTGCACCTATACTATCAATACCTGAGGGTACAGAGGACTTCGTGGTGTACTGTGATGCGTCTATCCAAGGGTTAGGGTGTGTGCTGATGCAACGTGATAAGGTGATCGCGTATGCCTCACGGCAATTAAAGGTTCATGAGAAGAATTACACCACCCACGACTTGGAACTGGGAGCAGGGGTTTTTGCTCTAAAGATCTGGAGGCATTATCTCTATGGGACGAAGTGCACAATCTTCACTGACCACAAGAGCCTCCAACACATATTCGATCAAAAGGAGCTGAACATGCGACAATGTCGATGGGTCGAGCTTCTGAATGATTATGACTGTGCCATCAAGTATCATCCAGGGAAAGCTAACGTAGTAGCTGATGCCCTCAGTCGTAAGGAAACGAAACTTAAACGAGTGCAAGCCTTACAACTTACCATTCATTCTAATCTTCCTAATAAGATACGTGAAGCCCAGGGCGGGGCCTTGAAAGAAGAAAACATCGGGCTTGAAACATTACATGGTGCTGATAAGCACTTGGAACTAAAGACATATGGTCTTCGATACTTTATTAATCAAGTCTGGATACCACGTTTTGGGGATCTCAAACAACTGGTGCTTGATTAAGCTCACACCTCTCGATATTCGGTGCATCCTTGTTCAGACAAGATGTACCAAGAACTTAAAACTCTTTACTGGTGGCCAAACATGAAAGCTGAAATAGCCACTTATGTTAGTAAGTTCTTGACTTGCGTGAAGGTTAAGATTGCATATCAGAAACCTTCAGGCCTACTCCAACAACCAGAAATCCCTATGTGGAAATGGAACGGGATTTCTATGGATTTTATCACAAAGCTTCCTAGGACGCCAACAGGCCATAACATGATTTGGGTTATCATGGATCGTTTAACCAAATCGACACACTTTCTAGCAATAAAGGAAACGGACTCACTAGAGAAACTTGCAAATCTCTACGTCAAGGAGGTAGTCTCTAGGCATGGGGTTCCTACTTCTATTATATCTGATCACGATGCGCGATTCACTTCTCATTTTTGGACTACTTTCCAAAACGCTTTGGGAACTCGCTTAGATATGAGCACAGCCTATCACCCACAAACGGATGGACAGAGTGAACGTACTGTCCAAACATTGGAAGATCTGCTACGAGCGTGCGTGGTGGATTTTGGCAATAGTTGGGATAAGCACTTGCCTTTGATTGAATTCTCGTATAACAATAGTTACCACACTTCGATACAGTATGCGCCTTTTGAGGCACTTTATGGACGCAAGTGTAGGTCTCCCATCTGCTGGACTGAGGTTGGGGATAGCCAGCTAACAGGTCCCGAACTCGTGAATGAAACTTCCGAGAAGATAGTGCAAATCAGAAACCAGATGGCTGCTGCTCGAGATCGACAGAAAAGTTACGCTGATAAGTGTAGGAAACCTTTGGAGTTCCAGGTTGGGGACAAGGTTCTATTGAAGGTGTCACCTTGGAAGGGGGTGATACGCTATGGAAAACGGGGAAAATTGAACGCACGATACGTTGGACCATTCGAGATTGTCGAAAGGATTGGTCTGGTAGCTTACAAGTTAAACTTACCTAATGAACTCAGTGGAGTGCACAATGTATTCCACGTATCAAACCTAAAGAAATGCCTATCGGATACGACCCTGGTAGTGTCACTGGAGGAGATCCAGGTGGACGACCAGCTGCGATTCATGGAAGAACCAGTGGAGATTCTTGAGCAAGGCGTCAAGAAACTCAGAAAAAGCACTATACCTATTGCAAAGGTACGATGGAATTCTCGTCTAGGACCGGAATATAAGTGGGAGCGCAGGGATCGGATGCGGCTCAAATATCGACACCTCTTTACTGAACCTGAAACTGTACATAGATCAAACGCGGAACATAACGCAGCTCTTTCAAAGTGAATTTCGGGCGAAATTCCTTTCAACTTGGGGATGATGTGACATCCGAGAACCAAGGACACATTTTTCTAGCTGGCTTTATTGTTTACTTGCTGAATTTCGGGACGAAATTCTTTTCTACTTGGGGATGATGTGATACCCCGCATTTTCAAGTTAACACTTCTTACTGAACTCTAGTTAACATACATATTCATACGTGGTTAAATACTTAACTAGGGTTAGTTAAGAAGGCCTAACATATGTTAGATGATATTAACATATGTTATAAGTAGGAAAATCCTTGTTTTGTCACACACACGGGTCCTGTATCCCGAACGTTGGTGATTTATCTGGAAAATATAATAATAGGTACAATTGAATTATGATGAACGTGATGTTTCATGTTTATGTGGAGTACATGCTTATGTGAATTATCGCTTGATTGAAAGTTAATATGTAAACCATGCAAATTACGTGCACCCTATGATCAATGTGTTATGAGATGATAAAAACAATGGTTTTTATACAAGATAGGATGATTATATTATTGGGTCCAGTATTGGGCTAAAACATGATTAACGGGTCCAATTAGTGGACTAAAAGGGCCCTAAAACATAATTGCTTGGGCAACAAGCCAAGCCTTCTTATAATTAGGTGACAAAAAAAAACATATAAACCATAACCCTACATCAATCTTTAAGGACTCTTTCATTGAAAGGCATGCATATATATATATATATATATATATATATATATATATATATATATATATATATATATATATATATATATATATATATATATATATATAAATCGCATGACACATGTTTGTAGGAGTTCTTGAATGTTCATTGTGATTTGATGATGATGATTGTTGTTAGTAATCATTGAGATTTGATTTGGATCATTCACGTGCAACCTAAGGTGAGTTTCACTACTTTTTCTCAAAAGCATGCGTCTCGGGTTGAGACAACTTTGGTAAACGTTTTCTAGTCCAGTTTGGGACTACTCAGGTTTTGACTCCTTGTGTGTCGGGATTATGATTCCTTGTGTTCGGGTTTTGATCAGTTTAAAACTTATTGGTCCTTTGTGAACTAAACACTCTATAATTTGGAAAGTCCTTGCATATTATTGGGTTAATCGCTGGAGGCGAACGGGGTATTAGTTGATAGCGCTATTAGGTTGTGCAGCAACCTCATGCCTGAGGTGCTTTGGTCACGGGCATGAACTTTTGACCACATTTGAGAACTGGTGTTGATAGACACTAGTTATTGAGGCAAATTATTATATTACTGAATGTGTCCAAATAATAATGTTTAGTTGCAATGAGTGGGTTAGCTACCCCTGACATGCTTAAACTGATATCACTTGAACATTTTGGTCTGGAGGACCTACGCTTTTATTTTGGATACGTGGTTTTGGAAACCAACGCATTTACCTACTCATTTACTTTACTTTGTGAACTCACTAACTTTATGTTGATACACGTTAGCATGCTTTTGCAGGTAACTAGGTATGGAGCAAAAATAGGGCATGCATCATGTTATGTCTTGGGATTAAGAACACATAAACTACTTTTAAGTATTTAACTATTTACTTATGGTTTTGGGCGCGGTGTTTTGCGCAGACTTTTATTTAACTGTTTTGTTATTTCTCTTCCGCTATACTTAAATTGGTTTGGTTAAAACTTTTAAACTTGGTTTTACAATAACAAACTAAATGGTTTGGGCATTTAGAGTCATTCATGTGACTTATGGCTATGGGATCCTGGTTTGTCATGCGCCTCACGGTATAAACCCCGCAGTGGAAATTTGAGGGTGTGACAAACATAAAGTCAGGTCTAGAAGCAGTTAAGTACATGAGTGAAGCAATCATTACCCGGTACTAAGTGGGGTCGACATATTTATCGCTTTTGGTATCTGGACCGAGACCGTGGTTGACTGGTTGACTGGTTGACTGGTTGACTGGTTGACTGGTAGAGGAGTATGATAAGGTGTGCAATTATTCATCTTGAAACGAGTCAGGATGTCATGCACATACTTGGTTTGATGGATAAACATTCCATCTCCCATCTGATCCACCTGTAGACGAAGGTAGAATTTTAACTCCCCCATAGCACTCATCTTGAATTTCCTTTTCATGACCTGCTAGAATTCCTTACACAAGTCTTCATTTGGTGTCCCGAAGATGATGTCATCAACGTACACCTGTACCAACAGAAAATCTTCTCCTTTTCTTGAGATGCTCCCGCCTTTGGCGCCAGCAAAATTCACGTAACCTCCATCACATTTCATAAATTCAATCAACAATCTCAACTCCCCTGTCATATGCCTGGAGCAGGCGCTATCAACATACCACCAGTTGATAACCCTCCTCAGCAGCTCCTGCATTCACTAAGCTGTGAAACTCTTGGGTTGTTCCATTTTGTTAGGATTTGAGTATGTTTGTTTTGATATATTTAGAAGAAGATGAGAATTGAATGATGTAAGTAAATATGGAAAGTGCAGCGGAGTGATAAACAATAATAAAAAAAATAGGAATAAATGTTTTCTTTAATCGAAAGCTTTCATTAACTGAAAGATTACAATCAATAAAAGTACTCCTCATCAGCCTGATCACACAGTGATTGTTTGTCTGAGAGAATGTTTGTGTGTGTGATGCAATAGAACAGTACAAGCACTGTTCTATTTATAGACAAATCTAAACCACTGGTGACTTGTGCTGACGTCACCTAAGATAGTGACCTCTAACAGAATAACAACATAAAACATCTGCCCTATACAAACTACTGTTGTATTACAAAACACTGTAAGGTAAACTACTGTTGAGGGAAAACTCTGATGGTCTTGCAACATCTGTTGGAGTCTAAGTGCTGTTGACTCCAACAAACCTTTAGTCTTCAGTACTTGATCAGCAGTTGTTCTTCATCAGACCTTTGGTCAGCAGTTGTTCTCTATCAGTTGTTATCTAGCAGTCCTTTGTATCAGCAGTTGTCATAGCAGTTGTTTGGATGGAACAGTTGTTAGGGTCAGCAGTCTTTTAGGAAGAGTATGTTGTAAAGACTGTTTATTTGTGTGGATCAACTGTTAGTATATTTTGGCTTTTCAATCATCTGTTCTTCTCCAGGTCAGCAGACCCAACGATCTCCCCCTAGAACAGATGATGCCAAAACTAAGCTTTATTCTTCATCTTTATTTCTCATCAGACTTTCTCTGATTTGTCCTTTGAATTGTAGTTCAAAGTCCAAAGCAAATAGGTCTTCTGCATCTCTTTCAAGCTCAAGGTTCAGCAGTGATTGGAGGTCATCTGTACACAGGCTATATGCATCATCCATGCTTAGGTTTTGAGCTTTTCCATCTGACCTGAGCAAAGTCAATTCATGGGTGTCTTTATTGACCTTCCATTTTAGAATTTTTTAGTCAGAGGATTTGCTGAGGTGCACTTTTATTCTTGATGAGTTTGGTAATGGAGGTCTCCCAATGAGTTCTCTGAGCTTATCAGTAGTGGGATCTGAGAAAAAGTGTACTTGATTGAAGAGGCCCTCCTTTATATAAGTATCAGCAAACTTCTTCTAATCTTCTTCAGACATTTCTTTCTGTTTCTTGAATTGTCTTCTAGCAGTAGCTGATAGATCAGAAGTATTCAGTAAGCTGTCTAATGTAAAAGCCTGTTGAGGTCTCTTCATCTGTGGTTCATCAGAGTAGACAGGTTTTCTGGGTAAGCTAGGATCTTTCTTCCTGTTTTCTTCCTGTCTCTTGTATGTTTCAACCAACCTCAACTCAGACTATCTTGCAACTGACCTCATCTCCCCATAGTCAGCAGCCACAATTTTTTGTCTCATTCTCTTAAACTTCAAGGCTCTGGCTGGATCTCTGCCTTTACTAAAATCAGGGGCAGAGACTTTAGCTGGGGGATTTTTGGCCAACTCTTTAATTCTTAAGAGTTCTTCTTTATGTGCATGAGTGGTCCAGCCTGCAAACTGTTTCTTGTTTGCTTTATAAGGCATGGTTGCCAAGATCTGTTCAAGAGTGATTCCCTAACCTCCCATTCCATGTCACTGCTAAGAGGCATGGCAGACATGGAGTTGCTCAGGGTCTTAGCAAAATCTTCAATCCTTCTCAATTTGCTAAGCTCTGCTGAATGGATGCCCTGAGCTGTCTTGTCATCCTTCCCTTTGCATTTCTCTTTAATGATGGCATCTGCCTGTTCAGCCTTGTATTTTAGATATGTGTCTATATTTAGGGGAACAGGAAAATGTGGAAGAAAAGGGAAAGATCTTTCAAATGGTTGTTCAGTATTATAGAAGGATTGCTTTTCCCCCTTTAGTAGATCAAGTTCAAGGGATACTGAACAGCCAATGGTGTAATGGTTGGTGGTGGTCTATGGGATGTGAGTTGTGAAGTGTGTGGTGAAAATGATGAAAGTGGAATGGCTGATATAGGTGTGGATTGTGTAGTTGAAGTGGTGAGTGGTGATGTGTGTATGTTTTCATCCTGTACAACAAAGTTTGATTTCCTCTTCCTTTTGTACAAGATTTTTGGTGATGGTGGTGTAGAAGCAGTGGTGGTGTTAACATTTGTTGGCACCTTAGTAGGACCAGCAGATGTTTGGGATTTAGGTGGTGATGTGGTTGTAGGTTCAGATGTAGGTTTGGTGATAGTGATGACAGGCTCAGATGTTGTGGTGGTATCAGTGGTTTGGGTAGCAGCAGTGGTTTTGACAGCAGTGGATTTAACAGTCAGTTTGGATGGTGGTTGTCTGACATGTTTGGCAGGCATTTTCTTCCTTTTAGAGGAACCCACATCTTCAACTTCCTGTTGTTGTTCCCTTTTCTGTTTTAGCAAAAACTCTGCCTTCACTTCCAAAGTGTCAGCCCTCTTTTGCTTATCTTCAGTAGATTTTTCAGCTTCTTCATTAGCAGAGTTGTCCACTTCTTTACCTTTGCTGGTTTGTTGTTGTTGTGGTGCTGTTTGAGTAGACCCTGGTTTGTTGGCAGACTTTGATTTACCTTTTTGTGAAGGTGGACAACCAAAGGGATCTAGCTTTGGCAATCTATCTCTGCCACTCTCCCCCTTTTTGGCATCATCAGCTGTGAATTCATCATCATCTTCATCTTTGAGAATGGTGGTAGGGGCAGAGCCAGTGGTCTTCAGCAGATGGTCTTTAATGGCCTGAATATCTGCATGGGTATCTTTGTACCTAGCATTTACCATGTTTCTGATTTCAGCCATGTAAGTTTCATGAGTCTGATCTGCTAGTTTTCTGTGAGCTATGATGATGGGAGAAACAGATTTCCATAGCTCACTAGCAATATCAGCTGTGGATGGTTGACTCTTGGAGAGAGTAGCAAAGGATTCCAATATTAGCTTGATATCAGATTTGATATCAGCAACAGAGGTTTCAATGGTTTGGACTCTGGCCATCAATTCTTGGTACTTTAACTCATCACCTAAGTTAATAGGATCATCTGAATTCGTACCAGTGGTAGTTTTAACTGATTCAGTCCTAGGAGGTGAATCCAATGGATGAGAACCAGATGCTCCTTTTTCTTGGTTCTGGGGACTTCCAACTGATTTTGGGGACACTATAGTGGCCTCATCAGTTGTTGCCTTCAAGGGAGTCTTAGTTATGTAACCATTGTCCTGGTGTGAGACAATGGTCTCTACATCAGTAGTGGCTGCTCCACTTGAAAACTCACCTAGAGTTGCATTGAACTCTAGGGGTGTAACCTCCTCTTCTGCTTGTGGGATGGTTGATTGAATTTCCTCAGTCCCAGTCACTTGTGGAGGTATACTCTCATTGATAGGTGAAAGAGAGGAACTGGGATTTTCCTGAGTTTTATCAATAGCCTCAAACAGAGGTTGCATGGTCTGTTGAACATATGATGGTGAAGGTGGAGGAGTAAAAAGAGAATTAGCCCTGGGACAGGGGCTTGTGAACATATGGCCAAGTGACTCAAATGTATCACGATGTGGTTCCCCTTGGCTTACAACATGATCCTTTTGTGAGGATGCATGAGGAATTTGGACAGGTTGAGATATTTCCAACTGTTGTGAGGAAGTAACAACAGTGGTTTCTAGTTGCTTTTGTGTTGCAACAGAGTTATCTTCTGGTATCTCATCTTCCAGAAGTCTCTTTTGTGGTTGAGTGGTGGTTTTTGTGGATGGACGTTTTCTTTGGGAAATGGCTGGTGTGGGTTTCACAGCACTGGATGTAGTGCCATGATCACCAGGAGCAGTGGGCTCAACAACAGAGGTTTGGACAACAGTTGTTGTCTTAGTCCTCTTTGTTTGTGTTTTGGAAACTTTTGACACTTTTGATACTTTTTTCTTGGGTGTTTGAACCCAACATTCTTGTGAAAGTTTCATCAGTTAGACTCTTCATTTGCATAGACTCACCCTTTTTAAAAACTTTTTCAGGTAAAACCTTTTGAAGGATTACACTTAAAATTCTTGGGTAAATTAGAAAAGCATTATTAGACCCAGACTTTATGGCTTTCACATTTGACACTAAGTCCATAAACAGTCCCTGGGATAGATTGAAGTTAGAATCTGACAACATAGCATAACCCAAGTACTGAATCCTCAATGGGATTTCATTAAAGGAAGTGGACTTAGCGGAGACACAGAGAAGGAGGGTATGGAAGTAGAAACTCAGCATTCAACCAGAATTCTTGGAGAGTATCAAGATAGATAGGTGTAACATCGCAAAATTTTCCCCAAAATTTTAATACATAAAAAGCCCTTATATATATATATATTTTTTTTATTACACCTTTATCATTAATATTATACAAATGTGCCTAAGTCTTTATTTATCCTAACTCACAACTTATATACATACATAAATGTATATAAATAATAATAATAATAATATGATTCTAAATTCTTTTTTTTCACATACAAGATTTTTTTTTTAAAGCCTTGAGTCAAATAGTCAAAGTCCTAGTCAAAGTCTTAGTCAAACAGTCAAAGTCTTAGTCAAATAGTCAATTCATCATAAAACCTTACTTTATGGTGTTGACCAATTTTAATGGCTATTTGACTCCAAAACTAGTATAAAAACCCACCTATGACCCATTATACTTTGCACCTCTAAATCGATTGTTTCAATCCGATTAAACTTTCCCTCATACCTTTCTTCTATAGTCTATTACTTCTACAATTGAAGCTTTGATTATAAGCTCTTGTAATTGGCGAATTGGAAGCTTGATATTCTTTCTTTTTCGTTTTCTTCAATTTGGACTAGCTACGTTGTTGAGTCTTTGGGATTCGCCTCGCATACATTCACAACACATTATTCTATTTTTTTTACGAGACATAGCATTTTGCAAAGGTGAGTTTTACATAGCCCCTTTTCTATTTATCACCGTTTTTGGGGTGAAACATGTTACAACATTATTTATGCAATTCAATCATCAATGTGTCTATGTGTTTTTCTATGTTGCATTATGTCTTGAACATGACTAGGGTAAGCACAATTCTAGCATAAACATTCATCAGCCAAACGGTATACATTGATAGATCTATTGGACTGACAATCCCACCCGGATACGTACCTCCTACAAAGGTAGCGTGGGTGTTTGTTACTACAATATAAACGAGTGAACCATGAGTGTATGGGATGTACCACAATACAACAGTCACAAGGTTGATTATGCACTCGATTTACTTCTAGTATGTTTTCGCATATGGACTAGATTCCCATGACACATGAATTGCACAACAATTTTATTCGATTATCAAAACCTATGTAATTCTCACTAACTTTTGTTGACCCAAAATATTTTCAACTTAACATGTTTCAGGTTCTACTTGCTTGAAGAATTGCTTGAAGATGTGTGCATAGTTTTACTCAATTTGATGTACAAATTCTTGTAGAACAATTGTATGTAAATTATTTAAATCATTTAATGAAATTTATTATTCACCATGAGCTACTGAACAATCATCACTACGTGACATCCCGATGTTTCCGCCATCGGTTGGGGTGTTACAATAGGGTCGTCAGCGGTTAGGATTGTCAAGTATTTGGATTTTAAGATGATGTCGATGGTGGAATGGAATGGAGTATTTTCATCTGTTTTTACCAGATATGGGAGATAATTGTGGGTGGCTTTAGCTTGAAGATCCATTGTAATGGATTCCGAAGGTGAGAGTGAATGGAATTTGATTAAGGGTTTGAAAATGAAGAAGGCGGTTTCAGTATTTTGAATACAATGAGACAGTGTAACGACTGTTGTGATAAAACAGGGTTTTATAGGCTCTGGTGAAACCGCTGATGTGGCCAAAACTCTGCTTGTAGGAGCAGATGTGGCAAACATCTGATGGTTAAACATCTGGTGGGGGACAGCTGTTTTGGCAAACAGCTGATGCAAACGGCTGATGCAAACAACTGTTTTTTTTTATGATAGATATCTGTAAATATATATAGATATGGATAATAAAACAGTTGTTTTATCTGATCAGAGGTTTTGAAACAGATTTTTCAACCTAACAGTGGATAAAATGGATGAAACAGTAGTTGTTTTATCTTTAACAGATTTTTCAACCAAAAGCTATTTTTTAAGGATGAATTTTGATTTTCTGAAACATTTTAATGCTATATTAAAAACATTTGTGTTGTTTAATCCATGTTTAGCATACCAATTCTAGAAATCAGATTTGTAAAGGTACATGTGTCTAAAGCTTTTGTCAACACATTTGTCAACTGATCCTCTGTTGGAACATGGTGCAGAGAAATCAAACCTTTTTCATAGCTATCTCTGACAAAATGATGTCTGATGTCAATGTGTTTGGTAGTGGAGTGAGAGACTGGATTTTTGATGATATTTTCAGCAGCTTGACTATCCAACATGAGTGGAGTCTGTAATGCAGTTATCCCAAAATCCAGCAATTGATTTTGAAGCCACATGAGTTGGGCTGTACAACTTGCAGCAGCAATGTATACAGCCTCAGCTGTTGAGGTGGAAACAGCTGCTTGCTTTTTGCTTTTCCAAGAGACTAAGGCATTCCCAAGAAATTGGCACCCTCCTGATGTAGACTTTCTTGTGGTGTGACAACCAGCAAAATCACTATCTGAATAACCAGGCCCTTGGTGCTTGCTTGAGTCCATACAATGCTTTATTAAGCTTGTAGACATGATCAGGATGGAATGTGTCTTCAAAACCAGGTGGTTGATATACATAGACTTCCTCCTGAATTTTGCCATATAGGAAGGCACATTTGATATCCATCTGATACACCTTGATGTTGTGGTTGACAGCAAAGGCTAGAAAGAGTCGGATGGCTTCTAACCTTGCTACAGGAGCAAAGGTTTCATCATAGTCTATTCCTTCTTCTTGTCTGAAGCCTTGAACCACGAGCCTGGCTTTATTCTTGACAACAATACCCCTTTCATCAGTTTTGTTTTTGACGACCCACTTTGTACCTATTGGACAAACATCCTTAGGCAGTGGTACAAGTTCCCATACTTGTTGTCTTTTGAACTGAAGGAGCTCTTCTTGCATAGCTTCTACCCAACTGTTGTCTTTTAGTGCCTCTTGGTACTTGACAGGTTGTGTGAGAGATAGGAACCCTACAAAAAGACAGATATTGGAGGATTGACTTCTTGTTAGCACACCCTCTCTGATGTTGCCAATGATCTGGTCTGGTGGATGAGCTCTTTGGTAGATTAGATCTCCCTGATATGGTATGATGGCATTTTGAGGTGAAGGACAGAGGTTTGGTGACTCTGTTGTTATAACATCTGTTTGCACTTCTGTAGTGCGATCAGATGTTTGAAATGGAAGTGGGGGAATGGGTCCAAGTGGTGTAAAACTGGACTGACTTTTGTCAACAGATGTTTGACTTTTGTCAACAGATGATTGTACAGTGGTTGTGAGAGGTGAAGCAGTGGTTTGAGGGTAAGACTGGCCAACAATGGTTGACTCAGTTGTGACAGAGGTTTGACAGTTGTTTTGAACAGCTGCTTCCTCTGATGCAGAAGAGATTTTATAGTGACTGTGGATCACAACATCTGTTCTGTAATCTTGTTGTGGAGACTGTGGACTACCTGCATTGTTAGTTTTAACAGTGATATCTTCAAATTTGAATTTATCTAAATCAAACAATTCAGCAGGATTTGCTGGGATTTTTAGGGATGAAAGTTCATTGAATTTTACATTCAGAGTTTCTTCTATTGTCTTGTTCTTTGTGTTAAACACTTTATAGGCCTTGGCAGTAGAAGAACATCCCAGAAAATAACCACAATCTACTTTGGCTGTAAATTTTGAAATGGAATCTTTGAGATTTAAGATGAAACATGGGCAGCCAAAGATTTTGAAAAATGAAATTAATGGTTTGATTTTGAACAAAATTTCATAAGCAGTTTTTTGATGTCTTGGGTTGATCAAAACTCTGTTTTGAGCATAGAAAGCAATGATTACAGCTTCTGCCCAGAAGGACAGTGGCAAACCAGAGTCTGCTAGCATGGTTCTTGCAGCTTCTATAAGAGTTCTATTTTTCCTCTCAACCACCCCATTTTGCTCTGGTGTTCTTAGGATGCTGTACTGCCTCACAATCCCTTTTGACACACATAAGTCATCCAACTCCTTATTTTTAAACTCTGTTCCATTGTCACTTCTAAAGACTTTTACTGACAAGTCATATTGTTTTTCAACTTTGGTGACAAATTCCTTCAAAATACCTGCAGTCTCATCCTTATAATGTAAAAAGTAAGTCCATGTAAACCTAGAAAAATATCAACTATGACAAGACAAAATCTTTTTCTTCTTAGACTCATGATTTTAACAGGGCCAAACAAGTCCATGTGCAACAATTGTAGACATTGACTTGTTTTGGACTCATCAATGGATTTGTAAGAGCTTTTATGTTGTTTTCCTTTTAAACAGGAAACACAATGCTCATCACATTTGAATTCTTTTGATGGTAAGCCTCTGACAAGACTTTGTTTGGAGAGTGTGTTGATAGTTTGAAGGTTGGTATGACCCAGTCTCCTATGCCACAATTCTGTCTCCTTTGTGGAGGCAGCAGAAAACAAACAGACATTTGCCATAGGATTGTCCTTTAACATATCAACAACATACACATTGCCACTTCTATGAGAAACAAGTTGTGCTTTGCTCTCAGCAATGATGGTATCAATCTTTTTCACCACTTCTGGCCCAATAATCTTACAAGTTTTCTTTGTGAAGAATGAGCCATAACCTTTGTCACTCATTTGTGAAACACTAAGGAGATTAAACTTGAGATTATCAATAAGATTGACATTTTCAAACTTGAGTTTCCCAGCTTATACAGTCCCTGAACCCAACACCTTACCTTTTGAATCATTTCCAAAGGATATATCACCCCCTCCATGAGCTAAGAAGTCCAGAAGAAGGGCTCTACATCCTGTCATGTGCCTGGAGCCTCCACTATCTACATACCAAAGACTATCTAAACAAGCAGAAGCTCCCTGCATAGCAGTAATGGATTAGTTTTGGTGAGTGTCCAAAGCCAGGTTGGCTTTGGATGGGTCCTCAGACTTTTCAGACTCAACTGTTGCTGACCATTTGCAAGTGCTTGAATGTCAACACTTGGGGCAACAGTTGTTTGATCACTTCCAGACAGATGATAATACCCATAGGGATTTCTGTTCACTCTTGGTTTAGAAGGTCTTTTTGGCTCCTCATAAACATGTGACAGATTATGACATGGTGGTTGTCCATATCCTCTTGGGTACTTTCTTGTGGGTGGAGCATCTGTTACTTGGACATCCCTAGGAACAGATGTTTCAAGACTTTTAGTAACAGATGTTTGGACAGGAGTGAAAGTCTGTTTGGGCTTTCCTTTTGAAGTACTCACCACCTGACTTGCAAGAGTTTTAGCTTTGTACTCTTGTATTTTTACATCAAAATTTTTGAGATACAAGCACTCTTTGGTTTTGTGATTCTTTTTCCCACATATTGAACATGTGGCTTTGGAATCACATGCACTTGTTCCTTTGTTAATATCATATGCTTTTAGAAGAAAACAGTTTTTAGTGACATGATTCTTCTTTTCACAGAAATCACAGAACAAGTGGGCAGTCTTTTTTTTCTTCTTCCCTTTTTCAGCCTTCTTTTCAGCAGATGTTTGAGCATCTGCTGGAAGGTTTTTCAAGGGAATGATCTTTGCCTGAGGTGTTGTCTTTCCTTCAGGAGTTTTGAAATCAACAGGTTTAAAATTCTCAAGAGTACCACACTCATCAGACCAAGTAGGTTTAAATTCATAATTTTCAAGTTCAGTGAATGATGAGGAACCTTCTGGTTTTTCTAGAACAATTTTCTTACCATTGGGTTCAGTGATTTTAATCTCTTGACCCTTCAAATTTGTTGGTACTATCTCAACTAACTTTTGATCCCTTTTGTCAGTGTTTTCAAAAGCTGGAGTAGTGGTTTCAAAACCAAAACCAAACTTCACATGACTTTTGGTTTGTTTGTTGAGTAGCATTTCAAAACCTCTACATGATTCCACCCATTTCTGACATTCAACTTAGGTGGACTCAAGCTCACTTTTACAAATCTGATATTTTGTTATCATAGCTAGTTTGGAGGTGGTCTTTGGTTATGGTTGCTTCATGTTTTAAGCTGCTTATTTCAGATTCTTTTTCAGTTAAACTTGTTTTTAATTCTTTTGAAAGTTTCTCAAATTTAACTTCATCATCTAAAATTTTCTTTCTAAGGTTTTCATTCACCTCTTTGATGTTAGCAAATGCTATCACACATCTGTCAGAACATAAATCCATAAGAATTTGAGGAGATACCTTAGCAGCAGCCATCAATGCACAATCACACTTGCACTCACAATCATCAGATGCACCCCAAGGATCTGAGAGATTCACAACCTCTTCTTCAGGTTTTTCACCTGCAACTACTTCATCAACAACATCATCAGTCACAACTTTAGATTCAGTCACCACCTCCTCAGATTCAACTTCTTCTACCATAGCCATGAAACAAAAATTTTCGGGTTCATTTTCAGCTTTGGCAACTAATGCAAAATTTTCATCTGTTAACTCATCTGGTAGACTGCTCCAATCAATAAAGCCTTGTGTGAAGAAGCTCTGTTGACTGGTCTCTGCAGGAGCAGAGGATGGAGCAGCAGTCATTTGCACAGGTGCCTGAGCAACAGGTGTTTGCACATAGTGGATCTGAGGAACAGTGGTTTGGACATACTGGACAGGAGCAGTGTTTGAGGACTGTGCAAAATGAGCAGTGTTTTGCACATTTGGTCCAGGGGTATTATAGGAATTTTGATAAGTGTTGGTCTGAGGTCTTTGATTTGGATAGGTGATTATAGGTGTACCATGTTGACTCCTACATTCCCTAGCAAAATGACCAAGTCTATGACATTTATAACACTTTATCTTTGATTTATCCAACCCAACCTTTGGTGCATAATGTCCATTTCTTCCAAATCATCAGGGTCAAAGTATTTTAGGTCATCATACTCAAAGGATATGTTATCAGATGCCTGGATATCACCACCACTTGCTGTGAAAGCATAGTTTGGTGAATAAGAATCAGAGTTAAAACCTGAGTTAAAACCTGAAGTTATGTCAATGAAGTGATCACAACTCTGATCCTTAGTATTTCCAGGCACCTCATCATGACCCAAAAGTGCTGTATTACCAAATACATAATCATCAGACACTTTTCCAGAGTCCTGGAGCTTCTTTTTCTGGTTAAGCTCTCTCTCATAGGTCAAGAGCTTACCATGAAGCTGGGTCAGTGATAGGTCCTTAAATCCAAATGAGTTTCTCATAACTATAGCAATAGTGTCCCATTTGTCTGGTAATGATCTTAAAAACCTATGGTTCAAAGTTGAATGAGGGTAAGTTAGACCAACCAGTTTTAGTTCACTAATGAGACAGTTAAACCTCTCAAATTGTTGAGTTAATGACTCTCCCTTAACATGACTGAATGTTTCATATTGTTGGTTAAGTATTTCACGGTTGTTTTCAATAACCTCTTCAGTCCCACCAAATTGTTCTTTCAGTGCATCCACAACTCCTTTGCACTGTTACAGTGTAACAGCCCAGCATATATATATCATTGGGTAGAGCCATGGCCACAATACTGAAGGCCTTAGCATCTAACTCAATTTTCTGAAAATCCTAGTCGGAGTAGTTTTCAAGTTTCTTAGGCTCCTGACCTTGGGATCTTCGGTACTCGGCACCATCGGAACATGTGGTCTGAAGATAACCGACTTCCAACACCCAGTGTTCTGTTGAGCTAGAACATGGCTCATCCGACGTTGCTAGATATTGTATTCAGATCTGACAAGCATCGGTGGCTTGTTGTTCGTGCCAGTGTTATGTGGATCGTGATTGATTGAAGCCATTCTCTGATTTTTCAAAGACAAAGTCAGTTTATAAACGGTTGAATCGAAAATAAACTATTACTCTGTTTTCAATCCGACAAACAAACGATATCAATAATTGTGAGCTGATCTGTTTATATTAAATTGATTGATTAGATCGAATTTAATTGACCAAGCTCTGATACCATTTGTTAGGATCTGAGTATGATTGTTTTGATATATTTAGAAGAAGATGAGAATTGAATGATGTAAGTATATATGGAAAGTGTAGCGGAATGATAAACAATAATCAAAACAATAGGAATAAATGTTTTCTTTAATCGAAAGCTTTCATTAATTGAAAGATTACAATCAATACAAGTACCCCCCCTCAGCCTGATCACACAGTGATTGTTTATCTGAGAGAATGTTTGTGTGTGTGATGCAATAGAACAGTACAAGCACTGTTCTATTTATAGACAAATCTAAACCACTGGTGACCTGTGCTGACGTCACCTAAGATAGTGACCTCTAACAGAATAACAACATAAAACATCTGCCCTATACAAACTACTGTTGTATTACAAAACACTGTAAGGTAAACTACTGTTGAGGGAAAACTCTGATGGTCTTGCAACATCTGTTGGAGTCTAAGTGTTGTTGACTCCAACAGACCTTTAGTCTTCAGTACTTGATTAGTAGTTGTTCTTCATCAGACCTTTGGTCAGCAGTTGTTCTCTATCAGTTGTTATCTAGCAGTCCTTTGTACCAGCAGTTGTCATAACAGTTGTTTGGATGGAACAGTTGTTAGGGTCAGCAATCTTTTGGGAAGAATATGTTGTAAAGACTGTTTATTTGTGTGGATCAACTCTTAGTATATTTTTGCTTTTCAATCATCTGTTCTTCTCCTGGTCAGCAGACCCAACACATTTCATCGACATCAGTAAACTCCCTCCACTATCCATCACTCCCCATTGGAGTCCTGGATCTAGGTGGACTGTTTCTGTTCATTTGGTTATAATGCCTGTAGGGCCTTTGATTCTGAGGATTGTAATATCCTCCATGATTCACTGGCCCATTATTGTTATTTTGAGGATAACTCCTTCTGTTGGAGTATCCCTGATTGTAATTATTTCTAGAAAAAATTTGGTTATTTGAATAATGTCTATCCCTATAACCGTTTTGGTTATTTTTGTTATTTACATATTTAAATTTGTCACCTTGTGGACTTTGGTGACGTTATTGCCTATGTGGTGGTTGGTATTTGTTGGCATTTGCAGGTGCTTCCTGCTTAGAAGGTTGAGCACCAGATGTGCTTGCCTGGCCAACACTTACCTGTCTAGGGATGAACACAGGCTTTTCAAAATGTTTTGTTAACTGGTCGTTTGCCTGGATCCCTATACCCACCATCAGATTCTTTCTCTAATTGCCTCTTCAAAGTTTCTTTGCAGAGTTACTCACCTCTTTCCAGCTTTCAGACTTAGCAGGAATCTCACCTTTCTTTGCATCAGTTGATGCAGTGTTGTCCTTCTTTTTGACATTACATATGCTAGCTACATGACATTTTTATGACATTTAAAACAAGATCGCTTCTCAACGGGCTTTTTGTACTGTCCCCTTGAGGTCGATCCCTCATTGCTAGCAGATTTGGGTGAAGTGTTACCAGAACATTCAGCATTACCCTGTTTGATTTCTTCTGTTTTGGCATCACCTTGTTTAACAAATTTATGATTTTTCAAAAATATTTTTGGCTCAGCCTTATTGGTTTGAGTTTTTGAAATCACTGGGCTATCTTTCTTTGATTCAGTTGTGTTAGTTTTATTAACTCCGACCCTTTAGTGTTTTTAAACACTTCACATGTTTCTTCATCCACAGACACATTGGATGAACTACCATTCTCAGCATTATCTTCACTCTCACTGACACCAACTTTCATTTCATCTAACTTAGGCTTACAAATATCCTCTGTTACTTCCTTCTCGGTTGGTAAAAACGAATAGCTACCAGTGGCAGGAGGAGGCACATCTTTATAACCTAATCCACCGTTATCATCTTTATGCTTCTCATTAATAAGATACTTTGAGCTGCGAACTTGATCTATCTGCCTATTTAGATCAGCTACCTTAACTTTAAGTTGGTCTATTTCAGAATTTTTATTAGCAATCTCTTCTTCTTTATCAACTAAGGCTAACTGTGTTAGATTAATGTAATCTATCTTTTACATAAGGGTATAGTTAAGTTCTTTTAGATCTTTCTTAGCAACGTTAAGGGACGTTTTCAGATTCCCTTCTCTAATATTATTGCCTATGTTAAACTCTTTCTCTTTATCCAGAAGCACAACTAACTCAGTATTATGGTCAACTACTTTTTCATTTTCTTTCACAAGTAACAGAATACGCTCAGCATAATAGACACACTTATTACAAGCTTCTACAACCAAAGGTAAAGGAAGTAGTACCTTTTTCTCATTTGATGATAAGTCTGCCATGAATTCTTTAGCAGACATCACTTTAGTTGATGCTGTCAGATCCAGCACCTGGGTAGATACCTCCTTGTTAGCTTCACTCTCAGTTGTAGTCGCTTCAGCTTCATTCTCTTTACACTCATTCACTTATGTTTATGTCTCATTAACATGTTCCTCAGTCGCTTGCTCAATAGGTTTCTCATCATTCTCAGTTCCCTCTTCAACAATTTCTGCCATGAGAGCTTGATTGCCTGAACCATCAGGTCCACCAAAAACACTGCTCCAGTCATATGTACCGTCAGGCTTAGCCACGATTAGTGCCTTAGAGCTTAAGTTGCTCTGAGAAGGCGCCACTGATGAGCTTTGCCTTGTGGTATTTCCTTGATGTTGGCTCTTTGGTCTGGCACATTCTCTTGCGAAGTGCCCGTACCCGTAGCAGTTATAACACTTAACTTTTGACTTGTCAAAACCAGGTCTGCCTCCAAATAGCTTCTTTCCTGTCCTCTCCATGAACTTTCTTGCTCTTCTCGCAATCATAGCAAGATTCCACTGGAGATACATTTCCTCCAAGTCTTCCGGATCTATCTGATCGTAGTCATCATTGAACATTGCCGGATCATTTATCTTCCCTTGTATGTAGTTCTCATAAGATGCTACAAAGGAAGACAATACTGCAAGCTGCTCTTCTGCTGATATGACACTCATGGGCATTGACTTGCATGACTTGTGGTTGCATTTGGTGTTAGAATTGTTGGACTCAGCAGTGCTCTTTCCCTTGTCTTTTCTTGAGGGAATGTCCTTCACTTTTGTTGTCTCGCCTGAAGCAGACACAAAACAAACTTCACCATCAGAATCTAACACAATGTAACCAGAATTATCTCCTAGGAAAAATGCAGTTGCATTCCCACTGCTGCTTGAAGTGCCACCATATGAGGATTTGGATGATAATTTCCCATAATACATTCCCGTATCTTGAACCTGATCAGAACCATCATCCTTCCTCTTCATTGCCAAATCATAGCGTCTTAGCTTTCCAATAACATCATCAAGCGTGTTGGTGGCGAATTCTGGATTCTCTTTAATGAGAAGAGTATAAACTTCCCATTTTGAAGGCAAGGCATCCAGAATCTTGGTGGTCATCTCAACAGTGGTGTATTTGATGTCAAAGTTCTCTAGCTCGGTAACAAGATGGTAGTATCTTGTTATAATCTCTTCAAGATTTTCACATGTGAAAGCCCTAAAGTCAGCAAATTGTTTCTTAAGTAAGTAAACTCTATTTTTCTTCACATTATCATTCCCTCAAAACGTTTCTCTAGAGCTTTCCACAAATCTTGTGCATTTTGGAAATTTCTAAAGGTGTGCAAGATTTCCTGTGGCATGCTCATAGTGATAGCTGCGTGTGCCTTGTTCTCAGCTTCGAACATTACTTCTCCTCCTCATTCATATTTTTGAATTCAACTTTAACAATTCGGCCATCAACATCTCTGAATGGTGGTATGTAACCATCTCTTATGCAAATCCATCCTCTCATCATGTAAAACCTTGCCCATTCTTCAAACATGTCCTTCCACCAATAATAGTCGTTAACCGAAATCATTTTAGGTGGAGAGTTTGACTTTCCAACCTCGTGGTCCATTTCTAATAACCTATTCAAACTCGACATTTTAATTATTGTTTAATATGATTTCAATTAATTTTAAATGTCCAAGGTTTAAATATAAGTTTAGTGTTTAAAGTTCAAGTCAAAGTTCAAGTTCAAAGATCAAGTCCAAATAACAGTTCAAATTAAAAAACCTATGAAGATGTTAAATTAAAAAAAAACATTGACTTTTAAAAAAAGAATAGAATGTAGTCAGAAAATAAAAAATGAACGAAGACTTTTGTTTTTATTTATTTATTAGAAACGTAGATGTTTGAAAAGAAAAAAAAAAGAAGATGCAATTATTTATCTCCACGAAGATACAATTTTTTTTTATCTCCACGAAGATGCAATTAATTATTTGGAAAGGGATTGTTTTCAAATGAACGAAGATAGACTTGAAATGAAGTTAAACATGCGAAGATAAGGGTTTAGGCGAAGATGACTAATTAAGGTTCACGAAGATGAAAATCAAGTCCACGAAGATAACTAGAAAACAAAGGCGAAGATGATATTTGTTGTAAGTTCACGAAGATAAACTAGAAAGGATAAATCAGGTGAAGTTAAGGTCACGAAGATAAAGGTTTAGGCGAAGATGGACATTTCACGAAGTTAACTAGATCTGAAAACAAATCCCTATCATCGTTTCATGAACTATTCGATTCAGAAAAATTTTTGTCAATCTAAACACCACCAAATCAACACAAAACTTTCTGTAAAACAATATTTTTGATTGAGAATGATCTTTTAACACGAAAAAACATGTTGGAGGATCGTTTTGTCAAAAACAAGTAGTTTGATCAAACAAGTCTACCAATTTTGGTGCGGAATCCCTAAATCAGTTACGAAATGATAATAATATGAACAAATCACGCAAATCACCTTTCAATATCCATTTCATTCATAAACAATATCAATTAAGCTTACAAAATGTTGATTACAATGAAATAAACACTTTTCAGAAAAGCCTACAACACTAGAGAGAAATACAGATCGAATGGGGAACACAAATGACAAAAGTTAACTTGAAAAATAAAATCAAACTATATATAGGCCTACACATTCGGCCCCCCCGATCGAATGGGGAACACAAATGACAAAAGTTAACTTGAAAAATAAAATCAAACTATATATAGGCCTACACATTCGGCCCCCCCGATAGGGTCGAATGTGCAGGTTCGACCTTTCTTTAGGTCGAACAAACACATTGTTCTTCAATCCTTACATTCGCCTGAATTCTTCCACCTTCGACCTTCTTATTTCCACCTTCTACCTCATGAAATGACCAAAACAAAATAGAATGTACAATCCAATAGCACTAGTCGCAAATCGTGCATCAACAAACTCTCCCTCGACTATTGCTTGGATTGCCTTCGCGCTTCATCCATTTGTTTGTTCATCAGCTCGATGTGCAAAATCTTCTTCTGCTCTTTAGTCATAACTGGCTCAAAAGTTTGTTTAGGTTTCTTCTTTTCTTTCCGAACCTTCACGAACTTTCCCAGTTTCTTATCATAATCACATCCCGCATTAACATCCCAAGCGAAACACAAGCATACCACATGTTGGTACTTCAGAGCTTGTTCGCTATCCTTCTCTTCAAAGTAAATTGGGTTGTAATACAACATAATGATATCTTCATGTGAGCAATTTATCAACCACATCGGATAAAAAATATGAATCTTCTTGAATTCATTTCTTCCATCCTTCAACAGAATAACAACTTCTGCAGTTTTCCAATCATAGTACCACCATATGAAATCTTTAGAAAAGTTTTGTGGAATTGGCATCAAAGGAATGTGTTTCAGTACGGTTGGTGGTTTATACTTCAAAGTCACCTTGTTCATCCCATTAATCGGATCTTTCTTCTTTTTATGAACAATCCTTTTAGGATACTGTGGAGTGAACACTTTCCATTTCATTCTGCTCTCTCTTGCCATGCGATCTGCAAAGTAACCAACTGCGTCGTTGTTAACAGTTGCACCTGATAAAGTATGTCGGCAGACATCACGTACAGCCCAGTAAGGTAGTGTTTTGATGTCATGGAATCTGTTGAAATAAAGAATTCCCTTCTCCCATTTAACTGCAACACACCTTAGCTGTCTTAAGTATTTCCATCCGAGAGCTCTTCCCTTGAACAATTCGTTGTGAAACTTATAAAAACCTCCCTGAATTTCAATCTTTGGTCGGTTAGCTTCTTTTTCTTTTAGTTTCCTTAACAAGATTTTCAGATCATCAGATTGTTCAACATCTGGTTTCTGACTTTCTGAATTCTTGAATACCTCATCAACGAATGTCTTACTATTTTCTCGTGCAAGTTTCTCAGCCTCATCTAATAATTCTTCAGTAAACTCAGGAAATGCATCATTCTGTTTTGTTTTGAAATACTCAGGATATTCTTCATGAATAATATCCTCAATTTCAACATCCTCAAAGACAGGAGTGTCTCTATCATCAGAGTGATTTCCAGCTTCTTTTTCAGGAATATCTGGAATATAATTGTCACTCATCAACTCTTCAAGAGATTTACCTACCTGCTTCGCCAATCCTTCAAGTATTTCCTTTGACACGGCTGCAGAAACTTCACCATCTTCAAGATCTGGATCATTATACTCGAGCTCAAACCTCATATCATCTGGTTCAAAAATCTCTGGAAGCTTTCCAGTAAGCTCGATCGTCCAAACCTTCTTACTCAACATCTGACGATACATTTTCTTGTCTTCATCTGATAAAGATCTAATCTTTTCATTCCATAAAAATTTTATCATCATCAGTGTTACCACCAGGAGCTTTCGAACTTGATTCTCCTGCATCTTTACCAGTTTCTCTCTTTTCATACTTATACTTCTCTGTATCATCATCATCATTATCATCATCATTCGCAGAACTGTTATCATCTGAATCACCACCAGATCTATCTTTGTCATCATCCTTCTTCTTCTTCTTCTTCTTCTTCTTAGGAGCATCACCGGCATCCTGTTCCAAGTCTTCATCATGTTCTTCTTCTTTCTCAGACTCTGATGGTTCAAAATCAACTAGTTCTTCTTCTCGTTGTTTGTCTTCCTCTCCTTCTTTCAACTGAGGATCTTTTTCATACTGTCACACCCTCAAATTTCCAACTGCGGAGTTCTACCGCGAGGCGTGTGACACACCAGGATCTAAGTCAACGGTCACAATAAACGACGTCTAAATGTAAAACATACGTAAACAGAAATCATGCATAAGTTTAAAACCATCATTCAACAGTGCGGAAGCATTTAAAGTTTACAAAAGTCATGCATAAATAAAACATAAGTTCAAAAGTTCATGATTCCAAAACGTGCAAATGAGACCCTAGACGCGAGACGACTCCAGTGCGACCTCGTGCGCCTATCCGACAGCTGCTACCTTAGCGACCTGAGAAAACATGCTAAAAGAGTCAACATATAATGCTGGTGAGTTCACAGGTTTTATTTAAACGTTTAAAGTGATCCTTCGAAAACCGTTACCATCACAATTACTACTATGCTTGTGAGAACGCTAGCTAGGCGCAGAATGAGATACTCATACGGGTGAAACCATTGCTGACTAAGCCGTGTAGTGACCCTTAGTTTCCTATGGGCTACCGTCATCACCGGTAGACCTTGTTTTATTAGAGACAATATGCACTCGTCGGTCCCACCGTCGAGTGGGGTTTGTCAGTTCCCAATAGCGCTATCCATATTTCCCCGCCATATACCCATGTTAGTGGTTTCTAAGGGACTTTTGATGAACCGTATAGTACGATAAGTAAGCCATAGTATAACGTGATAAAGAGTCATGAGCCATAAGAGTTTAACAAGTCATAAGTCATAAAAGAGTTTTAAGCATGTTTCTCCCCCGAAAACATAAACCGTAAAATGTGGGGCCGTGAACTCACCTTAGGTTGCGTATTCCGTTTAAGAGTAAACCGTATGCGTGATATGAGTAAACCGTCTGTAAGATATGATAGCCCCAACTATTGGCGACCTATCATAAGATATGTGTCAAGTTAGACTAATAACCCATCGGGTTCATTAGTCCCTAAGTCCAGTCCATGACCATTATGTGTCCGAAAAGCGTGTTTGACCGACAACAAGACTACGTAAGACAAGACTCGACATCCCATTGGTGACCCGACATTCCACGTGTTAGATAAATACAAGACATCATATGCAATTAAACACTTAATACGCGCAACAGTTCACCTAGTCTAGCATAATGTCCGATTAACACATAAACAGGTCCGAACACGTGTTACTAAGTCATTGGGTGTATCCCGGGGTTCCTATCATGTTCCTAGGCGTCAAATCATGTTCCGGGATGTTAAAATATACATACAGCAGCATTATACGCGATTAGGAATCAAACTAGCATTTAGGATTGTAAATGCTAGTTGTATAGGCATTTAGGATTGTAAATGCTAATAGTTGAGGGGAATAGGCCCCTACTCGCTTATCCTATAGGCGAATAGGCTTGTACTCGCCTGAACATCAGGCATTTAGGAGCCTACTCGCCTAAAGCCTCATGCGAGTAGGTTCCTACTCGCCTATACTGTTCTGTAGTGCAATTTCGCGCGCCGAACACTCCAAATCAGATCCGAAACATGTAAGAACATCCAATAATCATCCTAACACATTAACAAACATATTTCAAGCAAAACCCCTAAGTTTTCATCGTTCTAACAGTTCCGAATGCGAGCGTTTTCCCAAAATAGCAACTTAGCATGTAAACATCACATAAACATGCAAGAACTTGACCTAAATAGCAATTATTCAGATTAAATCACATAACCACGTTATCCGATAGCATCCTACTGTTCTAGCATCATCCTAGAGCAAACCCTAACATCATACAACCAACAACACACCTCATATCATCCTTAATCATCCAAAATCCTTCAAATGGGTCAAAACATCAAGTATCAACAATACACAACCAAAACCATTAAACTCCTAGGACATCATCATACTAACTTGTAATAACCATAAACATCATAATAACACAAAAACATCCATGATTTAATCCTAAAAAATTCTATCTTTAATCACATATAACACATATAACACATGTAAAGGTGTGGGTTTGTTTAAAAACGGTTTTAAATGGATTTTCAAAGACAAAAACATTTGTAAGTCAGGTCTGGACTTTTAGGGAGTAAAACATAATCATTTAAAGGTTTGGGTTTGAAGAACACACCTTATATTTAAAAGGAGATGATGGAATAAGCTTGGAAATGGTTGTTTTGATATGAAAATAGGTTCCAGAGGGTGTTTGTGGGTTGAGATAGGTTATGGGACGGCTAGGGTTGTATAAATGATGTTTTGGAGATCAAGGGTGGTATTTATAGGCGTTTCTAGTCGTTCGGGGCAGTTCAGGCGAGTATGCAGCTCTATACGCGATTAGGACTGCTACTCGCATGAACCTTCATGCGAGTAGCCTCCTACTCGCTTAAGGCCTTCCCTACTCGCTTCAATTACTGGCGATTAGGCTATGCCACATGGCCTAATCGCCTATAGTCTGTGTGTCCGGGTTTTTGGCGCGTTAAACCCTATTTTAACATATGTAATCACGTTTCCACATACCGATAAGTCACATAATGATTACCAACATATAATGCATGATAAATAACACGTTCCCACCCGATCACCAATTCCCGGGACCCGAGACTTGCGTATGTTAAAACCCTAATGATGTGCGACTCGACTCGACCGAACTTGTTATGTGTAACGTATGCGCGACTTGCTAAGATAGACTTACTAAGTTTTCAAAAGTTAGTTACCGGAAGTTGCCGGGTGTCACATCATCCCCCTGTTGAAAGAATTTTCGTCCCGAAAATTTCCCGAAGTCGAGGAGAGAAAACAAATAAGAAGAAAAATTTTTCCGGGTCGTCACATCATCCCCTTGTTGAAAGGAATCTCGTCCCGAGATTCTTTCGGCTTCAACAGTGATGAATGTCGACCTCCGTGCCCAAGTAACGTTTCCCCAAAATATAACAAGTGAAGGTCATAAACCAAACGTGACAGTAACAACCGGGAAACCTCTTTCCCAAATGTGAGTACGAGATAAGAGACCCCGATCGAAGGCCTACTGGAGACTACTATGATCGGTATAACTAACCCACCGGTACCGTCCAAGTAACATCCCCAAAGGACCCTCATCGACCCAAAGAATGAGAAACAGAGACCAAACCACAAAGAAAACACCCGAAACACGAACGCACAACAATGCGGATAAAGTAAAACCAAAGCGTAACAAGAGATAAGAGAGAATACGTACGGGTAATAGTGTCTGGGTCCACCTGGTTCTCCCTAGCACCGATCACATAAGCATGAGCATGAGTAAACCGGCCACCGCCTTCATTGTCTCCATCCTTCCCTGCAGTCCCTGTGCCCCCTTGATTCAACTTGGGACAGCTTCGCTTGAAGTGCCTCGCTTCTCCACAATGAAAGCAACCCTGATTCCCCTGTGGAGCAGGGTTAGTAATAGCAGTAGTCTGAGTCGTCCTGGAAAGGTTGACCCTACAATCCTTGGCAAGATGCCCCGTCTTCTGACAACGCTCACAGCGAAAACTCTCACAAGTACCATAGTGATGAAACCCACAACGCACACACTTAGGGCTTTTCCCAGCATAGCCCCCTTGTTTCTGATCCGACGCTGACCCAGAAGCTTCAGCCTTCTTCGCCGCCGGTTGTCGCTGAACCCCCGATGAACCCTTATCCACGCTTTCCCACTTCCTCTTGTTCTCTGCCGGCGCCTTCACAGAAGAGCCCCTAGGAGGCAAGACACCCTCAGAAATCTTCAAGTTGGTCATCTTAGTAGCCGACCGCACAGCCTCTGACATAGTAGTAGGATCCCTAGCAGACACCAATCCCGCAATCTCTGGCACCAAACCCGCAAGATACTGCTCTATCCTCCTATACTCTGGTGTAGACAAACCTAGACACATCACTGCTAGCTCGTTGTGCCTGATCGTGTACTCCTCCACCTCAGATCCAACCATCTTAAGATTCCCATATTCCTGTTCCAACCTCTTAATCTCCTCACGCGGGCAATACTCATCCTTCAACCTACGCACAAAATCCGCCCAAGGCATGGCGTTGGCCTCCCCAAGACCAAGTGTCTGTGTGACGCAGTTCCACCACGTCAAGGCGGCTCCTACAAAAGTCCCTGAAGCAAACTTCACCCAATCCACCGCTGGAGTCTCACATAAAGCAAACACCGACTCCGTCTACTCCAACCACCTGAGTAACTCCACAGCTCCCTCCGTACCCTAGAAGCTGAGAGGCTGACAATCCTTAAACCGCTTATAGGCAACACCTACCTGAACCGGAGGAGCAGTAGCACCCATAAAAGTCTGCTGGGCAGCCTGAAAAGCAGCCAATGCACCGCCCAACTGTTGCTGCATCATCTCATTGAGCTCATCATACGTCAAGGTGATGTTACCACCACCTCTACCCCCACCAGTGTGGCCTCCACGTCGTCCCCCAGTGCGTCCTCCAGTGCGTCCTCCAGTGCGTCCTGACATCTTCTGAGAAGGAACAAGAAACAAATACTCAGACCCATCACCAACGCTAAACCAAGAGAATATGAAAAGCCTAGGATCGGGTTCGAACGTGACCATTAATCCTAACACGAGATCCACCAAGTCTTCCATGCATCTCAACTTATGATTTCGTGTGCACCCGAAATGATAAATTGCTCTACATGGTCCTCAAGGCGTGCCCCGAGCTCGAACCTCAAGTCACCCGGTACCCGCATCTTAGAAAGATACAACCAACTCAAAAGATCAACAAACATGCTCCCTCGACTGCAAACCCGAAGAAGAGGATAAATAAAGCTAGGAATAACCAAGTATGAGATAGGTAATGTGACACTGTGTGGTAAGGATACCGACACCCCGACAAGGTTAGTATGTTTACCAAAAGACATGACTCAAATGTATGTGACCGTCTAGTGTGTGAGACTCGGCTATAGTCTAGACTCTACATGCAGTCCTAGTTCACTATAACCATTGGCTCTGATACCAATCTGTCACACCCTCAAATTTCCAACTGCGGAGTTCTACCGCGAGGCGTGTGACACACCAGGATCTAAGTCAACGGTCACAATAAACGACGTCTAAATGTAAAACATACGTAAACAGAAATCATGCATAAGTTTAAAACCATCATTCAACAGTGCGGAAGCATTTAAAGTTTACAAAAGTCATGCATAAATAAAACATAAGTTCAAAAGTTCATGATTCCAAAACGTGCAAATGAGACCCTAGACGCGAGACGACTCCAGTGCGACCTCGTGCGCCTATCCGACAGCTGCTACCTTAGCGACCTGAGAAAACATGCTAAAAGAGTCAACATATAATGCTGGTGAGTTCACAGGTTTTATTTAAACGTTTAAAGTGATCCTTCGAAAACCGTTACCATCACAATTACTACTATGCTTGTGAGAACGCTAGCTAGGCGTAGAATGAGATACTCATACGGGTGAAACCATTGCTGACTAAGCCGTGTAGTGACCCTTAGTTTCCTATGGGCTACCGTCATCACCGGTAGACCTTGTTTTATTAGAGACAATATGCACTCGTCGGTCCCACCGTCGAGTGGGGTTTGTCAGTTCCCAATAGCGCTATCCATATTTCCCCGCCATATACCCATGTTAGTGGTTTCTAAGGGACTTTTGATGAACCGTATAGTACGATAAGTAAGCCATAGTATAACGTGATAAAGAGTCATGAGCCATAAGAGTTTAACAAGTCATAAGTCATAAAAGAGTTTTAAGCATGTTTCTCCCCCGAAAACATAAACCGTAAAATGTGGGGCCGTGAACTCACCTTAGGTTGCGTATTCCGTTTAAGAGTAAACCGTATGCGTGATATGAGTAAACCGTCTGTAAGATATGATAGCCCCAACTATTGGCGACCTATCATAAGATATGTGTCAAGTTAGACTAATAACCCATCGGGTTCATTAGTCCCTAAGTCCAGTCCATGACCATTATGTGTCCGAAAAGCGTGTTTGACCGACAACAAGACTACGTAAGACAAGACTCGACATCCCATTGGTGACCCGACATTCCACGTGTTAGATAAATACAAGACATCATGCCACATATGCAATTAAACACTTAATACGCGCAACAGTTCACCTAGTCTAGCATAATGTCCGATTAACGCATAAACAGATCCGAACACGTGTTACTAAGTCATTGGGTGTATCCCGGGTTTCCTATCATGTTCCTAGGCGTCAAATCATGTTCCGGGATGTTAAAATATACATACAGCAGCATTATACGCGATTAGGAATCAAACTAGCATTTAGGATTGTAAATGCTAGTAGTTGAGGGGAATAGGCCCCTACTCGCTTATCCTATAGGCGAATAGGCTTGTACTCGCCTGAACATCAGGCATTTAGGAGCCTACTCGCCTAAAGCCTCATGCGAGTAGGTTCCTACTCGCCTATACTGTTCTGTAGTGCAATTTCGCGCGCCGAACACTCCAAATCAGATCCGAAACATGTAGGAACATCCAATAATCATCCTAACACCTTAACAAACATATTTCAAGCAAAACCCCTAAGTTTTCATCGTTCTAACAGTTCCGAATGCGAGCGTTTTCCCAAAATAGCAACTTAGCATGTAAACATCACATCAACATGCAAGAACTTGCCCTAAATAGCAATTATTCAGATTAAATCAAATAACCACGTTATCCGATAGCATCCTACTGTTCTAGCATCATCCTAGAGCAAACCCTAACATCATACAACCAACAACACACCTCATATCATCCTTAATCATCCAAAATCCTTCAAATGGGTCAAAACATCAAGTATCAACAATACACAACCAAAACCATTCAAACTCCTAGGACATCATCATACTAACTTGTAATAGCCATAAACATCATAATAACACAAAAACATCCATGATTTAATCCTAAAAAAATTCTATCTTTAATCACATATAACACATATAACACATGTAAAGGTGTGGGTTTGTTTAAAAACGGTTTTAAATGGATTTTCAAAGACAAAAACATTTGTAAGTCAGGTCTGGACTTTTAGGGAGTAAAACATAATCATTTAAAGGTTTGGGTTTGAAGAACACACCTTATATTTAAGAGGAGATGATGGAATAAGCTTGGAAATGGTTGTTTTGATGTGAAAATAGGTTCCAGAGGGTGTTTGTGGGTTGAGATAGGTTATGGGACGGCTAGGGTTGTATAAATGATGTTTTGGAGATCAAGGGTGGTATTTATAGGCGTTTCTAGTCGTTCGGGGCAGTTCAGGCGAGTATGCAGCTCTATACGCGATTAGGACTGCTACTCGCATGAACCTTCATGCGAGTAGCCTCCTACTCGCTTAAAGCCTTCCCTATTCGCTTCAATTACTGGCGATTAGGCTATGCCACATGGCCTAATCGCCTATAGTCTGTGTGTCCGGGTTTTTGGCGCGTTAAACCCTATTTTAACATATGTAATCACGTTTCCACATACCGATAAGTCACATAATGATTACCAACATATAATGCATGATAAATAACACGTTCCCACCCGATCACCAATTCCCGGGACCCGAGACTTGCGTATGTTAAAACCCTAATGATGTGTGACTCGACTCGACCGACCTTGTTATGTGTAACGTATTCGCGACTCGCTAAGGTAGACTTACTAAGTTTTCAAAAGTTAGTTACCGGAAGTTGCCGGGTGTCACACATACAAATCATCAATAAGCTTCCTAAGACCCTTATTATCCTTCTTCACTTGTTTGTTTTCGAGTCTCAAAGCAATGTATCTTCTTGTATTCCTCTGTTCATGCTTTAACAACTTCTCATTTTCTTCTTGAAGTTGTTTTATCTATGCTTCTAACTCTTCTTGACTTTCCTGTCAAGATTCTACAATATCCAACATTTTCTTATCATTCTTTCTCAACTATTCAATCTCTTGCTGTTGTTGGTTAATAATCTTCATCATATCTGCAAGCTTCTGGTTTACTGCATTCATCACATCACTCGATACAGTAACCTGTGATGTTGAAGCCTCAGCAACAAGAGTCTTTTTCTTGAACTTATTCAAGACTCTTTCCATAACATCATTAAAGTCTTCAGTTGGATCAACAGTCTTTCAGTTGCTGATTTCTTTATCTTTTTAGCAACTGGGGATGTCACGGGAGTAGCAGATTTAGAACTACTAACCTCAGGAACTTTCTTTCCTGCCATCAATATCTCAACTTCTTTCGCTCCCCTCTTCTTTGGATTTTCTATCTCATCAGTCTTTGATTTCTTCTTGAACACAAGCTTCTTTTGTTTTTCACTAACCATCGGTGATCCACTAAAGACATCTGCACCCATACTAAGACTCAGATCTATATAATCCATAACAATCGGACTCTTCAGTCTCTGTTCTTCTAAAGTCTTGTTGAGACTTTCAGACTCACCAGCCACAGTGGCCTTGGGCTTGGTTTGTTTTATAGTCTCGTCAGCAGAATCCCATCATTTACCACTTGTCCTTTTCTCTTTGCTTCCGGATTAACATGAAACAAAGGATCATCAGTATCAGATTCACTATTTACATTTCTAGCCTTATCCACACCTGGATCTTCATAATCAGGATTGATTAAATGTCCGAACAGATTTTTGTAGGGTGGTCTTTCATTTTCATGAAAACCTTTGTATCCCTTCATTCTGATCAAAGTGTTCAAACTCATATGATCTTGAACTAAAATTTGTGTGGGATATTTTCTCAGCTTCTTGTATTTCTGATCAAATATCATCTGTAAAAACCTGGGATATAGCAAAAACTTCTTATGCTTCAAACTTTCAGTAGTTCAAGCATGTGATCCAAGATCATCCAAGATACATTGAACGGCTTGTTCAATATAAGAGCTACCATCAACGAACTTATGCTCTTCCTCATTACGTCATACCCACCACTAACGGATCCGAAAACATGTAACATCACATGAGCTAGGTATTTAAACTGCGGACACAGTTTACCTTTGTGCAAAGCTCCATTTGTGATTGGACCGTTATACTTCATTCGGAGAAAGCATTGTCTCTGTTCAATCCATGATAAACACCTAGGATCAGTCGGCTCATCCTTCAGCTTCAAAGCTTTCCGAATATCCTTCTCTGTAACAATAGCAAGTTGTCCTTGAATATTGCTAACTATAGCCGTCTCATTATCCCAACAATCCATTCTAGTATTCTTCCAGAAATCCACTTAGTGGTCTTTATAGATGATAGTTGGTGTAGCTATAGCATCAACAACTCTACTTCGCTTCAGAAAGTCTCTAATGCTAGAAAACTCAGTATGTTTCTTGACCTCGCCAAGAAATGCATAGTTATTGTGAGCTTCTTCAAACGACAACTCTTCCTCGGGTTTCTTATCAGCAGCTTTATCAGACGATCCAGCTGATACCTCTGTATTTTGTGGTTCTGCCATTTGAAATCCTGCAAAAATGAAACATGAAAACTCATTAGAATAGGACAAAATTTGCAAAATTTGAATTTTGGTTTTTGAAAGTCCACATTCGACCCTTACGGTGGTTCGAATGTAGAAAATCAATGGTTCGAATGTGAGAAACGAGGTTCGAATGTGAAAAATCTGTTTAAAAAATGTACATTCGACCCTTAATCCACTTTCGCCCCTATGAACAAGTCACCTTCGACCAGTAAAGCCACATTCGACCTTTCTTGAATGGTCGAACCAGACTATTCATATGACCAATTGTTCAGAATTCAAATTTGACCATCTTAACATCTAATTTTCATTTGTTTATCTTCTAACATAACCGACTAAGCCTTTTCAGCATTCAATTGCATCAATTATATAGTTTTTGAATATTTTTATCAAAATCTAGGGTTTATCAGTTTTTAAACAATCAATTAATCATTCTGTTGTGTTTTAATCCCAGATTTTGTTATATTCTCCGCTAAAACATTCAACAACTAAATCCTGATCAACAAACATGTCAATAACACCCTCTAATTGTTCAATCAGTCCAAGTTAGGGTTCGGTCACAAAATCAATGATTCTGTCTTTGTTTGTTGTCCATTACCTGTGTTTTTTGTATCAAAATGATCAGAATAAGGCAAGGAATGATAATAAAAGATGAAAGAAACAAGAGCAACAAGGGGTGGATATCTCAGATTTTTTAAAAATTTTGTGAATGGGAGGTTTGAACGTGCAGATGGTATTCATAGACTCCCACATTCGACCATTTGATGGGGGCGAATGTGAAACCATGTCTACCTTCGACCCTACTGAAAGGCTCGAATGTAGATATAGGGTTTGAATGTACAAAATACACTAGAACACTCACATTCGACCGTTTTAAAAAACTCGAATGTAAAAAAACATTCCACATTCGACCCATCGAAGGGGCGAATGAAAATTGGAATTTTTTAATATTTTACCAAATTTCAAAATCGAATCCCGTTCAATATTTTTCACACCTTTTAAGCTTCAAGCATTTAACATTTCACATTTAAAAGTTGCAAAACTCAAATTGGTCATCAAGTTTCAGAAAATCACCATCAAACACCATCGGTTATCAAAAATAACTCAGAAATGTAAAATCTTTTTGGTTTTTCTGAAATTTATGCTAAAACACACCTAAAATCTTTTTGATTTTGTGAAAATTTTGAACAAATGTAAAATGCAGAAATGTGAACACAGAGCACTAAATGTTTTGTGATTTCCGGTAAGAGGATCATATTAGTTTTTGAGAAATATGATCACACCGTTGATCTTTAATTTTTTTATCAGTAAAGACAATGTGTGATCCGACAACTGCTGATATTGTTATCCAAATAAACTCACATCCAGACTGTTGTGCAGTGCTTTAGACTGATACTGCTATTTATGTTATAAACAATATTGTCTGTTGTTCCCACGCACACGACATACTCCCGTATCAAGGAATAATTGCACAAAGACTCATCGTAACGCGTGATTATGATTTTGTTATCTGTATTTTACAAGGTATGAGGCACAGAGGTGTATAGGTCAGCAACTCAATGCTACAAAGTAACTTGTGCACTCTACCAGGTTGAGGGCTGATATCAATCATGATTTGCATCAATGATTGGATACAATGCATTAGATAATCTTTGATTATCGTCATACATAGAAAGTTCCTCAATTTGCTAACTTTAGGTTTTGGCATTAAAGCTCTTTTATAAAGATACCCTGTCTAATCTAGGTCCGTAAAAACTTACGACAAAAGATCATATAGGCTATCCCAGATAACTAATAACATAACGACCCGAAACCTCCGAATTTTGTATAAAAACCCTATCAAATGAAATTACGGTACCAAGACCATATGCCCATGAGGAGTTCATCCACATAACAATTCATTTGATATGTATGTATCAGGCACGCAATAATAAGTCTACGAAGCCTACCAGCACATCACACAAACTCAACACACGCCTCATATTGCATTACATTTCTTTAGCATGCATCAGATCCCCATAGATGTACTATCATTTACTCTTTTTCTCCTGAAAATCATTTTGGGTTTTTCTAATTTTTATGGCTTTTTAGATTTTTCAATGTTTTTGGTTTTTCTAAAAATAGACTCCCCCTGAAATGAAAAACATATTTTTGGGTTTTTGAATTTTTCTGAAAAACCGTAAAAACTAAAACTAAAAGTGATAAACCGAGGTGATGATTAGTCTTGTTTTTCTTTTATACCATTAGCTTTTAAAAGATATTCAAATCTGGATTTATCAAATGCTTTGGTAAAAAGATCTGCACGTTGATAATCAGTGTGGATTTTGACCATATCGATCAACTCTTTTGCATAGCAATCACGGATAAAATAGTACTTAATCCGGATGTGCTTAGCTTTCAAGTGGTTGACCGTGTCTTTAGTTAATGCAATTGCAGCTTCATTATCACAGTGAATAGGGGTTTTAAGAAATTGCAAACCGTAATCAACCATTTGTTGTTGAATCCAAAGAACCTGTGAGCAGCAGCTTGAAGCTGACACATATTCTGCTTCGCATGTCGATAAGGCGACTGCTGTTTGCTTCTTACACTGCCAGGTCATGAGCCTGCTCCCCATGAATTGGCATCCAGCCGTTGTGGATTTGCTGTATTTGTCACAACCACCCCAATCTGCATCACTAAAAGCAATTAGATCAAAATTATCATCATTAGGGTACCATAGTCCTCTCGATGGACAACCCTTCAGATATCATATGATTCGTTTGACAGCTGCAAGATGACTTTGTTTCGGCTTCGACTGATATCGTGCGCAGAGACATGTAGCGAACATTATGTCTGGTCTAGATGCGGTCAGATACATCAGAGATCCGACGATTACTCTGTATGTAAAAGGATCAGTCAGCTCCCCCTTAGCGTCAACTCCAATCCCGTGATTAGGTTATATCGGGGTATCCATCAGCTTTGAATCTTCCATCTAGAACCAGCTCAAGACATCAAATACGCATTTGGTTTGGTGAATAAAGATCCCCGTTGGTCTTTGTTCCACTTGCAAGCCGAGGAAAAACTGCATCTCTCCCATCGCACTCATCTCGAACTTTTCCTGCATAAAATTTTCAAATTCTCTGCACATAAGTTCGTTAGTAGATCCAAAAATAATATCGTCAACATAAATCTGAACGAGAAGCAAGTCATCCCCTGTTCTTTTGAGAACGTAAACCTTATCCCGGTGGATAGGATCTTCAAAGCCTAGAGGTTGACCGACGTAGACCTCTTCCTTGACCACACCGTAAAGAAACTCGCTCTTGACATCCATTTGGTACACCTTCAATTTCTTGTGAGATGCAAACGCTAGAAACATATGAATAGCTTCTAAACGTGCCACAGGTGCATAGATCTCATTGTAGTCAATTCCTTCCACTTGATGAAAACCTTGAACTACCAATCGAGCTTTTTTTCTCACGATTACGTCTCTGTCATCCTTTTTGCACTTAAAAACCCATTTGGTTCTAATTTTCTTCCTTCCCGGAGGTAAATCTGTTAGTGTCCAAACACCAAGTTTCTGAAACTACAACAATTCTTCTTGCATCACCTCTACCCAAGCATCATCCAAAAGAGCATCCTTGTACGTCCGCGGTTCAACCTACGAAACATAACAAGCAAAGGACCAGTCATTCTGACAACCAGATTTTTGTATTTTTGCATATAAAGATAAAGCGCCAAGATTTTCCGATGAGTTGGCACTCCGAAGTTGTCCTCTCGTCATAACACTACTTCCAGGATCACCAATTACTTGCTCAAGTGGGTGAATACGATGAATCCGAGATTCCGGATGATCAGGTACTTGAACTCCCGTTTGAGTAGTCAAATTCTCTGTTGAATCTAGATCATCACCCGTGTTAGACGTTATAGCTACATCTGGATTTAGGTTCACTGGTGATTCTTCTGTTGCATGATTTATCATAGCTTCACTAATGACTTCATCATCATCTTCTGATTCTGAAGTATCACGAGTATTTGAAGCTTCATGGAAAACCTCTTCTTCAGCTACAGGAATGTTGGTATCATTAGAAGCTGTTGGAGAAGTTACAGTCATCGGACGCACCAACGGTGAAGTCACTGGGTTTTCACACTCGTAATAAAGTCTTAATATAGCCTCTTCAACCAAGTTATCTAGATTGAATGATTCAAAGAAGTCTTTGTAATCAAACATCCAATCTGGACCGCTACCCTGTACGTTCTGAGTATATCGTTGGACTTCAACATTAGCCCACTCCTCTACTTGACGAGTTCGTTTGTTGAATACCCGTTTGAGCGGGGTTGCATATCCAACAAAGAATCCTTCTTCAGCCTTTTAAGCAAACTTCTTAGACGGATTAAGCATAGTACATGGTGGTCCAAATGGTTCTAGATACTCTAAATTTGGCTTTCTTCTGTTCAACAGTTCATAAGAAGTTTTACCAAACTTCTTCACTGTTAATTCATGATTCAATGTGTAATAAACAGCATAAATGGCTTCGTTCCAGAACATTACTAGAAGATTAGAATCCGCAAGCATTGTTCTTGCCGTCTCAATTAGAGTCCTGTTTTTCCTCTCCGCGACACCGTTCTGTTGCGGAGTATACGGAGCACTACATTCATGATGAATTCCTTTAGCTTCACAAAGAGCATCCATCTGTGCATTTTTGAACTCCGTCCCATTGTCACTCCGAATCCTTTTTATTTTCAATCCATATACATTCTCCAAGCGAGTGAACAGAACTTTCAGATTGTTAAACGTGTCGCTTTTGTATTGCAAGCACATCACCCATGAAAGTATCGAGTAATCATTAGTAACCACGAGAAAATATAATTCTCCAGCGTGACTTTTACGCTTGACAGGTATGAATAAGTCCATATGCAAACGCTCAAGTGGCAAATCTACAGAATTCACTTTCTTCGGTTTGTGGGACTATTTGTGATGCTTCCCCTTTTTGCAACTCACACACTTGTCATTGAGATGAAAATGTTTGAAATTAACGCCTTCGACAAGTCCATTTTTCACCAAATGATTCATTTTCCTTAGGTGAATGTGTCCCATCCTCCTATGCCACCTAATTGATTCTTTTTCTGTAGCCTTGGAGAGGAAACACGTAACATGGCTCTGAGTTGTCATCGCCTTCGCCATATCAAGAATGTAGAGATTATTCACTCTTTGTGCTTTCAACATGATCCACTCTTTTGGAATAACAAAGCCGGGCTTGAGGATATAACAAGATTTGTCATCAAAATGTACAGAAAACTGTTTGTCACAGATTTGGCTGACACTCAACAGATTATAATCGATCTGTTTCACATACGAAATCTTCTCAAAACTTACAATTCCGTTACTCACACTTCCCTCAATTGTGATGTAACCTCCTTTATTTCCAGCAAACGCTACATATCCGCCATTGATGTTTCTGATATCGAATAGCAGCGACAAATCCCCTGTCATGTGACCAGAAGCTCCACTGTCGACAATCCAGAGACTGCTAACAGGGCCAACTGGAGCTCCACTACAACAAAAATGGGTTTTTAGTACGCACAAAAGCGTTCTAAAATGTTATTTTATAGGACCATTTATTTAATAGGACCAACAGTAAAAGCGTTTCATTTAAGGGGGTCGTAATAAGTAATGAAACTTAAAAAGCGTCCTAATATCTCAAATAAGATTATGAAACCAATTTTATGGTCGCATAATATGTCCCAAAAAAAAAACTCCATTGTTTGTTTGTTGGTTGTACATTCGACCTATTGTTGCTCCTTCGACCAACCGGGAGGTCGAATGAAGATTGTTAGATGTCGAAGGTGAGTCTTGTGTGTTTCATTTTCACATTCGAGTCTGATTTAGATGGTCGAACCTAGAAAAACCTTCCTTCGAACCCACATTACTTCATCAGAGGTCGAACGTAGCTATTTTTAGGAAATTTTTCTAAGTGTTTACATCTTGCACATTATGGACAACATTTGGGGATTTCCGACGACACCAAGACCAGCAACAACAACACAACAGCACGTTTCGATGAATCCATGGGATGTAGCTTCTCAAAAGATGAACACTCAATCATCCCAGGCGATCAATTATCTTGCTATGACCAGTTCGGTACCATCTGTTCCTCAACCTCCACAGCAGCCGACGACAGATTATTGGGGCTTGGCAGCAGCAGCGGTACACTCTCAAACCACTAATGCTATTTCTACTCTAATAAATGAGTTGTCTTTAGGTAGTGGAAATCTCCCTCTAAAGCTCATGGATATGGCAGAGTTCAATCAGTGGAAGAAAAGTTCAAGATACATCTTGAAGGCATGAGACTTGAAGCAACTGAGGCATGGCAGATGATAGCAAAAGGGCATGTTGCACCATGCTTGGAAAATTCAGGTAAGCTGATTCCACTCGATGGTTTGTCTGAAGATGAAAAGAAGAAGTTTGGAATCGAGAAGAAGGCTTTCTCGCAACTATCTCAGGCTTTGACTACTGATCTACTTCACTAGCCTGGATCATGTACCACTTCTAAGCAGCTTTGGGATATGTTGAAGAACAGGCATGATGGAAATCACAAGACGAGGAGATTGAAGATGGAAGAACTAAAGAAAGAATTTGAGAATTTTAGTTATGTGGGAAATGAGACTTTGAAGGAATTGATTCCGAGATATTGCCATCTTTTGACTGAATTGTCAAACTATGACATTAAGATTCCTATGTCCGAGTTGGTTGATAAGTTAGCTCATGCATTACCACCGTATTGGAACCAACACATTGAAGTATTGAAAGAGAAGGATGCTTATCAATACTGGACAATCATTGAGTTAATCCAAAAGTTAGAGAACAAGGAGTTGGAGGAGAAGAGGAAAGCTAGTCGATCACAATTCCCCCAAAACCCGGAATTGTATCATGCTTCTTCATCTACTTCTGTGTCCAGTTCAAGTGTGGCAGGTAATGTTGCGCCACATATAGCTTGTGTGTCAAATGTTATTGAACCGCCAAGACAACCCATAAACTATCTTGTCCAAACACCAACTTATCCACCAAACTAAAACACAAATTCTTACATTCCACCACAACCTCAAGTGTCTACCGCATGTTACTCATCCAATACACCTCAGCAACAACCTTATGATCCTAACACATCAAGAGCTTATTCAAGCCAAAGTCCAGTTGTGTTAGAGACTTCTAACATGAACAATGTCACAGTTGAAGTTGCTCAGCAACACATTGCTTTGGTTTCTGCAATGGTTGCATCTTATAATGGACTGATGGCTAGTCGAATTGGGAATAATAATTTGACAAATGAAGATTATGCCCAAATTGATAAAGAGGAGATGGAATTAATTGACATTCAATGGACGTTCGCCAGTGTGATGAGAAGGGCGACTAAGTTTATTGAGAAAACAGGAAGAACCGATTTGGCAACCTCACCAAACACCACTTATGGCTTCAACAAAGCCAAAGTTACATGTTTCAATTGTGGTGGTAAAGGTCATTTCAAGAGAGAATGCACACAGCGAATGCAACAAGGTAACATGAACCCTTTCAACTCAAACTATCAAAATCATCAATCACAGAACCAGGTAAGCTACCAGAGCCAAAACAACAAGACCTATCCACAACAAAACGATTACCAAAACCGGCAAAACACCTCACAAAACATCAACACTAGACAAACAACTACACCCAACCACACTCAAAATTAAACTCCAAATAACCCAACCAGAACCATTATTCCTATTTCCACACCAAATAGCCAAACACAAACTGAAACCCAAAATCAGGCTTTGGTAATACAGAAGGATGAGGGATATGACTGGACGGGAATGCAACTGGGAGTTGAGGAGATCACTACTCGGAATGTAGCTTGTTATGCTAATAAGGTGGATATTGAGGAGTCGGTGATAGATGAAGTAGTTTTGGAGTCTGAAAAGGTGTCTGAGGTAGTGATTGAGGAGATAGTCAAAGATACTCCGGTTTCTGTTGCTGAGAGGATTGAAGAGCTTACTGAAAAGAAGGTTTCAGGAACTATTATTGATTCTGTCATTGAAGTTCCTGATGAACCCGAATCTGTGTATTCTGACTCTGAGAGTGAAGCTGATTCAGAAGGAAGTGCTAATTCTTTGGATGATGACATTGATCAGTTCTTAGCCAAAGTCGATTTCTTGATGACTAGGAAATCATGTATTGTTGATGATGCCTTCACCAATATTGACAACTCCAAGTTCTTTGCAGGAAAGGAGGCTCATTTTGCTTTGATGGCTATGACTGATGCTCCAAAACCGGTATGTTCTGAATCCACAACAGACATCAATAGTGATAAGTATTGTGGTACTTGCGATAGACTGACCGAGGAGAACAAGTAACTCAGGGTTAGCCTTGAGAGTGCTAGGATCAACATTCAGTCTCATCATAAGAATTCTTTTGAGTTTAACAAAACACTTGAAGGGTATAAGAAAGACATTTCTGAACTAAAGAAAACCCTTGCTTTAAAACAACTTGCCATTAACAACTACATAAATGAACTTGAAAATACCAAATTGGAAATGGCAACTGTCAAGTGTTTTTTTCTGAAAAAGTCAATAAGAAGTTGGAGAGTTATAAGCAAATTGCTTATGTTGTTGATCACATTATAGAGGAACCATCACAGTCTGGTAGTGCAAACTACAAATCTGTTCCTTCTCCAGTGTTTTTTGAGAACCATAACTTCAACACTATAATACCGGAGAGTTTAGTTAGGTTGGATTGCACATCAGACAATGAATCTAATACTTCTAGTATTGGAGATCCAAATTCTGATGTGAGACCGATGCTCGGAGTAAATGATGATTGAGTGGTTCCAGTGACTGATGACTCAGACACTGAAGATGAGAAACCAAAAGAAGGTGGTGATATTCCTTTGGAAAATAACATTATCACTAATGAACCAGTTTCACCTTCTCAGTATTCTCATCCTCAGGCTAATGCACATCGAAAGAATCAATCAGTTACTAATAATGTGAAAAAGGTTGAGAAATATAATTCAGTTGACAAATCCTTCAAAGTGTTCTATCGAATGGAAGTATCCGATAAGATCATCTCTGACGAGGAGTATCCGATAAAGTTTGCAAATTATTCAAAAATTGACAAAATCTGACAGGAAAGTACAATTCGGTTTCCTAAGCACGAAAGGACCAAGGACTTTCCTCCAGAACTTTTGAAGAAATTACTTTGTGATACTCCAAAAGAACCTAAGGTTCATGTCACTGAATTCATCAAGCCTAAGGAAAAGGTGAATGCATTTCTAGAGCCGGCTTACTCAAAGGACCCAACTCCAATGAGTTTGAGAAGAAGATGTGTGGATGATAAATTTCTGATCACCTCATATGCTAAGCCGGGAGCTAAGAATGTATTTGAAGAGTACCGTGCATGTTACAAATGCGGAGAGAGAGAGCATTTACTTGCTCACTGTCCGTATGTGCGACATAAGAGGCACGAAGTTTAGCATAGCCAACGATATCAGAGTCCAATCGATAATCATAGATATCCACAATGATATTTTATCCCTCAAAGACCACCTTTTTACAATCAAAGTCGATATTTTCAAAAGAGGGAAAGTCGTCAGGCTGTCTATGATCATCGAAACAAGATTGCCATGGAGAAACACGTAAAGAAACCAGTGGTGAACTCAACTTATGACAAAAAAAGGTTGTTCCAAAACCTGCTATTAAGTCAAAAGTTGGACCTAAATCTGTTAAATCAGAGAAGGTAACCAGGAAAGTTTCGTTTGAGAACGACACTAAGAAACCTAATATGACTCAAAAGTCTCAGATTAGGATTCTAAAACGTTCTGGACAACTTTGGTCACCGGTGGGTTCTCCGGGTGCTTCAACCTCAACTACAAATGTGAAAGAAGAGAATGGTTTGAACGATCAGAAAAAGATCGATTCTAAACCAAAAGTGGTTGAAAAAGACTCTTTGAAGCTTAATGATCAAAGACCCAAGACCAAGCAGGCTTGGGCCCCCCGAAAAATCTAATCACTTCTTTGTTTGGTGCAAGGAGGTCCAGCTGGCCCTGTTAGCAGTCTTTGGATTATTGATAGTGGAGCTTCTGGGCACATGATAGGAGACTTTGAGAGAATATCTTACGTGAAGCAGATTGATTATAATCTATTAAGTGTCAGTCAGATTTGTGACAAGTAGTTTTTTGTTCACTTTGATGATAAATCTTGCTATATTTTGAAACCCGACTTCGTGATTCCAAAAGAGTGGATTATGCTGAGAGCACCAAGAGTAAACAATCTGTATATTCTTGATATGAGCAAGGCTACAGAGAAAATGAATCTATGGGTGAAGAATGGGCTTGTAGAAGGGGTTAATGTAAAACATTTTCATCACAATAACAATTATGTGAGTTGCAAGAAGGGCAAACACCACAAACAATCCCACAAACCAAAGAAAGTGAATTCTGTAGATATGCCACTTGAACGTTTGCATATGGACCTTTTCGGACCTGTCAAGCGTAAAAGTCATGCTGGAGAACTTTACTGTCTGGTGGTTACTGATGATTACTCAAGATTTTCATGGGTGATGTGCTTGCAACACAAAAGTGACACGTTTAACAATTTGAAGGTTCTGTTCACCCGTTTAGAGAATGTTTACGGATTGAAGATCAAAAGGATTTGTAGTTACAACGAGACAGAGTTCAAGAATACTCAAATGGATACACTTAGTGAAAACAAAGGAATTCATCATGAATATAGTGCTCCGTACACTCCACAACAGAACGGTGTTGCTGAAAGGAAAAACAGGACTCTAATCGAGACGGCATGAACAATGCTTGCAGATTCTAATCTTCAAGTAATGTTCTGGAATGAAGCTATATACGCAGCTTGTTATACTCTGAATCGTTTATTAACAGTGAAGAAGTTTGGCAAAACTTCTTATGAACTGTTGAATAGACGAAATCCGAATCGTTTATTAACAGTGAAGAAGTGGGCCAACGTTGAAGTTCAACGATATACTCAGAACGTACAGGGAAGCTGGATGTTTGATTACAAAGATTTCTTTGAATCATTTAATCTATATAACTTGGTTGAAGAGGCAATATTAAGACTTTATTACGAGTGTGAAAACGCAGTGACTTCACCTTTGGTGCGTCCGATCACCGTAACTCCTCCAATAGCTTCTAATGATACCAATGTTCCTGCTAATGAAGAGGAAGTGTTCCAAGAAGCTTCGACTACTCTTAATTCATCAGAATCGGAAGATGATGATGATGTCACAAGTGAAGCTATTATAGATCATGCAATGGAAGAACCACCAGTAAACCCTAATCCAGATGTTGCTTCATCTTCAAATTTGGTTAATGATCTGGATGTAGCAGAAAATCCAACTACTCAAATTGGAGTTCAAATTCCTGATTATCTGGAATCTCGGATACATCAGATTTATCCACTTGAGCAAGTTATTGGTGATCCACAAAGCAGTGTCATGACTAGAGGACAACTTCGTCGTGCAACCTCACATGATAACCTCGGAGCCCTAGCCCTTTATTCTAAAATTCAAAAATCTGGTTGTCAGAATTATTGGTCCTTTGCTTGTTATGTTTCGTAGGTGGAGCCGCGGACATACAAAGACGCTCTATTGGATGATGCTTGGGTTGAAGCGATGCAAGAAGAATTGTTGCAGTTTTAGAAGCTGGAAGTGTGGACACTTACAGATTTACCTCCAAGAAGAAAGAATAGTGGAACAAAATGGGTGTTAAAGTGTAAAAAGGATGATCGAGGCGTAATCGTAAGAAACAAAGCTCGATTGGTCGTTCAAGGTTTTAGTCAAACTGAGGGAATCGACTACAAAGAAGTTTATGCACCTGTGGAACGTATAGAAGCTATCCGAATGTTTGTAGCGTTTGCCTCATACAAGAAATTTAAGGTGTATCAAATGGATGTGAAGAGCGCATTTTTGTACGGCGTGGTCAAGGAAGAGGTTTCCGTTGGTCAACCACCAGGCTTTGAAGATCCTATCCACCGGGATAACGTTTACGTTCTAAACAAGGCACTTTATGGGTTGCACCAAGCTCCACGCCAATAGTATGAGGAGCTGAGCACGTACCTACTTTCCAAAGGATTCAAACGAGGTTTGGTTGACTGTATCCTGTTCACGAAAAGAACAGAGGGTGACTTGCTTCTCGTTAAGATATATGTTGATGATATTATCTTTGGGTCAACTAACGATCTTTTGTGAAGAGAATTTGAAACAGTTATGCAGGAGAAGTTCGAGATGAGGGCAATGGGAGAAATGCAGTTTTTCCTAGGCTTGCAGGTGGACCAATTGCCAACGGGCATTTTCATCCATTAGACGAAATATGTATCTGACGTCTTGAGCCGATTACAGATGGAAGATTCCAAGCCTATCGATACCCCGATACAACCTAATCACGGGATTAGTGTTGACGCTAAGGGAAAGCTCATTGATCCATTCACTTATCGAGCCATTGTCGGATTGTTGATGTATCTTACAGCATCTCGTCCAGACATTATGTTCACAACATGTCTCTGTGCACGATTCCAATCGAAGCCGAAACAGAGTCATCTTACAGCCGTCAAACGAATCCTTAGTTATCTGAAGGGTTGTCCATCGAGAGGACTATGGTACCCTAATGATGATAATTTTGACTTTGTTGCTTTTAGACCCACCAAAACCATATACCCTTTTATTGTTAAAATTAGGAACCACGAACCGAACCTTAAAAGGCTATGTGGTTCTAGGTCCTAAAGGTGTGATGCAGATTTTGGTGGCTGTGATAAAGACAGTAAATCCACAACGGCTGGATGTCAATTCTTTAGGAGCAGGCTCGTGACCTGGCAATGCAAGAAGCAAACAGCAGTCGCATTATCAACTTGTGAAGCCGAATATGTGTCAGCCTCTAGTTGCTGTTCACAGGTTCTTTGGATTCAATAGCAAATGCGCGATTACGGTTTGCATTTTCTTAAAACCCCAATTTATTGTGACAATGAAGCTGCCATCGCACTCACGAAAGACATGAACAATCACTCTAAAGCTAAGCATATCCGGATTAAGTATCACTTTATCCGTGATTGCTATTCTAAAGGATTAATTGACATGGTAAAAATCCACACTGATTATCAACGGGCTGTTCTTTTTACCAAAGCTTTTGACAGATTAAGAGTCAAATTTTTGCTAAAGGCTAATGGTATAAAAGAATGTAGATGCGTTTTGCGACTAGTGATTGGATGTTAACATGTGTTAATAGTGCTGATGAGTAGAATGTGAAATGATAGTGGGCGAAGGTAGACATAAGTGGGCGAAGGTAGAAGATTTATGGACGAAGGAAGAATGGAAGCTGATCAAGAAACACATTCGTACCATTGGAGTGGGCGAATGTGCAGACTCTATATATAGTTTTTGTGTTTTTGTGAATGTAAGAGAGTTATTAGTTGTGTGTGTTTTGAGGTCAGGTTCCAGGTTAGATTGAAAGTGTCTCTAATTGATCTAGATTAACCGTATTGTCATTGTAATCAAGTTTATGCAAAAGTTAATCTATGAAAAGCTTTGAAAATGATGTTGATTGTGTTTTGATTTGAGTTTCTATCAGTTTGTTCAAGGCTAGGGTTTCCGCACCTGGTTTTGTAACTTGTATGATCAAATAATCCTGTTTTAGTCAAAATCTTTCGCTTACAAAGTGGTATCAGAGCTATACGGATCATACAACAACAAATTTGATAAACTCAGAGCTGATTTGGACATATTTTTGATCAAAATACATCTGTTTTTGTATGAAAATGGTTTTTGAGTGTTTTTGATTGATTTCAAGTTGATTTTGTGGTTAAAATCTAAAATTCCAAGTATTAAAGTTGCTCCAAATCAATTCCGAATCATAACCTGATTAAGATCATTCAAATCCACAAACTTTTGAAAATTAGAGATCAAAATAACCGTTTTTCAAAGTGTAACCGTTTTTCAAATCTGAAAATTTCTGAAAAAGGGCGAACCTGGAACCTAGTGGGCGAACGTGAGTGGTTTTTGGTCGAATCTGAGTCTTTTCTGGGCGAACCTGGAAATTGTTTGTTTGAAGTTTTCACTTTCGGGTCACATTTCCACATTCGGTTGATAAAACGGGCGAACCTAGAATTTTCTGGACGAACGTGGATAAGTGTTAGTGTGTTTTTACATTCTGGTGGAGTTTTACATTCGGGTGTTACTGTTTGGGCGAATCTACATCAGAAGGGACGAAAGTGAAGTTTTACTGGGCGAACCTAGGACTAATTTTTGGAAAATTTTCTAAGTGTTGGATTTTTCGAAGTTCGTGATCATGTGGATTTTTCCGACTACTCCGAGACCAGCAACGACACAACCACAACAGCAAGTGATGGACCCATGGACGGTGGCAGCACAAAAGACGAGCACACAGTCTTCGCAACCAATAAACTACATGGCGATGACGAGCTCGATGCCTCAAAGCGTAGCACCTTCAGCACCACAACCTGACTACTGGGGAGTAGCAGCAGCGGTGGTAAACACTCAAACTACAAATGCTATTTCTACATTGATTAACGATTTGTCTTCAGGTAGCGGGAATCGGCCACCGAAGCTTATGGATATACAAGAATACAATCAGTGGCAGAACAAGTTCAAGATTCACTTGGAAGGCATGGGAGTGGAGGGAGCAGAGGCATGGAGTATGATTGCTAAAGGTTACACAGCACCGATTTTGGAGAACACAGGTGAACAGATTCCGTTGGAAAGCTTAACTGAGGATGAGAAGAAGAAATATGTGGTGGAAAAGAAAGCCTTTTCCCAATGACTCAGGCAATCACAAATGATCTACTGCATCAATTTGGGATACAGATTCCTAGATATAGTCATTTGCTAACTGAATTGTCAAGTTATGGTATACAGATTCCTATGAAGAATTTGGTGGATAAGTTTGCAGATGCTCTACCACCTTACTGGGATCAGCATGTGGAAGTTCTCAGGGAGAAGGATGCATATCAATACTGGACTATTCAAGAGTTCATACAGAAGCTGGAAAACAAGGAAATGGAAGAGAAGAGGAAAGCTAGAAGAGCACAGGTTCCTCAGAATCCTAGCTTATACTTTGGAGGTACTTCAGTTCCTGTGAGTAACTCAAGTTCAGGTGGGATAGTTGCACCACATGTTGCTTGCATTTCCAATGTTATGGAATCACCAAAACCTACCATCAACTACATGGCACAAACTTCATCCTACTCACAACCATCACACACACAACCACCACCACAACAACAATACAATAATTCCTACATTTCACCATTCTCCCCAATGCAACAAGCATCTTTCTATACTGCTAGCCAATCTCAACAACCAATGAACCAAGTTACTCAACCTAATCAACAACAAGTGGTTTTGGAGACTTCTAACTTGGGCAATGTGATAGTGGAAATTGCTCAACAACATATTGCACTAGTCTCAGCAATGGTTTCATCTTACAACGGACTTGTTGCTAGTCAAATTGGGAATAACAACTTAACTAATGAAGACTATGCACAGATCGACAAGGAAGAGATGGAACTCATTGATATCCAATGGGCTTTTGCAAGCATCATGAGAAGAGCAACAGAGTTTATTGAAAAGACAGGTAGAACAGATTTGGGAACTTCTCCTAACACAACCTATGGGTTCAACAAGGAGAAAGTTACTTATTTCAACTGTGGAGAAAAAGGTCACTTTAAACGTGAATGCACTCAGCCACCAAAACAAGGTAATAGAAATCCATTCAATGCAAGCTACCAGAATCGTCAACAACAAAACCATAACCGAGTTTCTTACCAAAACAACAACAATTACCAAAACCGTCAAAATAACTCTAACAACAACCAAAACAGACAACCTAACACATCAAACCAGATCCAAAACCAATCTCCTAACAACACTAACCGAACAGTTATACCGATCACTACACCGAATGAGACACAACAGAACACGAGTTAGAATCAAGCATTGATGACTCAACAAGATGAAAGGTTTGATTGGTCGGGATTGCAAATAGGAGTGGAGGAAATTACTACTGGTGGCAATGTGGCTTGCGTTGCTTGCAAGGTTGATATTGAAGAGTCGGTGACGGTGGATGAAAAGAAAGAAACTGAGTGTGAAAGTGATGAGTCTGAGGCTGAAATGGATGTGGAGAATGAACCTGTTGAGGTTAAGGTTGAGGAAGCTAATTCTGGAGTGGTGATTGATACTGTTTCCGATGTTCCTGAGGAGTGTGAATCGGTTTATTCTGATTCAGAAAGTGAATCGGATATGGAGGCAAGTGTTACATCACTTGATGATGACATTGATCAGTTGCTAGCAGAAGCGGATTTTCTGATGACGAGGAAGTCGTGCATTGCTGATGACGCTTTCACCAAGATTGATTATTCTAAATTCTTTACAGGAAAGGAAGCTCATTTCGCATTGATGGCCATGACTGATCCGCCAAAACCTGTAAGTTCTGAGTGTAGCACTGATATTAAAAATGATAAATATTGTGGCACATGTGATAGATTGACTGAGGAGAATAAACAACTCCGAATTCAACGTGATAGTGCTATCATGAACAGTCAATCTACTCGCAAAGAGTTGAATGCTTTCAACAAAGTATTAGATGGCTACAAAAAGGACATTTCCGACTTGAAAAATACTTTATCATTAAAACAATTGGCAATTAACAACTATATCAATGAAATTGAAAATACCAAGTTGGAAATGGCAGCCATAAAATGCTTTGCTGAGAAAGTAAACAAAAAGTTGGAAAGTTATAAGCACATTGCTTATGTGGTAGATCACATCATAGATGATAACACCACTAATTACAAGTCTGTGCCATCTCCGGTACTTTTTGAAAATCATAATTATCACCAAGTTATACCGGAGAGCTCGGTAAAATCAGACTCATCATCGGAAATTGAATCTAATACCTCGAGTATTGGTGATCCTCATTCCGATGTGAGACCGATTTTAGGCTTGAATGATGAGGGTGTTTATGCTGAAAGTGTGGATTCAGACTCAGAGAGTGATGAAACTGGTAATGTTCAAACTGTTAATGCATGTGAAATTCCAAAAGAAAATCACATCATTACTATTGAACCAGTTTCACCATCTCAACATGTGCATCCGATGGTAAATGTTCATCGTGAGAAAAAGTCTGAAAAGAATGTGATTAACAAAGATCTTGAGAATAAAGATGTTGAGAATGAACCATGTGACAAACCTGTCAAGGTGTTTTATCGGATGGAAGGATCTGATAAAATCATCGCTGATGAGGAATTTCCAATCAAAAATGTTAACTATGCTAAACTAGAAAAGATTTGGCAAGAAAGCACTATTTGGTTCCCAAAACATGAGAGAACAAATGAGATTCCACCAGAAATTTTAAAGAAATTGTATTTGGATGTTCCTCAAGAACCAAAGGTCCATGTCACAGAGTTCATTAAACCCAAAAACAGAGCTAATGGTTTTCATGAGCCTACTTACTCAAAAGGGCCACTTCCTGAGAGTTTGAGAAATCAACAGTACAATGATCAATATCCTGTTAGATCATTTGCTCAACCAAATGCTCAATATGTTTTTGAAGAGTACCGAAAATGCTTTAAATGTGGGGAACGTGGGCATTTACTTGCTCAGTGCCCATATGTAAGGCATAAAAGACATGAGGTTGAAGTGAGAAATTCCATGAGAAAACCGATTGATCATTATGTTCCACCACACAGACGAGTTGTTCCTCAACAACAACAGTTTTATAATCAAAACCAAAACAATTTTCAACAAATGAGGAACAATCGTCCAATTCAATATGATCGAAGAAATCGGATTGCTATGGAACAATCATGGAGGAAGCCTGTGGTGAACGCAAAAGTTAATAGGCAAAAGGTTCCACAAAAACCGATTGTCAAATCAAATGTTGGACCTAAGTCTGTTAACTCAGATAAGGTAACCAAGAAAGTTACATTTGTTAACAATGTTCAGAAACCGACTGAGAACCCAAAATCTCAGATTCGTATTCTTAAAAGGTCTGAACAATCTTGGTCACCCAATGGTACTCCAGGAGCTTCTACTTCTAAGGTCAATGAGAAAAATGAAACTGTTTTGAACAATCAGAAAAAGATTGATCCAAAACAAAAAGTTGTTGAAAATGTTAATGAGGATGTTTCTTTGAAAGCTAATGTTCAAAGGCCCAAGACTCAGGCTTGGGTCCCCCGAAAGAACTAAATGATTTACTTTTTGTGTGCAGGGAGCTTCAGTTGGCTCTATTAGCAGTCTTTGGATTGTTGATAGTGGAGCTTCAGGTCACATGACAGGGGATCTCGCGTTGCTGTTCGACGTGAAAAACATCAATGGAGGGTATGTCGCATTCGCTGGAAATAAAGGTGGATATATCACAATGGAGGGGAGCGTGAGTAATGGGATAGTGAGCTTTGAGCGGATTTCTTATGTGAAGCAGATAGATTATAATCTGTTGAGTGTCAGTCAAATATGTGATAAACAATTTTCTGTACATTTTGATGACAAATCCTGCTATATTCTCAAACCGGGCTTCAAAATTCCAAAGGAGTGGATAATGTTGATGGCACCTCGCGTCAACAATCTCTATATTCTTGATATGTCCAAGGCGATGACATCCCAGGGACAAATAACATGCTTTCTATCCAAAGCGACTGAGAAAGAATCGATAATGTGGCACCGAAGAATGGGGCACATTCATCTGAGAAAAATGAATCAACTTGTGAAAAATGGGCTTGTCGATGGAGTAAACGTGAAACATTTCCATCTAAATGACAAGTGTGTAAGCTGTAAGAAGGGGAAGCAACACAAACAGTCCCACAAAGTGAAGAAAGTCAACTCTGTAGAGATGCCACTTGAGCGATTGCACATGGACCTATTTGGACCAGTCAAGCGCAAAAGTCATCTTGGAGAGCTTTATTGTTTAGTTGTCACTGATGACTACTCAAGATTTTCATGGGTGATGTGTCTGCAAAACAAAAGTGACACCTTTAACTTGAAGAAAGTCAACTCTGTACAATGCTTGCTGATTCAAATCTTCCGGTAAGGTTCTGGAACGAGGCGATTTATGCAGCAAATTATACACTAAATCGGGTTCTAACAGTGAAGAAGTTTGGAAAAACATCTTATGAACTGTTACACCGACGAAAGCCCAACTTAGAGTATCTAGAACCGTTTGGGGCGCCATGCACGATGTTGAATCCAGGTGAGAAGTTTAGTCCTAAAGCTGAGGAGGGATATTTTGTTGGATATGCAACCCCGCTCAAACGGGTATTCAACAAGAGAACTCGTCAAGTGGAGGATTGGGCTAATGTGGAAGTTCAACGATATACACAAAATTTGCAAGGCACGGGTCCTGATTGGATGTTTGATTACAAAGATTTCTTTGAATCATTCAATCTAGATAGCTTGGTTGAAGAAGCTGTTATCAGATTACTTTACGAGTGTGAAAACGCGACGACTTCATCGTTGGTGCGTCCAATCACCGTGAACCCTCTACCAGCTTCTAATGATACCAATGCTCCTATACAAGAGGAAGATGTGTTTCAAGAGGCTTCAACTTCATTAGACTCTTCAGAATCTGAAGTTGAACAATTTGAAGAAGTCATTCTTGAACATGCGGAAGAACCAGAGGCAATGCCAGTGAACCCAAATCCAACTCCAGAAGTTGCTTCATCATCTAACACGGGTCATGATCTGGATGCTGTAGAAAACTTGACTGCTCAGACGGGAATTACTATACCTGATTATCCGGAATCTCGGATTCATCGTATTCACCCGCTGGAGCAAGTTATCGGTGATCCTGGAAGTGGGGTTATGACCAGAGGGCAGCTGAAAAGTGTTAACTCGCCAGAGAGTTTTGGTGCTTTAGCATTATATGCCAAAATTCAAAAATCTGGTAGTCAAAATGATTGGTCGTTTGCATGTTATGTGTCGCAGGTAGAGCCAAGGACATACAAGGATGCTTTGAATGAAGATGCCTGGGTTGAAGCTATGTAGGAGGAGTTATTACAATTCCAGAAATTGGGAGTTTGGACGCTCACAGATTTGCCGCCAGGAAGGAAGAAAATAGGCACTAAATGGGTGTTTAAGTGCAAAAAGGATGATCGTGGGGTTATTGTTCGTAACAAAGCCAGATTGGTCGTGCAGGGTTTCCATCAAATCGAAGGGATTGATTACAACGAAATCTACGCACCGGTAGCACGGATTGAAGCTATTCGGATGTTTCTTGTGTTTGCTTCATATAAGAAATTCAAAGTTTATCAAATGGACGTCAAGAGCGCATTTTTGTACGGGAAAGTCAAGGAAGAGGTTTATGTCGGGCAGCCACCAGGCTTTGAGGACCCAATCCACCGGGATAAGGTCTACGTGCTAAACAAAGCTCTATATGGTTTGCACCAGGCTCCGAGACAGTGGTACGAGGAGCTAAGTACATACCTCATGTCCAAAGGATTCAAGCGCGGCCTCGTCGATTGTACCCTCTTCACGAAGAAGACGGGAGATGATTTGCTTCTAGTGCAGATTTACGTTGATGATATAATTTTTGGTTCAACTAACGAACTTTTATGCAGGGAATTCGAAACTGTTATGCAAGAGAAGTTCGAAATGAGCGCAATGGGGGAGATGCAGTTTTTCCTCGGCTTGCAGGTGGACCAAAGACCCGACGGGATCTTCATTCACCAGACGAAATACGTATCCGATATCTTGAGCCGATTCCAGATGGAGGACTCTAAGCCGATGGATACCCCGATTCAACCCAATCACGGGATTGGAGTGGACGCTAAGGGGGAGCTGACGGACCCATTTACATACAGAGCAATCATCGGATCTCTGATGTATTTGACGGCGTCTCGACCAGATATTATGTATGCAACGTGCCTCTGTGCTCGCTATCAATCGAAGCCGAAACAAAGTCATCTGACGGCGGTCAAGCGTATCCTTCGATATCTGAAGGGTTGTCCATCAAAAGGACTTTGGTACCCTAATGATGATGATTTTGCTTTTATTGCTTTTAGTGATGCAGATTGGGGCGGCTGTGACAAAGATAGCAAATCAACTACAGCTGGTTGCCAGTTTTTAGGGAGCAGGTTAATTACCTGGCAGTGCAAGAAACAGACTTCCGTGGCGCTATCTACCTGTGAAGCTGAGTACATTACAGCCTCGAGTTGCTGTTCGCAAGTACTCTGGATCCAACAACAGAAGGTGGATTACGGTTTGCAGTTTCTTAAAACCCCTATACACCGTGACAACGAAGCCGCAATTGCTTTAACTAAAAATACTGAAAATCATTCTAAAGCGAAACATATCCGGATCAAATATCATTTTATTCGTGATTGTTACGCTAAGGAATTGATAGATATGGTCAAAATCCATACTGACTACCAACGTGCAGATTTGTTTACAAAAGCTTTTGACAGATCCCGCTTTGAATATCTTTTAAAAGTAAACAATATAAAAGAAAAACAGGACTAATCGGCACCTCGGTTTATCGCTTTTTAGTTTTAGTTTTTAATATTTTGCTAATTGGGAATTTCTCTTTGCTAATTGGGAATTTCTCTTTTCTATCATAATCCTCAAAGAAGTTGATGCTTTCGAGGGGATTGTTTAATCCTCAAAGAAGTTGATGCTTTCAAGTGGATTGTGTCTTTCAAATTTTTTTGTTTTCTTTTTCAGAAAAATTAAAAACCCAAAAATATGTTCTTTATTTTAGGGGGAGTCTTTTTATCAGAAAAACCAAAAACATTGAAAATTTCAAAAAGACCTAAAAATTAGAAAAACCAAAATGATTTCCTGGATAAAAAGAGGAAATGATAGTACATCAGTGGGGATCTGACACAGGCTAAAGAATTGTATAGTATAATGAAACGTATGTTGATTACGTGTGATATGCTGATAGGCTTCGTAGACTAAATATTGCGTGCCTTAGTGATACAAACATAACAAACTACGCGTTCGTGGCTGAACACCTCATGGGCATATGGTCTTAGTACCGTAATTTCGTTTGATAGGATTGCCAAAATCTGAGGTTTCGGGTCGTTATGTTATGGTTATCCGGGATATTCTGATTAAACTTCTGTCGTATTGATTTACGGACATAGTTTCATCAGAATATTTGCAAAAGAGCTTATTTGCCAAAACCGAAAGTTACCGAATTGAGGAACTTTATGTTTTATTGATCAAAGATCATTATTACATCGTATTGACTTTCTGATGCAAATCAGTGGTTAATATCAGCCTCAACCTAGTGTATACGCACATGTTACTTTGCTGCATTTGTTTGCTGACATGTACACCTCTGTGCTATATACTTTGTAATTTTTACGGATAACTCTGGCATAATCACGCGTTACGATGAAGCTTTGTGCAATTACTTGATACGGGAGTATGTCGTGTGTGTGGGCACCACAATGTGTTAGTCTAATACATCTAACTCGTATCATTTTAAAGCATTGCGTAATTGTCTGCATGAGAGCTTACGTGGACCACAATATCAGCAATTGCCGTGTCACATATTGTTTCTAATGATAATATTAAACAAAAAGATCAACGCTGTGATCAGATTTCTCAGAAAACTGATATGATCCTCTTACCGGATATCACAAAATTTTTACTGCTTTCATTTACTTTGATGCATTTTATTTTGTTGCATTTTACTTTTAGTGTCAAAAAGATACAAAATCCAAAAAGATTTTAGGTGTGTTTTTGATAAAATTTCAGAAAAACCAAAATTTTTTGCATTTCTGCTTTATTTTTGATAACCGGGGATGCTTGATGGTCAATTTCTGAGATTTGATAACACCATCTGGGCTTTGTATCATTCAAAAAGTGAAAAATTTGTGTTTTGGAAGTTTAACAGATTGAAAAATGTTGAACGGGATTCGAATTCGTGATTTGGTAAAATTTTCAGATTTTTCCATTTCACATTCGCCCTTAATTGGGTCGAATGTGGAAAAATCTTTACCTTCGGCCGTTACAATTTGAACGAATGTGGACATTTTATACTAAAATTTCACCTTCGGGTAAAAATTTCACCTTCGGGCCATTAAGTTGGGGCGAAGGTGGAATAGTCTCTCATTCGCCCACTATAAACGGGCGAAGGTGGCTTCTTATATATACCAATGTTAGGTTCGAACCCTCATTCATATATTTTTCAGATTTTTTCTTCGATACCAAACCTTGTTGCTTTGATTCCTTGTTCCTGTGCATTTGATTCCCTATCATTTACTGATCATTACTATACTAAAATTACAGGCATTGGAGCACAGACGAGTTCAGATTTGTCATTTTTCTAACCGTACCTAGGGTTTTAGATTTTAGGGTTATAGGATGTTTGTTGATGATTAATTTTGATCACATTTCAATCTATATCAGTTTTAGGGGGAGAATGAATAACAAATTAGGGTTATTACAACGTTTGAATGGACTAATTGATTGATTAGATAATAAAACCCTAATTTTCCTTTGAAAACTGATATAAATTGATTAATTGAAACAATTGATGATGGACGAGTGTTGATCGGCCATATTAGGACACATCCCAATCACAATTACATGTTAAAAACAAGATTGAAAATTTTTAAATTTTTAGGGAAAAACAGGTTTACCTTCGGGTCTATTAAACGGGCGAAGGTGAAATTTTGTGGGCGAATGTATCTTATAACGGACGAATGTGTTTTTAACTCAATACTTTTTCACATTCGACCAAAATGTTCTACATTCGACCAGAAAAATTCACATTCGTCCAGATCAAAATGGGCGAATGTAGAACTTTAAAACCTTAAAATTTTGAATTTTTGTCGTTTTTATATTTTGACGTTTGTTTCTGTTTTTGATGTGCAGATGGCTGATCAGACTGAGAACATTGAGACTCCAGTGGAGAATATCGTTTTAGAACCAGTTCCAGAGAACGTTCAAGAAGGTGAATCGTCAAGTTCAAGCAGTTGGTTGTTTGAGAAAACACATAACTGTTGTGCTTATCTTGGCGATGTGGAAAAGAATGTCGAGTTTACTAGAATCATTGAATTCTTGAGGAGGAGCAGAGTTGTCTATGCTTTAGCCACTCCGACTATCATCTACAAAGACATCATTGAAGACTTTTACAAGAATGCGAAGTATGATTTATGGGACGATCAGACCATCATAAAGAGCAAAATACAAGACATGGAGATGTTTATTACAGAGTCTGATATCAGAGAAGCGCTTCAGATAAAGTTTGAAGTGAGCGAAGATCCCAGAGAATTGTCGTGGACTGAACAGAAGGCTTGTTTCTGAAGAATGAAGTACAAAGGTCCGATCACTGATGGATCTATGTATAAAGGGAAGCTGAGTGTGCAGTTCAAGTACTTTGCACATGTCATTATCCATGTATTTGGATGTGTGAACGGTGGTTATGATGTTATGAGAAGAAGTCTAAGCTCGTTGATGGTTGCGTTGACTCTCAACAAACCATTCAACGTATCTGGTATGATTTTAGATCACATGCTTGAGATGTTAAAGGGATTGAAGAAGAAGCAATTCATGCTATATCCGAGGTTTCTCATGATGATCTTTGACCACAAGTATCCAGAATTGAAGAAGGATCCAACTATGATCCTAGGTCAAGATCACATGAACATTCGTACTTTGGTGAGAATGAAAGGATATAAGGGTGTGCCAGACAATGAAAAGCCACCTCACAGGAGACTTTTTGGAGCTTTGGCTAGTCAGGATTACACTGATCCTGGCAAGAACAGAGCAAGACATGATGACAGTGATTCTGATAATGATGATCCCTTGGTGTATGTTGATGCAAGCACTAAGAGGAAGAGACAGGTAGTTAATCCCGGAGCCAAAGGGAAGGGTAAGGGAAAGACTGATCAAGGAAGTTCTAAGCAACAGGAGGTGAGAAAGAAATCAACTGCAAAGAAAGGTACTGGTTTGGTAGATGAAGAATCAGTGGATTCAGAGGAAACTGAGGTAGAAGAACGATGGGATTCTGATACTGAGAATGTTAGGACCACTAAACGTAAGGCCACTATGGTTGGTGAGTCTGAATCTTTAAACAAATCCATTGAAGAAGCTGAGAAAAGAAAGAAGTCGTTGAATGTTGAAGATGAAGGTTTAGGTGTTGACCTGGATGAGTTGAATGCTGGAGAAACTGTGGTAGTAAACTTGCCCAAGTCTAAGCACAAGACCATGTCTAAGAAGACAAGCACTAAACAGTTGAGAGAGAAAGAGTTAGCACAACTGTTGAAGGGAAAAAGAGTACCCGATGCTGGTACGTCATCAAAGTTATCTTCACCGGTCACTAAGAAACAAAAGAAATCAAAAGAGGCAGAGACAATATCAGCTGATCAACTAAATGTTGCACTGGACAATGTACTTGACATGTTCAGAAAGCCTCAGAAAGGAAAGGAAGTTGAAGTTGAGCCATCTAGATCCAAATCTAAGAAGGTTACTGTGGATGATGATGTAATGAAGCAGGTTAACCAGAAAATGGATAATATGATGAAGATGATTGTGGCTCAACAAGCTGAAATAGCTAAGTTTAAGCAAAATGAAGAGAAAATGCTTCAGATTGTGGTTGCTTCTAAATCAAATCAAGATGAGATTAATGAGAAGGTTAAGCAGCTTGAAGCAAAGAATAAAAAGGTTGAGGATAAACATTCAAGAAACAAGAACAGGATAAAGTTGATTAAAGAAGACAACAAAGAACTAAGAGCTGAGAACAAACGCCTTAGTGATTTGATTGATGATTTGTACAATGTTGCACCCAAGTTGAAGGAGGGTGAAGAAGATAAAGAAGAAGAAGAAGAAGAGCAAGTTGACTTTGAACAGTCTGAATCGGATGAAGAAAAAGATGATGATGAGGATGATGAAGAGTCAGAGAAAAGTGATGATGAGAGTGATAATGATGATGATGATAATGCTAAAGGGTCTGGGAGACAGAAAGAGGATGATAGTGGTAGTGATGATAATGATGATGATGGAGGAGATGATACTTCAAAGTTTACATTTGAAGAGAGATCATCCAAAAAGAAGAGTACTGGAGAATCAAGTTCAAAGAAGAAGAAAGGTGAGAACGTTGATTCAGATGAAAGTATTTTCTGGAATGAGAAGGTGAGATCTTTATCAGATGATGCTAAACAAGTGTATAAAGATATGTTGGAAAGAAGAGAATGGACTATTGAGTTCACAGGATGTTTCGCTGAGATATTCCAAATTGATGACTTAAGATATGAATTGGAATATGAAGATCCTGATCTTGAAGAAGGTGAAGTACCTGCTTCTGTGGCAAAGGAAATTCTGGATGGACTTGCACAGAGTGTAGGGAAAACATTTGAGGAGTTTATTGTAGATGAGTCGATTCCAGATATTTCTGAAAAGGATATTGGAAGTCACTCAGATGATAAGAACACTCCTGAGCTTGATGAAGTGGAAGTTGAAGACATATCTCATGAAGAATTTCCTCAGTACTTTAGACAAACAGATGAAGATGAGATATTTCCTGATTTCACTGAGACACCAAATAATTCAGCAAAGAAAAAGGCACAGCAAAGAAGTGCAGAGTTTGTGGAGAAGGTGTTTGGTGCTGATAAGCAAGAATCTTCAAATCAATCTGATGAATTGAAGAGTTACTTGAAGAAATTGAAGGAAATGGATGAAAACCGACCGAAGCCTGAAGCTCAAGGAAACTTCTATAGATTTCACAATGCGAAGTTCAAAGGCAGAGCTCTCGGGTGGACATATTTGGGCAGGCTGAAGCGCATAGCTGCTAAATGGGAAACAGGGATCTTGTATTTTAACAGATTCATTGATTTGCTAACTCTACCGTACTGGGCGGTCAGAGATCTATGTAGATTCCCTATGTCAGGTGCTTCAGTGAGCGGTACACATGTCGGTTGGTGTGCAGATAAGCTGGTTTGGGAAAGTAGAACGAGATGGAATCGATTCAAGCCTCAATATCCCCGAAGGAAAGTTCATAGGGATTTTGATCCTCAAACCAAGCTGAAGCGGGTTACTTTGATATACAAGGCACCTGAAGTGATGAGAAAAATACCTTTGATGCCTATGCCACAACATTTCAGTGCTGATTTTATTTTCTGGTATTATGATTGGAGGAAGGCTGAAGCGGTGATAGTGTTGAGAGACGGAAAGGATAAATACAAGCATGTTCATGTATTTGATCCGATGTGGTTGATTAATTGTACTTTTGAAGATATCATCATGCTTTTCTATAATCCGATTTACTTTGAGCCGAAAGACGCTGATCAAGCAAGGAAGTATACTCAAGTGGTTGGAGTTTGCTTTGCTTATGATATTAATGCTGGGAGTAATTTGGAGAACAAACTTGGCAATACGGTGAAGATGGCAAATGTGTCGAAACCAGTGAAGAGAAAGTTTGAGCCTGTAATGACCAATGAGCAGAAGAAACAGCTCAGAATTAAGCTGATGAACAAAGCCATGGACGAAAAGAGAAGACAATCCAATCAATAGTCGAGGGGGAGTTTGTAGATGCGTTTTGCGACTAGTGATTGGATGTTAACATGTGTTAATAGTGCTGATGAGTAGAATGTGAAATGATAGTGGGCGAAGGTAGACATAAGTGGGCGAAGGTAGAAGATTTATGGACGAAGGAAGAATGGAAGCTGATCAAGAAACACATTCGTACCATTGGAGTGGGCGAATGTGGAAGAACTCCACATTCGACCATATCAACTGGGCGAATGTGCAGACTCTATATATAGTTTTTGTGTTTTTGTGAATGTAAGAGAGTTATTAGTTGTGTGTGTTTTGAGGTCAGGTTCCAGGTTAGATTGAAAGTGTCTGTAATTGATCTAGATTAACCGTATTGTCATTGTAATCAAGTTTATGCAAAAGTTAATCTATGAAAAGCTTTGAAAATGATGTTGATTGTGTTTTGATTTGAGTTTCTATCAGTTTGTTCAAGGCTAGGGTTTCCGCACCTGGTTTTGTAACTTGTATGATCAAATAATCCTGTTTTAGTCAAAATCTTTCGCTTACAAAGAAAAACAAGACTGATCATCACCTCGGTTTATCATTTTTTTTAGTTTTTACTGTTTTTAGAAAAATAAAAAATCCAAAAATATGTTTTTACATTTTAGGGGAGGCTTTAGTTTTTCAGAAAAACCAAAAACATTGAAAAATCCAAAAAGCCCTAAAAATCAGAAAAACTCAAAATGATTTCTAGGATTAAAAGAGGAAATGATAGTACATCAGTGGGGATCGACACATGCTACAGAATTGAAATGTTATATAAGGCATGTGTCGAGTCTGTGTGATGTGGTGATAGGCTTCGTAGACCTATTACTGCATGCCTTATACATACATATCTAACAAAATGTTATGTGGATGAACACCTCATGGGCATATGGTCTTAGTACCGAAATTTCATTTGATAGGGTTTTTGTACAAAATTCGGAGGTCTCGGGTTGTTATGTTAGTAGTTATCTGGGGATAGCCTTTCTGATATTTTGTCGTAAGATTTTACGGACCTAGATCAGACAGGGTATCTTTATAAAAGAGCTTTAGTTCCAAAACCAAAAGTTACTGAATTGAGGAACATTCAATGTATGACGATAATCAAAGATTATCTAATGCATCGTATCTAATCATTGATGTAAATCATGATTGATATACGCCCTCAACCTGGTAGAGTGCACAAGTTACTTTGTATCATTGAGTTGCTGACCTGTACACCTCTGTGCCTCATACCTTGTAAATTACAGATAACGAAAGCATAATCACGCGTTACAATGAGTCTTTGTGCAACTATTCCTTGATACGGGAGTATGTCGTGTGTGTGTGAACCACAGACAAATCAGTTTATACTATACATAGCAGTATCAGTCTAAAGCACTAGACAACAGTCTACATGTGAGCTTATGTGGATAACAATATCAGCAGTTGCCAGTTCACACATTGTCTTTAATGATAATAAACACTAAAAAGGTAAAATAAATAAATAAATAAATAAATAAATAAATCAACGGTGTGATCAGATTTCTCAAAACTAATATGATTCTCTTACCAGAAATCACAAAACATTTACTGCTTTGTGTTTACATTTCTGCATTTTCCATTTATTGTCAAAAATGTTAAAAACTCAAAAAGATTTTAGATGTGTTTTAACAAAAATTTCAGAAAATCCAAAATACTTTATATTTCTGTTTTATTTTTTTGATAACTGATGGTGATTGATGGTGATTTTCTGAAGTTTGACTGACCATTTGAGTTTTGTGATCTTTAAATGCAAAATGATGAATGTTTGAAAGTGAAAAAGTTTGAAAAAGTTTAAATGGGATTCAATTTTGAGATTTGGTAAAAATTTCAGTTTTTTCATTTGTTCGTTCACCCCTTCGGTGGGTCGAAGGTACAAATGTGGCTACATTCGAAGCTTTTAAAAAGGTCGAAGGAGAGTGTTCACTTAAAATCTTTCATTTGAGCCCTTTAGTTTTCATTCGAGCCCTTTTAGTAGGGTCGAAGGAAGCAAAAGTTTCTCTTTCGAACCCCAAAATAGGGGTCGAAGGTACACTCCTATATATATCAGTTGCCTCATTCGATCCCCATTCCAAAAAAAAATTCAGAATTCTGATTAAGGGGGAATTTTTCATCTTGGTTTCTTGCCTATCTCATTGTGTTCCTGAATCATTTGTGATCATTTTACCATCAAAATTGCAGGTATTCCATGGATAAACAGATCAGAGTCCTTAGTTTTATGTTCGAAACCCTTGGATCGAATTTGGACATAATCTGTGTTATTTTTTATGCAATTGTTGATTGCAAATCACTTATCATCCATTTTAGGGGGAGAAATGACCAAAAACTAGATTAATAAATCAATATTTAGGATAATTGATTGTTTAAACCTAGTTTAACCTAGTTTTTTTATTGAAAACTGAGGATAATTGATTGATTATTAAAATTATTGGTTTGAACTTGATTATCGGTCATATTAGATGCCATTCAAACAAAAATTTGATGTTGTAATGGGCTAAAATGAAGATTGGTAATTTCTGATCATGAACAGACACATTCGACCATACTCAAGGGGTCGAATGTAGCTATAATAGGTCGAAGGAAGAGTTTTGTGTCGAATGAACAATTTTTCAAAATATTTTCACATTCGAACCAATATCCTTCATTTGAACCTCAGATTTTCTTCATTCGAACCCACAATGGGGTTGAAGGAAGATACTTTGATCAAATTTTACATTTTGTCTGATTTTGACGAATTTTCAACATTTTTGTTTTGCAGATTATGGCTGAACAACAACAAAATCCAGAGAAACAAAATGCAAAACTAGAGAAACCGAAAGAGTTAATCTTTGAAGCAGGTCATAACTGCTGTGCGTATATAGGCGAAGTAAAACAACATGAAGCATTCGTTGGGATTGTTGATTTTCTCAGACATTGCAGAGTCTTATATGCTATTGCTACTCTAATCTCTATCTACAGAGATCATCAAGTAGAATTCTGGAAGAATGCTGTGATAGACTTCTGGGAGAACAAAACGACGATCAGAAGCAAAATACAAGACGAATTAGTGCTTGTTTCTGAACAGGATATTCGAGAACCACTTATTTTGCATGATTCTCCGACAGATCAGAGAAAGTTATCATGGATTGAGCAGAGGAAATGTTTTCTCAGAATGAAATACAATGGTCCTATCACTGATGGTCTATTACACAAGGCGAAGTTGTGTCCACAATTCAAATATTTGGCACATGTGATGTTACATGTTTTTGGATCGGTTCGTGGTGGATATGACGTGATGAGAAGCAGCATAAGTTCGTTAATGGTTGCTTTGATTTTGAACAAACCATTAACGTGTCTGGGATGATATTTGATCATATGCTGGAAGTATTGAAAGGATTGAAGGTCGACAAGTTTCTCATGTATCCAAGATTTCTGTAGATGATATTTGACAAGAAATATCCTACTCTGAGGAAAGATCCAACACAAAAAGATTTGTTGCATATCGGCCCATGTGAAAATTGATGCGGATGGTAGAGTGTGAAACCATCTTTTTGCTTTATCTTCCAATGAAAATTGGAAGAGTACCAACTTGACATCATCCGGAGTAAATCCTTGGCCCCCAATAGTGTTGCAAATTGAATCATAAGTTTCCAAATGGAAGTAAGGCTCTTCCGTTGCTAGCCCCTTGAATTTTGGTAGACTTTGAAGTGCGGTTGTTCTAACTTCAAAAGTTCTTCCATTTGCATTTTGCGGAATTACTATTGGTGATGGATTATTAGTGATGATAGGCCGAAAATGTGCTTCAATTCCCCGTACAACATCACGGTGGAGTCTTCTAGGTGCTCCCAATGGCGCTCTTGGTTGACCCATTTGCCCTTGCATTGCACCTTGTGGTGCAAATTGTTGTTGATGTTGATTCGGATGCATAGGTTGTTGTTGGTGATTCGGCCTTTGATGTTGAGCTTGCATATTTGGAGGCCGCATTTGATTGAGTGGCGTGGGACGTTGCAAATGCAATCCTTGCGGTCTAACATGTTGCACACCAACCGGTAGTCTTGCCGGGTCTTGAAATTGTAAATGTGGTTGATTTACTTGACCCGTTTGAGCTTGCGAACCCACATATGCACCTTCTCCTCCATAGTAATAATCCTCTTCATTGTACCCACTAAACTCCTCATCATCATACCCATCGTCATACACATCTCTTTGAAATCTTGAATTTGGACCACCTTGGAAAGATGAATGGTAAAAACCCGATTGATTAGGTGGTTGATAAGAAGATGTGGTGTGGACAATTGTTGAACCTTGTCCTTGTGGGTGTGGAATGGTAGAAGATGATTGACCCGTAGTTGGAAAAAAATGGGAAAATGGTGGTATGGTACATGATGGATTAAAGTTAAGGTTTGGATCAATTTGAGTGGAATTTGGTTGGGTGGTATGGATTGGTGTTTCAGGACTGGTGGAAAGGTTAGGTAATGTGGTGTTGGGTGAAATGTGTGAGGAAGTAGGCATGAATGACGAGGTCGTTTGACCCGTTGTTGGTATGTGAGAGTCTTGCATTATGTTTCTTGGGGTGAACGGTAAAGTAGGTGAATCAATGACTTTGTTTCTTCGAATCAAAACTCGGTTCTTTCTCAATGTTCTTTCAATCTCCGGATCAAACAAAAGTGGTGATGACTCGTGAGAGCCCCTAGTATGCATACACTTGAAGTACCTGCACACTAAACACAACCCGTGTAAACCCGAAAATAACAAATAAAACTAAAAGCTTAACACACGTTGCGCACTACTCCCCGGCAACGGCGCCAAAATTTGACGTGCTTGTCGTGGGAAACGTAAAATTTCCCAATTACAACTAACGTATAGTGGTAAAAAGGAATCGAACACAGGGAGTTTGTGGAATATGTGTAAGCTAATAACTTGAGAATTAACTAATAAGTAACTACTAACGGGATTAAAGATCAAAGATTTGTTGATTGCTTTGGGTTTAGACTTTAATAAAAATAAAACTAAATTAATGATTTGAAATGGGTTTTGTTCTTCCAATTAACAAACAATGACCATCCTTGGATCCATTTTCCTTAAACCTTTATGCAAAAGTTCCACTAGAAAGAGTTACATAGACATAACTCATGTTTAAACAATTGCTGTGATAAAAGGGAACAAAGTACTCAGATTATAGCAATGCGAGGTTGTTTCCCGATGACCGATTAATCAATTATCCAACCCAAATCCTTCCCGCAATATCCCGATTGTTAACAACACCAAGAACGTACGATTAAGACTAGAAATTGAGAAATTGATTAACTACCACAAGCAATTGTTCAAACACCATAATAATCAAGCAAACATGTACTAAATTATCGTTCTAGAAATGAAAGGAACAAACATAAAAGAGTTCAAGAAAAACTTCACCAAAGATGATCATCTAAAGTTCTAGCCAAGCATGACTTGATTGATCATCATAACAACCATAGAAATGTTCATATGAATCAAAAGTTAAAACCAATGTTTGTGATAAGTTTCCAATGTCTATTCTCAGCCAAAAATCGCCCAAAGTCTGATTAGAAACGTTCAAGGGGAAGTGGTAATGATAAGTCACCATAAAGTGCACTTTAAGGCAAGGAGTTACACAATTATGCAGGGGCCACCGTACCCCTACGGTCCCACCGTAAGGGTACGGTGGGTTGAGAATCTTGACAGCACTTTGCAACTGCCATAACGGTGGTCATTTGCTCTCTGCAGCCACCGTAACCCTACGGCTGGGCCGTAAGGGTACGGTGGGCTCTTAAAATTCTTCATTTCTTCTTTCTTGCCTTCCACCTCGTTCCAATGCATTCCGGTCCATTCCCAAAGCCCGTATTTCATCATTTTTAGCTCCTTGTTATACCTACAACCAAAGAAACCATAGTTACCCAATTCCAAGCACTAACACGAATAAATGTTGATAAACTAAACGTTTTAACACTATTAAAGGGTGTTCGTTGAACCACCCGTCACATCCCCACACTTACCCATTGCTTGTCCCAAGCAATCTACTATAACTTCTTTCCACAAATAAGCGATCATTTCAAAGTCAAGTTAAATGTGCAATCCTCGTACTAACCAATCCTCAAACCCCAATCAACACACCCCTCACAATATCTCTCCTCTCGGTATCAAGTAAGCTCTAGCAAAGATACGCTAGACACACAAAAGGCAAACGGGTGGTTGCACAACCATAAGCTTGTACCTAAATCAATAGTCCTCCTAACATGAACATGAGTATAAATCAAAGGGACTTAACGGTTGTAACTTGGCTAGGTGTGAAGGTAGGGAATAGGATATATATAAGTAGCGCAAACTTTACCCGGTCTTTTTATTACAACACAAACACACGCGAACAAAGAAACACTACTATATACAACCACATAACATAACTTAACTTGCTCTTTCTTTTCTTTTCTTCTTCTCATTTTTTTTTTCATTCATTTTTTTTCTCTTTTTTTTCTTTCTTTTCTTTTTCATCTTTCTAATTTTTTCTCTTTTTCTCCTTTTCTATTCTCATGCCAAACAAATTACATAAACAAACTAACACATACTAAACTCAATACTTCAACAATACTATTAATATAAACATAAACCAAACACAAAAGACCGGGTCAAGTTGGGTAAAATTTAGGAGCTAGTTTAAGGGTTATCAAACAATAGGCTTTAAGGCTCAAAAATGGGCAACTAAATGTCCAAACCCCGCCCCTCTCGCTACCTTGCTCATATTTGTAATGTATGAGGTCCAACCCCCCCAAAAACCCACACTCGCACTCACATGATGAGGCTACCTAATGCCCTTATCATTTTTACACCCATGCCCAATCAAGGATTCAAGCTGTATTCAGGCACAAGTTCTAGTGCACCCCCACCCGTTGCCACTCTCACAAAGGAGGAATTTATTTATTTACATATGTGGCTTCAACTCTCACCAAGAAAAAGAAACGGGTATTAAGGGTTGCCGGTGCGTCTAATGGGGGTTAAATCAAGGTGTTCCAATTTTTTACAACATTGCACTTGACCTCAAAAGTTTTTAAAATTCTCCAAAAATTTCCTCCCATCCCCACACTTGGGATGCATTGTCCCAATGCATGGCTTTGGAAAGAAACGCTCATATACTCAAACCACAAATTTCTTTTTGTATTTTTTCATTTTTTTTTTTACTTTTTTTGTTTTTTAGATTTTTCATTTTTTAAACAAAAACACACATCCAACTACCACAACCCAAACTCATCAACAATTCAACATGATTCAATACACCACCCAACCACCCGAAACCCAAAGGTAAAAACACAAACATAAACAAACAAAATATAAAACTATGTACAAGAAGCACGACCTGATTAATAGGAGCGCGGCTGTGGCGGCCCGAACACCGAAGTGAACAAATCATTCCATTCGCCAAAGCCGAATGCTCCATCACTGCTTCCTCCTTGATCTGTGGGTTGCTGTTGCTGCTGAGGATTGACCCATTGGGAATGGTGGATTGGTGGGGTCGGATAGGAGATGCTTCCATCATACGGCGGTAGGGACCCGTAATCCACCGGTGGTAGATTTGCGACTACGGGCCTCCCCGCATGCCAATCATCATTCATTCTCCTATTCTGATCATCAATGTATCTGTGATTAATCTCCACTTGCTGAGCGTAAGCGTGTCCACGGTTCCATAATTCTTGACGATCAAAACCTTGTTGCATCCTTCGCTCCATGCTAGCTCCCATCATCGTTTGATGATCAAATAATGTTCGTTCCGAACCCGACCAAGTATCAAATACCGAGGCTGGGGGCGTTGACTTTCAATTATCTCATGCATCGATCCCCCAAAGGCCCAACCATCCACATATGCCCTCTCGGTAAAATCATAAAATCCTCCACCATGATATCCACTCGAACTCCCTTGGCCAATATCCAGATGTCCACCCGCCGGATTGTCTTCGTACTCTTCATCATCACTTGGTGGCGCTTCAGCTCCACTCTCGGGTTCATCCTCCTTACCGGGCAAAAGTGCCCGTGCATCTTTCTTTAACATTCTCCACTTTTGACCTCCACTTTTCAATTTATGATACCTTCCGGACTCAGAATATACCCAACCAGAACCCATTATTGCCAGATCAATAGGTTTAAACTTTTTCCTCTTTCTTCCTTCATCTTCATCAGTGATTGCACCTTGTTGCTTCAACAACCCAGTAATTATTCGACAGTAAGGAATGATTGTCCTCTTCGGTGAATTTCTACATATCCACACATGATTCAAGACCAAATACCGAAAAGAGAATTTCGGTCCACCGTGCGTTAAAGCATATAAAATAGGAACCTCGGAAAAACGCACTTGTTCCTTATCAGCACGTCTCGGTAATACATTCAAGATGGTAAAATTCAGCAACAGTTTAGGCTCTATCTTCAAATTCTTTCGATATAAAGTACCATGATAAGTACCCGGCAAAAATAAATCACTCAACATGTCCATCCAACGTGGATGCTTGTCCGGATTAATCAACAACTCGTCAATGCTCGGATTCTTATATTCTTTCGCCGGTAAACTGTCAAACTTTGCAAGCCTTCGTAATGTCTCGTAAGACATTTCCACCTCTATCCCATTTACTTCACTAATTAGCTTCATCTTTGAGGGTGAATCATATCTCGGACATCTTAATGTTTCCATCCATTCCTCTACCTCATCCAAATATACCCTTCTCTCTTCTTGATCATAGCAGTAAAGTGCAACTTCCCATCCTAGCGCATTAAACCTATCAAAAACTCCAAATGGTTCGAAGTCTTTTCTGCTCACCTCCCTTTCATAGATAAATGCCCCTGGCCGATCTGACAACTTTTTAAGTTGATCATGAAATAAAGTAGCTTGCCAGATCCTTGGTTTTGCATTCAACGGGCCAGTCTTCCATTCCGGCTTCTCAGCCGGGTCTAACCTTGGTGGCTCCAGTGCTTGTTCCATCTCTACATCCGACTCAGTATTGTGAGAAACATACTTCCTTCGTTTGTACTGCTGAGCCGGTTGCTTTCCCTTAGCCTTTGCAGCAGACGAACTTGACCCAACGGCTTCACCTGTGCGTGCCATTTCCTATGCAATGCACAAACAAACAAGAAACCAAAAACAAACAAAACAAAACCATTAGCCAACATGACAAAACATCCCCACACTTGCTTGTTACTATGGTAGTAGATGCTATTAAACATACACGTCCTCTTTGATTTGACAAAATTTGGGCATGACGCCTCTACAATCATAACATAACCAAAAACTCACAATTTTCATCTCAACAACACATCTACTACCACATTATTATCACACAAAGCTATTCACATACTACATTATTAACAAGCAAGTGGGTAAAAACTAGGCAAAAACAAAAACCTAAAAATCTTACAATGTAGCATCAAAATTAACAAATAGGATACATACCTTGGATTAGAAGATGCTAGAACACAAGAAAACAAGAAAAATCCCCAAACTTGCGATTTTTAGGGTTCGAATTTTAGCCCCAAAAACGTGTTTTTCTTGTACTATTCTCCCACAAATCGGCTTCCTTGTAAGATTTTATGCAAAATAGGCTCAAGAACAAAGTGATTTAATGAAAAATTGAAAGTTTAATGGATGATTTAAGGTGAAGAAGAAATGGGTGTTCTTGAGAGATTGGTGAAGAAGAAGAAGATGAAAGGAACGAGTTAGGTGGAAGAAAACCGGCCTATATCACGTGCATTAAAAAAAAATTTGTTTGTTTTGTTTTTTTTTTTTATAAATCGCCGATGCCTCAGACCCACCGTAGGGTTACGGTCTCACCGTACCCTTACGGTGGCCAACTTGCACACTTTCTCGCCGTAAGGCAGGCCCTAACCACCGTTGAGATTCTATGTTCACCATACCCTTACGGTGATGCCGTAGGGGTACGGTAGACCTGGGCAAATTTTTTTTTTTTTTTTTTTAAACAAAGAAAAATTAGTAATTTGACAAACATGAAAATTACCCTACCCCCTCGAAAAACCCATGTTGTCCTCAACACAATGCTAGACCCGTTCCGTGACCGAACGTCCCCACACTTGTTTCAAACACGGATTTCGAACACACACAAATGAAAAATAAAATAAAGTAAACGCTAACTATTTACACTACCAAACCTGGCCTCTCATGGTTGCACCTCTTCCACCGGGTTTAAGAAATAGCCCGCTTTATCCATCTCCAAAGCATTTATGTCACCTCCATCCAAGTATGGCTTCAAGCGGTGTCCATTCACCGTTTGTTGCTTATTGGTGCTTTCATCTAATATTTCGACTTCACCGAATTTACCAATCCTGCAAACGATGTATGGACCCATCCATTTACTTTTCATCTTACCCGCAAACATCTTCAATCTCGAGTTGTACAACCACACTTTTTGACCCACTTCAAAGGTCTTCCTTCTCAACTTTGCATCATGTACTTTCTTCAACTTGTCTTTGTACGCCGATGCACTTTCATAAGCCTCATCCCTTATTTCCTCCAATTCACTTAATTGCAATATTCTCGTTCGACCCGCTTCATCATAATTGGCATTTACCGTGGTGATTGCCCAATGTGCTCGGTGTGCCAACTCCATTGGCAAGTGAGAACCTTTCCCATACACCATTCGATACGGTGTCGTGCCAATCGGAGTTTTATAAGCCGTACGATATGCCCACAAAGCATCATCCAACTTTCCCGACCAATCTTTCCTATCAACTCGAACCGTCTTCATGAGAATCTCTTTAATTTGACGGTTAGAAACTTCAACTTGTCCACTTGTTTGTGGATGGTACGGGGGCAATCCGGTGATTTACTCCATATCTCTTCAACAACTTGCCAAAATTGAAATTCTTAAAATGGGACCCACCATCACTAATGATCACTCTAGGAATACCAAAACGAGAGAAAATGTTGGATTGCACAAACTTGCAAACCACCGAATGATCATTGGTCCTCGTAGCAATTGCTTCGATCCACTTCGAAACATAATCAACCGCTACCAAGATATACAAAAACCCATTAGAATTTGGAAAGGGACCCATGAAGTCAATGCCCCAAACATCGAATATTTCTACAATCAAGATTGGTTGTAGAGGCATTTCATCCCTCTTGGAGATACTTCCCATCCTTTGACAATTTATACAATTCCGAGCAAATTCACAAGCATCTTTAAATATGGTGGGCCAATAGAACCCACATGATAGAACCCGGTAGCCGGTCTTGTGTCCACTAAAATGCCCCCCACAAGCGGATGAATGAGCATGTGTAAGAATATCTTTCACTTCCGATTCAGGCACACATCTTCTAATCACTTGATCGGGTCCAACTTTGAAGAGATCCGGTTCATCCCAAATGTATTGCTTCACTTGGAAGCTTGCCCTTACCTTTCTTCAACTCCGCCACATCGGTTGCTAATTGCCCCATTTGAGTTGTTAATTCTTGAATGCTTTTATCATGAACTTCATCCTTTTGTATTCGTGCTTCATCAAGTTGGTTTCGCCTTTGCATATCTTGTTGCACAGCTTTAAGCATCTCCATGACTTCATCTCCGCTTGACGAATCATGACCCAAATTTCTTTGACCAGTTTGAGCTTGCCCTTGGTAGCCACTATTGTATCCGCCTCTATAATTCCCTAGATTGTATTGTTGATGAGGAACATAATTACCTGGAGCAGCTTGAAAATTCGGGTTGGCTTGATTAGAAGCATTCCCATATCTAAAGTTGGGATGATTTCGTAACCCGGGGTGGTAAGTGTTGGAGTTCATGTCATAATTTCTCCCGCCCCTTGAATAGCATTCACTTCTTCACTTGGTGTTTCTTGCACACCCACTCCACAAACCTCCGCCGTGTGGCCTATCTCTTGACAAGTGCTGCAAACATTATACAATTGATTAGTATTATGCACATTACCACCTTCGACCGCATGCACCTGTGGTCTTTGAATCACATGTCTTGCCCTTCTTGAAGATTGGGCCTTCCTTTTTGAAGTCACCGCCATTTTCTCTAAATATGCCCAATCATCTTGTTCAAAATTTGTACCAAAAGTACCATTTGTGATGGACATAAGATCCCGTGCATCCTCCGATGTCAAACCTTCATGAAAAGCATTTAACAATTCCCATAGTTGGATACCATGGTGAGGGCAATTTCATAGCATCATGTTAAACCTCTCAAATGCTTCATGGAACATCTCTCCCGACTGTTGTTGAAAGCTTCTCAACCCCCTCCTTGCATCATTGGTCTTTTGCGAACTATAGAATTCATCCAAAAAGATTTGTTGCATATCGGCCCATGTGAAAATTGATGCGGATGGTAGAGTGTGAAACCATCTTTTTGCTTTATCTTCCAATGAAAATTGGAAGAGTACCAACTTGACATCATCCGGAGTAAATCCTTGGCCCCCAATAGTGTTGCAAATTGAATCATAAGTTTCCAAATGGATGTAAGGCTCTTCCGTTGCTAGCCCCTTGAATTTTGGTAGACTTTGAAGTGCGGTTGTTCTAACTTCAAAAGTTCTTACATTTGCATTTTGCGGAATCACTATTGGTGATGGATTATTAGTGATGATAGGCCGAAAATGTGCTTCAATTCCCCGTACCACATCACGGTGGAGTCTTCTAGGTGCTCCCAATGGCGCTCTTGGTTGACCCATTTGCCCTTGCATTGCACCTTGTGGTGCAAATTGTTGTTGATGTTGATTCGGATGCATAGGTTGTTGTTGGTGATTCGGCCTTTGATGTTGAGCTTGCATATTTGGAGGCCGCATTTGATTGAGTGGCGTGGGACGTTGCAAATGCAATCCTTGCGGTCTAACATGTTGCACACCAACCGGTAGTCTTGCCGGGTCTTGAAATTGTAAAAGTGGTTGACTTACTTGACCCGTTTGAGCTTGCGAACCCACATATGCACCTTCTCCTCCATAGTAATAACCCTCTTCATTGTACCCACTAAAATCCTCATCATCATACCCATCGTCATACACATATCTTTGAAATCTTGAATTTGGACCACCTTGGAAAGATGAATGGTAAAAACCCGATTGATTAGGTGGTTGATAAGAAGATGTGGTGTGGACAATTGTTGAACCTTGTCCTTGTGGGTGTGGAATGGTAGAAGATGATTGACCCGTAGTTGGAAAAAAATGGGAAAATGGTGGTATGGTACATGATGGATTAAAGTTAAGGTTTGGATCAATTTGAGTGGAATTTGGTTGGGTGGTATGGATTGGTGTTTCAGGACTGGTGGAAAGGTTAGGTAATGTGGTGTTGGGTGAAATGTGTGAGGAAGTAGGCATGAATGACGAGGTCGTTTGACCCGCTGTTGGTATGTGAGAGTCTTGCATTATGTTTCTTGGGGTGAACGGTGAAGTAGGTGAATCAATGACTTTGTTTCTTCGAATCAAAACTCGGTTCTTTCTCAATGTTCTTTCAATCTCCGGATCAAACAAAAGTGGTGATGACTCGTGAGAGCCCCTAGTATGCATACACTTGAAGTACCTGCACACTAAACACAACCCGTGTAAACCCGAAAATAACAAATAAAACTAAAAGCTTAACACACGTTGCGCACTACTCCCCGGCAACGGTGCCAAAATTTGACGTGCTTGTCGTGGTACACGTAAAATTTCCCAATTACAACTAACGTATAGTGGTAAAAAGGTATAGAACACAGGGAGTTCGTGGAATATGTGTAAGATAATAACTTGAGAATTAACTAATAAGTAACTACTAACAGGATTAAAGATCAAAGATTTGTTGATTGCTTTGGGTTTAGACTTTAATAAAAAGAAAACTAAATTAATGATTTGAAATGGGTTTTGTTCTTCCAATTAACAAACAATGACCATCCTTGGATCCATTTTCCTTAAACCTTTATGCAAAAGTTCCACTAGAAAGAGTTACATAGACATAACTCATGTTTAAACAATTGCTGTGATAAAAGGGAACAAAGTACTCGGATTATAGCAATGCGAGGTTGTTTCCCGATGACCGATTAATCAATTATCCAACCCAAATCCTTCCCTCAATATCCCGATTGTTAACAACACCAAGAACGTACGATTAAGACTAGAAATTGAGAAATTGATTAACTACTACAAGCAATTGTTCAAACACCACAATAATCAAGCAAACATGTACTAAATTTTCGTTCTAGAAATGAAAGGAACAAACATAAAAGAGTTCAAGAAAAACTTCACCAAAGATGATCATCTAAAGTTCTAGCCAAGCATGACTTGATTGATCATCATAACAACCATAGAAATGTTCATATGAATCAAAAGCTAAAACCAATGTTTGTGATAAGTTTCCAATGTCTATTCTCAGCCAAAAATCGCCCAAAGTCTGATTAGAAACGTTCAAGTGGAAGTGGTAATGATAAGTCACCATAAAGTGCACTTTAAAGCAAGGAGTTACACAATTATGCAGGGGCCACCGTACCCCTACGGTCCCACCGTAAGGGTACGGTGGGTTGAGAATCTTGACGGCACTTTGCAACTGCCATACGGTGGTCATTTGCTCTCTGCAGCCACCGTAACCCTACGGCTGGGCCGTAAGCGTACGGTGGGCTCTTAAAATTCTTCATTTCTTCTTTCTTGCCTTCCACCTCGTTCCAATGCGTTCCGGTCCATTCCCAAAGCCCGTATTTCATCATTTTTAGCTCCTTGTTATACCTACAACCAAAGCAACCGTAGTTACCCAATTCCAAGCAATAACACGAATAAATGTGGATAAACTAAACGTTTTAACACTATTAAAGGGTGTTCGTTGAACCACCCGTCAGGTAACACATTATTTTTTTTAAAAAACCGGAACACTTTATTTTTTTTTTAAAAAAATAAGTTTTCGGGTAACACATGTTAAGCGAATTAACATATGTTAACAATGTGTTACCCGAAAACTTATTTATTTTTTTAAAAAAAGTACTCGGAGCTTTTTTGATATTTTTGGCTCAAAATGCTTAAAATCGTGTATATTACATACCCTAAAATTTTCATATAAAAAAAAGCTCGGGAAGTTAGAGTTTCAAGAGTTTTCTAGATAAGGAGGGTTTTGCTTGGATACTTATATATATATATATATATATGTATATATATATATGTATATATATGTATATATATGTATATATATATGTATATATATATATGTATATATATATATTAACCCCAAAATATGAGAACATGGTTGAGTTAGAAGAACGGGAGGAACTCACTTTATAATTACACACTAATTTGATTCAATAATGAATGTGTGGTTATAAATTAAAGCATAATAAAATATTAAATAAAATACTAAAAGGCAACATTGTTGTGTTTGTTTTTTTACAGTAGTATAAAACCATTGTAAAAAAAATTATTTGTTTTTATTTTTTTACGTCGGAGTTACCCGTTTTTACATCAGTGTGTAAAAAAAAATTAATTCGCATTTTACGTTGGAGTTCCCATGGTTCTTCCAACTGAACCTTGTTTTCATTAGAACCTAATCCTATATATATATATATGTGTGTGTGTGTGTGTGTATATATATTTATATATGGGAAAGTTAATTTGAGAGCACATATGTTTCATTCGAACCATGAGAACGCCATCTAAACCATACAAATTCAAAATTTCTTTTTACACTTATATTTATTACTAAAATACAATCTCAAAAACACAATTTACGCATAAAAATTCAAACATATAGTGAAATAAATTATTTTTACACATGTGTAAATTGTTTCATTTACACATGTGTAAAAATTAAATTTTAAAGTGTTTTTGCAGGAAAAGATGAATTATTTGAAATGAAAATTCATTTATTAATGTTGTATTTTAATTATAATGAGGTTTGTATTACAAACATTTGATTTTGATTGATTTTTTAACTTGTTCTTACGAATCTCACAATATTTAGCATTCTCAAGATACCCTCGCTGATATATATTAACCCTAAAATAATTATTGCTCATAATAAAATTTCTATAAATATTGTAATATGTAATAAATATTATTTTTCTTATTTAATGCTTAGCTTTTAGAGAATTGATCCAATTACCATAATCGTATATAATATAATGCTAGCTACTATAGTACATGTTATAAGTACCATGTAGTGAATTGGTCATAAAATAACTCTCATTATTTTGTTACTTTAAAGTTTAAAATGGAGAAAACCATCATGTGTTTCATCTTTCTTTACCTGACACTTTCAAATCATATGAATGCTATTGCCAAGCCTGAAGGAGAATGTAAGAAATTACATGGTAATACTTTCTTGAAACTTATTTCTTCAATTCGAACAATATATGTTAATATTTTGATGACTATGAGAATTGAATCATCACTTCCTTTTTATTGAATAAAGTAAGTTTCGTTATTTTGGTGGATAAGCAGGTGATAAGTCATGTGGTTATTCTCAGGACCACACTCCATTCAAGTGTGATATTGAAGCATGTGAAGTTGACTGTACGCAATTGGTGCCGCTAACGCAAACTATAATAGATTCATTTTGTCGTGGTCGTGTTTGTATTTGTTGTTCCTTTGGACCAGGATGTCCCAATATTTAAGTGCCCCATAATAAAAGATATACATTAGATTACTTTAATCAAAATCTTATTTTTAAATCAGAATCAATCTACCTGATTGTGTGACAATTAACTATCACCGTGTCACATCATCACCGACGACATCTCTTCATCGGTAGTTCCCACGACATTTTTCAGTCGTAATTACCGAAGAATCCGAAGAAAAACAAAAAAAATGTAAAGGCAATAATTATTCATTAGTAATCTATGAAAAACAACGGATTATTGAGGGACCATCATCGCACATACAACCAAATTTTGTCGTGGCTTATAAAAACCAATTTCGATTTACTTTATCTTGTTAATATGTTAGTAGTACCGCAATCATAAGATTTCAAATAAACATGAAAAATCCAATTGAAATAAGATATAATTGTTATAAAATCAGATATAGCCCCTAGAACCACTTTACAGTTATATAGATACACATATATATACTCTTGTATTGTATACAAACTCATTTTGTTCTTCTAAGAAAAATACACAAACTTCTTCTTCTCCTTCCAAGAAATCTATACAATTCTTATCACGTTATCATCACGAACCACTCTATTCACAAGAAATTCTTGTCCATCATAAATTCATCAATCCTGAAATATGTATGCTAGCTCCAGTAGAGCTATTATTGATGACGATTGTCTGGCAGATAGCGGTAGTACTAACACTATTCTCAATAAAAAGAAAAATTTTCTCCGAGTTGTCCCCAGCAGAGACGCCTATTGGTACTATCTTTGGTGTTTGTAACCTATTGAAGGCTCTGGCAGAGCACACATAATATTAACTTCGGGTATCCAACTAACTAGTGAAAATGCATTATATTCTAGTAAATCCAGAAGAAATTTACTTAGTTTTAAAGATATTCGGAAAAATGGTAACAATCTAAAAACTAAAGATGAAAATAATATTGAATATCTTAAAATTATTTTCAACAAAAATGGACAAGAAACCATTGTTGAACAACTACAAGGTTTATCCTCTGGATTATACTGTACTAATATCAATCCTATCGAGTCATACATGGTGACCAGAAATTATTAGATAAAGATACATTCAATATATGGCATGACCGTTTAGGTCACCCTGGTAGCACAATGATAAGAAGAATAATCAAAAGTGCAACTGGACACCCTTTAAAACATTAAAGGTTTTGCTACCAGAAGATTTCTCATGTGAAGCATTCTCTTTGGGCAAACTTATTACTCGACCCTCACAAACTAAATTGATACATGAAAACCCCTCATTTTTAGAACGGATCCAAGGGGATATTTGTGGGCCCATACACGCTCCATGTGGGTCATTCCGCTATTTCTTGGTTTTAAAGTTTTTATGACTTAAATTAACTTTTATTTTAAAGGAAACAAGCTCCCAGCAGATGCGCCAAAAACTTGATCCAAAAGAGTATAAGTCAAAACATTAAGTTAAAACACTTTTCAAGTTTTAAATTTATAAAATAAAACGATCTTTGCAAGTTATTCTAAACCCACACAATATGCAAGTGTACTTATCGGGTGTAGTATAGACTTCCAGCAAGTACCGGGTATTGAACCCAAGGACATGACTTCCCCTACTCAGCCTTAAGTTGCTTTTTAATTAAAGAAAAGATAAAATTAAGAAAGAGAGAATGAGAACGACCAGAGTAGAAATCAATACGAAAAGAAGTGTTGCTTCGGGATCCAACTATTCTCGGGGCGGATTAATAGTAGTTACTTAGTGGTGTGTACAAGTGCGCACTTATTCTTAACCTGGAGTTCCAACAGAATTCTCCAGAGGTGACTGTTTTCGCAAAACGAGCCGTGTTCTTGTTGTTAAATTGAGGGTCTCCCGACCTGGTAAGCTCACCTCTCAACAATGAGGGACGGACTACTCAAGACTGTGCATGCCCAACCCCAAATAATTCACCTCCCAGTGTTACGATAAAGAAATCTAACTAGTTAAAACTTTTACGGATAACTTCCCGGTGGCCGGAGCATGACCGAACAACCTACCATTTGATATCATAGAAGAGTCGTGACTAACCAGAACACGTGTATCTCCTACTTGAGTTAATTAACCTTTTAAAAAAGTGAGTGGTCTATCATTAACTGTGCAACAGTATAATGATGAAAGAAAATAAAGACCGTTTTCTTTCAACACGGGTTCATCAATTCTTAACTTGCGAGAAGGCTTTCACATAGACAATGAAGCCAAGTCGCACAATTAAGTCTTGACTTATCACTAGGACCGAGTATAAACACCGTACTGACCTTAAGTGAGATCTTTGATAGTAGAGGATTAAGCCATTAAGTGTGTGTATTTCTACCCACAAATGGGCTAATCACTACTCGCAGGATTAGGTTAGCTTATGAGTGCATGGAGTGTTACACACCATGGGTACACTCATAAGTCCTCCCACTTCCTCTCAAGACACCCACAAGACCAAAGACTAAGTAATTAGTTAGTTAATTCATCAAACAAAGTTTAAGTGAAAAGTATTAAACAAGCACAGAACACCACTTGACAAATAAAAACTATATAATCCATACCAAGAGAAGTCTTCACCCTAGCAACAGTCAACTATCCTAGCCAAACATTGGCTTTACAACTTGCACACTATATTGGGTGTTAACGGAACACATAGTAGTGAGTGTATTTGGGGATTAAAGAGGGTTTTTGGTTGATTTCTAGTGATCACTCTCTCAATCAATAAGTGTTTATGGATTGATCCTAATCTCCAAAGGTGACTTACAAGACCCCAAAGGTGGCTAAAACTTCTTAGAGAAGTGTTGGTTTTCGAATGGGAAGGGTTGCTTCAAAATGTAGGGTGGAGGCCTCTATTTATAGGTCTTTTAGGCCTGGCACGCCCGTGCTTCAACATTGGCACGCTCCTGTTAGACAGCGGGTACTGTTGCGGAGTCCTTTTCACAGAAATGTTCTCTGTTTTATTTGGCACGCCCGTGCTCGAAGCATGAGCATGCCCATGATCATCTTCTTTGGTACCCTCGCTGTCAGTTTTGCTTAGTTTTTGCCTTGGAGAACACGTTGGAGTAAAGCACGGCCGTGCCATAAGCTGGGGCATGCCCGTGCACATCCTGAAGAGCTGAAATTGACCTATGTTGACTTGGAAATGTTGACTTGTTGACCTGGAACAGTTGCACGTTCGTGAGCACGGCTGTGCCATGTCTGGCAGAGCTTCAAAGTCTTCAATTCTTCATCTATTAGTGCCGATTTGTGTTGGTTTTCACTTCTTTTCACCTCCTGACCTCTGATCCTGCAATTATCAACAAAGAAAGATAAATCATGATAAAACAGAGATAAAAGCCTAATTTTGAGTATAAGATAGGTGATAATTATGTGGGAAAGCATATCAATTTCTCGGCACATCAGTGGTCACATGTGGGTCTTCTAGGTACTTGAAATATAGCATTTTCCCATCTTTTAGCCAAAATTATATAATTAAGAGCTAACTTCTCGGACAGTCAAATTAAAAACATCCGGATGAATAATGCAAGAGAATTCACAATCCAAGCTTTTAACGACTATTGTATGTCAATTGGGATAAATGTTGAACATCCAGTGCCTCATGTTCAAACACAAAACAGTTTAGATGAATCTTTAATTAAGAGATTACAGATAATCGCTAGACCGCTCCTCATGAGATGTAAACTACCATCTTCTGCATAGGGCCATGCTATTTTGCATGCCGCTACACTGATCAGATTAAGGCCAACTGCTGATCATGAATACTCCCCATTACAACTGGTCTCCGGACGAGAACCAAGTTTGTCCCACCTTATAATTTTTGGTTGTGCGGTATATGTACCAATATCACCACCGCAACGTACCACAATAGGATCCCAAAGAAGACTGGGCATTTACATTGGTTTTAACTCTCCATCTATTATCAAATATTTAGAACCTCTGACGGGAGACATGTTTACAGCACGGTAGGCGGATTGTCATTTTCATGAAACAATGTTCCCAGCCTTAGGGGGAGATAAGAATAAAGAAAAACTGGTAACACAAGAAATAACATGGAATGCATCATCAAATCTCGACCCCCGAAGTGGTCAATGTGAATATGAAGTCCAAAAGATTATACATTTGCAAAGAATAGCAAATGAATTACCACATGCATTCACAGACAAAAATCAAGTGACAAAGTCACATATACCAGCATCAAATACACCTGCTTGAATTGAGGTAATCCCTGAAGAGATTACAATACAAAGAAAACGTGGAATACAAATCGGTTCCAAAGACAAAAACCCACAAAAACAAAAAGAGCAAAATAAAGTAGTTGGTTATGCACAAAATATTATAAATGAAACCCCAGTAGTGGTAAATGTCCCGCAAGAGACAAATATGATTCCAGAGGAAAATGAAATTTTAGTAGAAACAACGGTACCAAATGAAAATGAGATCTCTATCAAGTATGTACAAAATAGTAAAATGTGGAACCGAAATAAAGGCGGTGGGAAGCTTCTATGGAAATTACTTCTGATGTGTAAATCATCAAAGTTGTTCTTCAGATGTTTGTTTGCACATCTTAATGAATTTATTCTTCAGTACTTTCATTCAGCTTCTTTCTTCAGTATTTTCTACTTTAGTCTTCAGTACTTTTTCACATAACAAAATGCAGAGAGGATATTAGACTAAAGTTAAAATGCTTATCAATCCTCTTTGACCCAACAATCAACACTAGCTTGATGAAGCCAAAACCTTATCTAATCTTTATTTAGATCACCTTACCCTTCTGCTGTCAAGGATCTTGTGAATTTCTTTCACCATTGAATCTTTTATATCCTTGATCTGTATTCTTGTAAGGATTGGTCCATGCTATGGTTCAAGTTGTTGGACTACAAGTAAATCTTCTGTTGACAGGTTCTGCAGTTCATCTTTGTGTTTGGAGACTTTAAATGTAGCATCTTCTCTTTCAAAGCACTTGAACATAGATTTGTGAGTGTAGGACCACTTAACCATCTCGGCTTGAGAAGTGTTGAAATTTTCTGTTGGGTCTGCTGACCTGGAGAAGAACAGATGATTGAAAAGCCAAAATATTCTACTTAGTTGATCCTTTGAAATAAAACAACACTTACAAGTTACTTATCCCAAAAGACTGTTGACCCTAACATCTGTTGTACTCAACAACTGTTGAAAACAACTGCTGCTGCAAAGGACTGTTGGATAAACAACCGCTAGAGAACAACTGCTGACTAAAGTGTTGAAGACTAAAGGTCTGTTTTTTTTGAAAAATCAGAGAATGGCTTTAATCAATCACGATCCACACAACACTGGCACGAACAACAAGCCACCGATGCTTGTCAGATCTTAATACAATATCTGGCAACGTCGGATGAGCAATGTTCTAGCTCAACAGAACACTGGGTTCTAGAAGTCGGTTATCTTCGGACCACATGTTCTGATCGTGCCGAGTACCGAAGATCCCAAAGTTCAAGAGCCAAAGAAATTAGAAAACTACTCCAAGAAGGATTTTCAGAAAATTGAGTTAGATGCTAAGGCCTTCAGTATTGTGGCCATAGCTCTACCAAATGATATCTATGCTGGGTTGTTACACTGTAACAGTGCAAAGGAGTTGTGGGATGCACTGAAAGAAACATTTGGTGGCACTGAAAGAAACATGTTAAGGGAGAGTCATTAACTCAACAATTTGAGAGGTTTAACTGTCTCATTAGTGAACTAAAACTGGTTGGTCTAACTTACCCAAATTCAACTTTAAACCATAGGTTTTTGAGGTCATTACCAGATAAATGGGACACTATTGCTATAGTTATGAGAAACTCAATTGGATTCAAGGACCTATCACTAACCCAGCTTCATGGTAAGCTCTTGACCTATGAAAGAGAGCTTAACCAGAAAAAGAAGCTCCAGGACTCTAGAAAAGTGTCTGATGACTATGTGTTTTGGAATACAACACTTTTGGGTCATGATGAGGTGCCTGGTAATAATAAGGATCAGAGTTATGATCATTTCATTGACATAACTTTTTCAGGTTTTAGCACAGGTTTTAACTCTGCTTCTTATTCACCAAACTATGCTTTTACAGCAAGTGGTGGTGATATCCATGCATCTGATAACATATCCTTTGAGTATGATGACTTGAAGTACATTGACCCTGATGATTTGGAAGAAATGGACATTATGCACCAATTAGCTCTGCTTAGTGTAAGAACTAACAATTTTTACAAGAAAACTGGTAGAAGGTTTCCAGGGTTAACTGGCAGGTCTAAGGTGGGGTTGGATAAATCAAAGATTAAGTGTTATAAATGTCATAGACTTGGTCATTTTGCTAGGGAATGTTGGAGTCAACATGGTAAACCTATGATTACCTACCCAAATTAAAGGCCACAGACCAACAATATCAAGTTTCCCATAATACCCCTGGACCCAATGTGCAAAACACTGCTCATTTTGCACAGTCCTCAACCACTGTTCCTGTCCAGTATGTCCAAACCACTGTTCCTCAGATCCACTATGTGCAAACCCATGTTGCTCAGGCACCTGTGCCAATGACTACTGCTCCACCCTCTGCTCCTGCAGAGACCAGTCAACAGAGTTTCTTCACACAAGGCTTTGATGATTGGAGCAGTCTACCAGATGAGTTGACAGATGAAAATTTTGCATTAGTTGCCAAAGCTGAAAATGAACCAGAAAATTTTTGTTTCATGGCTATGGTAGAAGAGGTTTAATCTGAGGAAGTGGTAACTAAATCTGTTGTTATGACTAATGATATTGTTGATGAGGTAGTTGCAGGTGAAAAATCTGAAGAAGAGGTTGTGAGTCTCTCAGATCCCTGGGGTGCATCTGATGATTGTGAGTGCAAGTGTGATTGTGCATTGATGGCTGCTGCTAAGGTATCTCCTCAAATCCCAAAAGATTTGTGTTCAGTCAAATGTGTAATAGCATTTGCTAACATTAAAGAGGTGAATGAAAATCTTAGAAAGAAAATTTTAGATGATGAAGTTTAATTTGAAAAACTTTCAAAAGAGTTAAAATCAAAATTGGCTGAAAAAGAATCTGAAATAGGAAGCTTAAAACATGAAGCATCTATAACCAAAGACCAGCTCCAAACTATGATAACTAAATATCATAGTTGTAAAAATGAGCTTGAAACCACCCAAGTTGAATGTTAGAAATGGGTGGAATCATCCAAAGGTTTTGAGATGCTCCTCAACAAACAAACCAAAAGTCATGTGAAGTTTGGTTTTGGTTATGAAACCACTGTTCAAGCTTTTGAAAACACTGACAAAAAGGATCAAAAGTTAGTGGAGGTTGTACCAAATAATTTGAAGGGTCAAGAAATTAAAATCACTGAACCTAATGGGAAGAAAATTGTTCTTGAAAAAACAGAAGGTTCCTCATCATTCACTGAACTTGAGAAATATGAATTTAAACCTACTTGGTCTGATGAGTGTGATACTCTTGAGAAATATGAATTTAAAACACCTGATTGTAAGAAAGCACCACAGGCAAAGATCATTCCCTTGAAAGATTTTCCAGCAGATGTTCAAACATCTGTTGAAAAGAAGGTTGAAAAAGGGAAAAAGAAAGAAAAGACTGTCCACTTATTTTGTGATTTCTGTGAAAAGAAGAATCATGTTACTAAAAGCTGCTTTCTTCTAAAAGCATATGACATCAACAAAGGAACAAGTGTGTGTGATTCTAAGACCACATGCTCAATATGTGGTAAAAAGAATCACAAAACCAAAGAGTGTTTGTATCTCAAAAATTTTGATGTCAAAATACAAGAGTACAAGGCTAAAACTCTGACAAGTCAGGTGGTGAGTACTTCAAAAGGAAAACCCAAACAGACTTTTGCTCCAGTCCAAACATTTGTTACCAAAAGTCTTGAAACATCTGTTTCCAGGGATGTCCAAGTAACAGATGCTCCACCCACCAACAAGTACCTAAGAGGATATGGACAACCACCTTGTCATAGTCTACCACATGTTTATGAGGAACCCAAATGGCCTTCTAAACCAAAAGTGAACAGAAATCCTTATGGTTATTATCATCTGTTAGGAAGTGATCAAACATCTATTGCACCAAGTGTTGACATTCAAGCACTAGCAAATGGTCAGCAACAGCTATTGAACTTGGTTCAAAATCTAGTTCAAACCACTGCTCACCTTCCTAAGCTTGAGGCTGAAAAGTTTGTGGACCCATCCAAAGCCAACCTAGCTTTGGACACTCACCAAAACTAATCCATCACTGATGCGGAGGGAGCTTCTTCTTGCTTAGATAGGCTTTGGTATGTAGATAGTGGAGGCTCCAGGCACATGACAGGATGTAGAGCCCTTCTTCTGGACTTCTTAGCTCATGGAGGGGGCGACATATCCTTTGGTAATGATTCAAAAGGTAAGGTGTTGGGTTCATATTCAGGCTGGGAAACTCAAGTTTGAAAATATCAATCTTATTGATAATCTTAAATTTAATCTTCTTAGTGTATCACAAATGAGTGACAAAGGGTATGGGTCATTCTTCACTAAGAAAACTTGTAAGATTATTGGGCCAGAAGTGGTGAAAAAGATTGATACCATCATTGCTGAGAGCAAAGCACAACTTGTTGCTCACGGGAGTGGCAATGTGTATGTAGTTAATATGTTGAAGGATAATCCTATGGCAAATGTTTGTCTGTTTTCTACTGCCTCAACCAAGGAGACAGAATTGTGGCATAGGAGACTAGGTCACACAAACCTTCAAACTATCAACTCTCTCTCCAAACAAAGCCTTGTAAGAGGCTTACCATCAAAAGAATGCAAGTGTGATGAGCATTGTGTTTCCTGCCTAAAAGGAAATTAACATAAAAGCTCTTACCAATCCATTGATGAGTCCAAAACCAGTCAATGTCTACAATTGTTGCACATGGACTTGTTTGTCCCAGTTAAAATCATGAGTCTAAGAAGAAAAAGATTTTGTCTTGTCATAGTTGATGATTTTTCTAGGTTTACATGTACTTACTTTTTACACTCTAAGGATGAGACTGCAGGTATCTTGAAGGACTTTGTCACCAAAGTGGAAAAACAATATGACTTGCCAGTAAAAGTCTTTAGGAGTGACAATGACACAGAGTTTAAAAATAAGGAGTTGGATGAATTCTGTGTGTCAAAAGGGATTGTGAGGCAATACATCATCCAAGAACACCAGAACAAAATGGGGTGGTTGAAAGGAAAAACAGGACTCTTATTGAGGCTGCAAGAACTATGCTAGCAGATTCTGGTTTGCCACTGTCCTTCTGGGCAGAAGCTGTAAACACTGCTTGCTATGTTCAAAACGGAGTTTTAATCAACCCAAGACATCAAAAGACTTCTTATGAAATTTTGTTCAAAATCAAACCACTAATCTCATTTTTCAAAATCTTTGGCTGCCCATGTTTCATTCTAAATCTTAAAGATTTCATCTCCAAATTTGCAGCCAAAGTAGATTGTGGATATTTTCTGGGATATTCTTCTACTGCCAAGGCCTATAAAGTGTTTAACACAACGACCAGGACAATAGAAGAAACCCTAAATGTTAAGTTCAATGAACTTTCCACTTTAAAAATCCCAGCAAACCCTGCTGAGTTGTTTGATTTAGATAAATTCAAATCTGAAGATATTATTGTCAAAACTGACAGTGCAGGTATTCCACAATCTCCACAACAAGATTACAGAACAGATGTTGTGATTCCAAGTCACTATAAAGTCTATTCTGTATCAGAGGAAGCAGCTATCCAAAACACCTGTCAAAACTCTACCACAGCTGAGTCAACCACTGTTGGCCAGTCTTATCCTCAAACCACTGCTTCACAAATTTCATCCACTGACCAATCATCTGTTGACAAAAGTCCAACCACTGTTGACAAAAGTCAGTCCAGTTTTACACCACTTGGACCCATTCCCCCACTACCTTTTCAAACATCTGTTGGCACTACAGAAGTGCAAACAGATGTTTCATCAACAGAGTCACCAAACCTCTGTCCTTCACATCAAAATGACATCATACCATATCAGGGAGATCTAATCTACCTAAGAGCTCACCCACCAGATCAAATCATTGGCAACATCACAAAGGGTGTGCTTACAAGAAGCCAATCCTCAAATATCTTTCTTTTTGCAGGTTTTCTATCTTTCACACAACCTGTCAAGTACCAAGAGGCACTAAAAGAAAACAGTTGGGTAGAAGCCATAAGCCATGCAAGAAGAGCTCCTTCAGTTTAAAAAACAACAAGTATGGGAGCTTGTACCACTGCCAAAGGATGTTTGTCTAATTGGCACAAAGTGGGTCTTCAAAAACAAAACTGATGAAAGGGGTATAGTTGTCAAGAATAAAGCCAGGCTTGTGGTTCAAGGCTTCAGACAAGAAGAGGGGATAGACTATGATGAAACCTTTGCTCCTGTAGCTAAGCTAGAAGCTATCAGACTCTTCCTAGCCTTTGCTGTCAACCACAAGATCAAGGTGTTTCAGCTGGATATCAAATGTGCATTCCTTTATCGCAAGATTCAGGAGGAGGTCTATGTTTGCCAACCACCTGGTTTTGAAGAAACATTCCATACTGATTATGTCTACAAGTTTAACAAAGCTTTGTATGGACTCAAGCAAGCACCTAGTGCCTGGTTTGAAACTCTTTCCACTTTTCTCTTGTCTATTGGTTTCACAAGATGTAAAATTGATAAAACCTTATTTCTGAAATGGAGAGGGAAAGACTTAATGATTGTTCAAATATATGTGGATGACATTATTTTTGGGTCCACATGTAATCAAATGTGTGAAGAGTTTAGAAATCTCATGATAGCAGAGTCGGAAATGAGTGACATGGGTGAACTCCAATGTTTCCTTGGTCTCCAAGTGAAATAGCTGCAAAATGGCACATTCATTCATCAAAACAAGTATGTGAAGAATTTGTTAATCAGATTTGAGATGAATGACTGTAAGCCATGTAGTACACCCATGAGCACAGCCAAGCTGCTCACTATTGATGACAAGGATGAACTGGTTGATCAAACACATTATAGATGTATGATTGGGTCTTTATTGTACTTAATTACATCTAGGCCAGACATTATGTTTTCCACTTGTGTTTGTGTAAGATTCCAGGCTTCTACTAGAAAGTCAAACCTTATTGTTGTTAAAAGGATATTCAGATACCTAAAAGGTGCTCCCACACTTGGTATCTGGTATCCTGCTAATGGAAACATTAAGCTTTTAGCTTATTCAGATAGTGATTTTGCTGGCTGCCACACCACAAGGAAGTCTACATCAGGAGGGTGCCAGTTTCTAGGGAATGCCTTAGTCTCTTGGCAAAGCAAAAAGCAAGCAGCTGTTTCAACTTCAACAGCAGAGGCTAAATACATTGCTGCTGCAAGCTGTATAGCCCAACTTATGTGGCTTCAAAATCAATTGCTGGATTTTGGTATAACTACACTAAGGACACCACTTATGCTGGATAGTCAAGCTGCTGAAAATATCATCAAAAATCCACTGTCTCATTCAACCACTAAGTACATTTACATCTGACATCACTTTGTCAGAGACAGCTATGAAAAAGGTTTGATTTCTCTGCACCATGTTCCAACAGAGGATCAGTTGGCAGATGTGTTGACAAAAGCTTTAGAAACATCTACCTTTGAAAACCTGATCTCCAGAATTGGTATGCTAAACATGGATTAAACAACAAAAATGTTTTAAATAAAAACATTAAAATGTTTCAGAAAATCAAAATTCATCCTTAAAAATAGCATTTTGGTTGAAAAATCTGTTAAGGATAAAACAACCACTGTTTCATCCATTCTATCCACTGTTAGTTGAAAAATCTATTTCAAACATCTGATCAGATAAAACAACCACTGTTGGTTGAAAAATCTGTTTCAAACCTCTGATCAGATAAAACAATTGTTTCATCTATATATCTATATATATATATACACCAATAAAATAAAAAAAACCCAAGTGTTGTTGGCATTAGCACTTTGGTACTACAACAACTGTTTGCATCAGACCTTTGGCAACAGCTGTATACCACCAGATGTTTGCCACGTCTGCTCTCAAAAGCAGAGTTTTGGCCACATCTGCGGTTTCACCAGAGCCTATAAAACTCTGTTTTATCACAACAGTTGTTACATTGTCTCATTGTATTCAAAATACTGAAACCGCCTTCTTCAACCTCAACCCCTCACTCTAATTTCTCTCGTCCTCACACTCGAAATCCATTACAATGGATCTTCAAGCCAAAGCCACCCATAATTATCTTCCATATCTGGTTAAAACAGATGAAAACGTTCCATTCCATTCCACCATCGACATCATCCTCAAATCAAAATACCTGACAATCCTAACCGCTGATGCTCCCATTCATCTCGATACCCTCCAAGAATTTTGGTTAAATGTTGAGTTCTTGTTACAAGACAAAAATCCTATTTCCATCATTTCAAAAACTGGAGAGACAAATGTCGTCATTACCCCTGAGCTCATATCCACAACCTTCTCCCTGAACGACCTGTCAGGTAACGACTCTTTCCCCAAGTCAGAGCTTCACACAGAGTTTCAAGAAAGAGGTTATAATGCACAAATGACTGGGTTAGCACTGTTCAAACAAATTTTCCCGCCAGTCATGAAATTTTTATTTCATACCCTCCTTCTCTGTGTCTCTGCTAAGTCTACATCCTTCAATGAAATCCTATTAAGGATTCAGTACTTGGGATATGCTATACTGTCAGAATCTGACTTCAATTTATCTCAGGGCTTGTTAATGGATTTAGTATCAAATGTGAAAGCCATAAAGTCTGGGTCTAATAATGCTTTTCTGATTTACCCAAGAATTCTTAGTGTAATCCTTCAAAAGGTTTTACCTGAAAATGATTTTAAAAGAGGTGAATCATATCGAATGAAGAGTCTAACTGATGAAAATTTCACTAGAATACTAGGGTCAACCACCCAAGAAAAAGTGTCAAAAGTGTCAAAAGTTTCAAAAACAAAAACAAAGAGGACTAAGACAACAACTGTTGTCCAAACCTCTGTTGTTGATCCCACTGCTCCTGGTGATCATGGCACTTCATCCAGTGTTGTGAAACCCACACAAGCCACCAAAAGAAAACGTCCATCCACCAAAACCACCTCTAAAACCAAAAGGGGGCCTCTGGAAGATGAGATACCAAAGGAAAACCTTGTTGCAACACAAAAGCAACCTGAAACCACTGTTGTTACTTCCTCATAACAGCTGGATATATCTTAACCTGAACAAACTCCTCATGACTCCTCACAAAAGGATCATGTTGTAAGCCAAAGGGAAACACATCATGAAGCATTTGAGTCACTTGACCATATGCTCATCAGCACTTCTCCCAGGGCTTCTTCTCTTTTCACCCCTCCACCTTCACCAAAACATGTCCCTCTAACAATGCAACCTCTGTTTGAAGCTATTGATAAAACTCAGGACATTCCTAGTTCCTCTCCTTCACCCATCAATGAGAGTATACCTCCACAAGTGACTGGGACTGAGGAAAATCAATCAGCTATCCCACAAACAGAAGAGGAGGTTACACCCCTAGAGTTCAATGAAACTCTAGGTGAGTTTTCAAGTGAAGCAACCACTACTGCTGTAGAGACCATTGTCTCACAACAGGACAGTGGTTACACCCCTAAGACTTCCTTGAAGGCAACAACTGTTGAGGCCACTATAGTGACCACAAAAACAGTTGGAAGTCCCCAGAACCAAGAAAAACGGGCATTTGGTTCTCATCCTTTGGAATCAACTCCTATGACTGCATCAGATACAACTACCACTGGTAGGAACTCATATGATCCTATTAATTTAGGTGATGGGTTAAAATAGCAAGAATTGAGGCTAGAGTACAGTCAATTGAAACCTCTGTTGCTGACATCAAATCAGACATCAAGACAATTTTGGGGTCATTGGCTACTCTCACCAAAAGCCAACCATCCATAGCTGATTTTGCTAGTGAGCTATGGAAATCTGTTTCCCCCATCATCATAGCTCACAGAAAACTAGCAGATCAGACACATGAAACCTACATGGCTCAAATCAGAAATATGGTAGATGCTAGGTACACAGATACCCAAGCTGACCTTAAAGCCATTAAAGATCATTTGCTGAGGACCACTGACTCTGCCCCTACCACAATTCTCAAAGATGAAGATGATGATGAATTCACTGCTGATGATGCCAAAAAGGGGGAGAGTGGCAGAGATAGATTGCCAAGTTTAGATCCATTTGGTTGTCCACCCTCATAAAAGGGAAAATCAAAATCTGCCAACAAACTAGGGTCTACCCAAACAGCACCACAACAACAACAACCCAAAGTTCAAACCTCCAAAACTGTCAAAACCAGCAAAGCAAAAAAAGTGGACACTTCTGCAAATGTTCTTGCTAAAAAGACTACTGAAGAAAAGCAAAAGAGGGCTGACACTTTGGAGTGCAAAGCAGATGCCCTGATACAAAGAAAGAAAGAGCAATAGCAGGAAATATAGGATGTGGGGTCCTCTAAGAGAAAGAAAATTGCTTCTAAACACATCAGACCTTTACCATCCAGAACTGCTGCTAAAACTACTACTGCTGCTAAAACATCTGTTCCTCAAACATCTGCTGCCACCAAAACAACTGAAACCACAACCATCACACCATCCACTGAACTTGCCATCATAACCACACATGAACCATCGTCAACCAAAAAACCACCCACAAACACTTCACCACCTAAAACCCAAACATCTGCTGGTACTACACAAGTGCCAACAAATGTTAACACATCCACTGCTGCAACACCACCATCACCAAAAATCTTGTACAAAAGGAAGAGAAAATCAACTTTTGTTGTACAAGATGAAAATATCCAAACTACACCACCTCACACTTCAACCACCACACCTACACCCATATCAGCCATTCCACTCTCATCATTCTCACCACACACTTCACAATTCACATCCCATAGACCACCACCAACAATTACACCATTGGTTGTTCAGTATCCTCTTGAGCTTGATCTACTTAAGGGGGAATGCAATCCTTCTATAATACTGAACATCCATCTGAAAGATCTTTCCCATCTCTCCCAAATTTTCCTGTTCCCATGAACATAGACAAATATCTGAAATACAAAACTGAACAGGCAGATGCTATCATCAAAGAGAGATGCAAAGGGAAAGATGACAGGATTGTTTAGGGCATTCCTTCAGCAGAACTTAGCAAACTGAGAAGGATTGAAGATTTTGTTAAGACCCTGAGCAACTCCATGTCTACCATGCCTCTCGGTAGTGACATGGAAAGGGTGGTTAGGGAATCTCTTCTTGAACAGATATTGTCAACAATGCCTTACAAAGCAAACAGAAAATAGTTTGCATGCTGGACTACTCATGCACTCAAAGAAGAACTTATAAGAATTGAGGACATGGCTAAGAATCCCCCAACAAAGGTCTCCGCCCCTGATTTTATTAAAGGCAGAGATCTAGTCAGAGCCCTGAAGTTTAAATGAATGAAATAAGAGATTGTGGCTGCAAAGTATGGGGAGATGAAGTCTGTTGCAAGATGGTATGAGCTAAGGTTGGTTGAAACCTACAAGAAACTGGAAGAAAGATCCCACATTGCCCAAAAAACCTGTCTACACTGATGAACCCTTGATGAAGAGACCTCAACAGGCTTTTACATTGGACAGCCTACTTGTTACTTCTGATTTATCTGCTGCTGCAAGAAGACAATTCAAAAAGAAGAAGGAGATGTCTGAAGAAGATCAAAAGAAGTTTGCTGATACCTATATAAAGGAGGGCCCCTACAATCAAATTCACTATTTTTCTGATCCCACTACTGAAGAGCTCAGAAGACTCATAGGGAGACCTCCATCACCAAACTCATCAAGAATAAAAATGCATCTCAACAAACCATCTGATTCAAAAATTCTAAAATGGAAAGTCAACAAAGACTCCCATGAATTGACTCTGCTCAGATCAGATGGAGAAGCTCAAAGGATAAGCATGGATGATGCATATGGCCTGTGTACAGATGACCTCCAAACACTGCTAAATCTTGAGCTTGAAAGAGATGTAAAAGACCTCTTCTCTTTGAACTTTGAGTTACAATTCAAAGGTCAAATAAGAGAAAGTTTGATGAGGAAATAAAGATCAAAGAATAAAGCTTAGTTTTGGAATCATCTATTCTAGGGGGAGATTGTTGGGTCTGCTGACCTGGAGAAGAACAGATGATTGAAAAGCCAAAATATTCTACTTAGTTGATCCTTTGAAATAAAACAGCACTTACAAGTTCCTTCTCCCAAAAGACTGTTGACCCTAACATCTGCTGTACTCAACAACTGTTGAAAACAACCGCTGCTGCAAAGGACTGCTGGATAAACAACTACTAGAGAACAAATGCAGACTAAAGTGCTGAAGACTAAAGGTCTGTTGGAGCCAACAGCACTTAGGCTCCAACAGATGATACAAGACCATCAGAGTTTTCCCCAATAGCAGTTTACCTTTCAGTGTTTTACAATGTAACAATAGTTTGTATTTAACAGATGTTTTATGTTGTTATTCAGTTAGAGGCCACTGTCTTAGGTGACGTCAGCCTAGGTCATCAGTGGTTTAGATTTGTCGATAAATAGAACAGTGCTTGTACTGTTCTATTCATCACTCGAAACATTCTCTCAGACAAACAAACACAAAGTGATCAGGCTGAGGGGGAGTACTTGTAATATTGTAATCTTTCAATTAATGAAAGCATTCGATTGAAAACAATTTCTCTCTTGTTTTGATTTATAGTTTAATCATTCCGATGCACTTTCCATTTATAAATCAGTTCATTCTTCTCATCTTTACTTAAACAAATCAAAACAATCAAACTCAGATCCTAATATTGTATGACTTGGTATTGACGTGTAATTGTATGAACACTTGGATGAGACGTATTTGAAGTGTATGACTGATGTTAATAATAACTATCACCAACGGGTTCGTAGGGTCTACTTGTGCATATAGAAAAACTAGGTGTCACCTACATGGTTTTGTATTTTAAATCGTCTTGGACAAATGGGTTATATGGTGTATTGATTACACACATATACTCACTTAGTGACACATGTAATAGGGAGTCAGTAGCACATCCTATTTGTGAAGTTTGGATTAATTGCTTGCAACCTAAGGTGAGTTTCACTACTCTTTTCTCAAAGGTATGCGTCTCGGGGAGACAACTTACTTGACTTTTCTAGTTTAGGTTTGGGACTACTATTTTTATCCCAGGTTTTGGGATACATTGATTCACGGGGTGAATCGGATTTTGCTGGTTTCACACCTTTTTGTCCTTGATGAACTAAACTGCATACTATCACGGAAGTCCTTCACTGTACCGAATGAGTTGTCGGGTGGCAAGCGAGTTACTAGTTGATAACGCTATTAGGTTTGACAAACCTCACACTGTGCTAGGAGCCGGGCGTGTCACGATTAGTAAGCACTGCACGTTTCACTGCATTTTGGGTCTTGGGCATACATCTAAATTACATATCATGCTTTTAAGTTTTCTTTCATATGGTTTTAATTTGGGCGCGTTGTTTTGCGCATGGTTTTAAAATGTTTTAATTTGGTTTACACTTCCGCAACCTAACTAAACTTGATTTTTGAAAAGGAACTAAATGGTTTTGGCATTTAGAGTTCGTTCATATGACTTATGTCATGCGCCTCGCGGTATAAAACCCGCAGTGGAAATTTGAGGGTGTGACAGATTGGTATCAGAGCCATTGGTTGTAGTGAACTAGGACTGCATGTTGAGTCTAGTCTATAATCATCATAGCATAAGCGTTAGTACACTCACAGCTTAAGTGCACAACTAGCTTTCGGGCTATGTATACTTGCTTAACATGTTATAGGAGACAAATATTTCTTTAACACTAAATCCGATACTGGGCACGTCCTTGGTCAAGGACAAGTGCTAGGGCATGTGGCACATCAATTGAGACTACATTTCCAACCAGCTTCACAAACAGGGAAGTCGGCAATAGAGTACAAGTGAGGGTACCAACTGTTAGATACATGGGAGAGAACCCTTGAAGGCAGTATAGACACTCTAACGAACAACCACGCAGCACTCACTCCGAGTAATGAAGGAAAAATTACTGAGGGTCGACGAGAATTGTTGAAGGAGCGAGTGGAACAATTGATGACTTAGTTAGTAACTACCCAGTCCAAATTGGGAAACTGTATGCTGTAAGTCTTAAGGATCACTTACACCTCTGGAGGAGGAAAAAGAGGAGATAGAGAAGGAACCCGAACCAATCAAACCCAAAGAGTGCGCATGTGGATTACTCTTATCTATTCAGGATGATCGTGGTGGTGGCATGGTGGGTATCATCTCATTCTTGAAAGCCCAAAAGTGCATTAGAAAGGGCTATCCAGCCATTCTGGCTAACATCTCTGACACTCAAGCTGAAGTTGAAACGAGGATTACGGAGATCCCTGTAGTTCGTGATTTCAAAATGTCTTTCTAGAGGAAGTACCTGGACTTCTACCTGTTCGTCAAGTGGAGTTCCAAATCTATCTTGCACCTACAGCAGCCCCAGTTGCACGCGCACTAAATTGCTTAGCACCAGGCGAACTACAAGAACTGTCTATCCAACTCCAAGAGCTATTGAATAGGGGCTTTATTAGACCTAGTTCTTCACTTTGGGGAGCTTCAGTCCTGTTTGTTAAGAAGAAGGATGGGAGCTTCCGCATGTGTATTGATTATCGGGAGTTAAACAAGGTGACGGTTAAGAACCGCTACCCTTTGCCTTGCATTGATGACTTGTTTGACCAGCTTCAAGGATCGAGTTTCTATTCCAAGATTGACTTGAGGTCAGGGTACCATCAGCTGAAAGTCCAAGATCAGGATGCAGCAAAGACAACCTTTCAAACTCATTATGGATATTATGAGTTTTCGATTATGCCATTTGGGCTAACCAATGCACCGACAGTGTTCATGGATCTTATGAACCACATGTGTAAGCCTTATTTGGACAAATTTGTCATAGTGTTCATTGATGACATATTGATCTATTCCAAGAGCCTCCAACACATATTCGATCAGAAGGAGCTAAACATGCGACAACGTTGATGGGTCGAGCTTCTGAATGATTATGACTATGCCATCAGATATCATCCAGGGAAAGCTAACGTAGCGGATGCCCTTAGTCGTAAGGAAACGAAACCAAAGCGGGAGAGAGCTTTACAACTCACTATTCATTCTAATATCCCTGATAAGATACGTGAAGCCCAGGGTGAGGCTTTGATAGAAGAAAATATCGAGCTCGAGACTTTGCACAGTGCTGACAAGCACCTGGAACTGAGGACAGATGGTCTTCAGTACTTCATGAATCGAATCAGGATTTCGCGTTTTGGGGATCTCAGACAACTTGTGCTCGACGAAGCTCACACCTCTCGTTATTCCATACATCCTGGTTCAGATAAAATGCACCAATATCTCAAAACTCTTTACTGGTGGCCAAACATGAAAGATGAGATAACCACTTATATTAGTAAGTGCTTGACTTGTGCAAATGTTAAGATTGAATATAAAAAACCTTCAGGCTTACTCCAATAACCAGAAATCCCTATGTGGAAATGGGATGGGATATGTATGGACTTTATCACTAAACTTCCTAAGACATCCAGCGGGCACGATATGATTTGGGTCATTGTTTACCGTTTGACCAAATCAGCGCATTTCTTGGCAATTAAGGAGACGGACAAGTTGGAACGCCTAGCTGCCCTATATATTAAGGATGTTGTCTCTAGGCATGGGGTGCCTACTTCTATTATATCTGATCGCGACTCGCGATTTACTTCTCGTTTTTGTACTACTCTCCAAGATGCATTGGGAATCGCTTAGATATGAGCATAGCCTATCACCCTCAGATGGATGGACAAAGTGAACGTACCATCTAAATATTGGAAGAACTACTTCGAGCGTGCGTGGTGGACTTTGGCAACAGTTGGGATAAGCACTTGCCTTTGATTGAATTCTCGTATAACAACAGTTACCACACTTCTATACAGTGTGTGCCTTTTGAGACACTATATGGGCGCAAGTGTAGATATCCCATCTGTTGGACGGAAGTTGGGGGTAGCCAGCTGACAGGTCCCGAACTCGTGCATGAAACTTCTGAGAAGATAGTGCAAATCAGAAACCAGATGGCTGCTGCTCGTGATCGACAGAAAAGCTACGCTGATAAGTGTAGGAAACTGTTGGAGTTCCAAATTGGGGACAAGGTACTACTAAAGGTGTCACCTTGGAAGGGTGTGATACGCTTTGGGAAACGAGGAAAGTTGAACCCGCGATACGTCGGACCATTCGCGATTGTCGAAATGATTGGTCCAATAGCTTATAGGTTAAACCTGCCTGATGAACTCAGTGGAGTGCACAATGTATTCTACGTATCTAATATGAAGAAATGCTTATCTGATACAACACTGGTAGTGCCACTGGAGGAGATCCAGGTGGAGGATCAGCTACGCTTCGTGGAAGAACCAATGGAGATTCTTGAGTAAGGCATCAAGAAACTCGGACAGAGCACCATACCTATTGTTAAGGTGCGATGGAATTCCCATCTAGGACCGGAATATACGTGGGAATGCAGAGATCAAATGTGGCTCAAATGCCCACATCTCTTTACTGAACCTGAACCCGTGCATAGATCAAACGCTAAACATAAAGCAGCTCGCTCAAAGTGAATTTCGGAGAGAAATTCCTTTCAACTTGGGGATGATGTGACATCCGGGAACCAAGCACACATTTTTATGCTGGCTTTACTGTTTACTTACTGAATTTCAGGGCGAAATTCTTTTCAACTTGGGGATGATGTGATACCCCGCAATTTCAGGTTCTTACTTTAACTACACTCTAGTTACTTATACTTACATTCCTTGCATTCTACTTAAGTAGCGTAAGATAGATGTTTGTTTTGATTATTTCATTGCATAAACATGTTGTATGATGTCTTAGCTTTTCATAATGGAAAAATCATCTGTTTTGGACATCGGTTGTTATGTATTTGGAATTTTCTTTGATTAAAGGTCTAATCAGATTTTTGGATTAATATTTTGGGTCAACTTTAAACGACCATAACTTGAGTTTTACATAGAGTTAGGTTATGAAATTTGGAAAGTGGGTCGAGATTGGTAAAACTTGGGTTTTCCAAGGGGATTCATCCCGATTGGATGAATAGACCATTTTTGGGAAATTTTCTACTAAACTGATCTGTTAAGAGTGTTTTTATGGACCTAGATGTATGTTTTCACAACATTAAACGTCTTGGACAAACGAGTTATGTTGTGTATGGTATATAAACACGTACTCACATGATGACACGTATACTTGGGAGTCAGTTGCACATCCTTATTACTTTTGGATTGGATTTTAGCATTGCAACCAAAGGTGAGTTTCACTACTTTTTTTCTCAAAAGCATGCGTCTCGAGAAGACAACTTACTTAATCTTTCTAGTCCAGGTTTGGTACTACTGTCTTTATCCTGGGTTTTAGGATGGGTTAATTCCTGGGAGGAATCAGGTTTTGCTAGTTTCACACTTTGTGTCCCTGGTGAACTAAACTGCATACTATCACGGAAGTCCTTTACTATACCGAAAGAGTTGTCGGGTGGCAAGCGGATTACTAGTTAATAGCGGTATTAGGTTTGACAAACCTCACACCATACTGGGAGCCAAAATAAAACCACTGAATGTAAAGCAAAGTATACATGACTTATGGCTATGGGATCCTTTACATTCAGTGTCTTGCGCATGAACTTAAATGAGTATGTTTAGTTTACGCTTCCGCAACTTATCTAAACCTTGTGGTTAAACGCTAAACTTCATTTTTGAAAACGAACTAAATGGTTTGGGCATTTAGAGTCTTTCATATGACTTATGGCTATGGGATCCTGGTATGTCACGCGCTTCACGGTATAAACCCGGTAGTGAAAATTTGAGGGTCTGACAGATTGGTATCAGAGCCACTGGTTATAGTGAACTAGGACTGCATGGTGAGTCTAGTCTATAACTTTGATAGCATAATCATTGCATTAGTTACAATCATAGCTTAAGTGCACAACTAGCCTTCGGGCTATGTATACTTGCTTAACATGTATAGGAGATACATAATCCTTTAACACTAAATCCGATAATAAGCACATCCTTGGTGAAGTACGAGAGCTAGGCCATGTGGCACATCAATTGGGACTAGAATTCCAACTAGCTTCACGGATGGGGAAGTCGGCAATAGAGTACCAGTGAGGGTACCAACTGTTAGATACATGGGAGAGAACACTTGAAGGCAGTATAATCACTATAACGGAGAACTACACAGTACCCATGACATGGTTCTACACTTCGAGTAATGAAGGGAAAACTACTAAGTGTCAACGAGAATTGTTGAAGGAACAGGTGGAACACCCGATGACTTAGTTAGTAACTACCCAATCCGAATTTGGAAACTGTACGCTGTTAGTCTTAAGGATCACTTACACCTCTAGGGGAGGAAGAAGAGGAATTAGAGAAGGAACCCGAACCAATCAAACCCGATGAGAGTGAATATGGAGACTCTATTATTTTCACTAAGCACAAAGACGATTGATTCTTATCTTCATTCGCTTGATCTTTCTTTCATTTATTCTAGACCGAGTCGAGACTGAGTTGTTCTATTGAAGTTTGTTCTTTATTCCAGTTCGCCTACACTACGTGTGAATGATCATACAGCCCGCATATTTGTATGTCTCATGAGCATATGGTGAATGTAGGATCACTATTCCTGGACGTGGACATGGATAGGGAAACATCAACATGACACAGGCAGAACTGAATGCACTGATTAACGAAAGGGTAATTGCAGCCCTTGCAGCCTTTCAAGCTGGTAACAACTTTTTTGAATTAGTCTCTCTCTTCGTTTCTAAACTATCATCATTAAGATATCTACCTTACTCGTATTCTCTATTACTTCTTGTTCTTAGGCCAACCTCCTCATCACCCGCCTACTTGCACTTTCAAGACATTTATGGACGGCAAGCCACACTCATTTGGAGGACCAGAGGAATCTGTTAGTTTGTTAAGGTCGTTTGAGAAGACGGGGTCAGCCTTTGCCATGTGTAACTATCCACAGGCAGATCGGGTGAAATTCGCTACTAGCACGTTAGAAGACACAACTCTAACCTAGTGGAATGCACAGGTACAGATGTTGGGTGTGGATCTGGCTAATGCCACATCATGGGAGGATTTAAAGAACTTGATGGAGGAGGAGTATTGTCCTCGGGACGAGATCCAGAAGTTGGAAACGGAGTACCTCAACTTGAAAATGGTGGGTCGGAAATTGAGAAGTACACTACTAGGTCGCATGAATTGGTGATAATGTGCCCCAGTTATTCTAATCCACCTTATAAACGGATCGAGTTGTACATCAAGGGTTTGGCGCCCTGGATTAAAGGAATGGTCACTGCTGCTAACATGAATAACATTCAGCATGTCATTCGCTTAGCCCACCAGTTGACTGATCAGAAGGTGGAGGAAGGAATCTTACCCCCATGGGGTACTTCATAATCTACCACTAAAGATAACAAGAGGAAGTGGGACGCATCAACTAGATGTCAAAAACGCTTTCCTTCATGGTCACTTGAAGGAAACTGTTTACATGTTTCAGCCTCCTGGTTTCACCTCAGACACACACCCCAAATATGTTTGTATGCTAAATAAATGTTTATATGGTCTAAAACAAGCTCCTAGAGCTTGGTATCAACGTTTTGCAGGTTATTTGCTAAAGTGTGGATTTAAAGGCGGTGTCTGTGACACTTCACTCTTTATTTATCATCATGGGAATCAAATGGCGTATTTATTACTCTTTGTAGATGATATTATCTTAACTGCCTCCAGTGACAGTCTGCTACAGCAAATTATCAAGTCCCTCATTACTGAATTCAAAATGACCGATTCGGGGACATTGCACCATTTCCTGGGTATCGCTGTAACATAACAAGCTAACGGGTTGTTCCTATCACAGTCAACATATGCTGCCGACATCTTGTCTCGTGCTAACATGTCAAATTCCAAACCCGCAAGCACCCCTGTCAAGTCTGGCTCTAAGCTTAGCGCTGACATTGGCTCCACATTCAAAGATGGTTCTCTTTATCGCAGTTTAGCTGGGGCGCTATAGTATCTTACCATAACTAGACCAGACATTGCCTATGCTGTCCAACAGGTCTGCCTCTTCTTGCATGCTCCGCGAGAACCTCACTTTTAGTTTCTAAAATGCATACTCTGCTGCATACAGGGCACCCTTCATCAAGGTCTTCTACTCTCCCCCTCATCATCCACATCATTGACTGCGTACTCTGACACTGATTGGAGCGGGTGCCCCGACTCTAGACACTCTACGTCTAGGTATTGCGTTTTCTTAGGCTCAAACTTGATCTCATGGTCGAATACCGTGTCGTGGCTAACACTGTCGCATAACTCAGTTGGGTCCGCAATCTTCTACTTGAACAACATGTTCGTATTCGCCAGGCCTCTCTTATCTACTGTGACAACATCTCTGCTGTCTATCTTGCTGAAAATCTAGTCAATCATCAACGCACTAAACATATTGAACTAGATATCCACTTTGTCAGAGAAAAGGTCCGTCTCGTCACCGTGAAAGTTCTTCACGTCCCTGCTTGTAACATCCCAACCGATGGCGGAAACATCGGGATGTCACGTATTGATGATTGTTCAGTAGCTCATGGTGAATAATAAGTTTCATAAATGATTTAAATAACTTACATACAATTGTTCTAGAATTTGTACATCAAATTGAATAAAACTATACACGTATCTTCAAGCATCAAATCAAATCTTCAAGTAAATAGAACCTGAAACATGTTAAGTTGAAAAGGTTTTGAGTCAACAAAAGTTGGTGAGAATTACATAGGTTTTTGATAATTGAGTAAGAATGATGTGCAATTCATGTGTCATGTCAATCTAGTCCATATGTGAGAACATACTAGAAATAAATCGAGTGCATAATCAACCCTGATGACTGTTATAAAATGATACATACCATACGCTCATGGTCCAATATGTTATACGATAACAAACACCCACGCTACCTTTGTAGGAGGCACGTATCCGGGTGGGATTGTCAGTCCAATAGATCTATCAATGTATACCGCCGGCTGATCAATGTTAATGATTATGCTAGAATGGTGCTTACTCTAATCATGCTCAAGACATAATGCAACATAGAAAACACATAGACACATTGATGATTGAATTGCAATGATGATGTTATAAACATGTTTCACCCCAAAAATGGTGATAAATAGAAAATGGGCTATGTAAAACTCACCTTGGTAAAATGTTATATCTGTTGAAAATAGTGTGTTGCCCAAATGTATCAAGTATCACCCTATAATAAAGTAATAAATATGTCTAAGTCTATCAATCCTAAAAATGTATAAGTTTCTAGGGCTTCGAATTGGGGATAATTGCTCGTTTGATTAATATTAAAAATATTCGCCAATTGAGAGAAATTTAGTAAATAAATAACTAAAAATCTTTTTATAAATGTTAAATCTAGGATGGTCACAAGAATGTGTTTAAAGTATAAAAATAATTTTTACAAAATTATTTTCTTTAAAATAGATTATTAAATCTATTTATTACAAATAGCCAATATTTAACTTTAATATTCAAAAATACTAAAATTAAAGAATTATCATTTTAAAAATCATATTTCTGTTCTAAATATTTAAAAATAAATTGTATAAAATTTTGGTGCAAAAATACCAAAAATTGGATTTATTATGATTTAATTATGATTAAATCTAACAAAAATTGATTAAAAATATAAAATAAATGATTTTACTGAATTAAAAATTATTTCAGTAAAGTTTAATGTTATAAAAACTTAAAATAATTTTTGTGGAAATTAATAAGATCGTTTTGATATTTTAATGGATTTTTATAAATATACTAGTGTAAAATTGATTTAATTATTATAAATATTAAATAAATGAATTTCAGAAAAAATAAAAATTGTAGGTGGAACATTTACATCAGATTTGTTAAAAATAATTTTTTTAGAATTTATAACAAGGTTTTAATAATTAAAAATGAATTTACAAGTTTAAATGAAATATATATATATAATTGATTTGTTTTAAAAAAAAAAGTGGAAAATGGGTGCCCAAGCTGGGACTCGAACCCGGCTGTTAAAGGTTATAAGTATCAGTCACAACCACTTGGCCTAGGCCTGTGGTTGTGATTTAAATCTGTTTTAATAAAATAAATACACAATGAAAAATCAGTTTTATCCCCAAATTCATACCCACGAACCCTAGATTTCTCAATCGAACGATTTACCCAATGTTAATCTAATTAAGCATAGGGTAAACGTTGTGTAGGTTCCGAATATCAATTCCCACATCAAAGATTAAACTTACAATCTCGTTTTAATACTGATTTGATGGGTCAACTTCGAAGTCAACAAACACGATCAATTGCCAAGAACAGAGAATTTTTGTGAGGGATTGGAGATTGGGAAAGGTTGTTCGGCGATTTGTTATTGTCCCACAAGGCTCAATTTATAGGATTGATTACAGGTTTGTTTAATTGGAAAGTTTGACCCGTTTGAATAGTTATAAACATAATTGATACGAGTTAATGTGTCTTTGATGTGCAATATACGCGTATTGTACGCGTTAGTCGTTGGCGAGGTCGTATAGTCAAAAGTTTCCATGTTTAGTATCAATTAAAGGCATAAAATGTGGGTTTGATTTGCACAGTTGCGTGCAGATGTACAAGGAAGGTAACAGCTCTTTTTCAAATATATGTTAAGTAGATATTGTTCCTAAATCTCATCACTAAAGACAGCATGGGCTAGTGGTTGTTTGTGTGTGTGTTAAGCGCGAACCGGCTGAGGACTCGGGTTCAAACCCCGGCCTCAGCGTCTGTTATAATTATTTTTTTTTTTACCTAAACGGGCTGGACCTAATAACAAGAAGAGGGGGTGGGCTGTTGGGCTATTGGGCCAGCAGACCTGAAATGGGCTCAGAAGGAAAAAAGGCTTTGGGCTGTTGTTGGGGTATAAAGAGGGTATGTTGGGTTTAGAAGTGTTGGGTTTGGTAATGGGTTAAAATAGAATCAAAAGTGTATATATATATATATATATATGTAATCTGAAATTTTTTTTTTTATTATTATTATTATTATTATTATATATGTATATATATCTATATATATTATGAGTTAGGGTAATGGAGACTTAATGACGTTTATATAAAATGTACGAAAATAAGGGCGTTTTATATTAAAATTTGGGAAAAATTTTTTTGCGATGTTACACTGCTGACTACCAGTACGTAGACATCTTCACCAAAGGATTACCAAAGCACCTATTTGAGCGTTTTCGTTCCAGTTTATGCCTTCGTCTTCCTACGGCTCAAACTGCGAGGGCGTGTTAAGCGATAATCATGCCCAAAGATTAGCACAATGATTATCGCCTCTTTATTGTATAGTAAATTGTAATTATGTAGATTCCTTATTTACCTCATTGTATGTATTATATATATCACTAGGTTTGAGTCCCGTGGGGACCCACGGTTCACCCGAAAGTAACATGAAAAAAAAAGTAGGAAAATAAGAATTGTATTATGCAAGTTGTTTTGTTTACTATATGTTTGACAATGCAATATGTATGAATTTTGATATTAAATACAAAATGTCATCTAACAGTTTAATGTAACGAAATGATGGATATATCGACTAAGTAAAGTTTAATTTGAAAAAAAATATATAAAAAAAGAATTCAATAAAATGAATAATATTGTATTTATTCTAATGGATTTATTACCCGTTTCCCCTTTTTAACAACTTGTAATCTTGTCTTGTTACACAAACCATTTTCTGATAAATGTTTTTTAGTAACATTTGTGTTATCTTTTATTTTTCAAAGTATGCCAAGAATATCGAAATTTATATGGTCGTATTAATTATTCATTTAAATCGGGATGTTCAAATATTTTTAATATACCTCCACCAAAGTTACTAAAAATTAAAAAAAGTTAACGAAAATCTTTTTAACGACATTTAACTAAAAGACGTATATTATTGAAATCATTTACGAATTATTTTGAAAGACGTACAAAAAATTAAAAAGAGATTACTATATATTTTAGGAAACTGTTAAATAGATCTAAATTATATTTAATTTAAAAACAATAGTTAGGACCAATATTTTTAATTGACAGATTCCAATTATGGTCGTCATCTGCATACAGACTAATTGGGAAATAGGAAACATAAAAGAGATTACTATATATTTTAGGAAACCGTCAAATAGATTTAAATTATATTTATCACTAAATTAAATATCATATTATTATCATTTCCGAATTATTTCCGTATTATTTTGTAGATGATATATTCCGAGAAAAATAAATCATATAAATATCAAAATTTATATGGTCGTATTAAATTGCTTTAAATAATGATTTTCAAATTATTTTGAATATATTATATATTTTAGGAAACTGTAAAATAGTTTTAAATTATATTTATTACTAAATTAAATATCATATTATTATCATTTCCTTATTATTTCCGAATTATTGTGTAGATGATTTGGCGGAGATAAATATTGCAAAAATATCGAAATTTATATGGTAGTATTAATTATTCATTTAAATCGTGATGTTCAAATATTTTTAATAATACTATATATTTTTGAAAACTGTTCAATAACTTTAAAATATATTATCATTTTTGAATTATTTCCGAATCATTGTGTAGATGATTTGTATGTGACAAATATGACAATTAGTCTGTATGTAGATGACGTAGACTATTCTTTTAAAATGTTGTAGACGCAGACTATTTTTTTAAAGATAATATATAATATCACAGACAAAACATGTTAGAATCGTTTTTTATTTTTTCGAAACTTTCCTAAACATTTTTCAAACGAAAATTTAAAAATTTTAACGAATATCAATTTTTGAACATATTATATAAATTTAAATTTGATTGAAATTAGATAAACAATTTCCTAATATATACACAATATTTAAATAATTAATAAATGAAATTTAACTTTTGTTAACAATTACCTAAAATAGATACGATTTTTAAATTTTTTTAAATATATTTAAATGAAAATAGTAATATTATTATTATTTAAATCATATTAATTATTTATTTAGATCGTGATGTTCAAATATTTTTAATATGCCTCCATCAAAGTTACAAAAAATTAAAAAAAGATAACGCAAATTTTTTCAACGACATTTAATTGAAAGACGTATATTATTGAAATCATTTACGAATTATTTTGAAAGACGTACAAAAAATTAAAAAGAGATTACTATATATTTTAGGAAACTGTTAAATAGATTTAAATTATATTTAATTTAAAAATAATAGTTAGGACCAGTCTTTTTAATTGACACATTTCAATTATGGTCGTCATCTACATACAGACTAATCGGCAAATAGAAAACATAAAAGACATTAATATATATATTTTAGTAAAAACATGTAAAAAACAACATTAAAAAAACAAGTAAAAATGAATCATTTTTTAAAAATTAATAGGCATATGAACATAAAAATAACAATCTTTAAGAAACAACGTTAAAAAAGACACGTAAAAAACATTAAAAAGAATCATTCTTTACATACACACATAAAAAACATTAAAAAGGAATCATTCTTTACATACAGTGTGTAAAGACACGTAACAACAACATTAAAAAAAAGAATCATTTTTAAAAATAAATAGGTATATGAATAACAAATATGCTAAATATACGTTTAATAATTTTACCATTAAGAATAATAAATATGATTCTTAACAATAATAATAAACTCAATCAGTCATTCAATTATAATATTACTAAAATAAAAGTGCACTAATTATTATTTTTAAAAATGTTTCATACACAAGAATGATAGGTTACCATTTTACAATAAACTTTACATAGGATCCATTAATGTTTATTATTGTTATTATTAATAAATATGTTTCTCAAAATATAGAATTTCCGTTTAATATTGTTGACCGAATTTAATTTTTATATTATAACTTTCCTTTAATCAATTGTCATTAAACAATAACCATCAAAATCATTTCAACAAATGTGCTAATTTTAAATGTGCAAATTTTAAGATGTAAATAATAATTTGTAGATAATTGGTAAGACAATTTAAAACGTGGATGTTTTTAATGTCATTGATTCGAATGATTGATTGATTATTTATATTAAGTTATATATTAATATTTTTTAAACTTAATTATTGATTATTAATATTTTATAAATAATAATTTATATTACTAATACTAAGTTATTTATTAATATTTTTTAAACTAAATTATTGTTTATTTATGTTACTAATATTAATATTACGAATTTAGTTTTTCAGACGTACAAAAAATTAAAAAGAGATTAGTGTATATTTTAGGAAACTATTAAATAGATTTAAATTATATTTAATTTAAAAACAATAGTTAGAACCAATTTTTTAATTGACATATTTCAATTATGGTCGTCATTTACATACAGACTAATTGGCAAATAGGAAACATAAAAGAGATTACTATATATTTTAGTAAAAACACGTAAAAAACAACATTAAAAAAACACGTAAAAAATCATTTTTTAAAAAATAAATAGGCATATGAACATAAAAATAACAAAATTAGAAAACAACATTAAAAAAGACACGTAAAAAATATTAAAAAGAATTATTTTTTACATACACACATAAAAAACATTAATAAGAAATCATTCTTTACATACAGTATGTAAAGACACGTAAAAACAACATTAAAAAAAGAATCATTTTTAAAAATAAATAGGTATATGAATAATAAATATGCTAAATGTACGCTTAATAATTTTACCATTAAGAATAATAAATATGTTTCTTAACAATAATAATAAACTCAATCAATCATTCAATTATAATATTACTAAAATAAAAGTGCATTAATTATTATTCTTAAAAACGTTTCATGCACAAGAATGGTAGGTTACCATTTTACAATAAACTTTACATAGGATCCATTAATGTTTATTATTGTTATTATTAAAAAATATGTTTCTCAAAATATAGAATTTCCGTCTAATATTGTTGACCGAATTTGATTTTTATATTAAGACTTTCGTTTAATCAATTGTCATTAAACAATCATCAAAATCATTTCAATAACTATGCTAATTTTAAGTGTGCTAATTTTAAGATGTAAATAATAATTTGTAGATAATTGGTAAGACAATTTGAAACGCGAATGTTTTTAGTGTCATTGATTTGAATGATTGATTGATTATTTATATTAAGTTATTTATTAATATTTTTTAACTTAATTATTGATTATTTATTTTAATAATACTAATATTACGAATTTAGTTTTAATGCTGTTGACCGAGTTTCATTTTGATATTACGACTTTCCTAAAATCAGTTGTCAATTACACGATTATAGGAATCATATTCTCAAATTTGTATGCTAAATATATGTTTAATAATTTTACCATTAAGAATACTAAATATGTTTCTCAATCAATCATTCAATTATAATATTACTAAAATAAAAGTGCACTAAGTATTATTCTTAAAAACGTTTCATACATAAGAATGGTAGGTTACCATTTTACAATAAACTTTACATAGGATCCATTAAGTTTATTATTGTTATTATTAATAAATATGTTTCTCAAAATATAGAATTTCCGTTTAATATTGTTGACCGAATTTAATTTTTATATTATGACTTTTCTTTAATCAATTTTCATTAAGCAATAATCATCAAAATCATTTCAATAAGTGTGCTAATTTTAGGTGTGCTAATTTTAAAATGTAAATAATAATTTGTAGATAATTGGTAGGCAATTTGAAACGCGGATGTTTTTAATGTGATTGATTTGAATGATTGATTATGATTTTGTAGTTATTTATTAATATTTTTAAACTTAATTATCGATTATTTATATTACTAATACTAATATTACGAATTTAGTTTTAATATTGTTGACCGAGTTTCATTTTGATATTACGACTTTCCTAAAATCAGTTGTCAATTACGCGATTAAAGGAATCATATTCTCAAATTCGTATGTTAATATACGTTTAATAATTTTACCATTAAGAATAATAAATATGTTTCTTAACAATAATAATTAAAGTGCACTAATTATTATTCTTAAAAACATTTCATAGACACATAAAAACAACATTAAAAAAAAGAATCATTTTTAAAAATAAATAGGTATATGAATAATAAAAATGCTAAATATATGTTTAATAATTTTATCATTAAGAATAATAAATATGTTTCTTAACAATAATAATAAACACAATCAATCATTCAATTATAATATTACTAAAATAAAAGTGCACTAATTATTATTCTTAAAAACGTTTCATACACAAGAATGGTAGGTTACCATTTTACAATAAACTTTACATAGGATCCATGTCAGACCCTCAAATTCCACGTGCGGGGTTTTACCGCGAGGCGCGTGACACACCAGGATCCAAGTCAACAGTCACAATAAACGACATCTAGATGATATGAAAACAACGTAAATTGCCCATTAAGTTTCCAAAAATTCAACCATCGCTTGCGGAAGCGTAAAACTTTATTACAACTCAAAAGTAAAACATGAAAGTATGATAATACTCAAAATGAAATGCAAATGGACCCTAGACGCCGTGAGACTCCGTTCGCCTAAACTCAATGCTGCTACCTTAGCAACCTGAGAAAACATGCCAAAAAGACGTCAACATATAATGCTGGTGAGTTCACAGGTTTTAAGTTCACAAAGCGTTTCAAGCGTAAAGAGTTTCATCTCAAAAGTTCCAAGTATGCAAAACCTTTAAGTACATAACAAACGTTTCCTTACTACTATGACTGTGTTGCCGAAACCATTACTAACAAGCGTTGCGTGTGTTGCCGCCCGTGTTTGGTATTAAAAAGTTTCCTAATTGGGTAAAGATTTCATTAATGATGTGACATTTCCATAATTTTGCCATTTTGGGAAAGTATTAAAACAAACTGGTTTTGGGGCAAAATTGGTAGGATCATGTAGGGATATGTTAATCATACTTGACTGCTGTGTTTGATGATGTTTCGGGATGTTGCGAATGTGTTTAAAGAGTTTTTAGGAAAATTATTAAAACAGGGGCGAACCTGGACTCATTCGACCATTCGAATGGTCGAAGGAGAGAATCCAGGGTCGAACCTAGGAAATGTTGGGCGAACCTGATCAAACGGTCGAAAGTGGAAAAACGGGCGAAGGAAAACTTAAAAACGGGCGAAGGTGACTTAAAATGGGCGAAGGAGATTTTATCTGACTGGTTCGAGCGTTCTGATGCAGAAATGAGATTTTTGATACAAACTAAGTGTTTTATGCTTGAACCTTGTGTGTAATCTATGTGTACTTGATTAGGTAGGGTAATGAGTCACCAACGGGATGTCGGGTCGGTCTAGTGTGTCGGTTGAACATTTAAACACGTTTTAAAACATACTTGGTTACGATCTGGACAATCGGGGACTAGATAACCTTATGGTTATTAGTCGGAACGCTATCTAAGGTGAGTTCACGACCCCACTTTTAAAGCTTTAACTTTTGGGGGAGAAAACATGCGCTAAACTATTTTGGTAACATATGTCATACTACGGTTTTAACTTGTATTGCTATACGATGTTTGGAAGTCCACAGGGAAACCATGAATGTGCGGGATGCACAACGGGGAAAATGTGGATAGATCTATTGGGCGTGACCTGCCCCACTCGACGGCTTGGAGGGCCGGGCGGGTGCATGTTGTCTCAAACTTTGCTAAACATGCTGAACATATTCGGGCTGCTTAAACATATGCTAAACATTGCTAAACGTGTCCAGTAATGGTTTCCAATCGTAGTAGTAATAAAACATACGCCTAGCTAGCGTACTTGGTGACATTGGTATAGTATGGACATGGTAACGTTTTGGTAACCTTGGTAACTTATTGAACAAACCTGTGAACTCACCAGCATTATATGTTGACGTCTTTTTGGCATGTTTTTCTCAGGTCGCTAAGGTAGCAACACTGGACTAGGCGCACGAGTCTGCATGGCGTCTAAGCTTAGTTTCATGTTTTGAATAAAGTTGTTAAAACATTGTCTTAAATGGATTTGTAACTGGTTTAATGCTTCCGCTACGATTTTAATAATTTGAGAACTATGTTTGGGTTTTACGTATTCATATAGTGTTGTTTATTGTGACCGTTGACTTGGATCCTGGTTTGTCATGCACCTCGCGGTAAAACTCCGCAAGTGGAAATTTGAGGGTGTGACAGATTGGTATCAGAGACAATGGTTATAGTGAACTAGGACTGCATGTAGAGTCTGGTCTATAGCCGAGTTGCACACACACTAGACGGTCACATACTTTGAGTCTGTTAGTAAGATACGTACTAACGTTGTCGGGGTGTCCTTACATCATCATCATCATGCTTCTCCGTTACATCATCCGCTTTTATTTGGGTTCTTACCTACTTTTGTCTTCTTCTTCGGGATTGAAGGAGGAGGGGTTGATTTGTTGGTTCTAGCACGCACATGCCTTCTTACACTTGCACCTATCGTGACACGTTACTAGGCGACGATATTCGGTGACCGAAGTCTGGATTAGGAGTACATCTGGAGGACCATGTAGAGCAGTTTATCATTTCGGGTGGACACGAAATAATAAACTGAAATGCATGAAAATCCCGATGGACTTCGAGTTTCGATGTATAGTCCTGGATTTGTCCCTAAGTTAACTCTTATAAAATTCTGGTGGTTGACACTAGAAGTGAATCTGAATCCCTCGATTTCTTGATTTGTTAGATCATGTGTGGTGCTCGCGGTGGTGGACGTCGTGGTGGCGCCGGTGGCCGTGCTGGCGGCGGTGGTCGTGCCGGCGGCGGTGGTCGTGGTAACATCAACATGACCCAAACTGAGCTGAACAACTTGCTACAGCAGCAAGTGAACATGGCTATGGCTAATTTCCAGGCTGGGATTAATGCCATGGGTGGTGAGTTGATTTCTGTCGAATTTGCCTCATTCTTGGGTGTCATGTTCTTTCGTTTGTGTTTTACTCGTATATCGTGTTTCAGGTATTGGTGCCAATCCACCTCCACTTCAGTGCTCTTATAAGAAATTTCGGGACTGCCAGCCTCATAACTTCGCTGGAACTTAGGGAGCGGTGGGACTGCTCCGATGGCTTGAGAAGGTTGAGTCTGTGATCGTCATGTGTAACTGTCCCGCTGGGGACCGGGTTAAGTATGCTACTGCGACATTCGAGGGGCCTGCACTGTCGTGGTGGAATGCTACTATTCAGAACATGGGTTTGGGGGAGGCTATTGCTATGCCTTGGGCGGAGTTTGTGCAACTGTTGAGAGGCGAGTACTGTCCAAGGGAGGAGGTACAGAAGTTGTAACATGAAGTCTGGAGCTACAAGATGGTCGGGTCAGAGATAGAAGAGTACACTGTGAGGAGGAATGAGCTGGCGGTGTTGTGCCCTGATTTGCACACACCCGAGTATAGGAGGATCGAGCACTATGTGTCTGGGCTAGTGCCGGAGATTGTTGGGTTGGTGGCTGCTGGGAATTTTCCCACTATTGCTGAAGTTGTCCGATCAGCTCATCGGATGACTAACCTGAAGATGGCAGAAGGTGTTTTGCCTCATAAGGGTGCTGCTGTGATGGTTTCTGAGGGGAACAAGAGGAAGTGGGATGGTGTGGGGAAGAGTGCTGTGCTAGCGCCATCTCAGCCGGCGAAGAAGTTTGAATCATCTGGGTCTTCTTCTGGGCAGAAGTCAAGTGGGTATGTTGGGAAGCATCCCAAGTGCAACAAGTGTGGTTTTCATCATTCGGGGAGTTGTGATCGGGCTCGTTGTCATCGGTGCCATCAGTTGGGGCATCATGCTAAGGATTGCAGGGTGGCACTCACCCCAACTCAGACTCCTGCTACTGCTCCTACTCCTGCTGCTCAGGGGACTCCAGGAAAGCAGGGGTGCTATAACTGTGGTGATACGGGACACTTCAAGCGTGAATGTCCTAAACTAAAGCAAGGCAATAATGAGAGGGGCGGAAACGGTAATGGGAACAATGGGGGCGGAGGCAGGACTGCACGTGCTTTCGTCATTGGATCTGCAGAGGCTAGGCAGGATCCAGACATAGTTACCGGTACGTTCCTTCTTAATGATCGCTATGTTTCTGTCTTGTTTGATTCTGGTGCCGATAAGAGTTTCGTATCTATGTACATTAGTCGATTGCTAGATATAGTACCCACACCTTTAGAGGCTAAGTACTTAATAGAATTGGCTGATGGTAAGAAAATCGAGGCGACACACACCATTAGGGAATGTCGCTTGGAACTGTCGGGTTTGTCTTTCCCCATTGACCTTATGCCGGTACCCCTGGGAAGTTTTGATGTCGTTGTCGGCATGGATTGGTTATCGTTGTATCGTGCGGAGATCGTTTGTTTCGATAAGATTATTCGGATCCCTATCCCTGATGGAGAGACTCTTTCGGTTCATGGCGAGAAAAGCGGTGCTCCGCTGAGCATCATTTCTAGCATGAAAGCCCGTAAGTACCTTCGGAAGGGTTGTTCGGCCATTCTGGCACTTGTCAACGTTTCTACTGACAATGAGAAGAAGATCGAGGATATCCCGATGGTTCATGACTTTCCCGATGTGTTTCCTGATGATTTGCCTGGTCTTCCTCCCCATCGTCAGGTTGAGTTTGGTATTGATCTTACTCCGGGTGCAGCTCCTATTGCCCGAACTCCGTATCGTCTTGCACCTCCCAAGATGCAAGAGTTGTCCAGCCAGTTGCAGGAACTCTTGGAAACGGGTTTCATTCGACCGAGTTCTTCCCCGTGGGGAGCTCCTATTTTGTTTGTGAAGAAGAAGGACGGAAGTCTTCGCATGTGTATCGATTATCGCGAGCTGAACAAAGTGACCATCAAGAATCGTTATCCTCTTCCTCGCATTGATGATCTCTTTGACTAGCTCCAGGGTTCCAGTTACTATTTGAAGATTGATTTGCGGTCCGGTTATCACCAATTACGCGTCAGGGAAGCTGACATTCAGAAGACTGCTTTTCGCACTCGTTATGGCCATTTTGAGTTCTTGGTCATGCCTTTTGGTCTCACTAACGCACTGGCGGTGTTCATGGATTTAATGAACCGCGTTTGCAAACCTTACCTGGATACGTTCGTCATCGTGTTTATTGACGATATTCTTATTTATTCTAAGAAAAAGGCGGATCATGAGGAACACCTACGGTTGGTCTTGGAACTTTTGAGACAGGAGAAGTTGTATTCTAAGTTCTCTAAGTGTGATTTTTGGTTACGTGAAGTTCAATTCCTAGGGCATGTGGTGAATGAACTGGGAATTCATGTCAATCCAACTAAGATCGAAGCTATTAAAGACTGTGAAGCACCAAAGACGCCATCTGAGGTGCGGCAATTCCTAGGTCTTGCGGGTTACTATCGTCGTTTCATTGAGGGATTTTCGAAGATCGCTCAACCCCTCACTACTCTTATCTAGAAGGACCGAAAGTTCGACTGGGATGAACCACAGGACTCAGCATTTCAGATGTTGAAGCTTAAGCTTTGTTCTGCACCTATCTTATCTTTACCTGAGGGTACGGATGACTTCGTTGTGTACTGTGACGCTTCTATTCGTGGTCACGGTTGTGTGTTGATGCAACGCGGGAAGGTTATTGCTTATGCTTCTCGTCAACTTAAGGTTCATGAGAAGAACTACACTACTCATGACTTGGAACTGGGTGCGGTGATCTTTGCATTGAAAATCTGGAGACATTACTTGTACGGTACCAATCACAAGAGTCTTCAGCATATTTTCAACCAGAAGGTGTTAAACATGCGGCAGCGTCGCTGGGTTGAACTCCTGAACGATTATGACTGTGCTATCAAATACCATCCTGGCAAGGCGAACGTTGTGGCGGACGCCTTGAGCAGGAATGAGTCTGCGAATCCTCGCCGTGTTTGAGCATTACAGCTCACCATTCATTCGTCATTGCCTGACCGAATCCGTTCTGCACAGTTGGAAGCTTTGAAGGAGGAGAACCTTAAGGCTGAGACTATGCACAGTGCTGACAAGCATCTTGAACTCAGGACCGATGGTTTACACTATTTTGCGGGACGTGTTTAGGTCCCCTTGTTTGGGGGATTACGTGAGCTTGTTTTGGATGAAGCTCACAAATCCCGGTATTCTATTCACCCTGGCTCCGATAAGATGTATCAGGATTTGAAGATACTTTATTGGTAGCCAAACATGAAAGCTGATATAGCTTCTTATGTCAGCAAATGCTTGACTTGTGCTAAAGTCAAGGTGGAGTATCAGAGGCCGTCTGGTCTCCTGCAACAACCAGAGGTTCCGGAATGGAAGTGGGAGTGAATCACGATGGATTTTGTCACCAAGCTACCAAAGTCACCTAGTGGTTATGATATGATCTGGGTGATTGTCGACAGGTTGAAAAATCGGCACGTTTCATACCTATTAAGGAAACCGATGGACTCGAGCGGTTGGCTCGACTTTACCTTAAGGAGGTGGTTGCTCGGCACGGGGTGCCTGTCTCTATTATCTCTGATCGTGATTCTCATTTTGCTTCGCGTTTCTGGAAGGCTCTGCACAAGGCTTTGGGTACTCAGTTGGATATGAGTACAGCTTATCATCCGCAAACTGATGGACAGAGTGAGCGGACGATTCAAACCTTGGAAGACATGCTTCGGGCATGTGTTATCGATTTTGGCAAGAGTTGGGAGATTCACTTACCGTTGGTGGAATTCTCCTACAACAACAGCTATCACTCTAGTATCAAGGCAGCTCCGTTCGAGGCTCTATACGGACGGAAATGTTGATCACCACTTTGTTGGGCCGAGGTGGGAGAGAGTCAGCTCACTGGTCCGGAACTTGTGTATGAAACTTCGGAGAAAATCGTACAGATTCGTAACCGTTTGGCTGCTGCGCGGGATCGTCAGAAGAGCTATGCCGATCGCCGTCGCAAACCTTTGGAGTTCCAGGTTGGGGACAGGGTACTTCTGAAAGTTTCACCATGGAAGGGCGTCATACGCTTTGGAAAGCGTGGCAAGCTTAACCCTCGTTATGTCGGACCATTCGCAATCCTGGATCGGATTGGACCGGTGGCATACAGACTTGACTTACCAGCGGAGCTCGGTAGTGTTCACAACGTCTTCCATGTGTCTAACTTGAAGAAGATGAATCTCTCATTGTACCACTAGAGGAGATCAAGGTTGATGATCGTCTTCGCATTGTGGAGGAACCTGTCGAGATTCTCGACTACAAGATTTGTAGCCTTCGTCGGAGTAAAATCCGCATCGTCAAAGTTCGTTGGAACTCAAATCGTGGACCGGAGTTCACGTGGGAACAGGAGGATCAAATGAAAGCTAAACATCCTCATCTTTTTCTGAAACGCGCATTCGAATCGAGGCATGTTACTGCTGAAGCGGAATGAATCTCGGGTCGAGATTCCTTTCAACGTGGGGATGATGTGACATCCGGTAAATTTTCTATTCATTTTGTTCTTTCCGTTTCTTTCATTTTGGGGCTTTGTGCAATTTTCGAGACGAAAATTCTTTCAACATGGGGATGATGTGACACCCAGCATATTTGGCTTAAACCTTATAGTAACATCTAAGTCTACCTTAACGGGAAACGTTTATAAACAGACTTAACTAGGCTAGTTGAGTCAGGTCAAGTTAGGATTGTCCAGGGTTCAATGATCTGGAGGATCATTGGGAGTTATTTTGGGAATACACTAGTACCGGGTCCCTTTGTTGGTGACATTACATAAACTAATTAAGTGTATGTGTGGATTATTGGCCGTATGGTGGATTATATACATAGATGTGTTTAAATGATGTGTAGATGATTACCCATGCTTAAATATGTTAAACATAGACTAAGGTTGCATACTCATATGTTATGGCGCGTTAAAATGCGTTAAACACGACAAACTGGAAAACTAGATAAACATAGAGTCTGGTTCGACCACTTCGAATGGTCAAAGGGGGGGATTGTGTATTGGTTCGACCCTTTGAAAAGGGGCGAACCTGGAGTCTTCCCTTCGACCAGAACAGGGTACATTCGACCCTGTGAAAGGGTCGAAGGAGGCCACATTCGACCATTGATAGGGGTCGAAAGTGGAATAGTATAAATACCAAACTTTGTCATTTTTCACCATTTCACAAACCCTAACCGTCTCAAAACACTCTCAAACGATTTTAATCACTAAGGAAGGAGTTTTTGCTATTCTTTTTCATAATCTAACCTATCTACGACATCTAAACAAGAATCCAAGGTGTGTTCTTAACCCTAAATCTTTTTAAGGCATTTTAATCCGTTTTTATCTAACCCTAAATGTCCAGATCTGTTCTAAGGAAGATTTTATCAATAAAAACCTTTTAAACATCTTTCTAAACCTAAACGCTATCATTAAACATAGGTTTTGTATCAATAAACATATGTTAATTATGTGTTATGTGATGTTATGTGTTGTTTAATGATTTACTGTTGTTCTAATGTTAGAAACATGATCTAGGGCTGCTATGAATGATAGTTTAGGATTGTAAATGTTATTATTACATAGATGATGATATTATGGGTATTTTGGGGATTTTATGAAATCTAGGGCTTGTGCATGATAAGTATTATTAATAAAATGAATGGGGGTTTTCGATTACAAGATAAACTGAGCATTTGTAGATGATTATGGGTTGGTATTAAAATGTTTCCTAATTGGGTAAAAATTTCATGCATGATGTGACATTTCCATAATTTTGCCATTTTGGGAAAGTATTAAAACAAGCTGGTTTTGGGGCAAAATTGGTAGGGTCATGTAGGGATATCTTAATCATACTTGACTGTTGTGTTTGATGATGTTTTGGGATGTTGCGAATGTGTTTGAAGCGTTTTTAGGAAAATTATTAAAACAGGGGCGAACCTGGACTCATTCGACCATTCGAATGGTCGAAGGAGTGAATCCAGGGTCGAACCTGGGAAATGTTGGGCGAACCTAATCAAACGGTCGAAAGTGGAAAAACGGGCGAAGGAAAACTAAAAAACGGGTGAAGGAGACTTAAAAAGGGCGAAGGAGATTTTATCTGACTGGTTCGACCGTTCAGATGCGGAAATGAGATTTTTGATACAAACTAAGTGTTTTATGCTTGAACCTTGTGTGTAATCTATGTGTACTTGATTAGTTAGGGTAATGAGTCACCAACGGGATGTCGGGTCGGTCTAGTGTGTCGGTTGAACATTTAAACACGTTTTAAAACATACTTGGTTACGATCTGGACAATCGGGGACTAGATAACCTTATGGTTATTAGTCGGAACACTTATGTGAACATTTTGATAGATCTCCGGTAGAGGGATTATCAAGGGCTTAACATTTTTACTAGTAACCGAAGAACGCTATCTAAGATGAGTTCACAGCCCCACTTTTACAGCTTAAACTTTTGGGGGAGAAAACATGCGCTAAACTATTTTGGTAACATATGTCATACTATGGTTTTAACTTGTATTGCTATACGATCTTTGGAAGTCCCAGGGGAAACCATGAATGTGCGGGGATGCACAACGGGGGAAATGTGGATAGATCTATTGGGCGTGACCTCCCCCACTCGACGGCTTGGAGGGCCGGGCAGGTGCATGTTGTCTCGAACTTTGCTAAACATGCTGAACATATTCGGGCTGCTTAAACATATGCTAAACATTGCTAAACGTGTCCAGTAATGGTTTCCAATCGTAGTAGTAATAAAACATACGCCTAGCTAGCGTACTTGGTGACATTGGTATAGTATGGACATGGTAACGTTTTGGTAACCTTGGTAACTTATTGAACAAACCTGTTAACTCACCAGCATTATATGTTGACGTCTTTCTGGCATGTTTTTCTCAGGTCGCTAAGGTAGCAACACTGGACTAGGCGCACGAGTCTGCATGGCGTCTAAGCTTAGTTTCATGTTTTGAATAAAGTTGTTAAAACATTGTCTTAAATAGTTTTGTAACTGGTTTAATGCTTCCGCTACGATTTTAATAATTTGAGAACTATGTTTGGGTTTTACGTATTCATATAGTGTTGTTTATTGTGACCGTTGACTTGGATCCTGGTTTGTCATGCGCCTCGCGGTAAAACTCCGCAAGTGGAAATTTGAGGGTGTGACAATAACGACTCAACTGACCTAGTTAAGTATGTTTCAAAACGTTTTTCGCTAGGGTAGACTTATGTGTTTTATAAAGTGTTAACCTAAACGTGCCGGGTGTCACAATCCATTAATGTTTATTATTGTTATTATTAATAAATATGTTTCTCAAAATATAGAATTCCTGTATAATATTGTTGACCGAATTTAATTTTTATATTATGACTTTCCTTTAAGTAATTGTCATTAAACAATAATCATCAAAATCATTTCAATAACTATGCTAATTTTAAGTGTGCTAATTTTAAGATGTAAATAATAACTTGTAGATAATTAGTAAGACAATTTGAAACACAGATGTTTTTAATGTCATTGATTTGAATGATTGATTGATTATTTATATTAAGTTATTTATTAATATTTTTTAAACTTAATTATTGATTATTTATTTTACTAATACTAATATTACGAATTTAGTTTTAATGCTGTTGACCGAGTTTCATTTTGATATTACGACTTTCCTAAAATAAGTTGTCAATTACACGATTAAAGGAATCATATTCTCAAATGCGTATGCTAAATATACGTTTAATAATTTTACCATTAAGAATAATTAATATGTTTCTCAATCAATCATTCAATTATAATATTACTAAAATAAAAGTGCACTAATTAATATTCTTAAAAATGTTTCATACATAAGAATGGTAGGTTACCATTTTACAATAAACTTTACATACGATCCATTAATGCTTATTATTGTTATTATTAATAAATATGTTTCTCAAAATATAGAATTTTCGTTTAATATTGTTGACCGAATTTAATTTTTATATTATGACTTTTTTTAATCAATTTTTATTAAACAATAATCATCAAAATCATTTCAATAAGTGTGCTAATTTTAGGTGTGCTAATTTTAAAATGTAAATAATAATTTGTAGATAATTGGTAAGGCAATTTGAAACACGGATGTTTTTAATGTCATTGATTTGAATGATTGATTATGATTTTGTAGTTATTTATTAATATTTTTAAACTTAATTATCGATTATTTATATTACCAATACTAATATTACTAATTTAGTTTTAATATTATTGACCGAGTTTCAATTTGATATTACGACTTTCCTAAAATCAGTTATCAATTACGCGATTAAAGGAATCATATTCTCAAATTCGTATGCTAAATATACGTTTAATAATTTTACCATTAAGAATAATAAATATGTTTATTAACAATAATAATAAAAGTGCACTAATTATTATTCTTAAAAACGTTTCATAGACACGTAAAAACAACATTAAGAAAAGAATCATTTTTAGAAATAAATAGGTATATGAATAATAAATATGTTAAATGTACATTTATAATTTTACCATTAAGAATAATAAATATGTTTCTTAACATTAATAATAAACCCAATCAATCATTCAATTATAATATTACTAAAATAAAAGTGCACTAATTATTATTCTTAAAAACGTTTCATACACAAGAATGATAGGTTACCATTTTACAATAAACTTTACATAGGATCCATTAATGTTTATTATTGTTATTATTAATAAACATGTTTCTCAAAATATAGAATTTCCGTTAAATATTGTTGACTGAATTTAATTTTTATATTATGACTTTCCTTTAATTAATTGTCATTAAACAATAATCATCAAAATCATTTCAATAACTATGCTAATTTTAAGTGTGCTAATTTTAAGATGTAAATAATAATTTGTAGATAATTGGTAAGACAATTTGAAACGCGGATGTTCTTAGTGTCATTGATTTGAATGATTGATTGATTATTTATATTAAGTTATTTATTAATATTTTTTAAGCTTAATTATTGATTATTTATTTTACTAATACTAATATTACGAATTTAGTTTTAATGCTGTTGACCGAGTTTCATTTTGATATTACGACTTTTCTAAAATCAGTTGTCAATTACACGATTAAAGGAATCATATTCTTAAATTTGTATGCTAAATATACGTTTAATAATTTTACTATTAAGAATAATTAATATGTTTCTCAATAAATCATTCAATTATAATATTACTAAAATAAAAGTGCACTAATTATTATTCTTAAAAACGTTTCATACATAAAAATGGTAGGTTACCATTTTACAATAAACTTTACATAGGATCCGTTAATGTTTATTATTGTTATTATTAATAAATATGTTTCTCAAAATATAGAATTTCCGTTTAATATTGTTGACCGAATTTAATTTTTATATTATGACTTTTCTTTAATCAAATTTCATTAAACAATAATCATCAAAATCATTTCAATAAGTGTGCTAATTTTAGGTGTGCTAATTTTAAAATGTAAATAATAATTTGTAGATAATTGGTAAGGTAATTTGAAACGCGGATGTTTTTAATGTCATTGATTTGAATGATTGATTATGATTTTGTAGTTATTTATTATTATTTTTAAACTTAATTATCGATTTTTTATATTAGTAATACTAATATTACGAATTTAGTTTTAATATTGTTGACCGAGTTTCATTTTGATATTATGACTTTCCTAAAATCAGTTGTCAATTACGCGATTAAAGGAATCATATTCTCAAATTCGTATGCTAAATATACGTTTAATAATTTTACCATTAAGAATAATAAATATGTTTCTTAACAATAATAATAAAAGTGCACTAATTATTATTCTTAAAAACGTTTCATACCTATGAATGGTATGTTACCATATTAAAATAAACTTTACATATTATTATTGTTATTATTAATAAATATGTTTCTCAAAATATAGATTCGATTAACAATAAGAATGGTAACTTATTAATATTTTTAATCTTATTTATTATGAATTTGATGTTAGTTATTAAAATTTTTAATCTAATTTATTGATTATTGATAATACTATATATATATATATCGGTTTAATATAGTTGACCGAATTTAATTTTGATTATGATATGACATAATTTAGTTGGTGTGTTCGGATGAAATCCTGTTTTTTAAATGTAAAAACATAGAATGATTAAATACGATTGAATATTAAATCCGATTAAATATATATCTAAAAATTTAGTAACTAAACAAAAATCGGTATTTCAAAAGTATAATCAAAACCGAATAAATCGGAATGATAAAGTTCTTGAAACACATGAATGAATGATTATATTAATTTCGCTTCAATATTTCTTAACATTGCTACTCAATCGGCAAATAATACAAATGATTATATTATTTTCTTAACAAAACTGATATTTTATCATTGAAATGAATAGATCAGAATACTTCATCTTTCATAATTGGTTAAAAAAATCGTAACTTAGGTGATAAATCATCTAAAAAAAGTCGTTAAAAAAATCATAACCAAGAATGATTTAGAATGATAAATCATCTTAAATCGTTAAAAAAGATTAAAACGATTGATTTCTTTTAATATATAGTGTGGTATTTAAACAGAGACGATTAAAATATTCATTCTGAATCGATTGATTAAAAAAACGATTAAAACACAGTTAAACCATATAGAATGATAATTAAAATAAATGAATATCACTTTTAAAATATATCAAATGACCGATTTCTTTTGTAATAATGTTAAGAATAAATAATGAAGCGAAAATAATAATAAGAATCATGTCACACCCTCAAAATCCACTTGCGGAGTTTTACCGCGAGGCGCATGACAAACCAGGATCCAAGTCAACGATCACAATAAACAAGTCTAAATGAACATATGCAATTTCAAAAACATAGTTTAAATCTCCAATTACAACGGAAGCTTATTTTCAAAATATAATCCAAAAGTAAACCAAATTATTCAATGTTTGAAAACCATGCAATCCTAACTAGACGCCGTGCAGACGCGTGCGCCCTAGTTCCATAGTGCTACCTTAGCGACCTGAGAAAACATGTAAGAGTTTACGTCAGCACAAAAATGCTGGTGAGTTTACAGGTTTGGTAATCAAAGTATCAAGTTCAACCTGTCCATACTATATCAATTTGCAAACCAAAGTACGCTAACTAGGCGTATGTTTTATTACTACAACGATTGGAAAACCATTACTAACTCGCAAACCCGATGTTGTGCCCGAATAGTAAACCTATTCCTGTTTGAGACAATATGCACTCGCCCGGCCCTCCAAGCCGACGAGCGGGGTTGGTCACTCCCAATAGATCTATTCACATTTCCCCGTTGTGCTAACCCGCACATTCATGGTTTCCCCCGGGACTTCCAAAGATCGTATAGTAAACCATAGAAACCCATAGTATGACAGTTGTTACCAAAACATAAGTTTAACACATGTTTTCTCCCCCGAAAAGTGAAACCAGTTAAAAGAGGGGTCGTAAACTCACCTTAGGTTGCGTTACTTCGAAATACGAATAATATCAGCAAGCTATGCTAGCCCCGTAAAGCGGCGACCTAACATATGACAGTTACAAGTACTTAGACTAATAACCCGTAGGTTAGTTAGTCCCTAGATGTCCAGACCATAACCAAGTTCGTTTGAAAACACCGTGACTGTTAAATTAACCCAATGTACAAGACTCGACATCCCATTGGTGACCCGAGACTCCCCGTGTTATACTTGCACTCACAAACATACAATCATGCAATCACACTTAACATACGTTAAAGTCCAACAAGTTATAGCACGTAGTTCAAGTATCACATAAATAAGTCTGAACACATGTTACCAAGTTATTAGGTATGTTACGGGGTTCCTAGCATGTTCCTAGGTGTCAAATCGGGTCTCGGAATGTCAAAATATACTTACAACAGCAGTACAGGCGATTAGGAAAAGTCAACTAGTGATTACGTGGGTCAACAGGCATTTAGGAATGCTAATCGCCTATACTATATGCGATTAGGGTTATATGGTATACAAATTAGGAGTTTATAGGCGATTACGTCGTAAGGCATGCAATTCAGGGCTTAACTAGCATTTAGGATCGTAAATGCATGAAGTAAAGGCAAATAGGCCCCTACTCGCCTATACTATAGGCGAATAGGACTCCATTTCAGGCGAATAGCCTCCTATTCGCCTATAGCATAGGCGAATAGGATCCCTATTCGCCTTTAGCCCAGCTGTTCCAGTTTTTCGCGCGTTTAACACTCCAAATCAGATCCAGAACGTGTGTAAACATCAAACATCAATCAAACAACCATACCAAACATATTTCAATCAAAATCCTTCGTTTAACCTCGTTCTATCAGCCCTGCATGCAACCATGTAACCCAAACACAATACACATAGCATGAAACATCACATTAACATGCATAACCGTAACCCTAATGAACAATTACTCAGATTTCATCAACATGCTATCATTATCAATCTATAACTACCTTAATATCATGCTAACAATCCTTCTTGAATCATAAAAACCCTATCTTTTAATCATAAACACACATACAACATGCATAATAGTTAGAATCCAATTAACAACGATTATCAACGAATTTCAGAAGACACATATATTTATAAACAGGTCTGGACAATTAGGGATTTAATAAAAACGTTATTAAAGATTGCATGAATGAAAACCACACCTTAGATTTATGATAGATTGATGTAATAGGCTTGAAATCTTGTGTTTTGATCCAAAATCGTGTTCCAGAGGTTGTGTGTGTGTTGGGACGAGTTGTGGGACGACTAGGGTTGTTATAATGAAGTTTAGGAGTCAAGTATTGTATTTATAGGCGTTTTTAGTCGTCCAGCACGTTATAGGCGATTACGCAGCAGCATCAGGCGAATAGGTCTCCTTATCGCCCCTAATATAAGCGATTAGGGCCTATTCGCCCCTATGGAACCCTACTCGCCCCTCCCTATAGGCGAATACAGATCCTATTCGCCTATAGGGTCTGGTTCAGCACATTTGGCGCGTTAAATTCCGTTTTAACATATGTTAACACCTTTTCAGTTACCGACAAGTCACATAATGATTGTAAACACATAATACTTGCAAACAAACACATTCACACTCGATCACCGATTCCCGGGACTCAAGACTTGTATGTTCCCTATGTTCTGACGATTCTACGAATCGTCACCCCTTGTACACTTGGTTAAGGACTGACATCTAATGAGCCTCTATACTAAACTAACAGTTCCCGAACCGTAACACGACTCGACTAACCCAGTTAAGTATAATATACGCGTGACTCGCTAAGGTAGACTTTCATCTAAACAGCGTTGTTAACCAGGATTTGCCGGGTGTCACAAATCAACATTAGAAGAGTATGATCGATGATTACCTTGAATCATTTATGGAGAATCAAGAAACTATGAAAGATGAAGTAGGATGATAGAGAGGTTTGTTTGGAAGAAATGGAAGACTATGTTGTGGAGAATGAAGAAAATAAAAAATAAAACGGTTTATATACTTTGATTTTCGAGCCCCATTTACATATTTGGATCCCTCAGGCCCTCTCTAAGGCCTTCATTCGACCCGAGTGTATTGATTTATTATATAGATAGATGTGAATATTATCAATAAGAAGACAAGAGTTTATACAAGTTTACAAAGGTAATATACATGTTTTTAAGCGTTTTGGGCTAAAAAAAATTTATAAAAAAGCTCCGATTGGATATTTTTAACAAATGTAACAGCGCAAACTTTGTTTATTTTTTTTAAATATCCATCGGCACTTTTTATTTTTTGGCCCTAATGCTTAAATACATGTATGTTACCTTGTGTATTTGTTTAAAAAAAATTTAGATGGTTTTTATATGGGTTTTTTTAAGTTTTCTCAACTAAAGGGAGTTTTCAATTTATACTTTCCCTATATTAATAAGCATATAGGAAGGGTAGAAATAGTCTTTTTACACATTTCTAAAAGGTACAATACTTGAAAGCTTTATGTATAACAATTGAATGCATAAAACTCTTAAACTTTTAAAGGGTGCAAGTTGTGACCGGTATCATTTCGACCTGCACCGTTTCGGCCGTAACGTTTCGGACCGAACCGTTTTGGACCGTACCAGTTTTGACCGATACCGTTTTGACCGGTAACGTTTCGCCCCGTACTAGTTTCGACCAGTACTGTTTTCAACCTGAACAGGTACGGGTCAAAACGGTACATGTTGAAACGATAGAGGTATCAATAGTTCAGGTCGAAACGGTACTGGTTGAAACGGTACAGGCCGGTACTGGTCGAAATGGTACGGGGCGAAACAGTTCGGGCCGGTACGGGTGACAACGGTGCGGTCATGGGGGCAAGGATGATAGATTCCAATTTATTAACCAACCAAACATAATAATATAGGATTTGAGATTCCAATTCCAACAATTTCCAATTCCTTTTGGAATGTTTGAATTCCAAATCTGTGACACCCAGCATATTAGGCTTAAACATTTTAGTAACATCTAAGTCTACCTTAGCGGGAAACGTTTATAAACGGACTTGACTGGGTTAGTTGAGTCGGGTCAAGTTAGGATTGTCCAGGGTTCAATGATCTGGAGGATCATTGGGAGTCATTTTGGGAATATACTAGTGCCGGGTCCCGTCGTTGGTGACATTACATGAACTAATTAAGTATATGTGTAGATTATGGGTCGTGTGGTGGATTATATACATAGATGTATTTAAATGATGTGTAAATGATTATCCATGCTTAAATATGTTAAACATAGACTAAGGTTGCATGCTCATATGTTAAGGTATGTCAGAATGTGTTAAACACGACAAACTGGAAAACTAGATAAACATGAGTTCTGGTTCGACCACTTCGAGTGGTCGAAGGAGGAAATTTGTTTGGTTCGACCCTTTGTAAATGGGCGAAACTGGGATGTGGAATTGAAAGAATTCCCTTCGACCAGGACAGGGCTCATTCGTCCCTGTGAAAGGGTCGAAGGAGGCCACCTTCGACCATTGATATGGAGCGAAGGAGGATTAGTATAAATACCAAACTTTGTCATTTTTCATCATTTCACAAACCCTAACCGTCTCAAAACACTCTCAAACGATTTTAATCACTAAGGAAGGAGTTTTTGCTCTTCTTTTTCATTATCTAACCTATCAACAACATCTAAACAAGAATCCAAGGTGTGTTCTTAATCCTAAACTTTTTTAAAGAATTTTAATTCGTTTTCATCTAACCCTAATTGTCCGGATCTGTTGTAAGGGTGTTTTCATGATTAAAAACCTTTTAAACATCTTTCTAAATCAAAACCTTATTATTTAAACATAGGTCTTCATGATGATAAACATATGTGGATTGTGTATTATGTGGTGTTATGTGTTGTTCAATGATTTGCTGTTGTATCTATGATAGAAACATGATATAGGATTGTTATTGATGCTAGGTTATTGTTGTTTAGGATTAGGATTGAATAAATGGTGATGTTATGGGTATTTTTGGGGTTTTAACGAATCTAGACTTGATAAATGATATTTATGATCAATAGAACTAATAAGGAGAAATCGAACACTCGATAAACTGAGCATTTTAAGTTGAATATGGATTGATTTCAAAAGTTTCCAAATTGGGTAAAGAATCCATGCATGATTGTGACATTTTCATAATTCTTACCATTTTGGGAAAGGGCTGAAATGGACGTATTATCGGGAGAAATCGATGGGGTTTTGTAGGGATAAGTTATTCATGCTTGACTGCTGTGTTTGATGATGTTTCGAGTTGTTTTGAATGTGTTTGAAGCGTTTTTAGGAAAATTTGCACAACAGGGCGAACCTGGACTCCTTCGACCGATCGAAGGTGCGAAGGAGAGAATCCAGGGTCGAACCTGGGTTATGTTTGGGCGAACGTGGTAAAACGGTCGAAGGAGACATCAAACGGTCGAACGAAACATAAAACGGGCGAAGGAGACTTAATCTGACTAGTTCGACCGTTCTAATGCAGAAATGAGATTTTTGATACAAAGTAAGTGTTTTATGCTTGAACCTTGTGTGTAATCTATGTGTACTTGATTAGTTAGGGTAATGGGTCACCAACGGGATGTCGGGTCGGTCTAGTGTGTCGGTTAAACATTTAAACACGTTTTAAAACATACTTGGTTACGATCTGGACAATCGGGGACTAGATAACCTTATGGTTATTAGTCGGAACACTTATGTGAACATTTTGATAGATCTCCGGTAGGGATTATCAAGGGCTTAGCATTTTTACTTGTAATCGAAGAACGCTAACTAAGGTGAGTTCACTGCCCCACTTTTACCGCTTAAACTTTTGGGGGAGAAAACATGCGCTAAACTATTTTGGTAACATATGTCATAGTATGGTTTAAACTTGTGTACTATACGATCTTTTAAAGTCCCGGGGGAAACCATGAATGTGAGGGATGCACAACGGGGGAAATGTGGATAGATCTATTGGGCTTGACAAACCCCACTCGACGGCTTGGAGGGCCGGGCGGGTGCATATTGTCTCGAACTGGTAACACTCGTAGCGTGGCTACAACACATCAGGCTGTACACATGGTAACAGTCTAGTAATGGTTTTCCAATCGTAATAGTAACAAAACATATGCCTAGCTAGCGTACTTCGTAACATTGATATAGTATGGACATGGTAACGTTTTGGTAACACTTGGCAACATATTGAACAAACCTGTGAACTCACCAGCATTATATGTTGACGTCTTTTTGGCATGTTTTTCTCAGGTCGCTAAGGTAGCAACGAATGGAACTAGGCGCACGGGTCTGCATTGGCTTCTAGGTTTAGATCATGTTTTGTAATAAACACTTGGTACAATTGGGTCTATGGTTTGTAACATGTTTAATGCTTCCGCTACTGGTTTTGAGTTTATGAAAACTATGTCTCTTTAAATAGAGTTGTTTATTGTGACCGTTGACTTGGATCCTGGTTTGTCATGCGCCTTGCGGTAAAACTCCGCATGTGGTAATTTGAGGGTGTGACAGATTAGTATCAGAGCGAAAGGTTATAGTGAACTAGGACTGCATGTAGAGTCTGGTCAATAGCCGAGTCGCACACACTAGACGGTCACATATGTAACATCACAATATTTTTTTTCCCTAAATTTTAATAATTAAAAGCCCTTATTTTTATTTTTTTAACATATTTACCCCTATTATCATAAATTTTATACTAATAGGCATGTCTTTATCTTATTTAACTCACAATTTATGTGTATATTTATATTTATATATTTAGTAATAATAATAATAATAACAATAATACTAATAATAATAATACATATAAAGTTTAATTTTTTGAACTAAATCCATGTCAAAACCCAAGCCTGTACCCACTTAATTCCCTTCCTTCTTGCTGTTCCTTTCCTTTTTCGCAGACATGAAGTCTGATTTGACCAACTCCTTTGACCGCGAAATTTAAGCTGAAATGGAAACTTGAAACAAATTAAACTTATTAGACTTGACCGACAATTTATCCTCTGTCAATTTCAGCCCACAATTTATGAACAAACAGCTTAATTCCTTCTTTTTATGACGCGGTTGACCATATCTTGGTCAAGCAATTAAGAACCTTCCTTATATCACAATTCAAATCTGTATTTATAGGATGTTATATCACAATTAAACCCACCAATGAAGCCTAAAGGTTCCGATTAGAAGAACCCCCAAAGTATATTTCACTTACAAACATCCAATACGTCGGATTTTCAGTCTTATGCTCGTTTTATGTTCAGTCCTATCCACCCTCATTCTCCTTCAAATTGGTAAGTTTTTTTTATGCTATTAGATGCGTGATCGTCTAAGGGTTAAAAAACCTCTAATTAATCGAGCTATCATAGTCTGAATTATGATCGGACAAGTCTAGGGCTCGAACGTTTGAATTGGGGAAGATACTTGTTGCAGACATGAATATATATTTAAAACAGACATGAGACAAACACAACCACTGATCTAGATCAAGTGGTTGTGTCAGTCTGTTTGCCAACAAAAGGACGCGGGTTCGAGTCCCGTATCCCACGAATTTTTGCTTTTAAATTTTAAAAGGATTATAAATCAGTTTTCACATATACTATACAATTAATTTTGAATCTAGTTTATTCGTTCTCAGGGTCTAGCCCAGTTGGTGGCTAGGCTTGTGATTAAAACCCGAACCGGTCCCAGACCCGGGTTCGATTCTCAGCATCAACAAACATTTTTTTTATACCATTTAAGCTTATATATATATTCTCTTGTATTTTTAAAATTAGTTTTAAAATACTAAAACTCTTTTATAAATTCTACAAAAATTATTTTATGTTATTCTAGTAGAAAAGTTTAATATACAATTTTTTGTTTTCCAAAAATTATTTATTTAATATATGTAATAAATAATTTAAGTTTATTCTATTTTATTTATAAAATTCTATAAAAATATCAAAACAATTATATAAATTTCCACAAAAATTATTCTAAGTTCATATAACATTAAAATTTTCTGAAATGATTTTTATTTCTGAAAAATCATTTATTTAATATTTTTAATCAATTTTTGTTAGTTTTGATCATAAATAAATCATAATAAATTCATTTTTCAATATTTTTGCACCAAAATTTTATATAAATTTTTTCTATTTATTTGGAACTGAAATACAATTTTTAATTTAATAATTCTTTAATTTTAATATTTTTAAATATTAAAGTTATATTTTGACAATTTGAAATAAATAGATTTAATATTCTATTTTTAAGAAAATAATTTTATAAAAAATATTTTCATACTTAAAACTTTATATTGTAACCATATTTAATTTAAAATTTACAAAAAGACTTTTGATTATTTATTTATCAAATTTCCCTTATTTATTAAACATTTTAATTATTAATCAAACGAACACTTATCCCCAATTCGAAACCCTAGAAAATATTTGTAGACTAGAAAGACTTAGACTATTTATTACCTTAATTATAGGGTAATACTTGGCATCGTTGGGCAACACATATTCTATTTTCACGAGACATAAGATTTTGCTAAGGTGAGTTTTACATAGCCCCTTTTCTATTTATCACCGTTTTTGGGGTGAAACATGTTACAACATTCTATATGCAATTCAATCATCAAAGTGTCTATGTGTTTTTCTATGTTGCATTATGTCTTGAACATGACTAGGGTAAGCACAATTCTAGCATAATCATTAACATTGATCAGCCGACGGTATACATTGATAGATCTATTGGACTGACAATCCCACCCGGATACTTGCCTCCTACAAAGGTAGCTTGGGTGTTTGTTATCGCATAACATATTCGAGTGAACCATGCGCGTATGGGATGTACCACATTATAACAGTCACAAAGGTTGATTATGCACTCGATTTACTTCTAGTATGTTTTCACATATGGACTAGACTTGCCATGACACTTGAATTGTACAAGTTTTATTCGATTATCAAAACCTATGTAATTCTCACCAACTTTTGTTGACCCAAAATATTTTCAAACTTAACATGTTTCAGGTTATAGCTTGCTTGAAGATTAGAGTTATTGCTTGAAGATGCGTAGCTAGTATTTTTCATTTTGATGTACAAAATTCTTAGAACAATTGTATGTAATTTATTTAAATCATTTATTGAAATTTATTATTTACCATGTGCTACTGAACAATCATCAATACGTGACATCCCGATGTTTCCGCCATCGGTTGGGGTGTTACAACATACTTGAGTCTATTGGTGGGATACGTACTAACGTTGTCGGGGTGTCCTTACATCATCATCATCATGCTTCTCTGTTACGTCATCCGCTTTTATTTGGGTTCTTACCTACTCTTGTCTTCTTCTTTTGGATTGAAGATGGAGGGGTTGATTTGTTGGTTCTAGCACACACATGCCTTCTTACACTTGCACCTATCGTAACACGTTACTAGGCGACGATATTCGGTGACTGGGGTCTGGATTAGGGGTACATTTGGAGGACCATGTAGAGCAGTTTATCATTTCGGGTGCACATGAAATAATAAGCTGGAATGCATGAAAATCCCGATGGGCTTCGAGTTTGGATGTATAGTCCTGAATTTGTCCCCAAGCTAACTCTTGTAAATTTCTAGTGGTTGACACTAGAAGTGAATTTGAATCCCTCGATTTCTTGATTTGTTAGATCATGTCTGGTGCTCGTGGTGGTGGACGTCGTGGTGGCGGCGGTGGCCGTGCTGGCGGCGGTGGTTGTGCGGGAGGCGGTGGTCGTGGTAACATCAACATGACCCAAGCGGAACTGAACAACTTGCTACAGCAGCAAGTGAACATGGCTATGGCTAATTTCCAGGCTGGGATTAATGCCATGGGTGGTGAGTTGATTTCTGTCAACCTTGCCTCATTCTTAGGTTTCATGTCCTTGGGCGGAGTTTGTGCAGCTGTTGAGAGGTGAGTATTGTACGTGAGAGGAGATACAGAAATTGGAACATGAAGTCTGGAGCTACAAGATGGTTGGGTCTGAGATTGAAGAATACACTGTAAGGAGGAATGAGCTGGCGGTGTTGTGCCCTGATTTGCACACACCCGAATATAGGAGGATCGAGCACTATGTGTCTGGGCTAGTGCCGGAGATTGCCGGATTGGTGGCTGCTGGGAATCTTCCCACTATTGCTGAAGTTGTCCGATCAGCTCATCGGATGACTAACCTGAAGGTGGCAAAAGGTGTTTTGCCACCTAAGGGTGCTGCTGTGAAGGTTTCTGAGGGGAACAAGAGGAAGTGGGATGGTATGGGGAAGAGTGTTGTACCGGCGTTGTCTCAGCCGGCAAAGAAGTTTGATTCGTCAGGTGGGTATATCGGGAAGCATCCCAAGTGTAACCGGTGTGGTTACCATCACTCGGGGAACTGTGATAAGGCACGCTGTCATCGGTGCAACCAGCTTGGACACCTGGCTAAGGATTGCAGGGCAACACTTCCGTCGGCCCAGGCTCGTACCCCTACTCCTGCTCCTGCTCCTGCTGCTCAGGGGACTCAGGCGAGGCAGGGGTGTTTATAACTGCGGTGACACGGGACATTTCAAGCGTGATTGTCCCAAGCTGAAACAGGGCGACAATGGGAAGAACGGGAACGGTAACGGGAACAACGGAGGCGGCGGAAGGAATGCGCGTGCTTTTGTCATTGGCTCTGCAGAGGCCAGACAGGATCCTGACACGGTTACCGGTACGTTCCTTCTTAATGATCGCTATGTTTCTGTCTTGTTTGATATCGGTGCTGATAAGAGTTTCGTATCTATGGACATTAGTCGATTGCTAGATATAGTACCCACACCTTTAGAGGCTAAGTACTTAATAGAATTGGCTGATGGTAAGAAAATCGAAGCGACACACACCCTTAGGGAATGTTGCTTGGAACTGTCGGGTTTACCTTTCCCCATTGGCCTTATGCCGGTACCCCTGGGTAATTTTGATGTCGTTGTCGGCATGGATTGGTTATCGTTGTATCGTGCGGAGATCGTTTGTTTCGATAAGGTTATTCGGATCCCTCTCCCTGATGGAGAGATTCTTTCGGTTCATGGCGAGAAAAGCGGTTCTCCGCTGAGTATCATTTCTAGCATGAAAGCCCGTAAGTACCTTCGGAAGGGTTGTTCGGCCATTCTGGCACTTGTTAACGTTTCTACTGACGATGAGAAGAAGATCGATGATATCCCAGTGGTTCGTGACTTTCCCGATGTGTTTCCTGATGAATTGCCTGGTCTTCCTCCCCATCATCAGGTTGAGTTTGGTATCGATCTTACTCTGGGTGCAGCTCCTATTGCCCGAGCTCTGTATCGTCTTGCACATCCCGAGATGCAAGAGTTGTCCAGCCAGTTACAGGAACTTTTGAAAAAGGGTTTCATCCGACCGAGTTCTTCCCCGTGGGGAGCTCCTATTTTGTTTGTAAAGAAGAAGGATGGAAGTCTTCGCATGTGTATTGATTATCGTGAGCTGAACAAAGTGACCATCAAGAATCGTTATCCTCTTCTGCTCATTGATGATCTCTTTGACCAGCTCCAGGGCCCCAGCTACTATTCGAAGATTGATTTGCGGTCCGGTTATCACCAGTTACGCGTCAGGGAAGCTGACATTCAGAAGACTGCTTTTCGCACTCGTTATGGCCATTTTGAGTTCTTGGTCATGCCTATTGGTCTCACCAACGCACCGGCGATGTTCATGGATTTAATGAACCGCGTTTACAAGCCTTACCTTGATAAGTTCGTCATCGTGTTTATTGACGACATTCTGATTTATTCTAAGAACAAGGCGGATCATGAGGAACACCTACGGTTGGTCTTGGAACTTTTGAGACAGGAGCAGTTGTATGCTATGTTCTCAATGTGTGATTTTTGGCTACGTGAAGTTCAATTCCTAGGACATGTGGTTAATGAACTGGGAATTCATGTCGATCCGGCTAAGATCGAAGCTATTAAAGACTAGGAAGCACCAAAGACGCCATCTGAGGTGCGGCAATTCCTAGGACTTGCGGGTTACTATCGTCGTTTCATTGAGGGATTTTAGAAGATCGCTCAACCCCTCACTACACTTACCCAGAGGACCGAATGGGGTGAACCACAGGAATCAGCATTTAAGATGTTGAAGCTTACACTTTGTTCTGCACCTATCTTATCTTTACCTGAGGGTACGGATGATTTCGTTGTGTACTGTGACGCTTCTATTCGTGGTCTCGGTTGTGTGTTGATGCAACGCGGGAAGGTTATTGCTTATGCTTCTCGTCAACTCAAAGTTCATGAGAAGAATTACACTACTCATGACTTGGAACTGGGTGCGGTAGTCTTTGCGTTGAAAATCTGGAGACATTACTTGTACGGTACCAGGTGTGAAGTATATACCGATCACAAGAGTCTTCAGCATATTTTCGATCAGAAGGTGTTAAACATGCGGCAGCGTCGCTGGGTTGAACTTCTGAACGATTATGACTGTGCCATCAAATACCATCCTGGCAAGGCGAATGTTGTGGCGGACGCCTTGAGCAGGAAGGAGTCTGCGAATCCTCGCCGTGTTCGAGCCTTACAGCTCACCATTCATTCGTCGTTGCCTGACCGAATCCGTTCTGCACAGTTAGAAGCCTTGAAGGAGGAAAACTTTAAGGCTGAGACTATGCACAGTGCTGACAAACATCTTGAACTCAGGACCGATGGCTTACACTATTTTGCGGGACGTGTTTGGGTCCCATTGTTCGGGGGATTGCGCGAGCTTGTTTTGGATGAAGCTCACAAATCCCGGTATTCTATTCACCCTGGCTCCGATAAGATGTATCAGGATTTGAAGATACTTTATTGGTGGCCAAACATGAAAGCTGATATAGCTGCTTATGTCAGCAAATGCTTTGACTTGTGCTAAAGTCAAGGTGGAGTATCAGAGGCCGTCTGGTCTCCTACGACAACCAGAGGTTCCGGAATGGAAGTGGGAGCGAATCACGATGGATTTTGTCACCAAGCTGCCAAGGTCACCTAGTGGTTATGATATGATTTGGGTGATTGTGGACCGGTTGACGAAATCGGCACGTATTATACCTATTAAGGAAACCGACGGACTAGAGCGGTTGGCTCGACTTTACCTTAAGGAGGTGGTTGCTCGGCACGGGGTGCCTGTCTCTATTATCTCTGATCGTAATTCTCGTTTTGCTTCGCGTTTCTGGAAGGCTCTGCACAAGGCTTTGGGTACTCAGTTGGATATGAGTACGGCTTATCATCCGCAAACTGATGGACAGAGTGAGCGGACGATCCAAACCTTGGAAGACATGCTTCGGGCGTGTGTTATCGATTTTGGTAAGAGTTAGGAGATTCACCTAACGTTGGTGGAGTTCTCCTACAACAACAGCTATCACTCTAGTATCAAGGCAGCTCCGTTCGACGCTCTTTACGGACGGAAATGTCGATCACCACTTTGTTGGGCCGAGGTGGGCGAGAGCCAGCTCACTGGTCCAGAACTTGTGTACGAAACTTCGGAGAAAATCGTACAGATTCGTCACCGTTTGGTTGCTGCACGGGATCGTCAGAAGAGCTATGCCGATCGCCGTCGAAAACCTTTGGAGTTCCAGGTTGGGGACAGGGTACTTCTGAAAGTTTCACCGTGGAAGGGCGTCATACGCTTTGGAAAGCGTGGCAAGCTTAACCCTCGTTATGTCGGACCATTCGCAATCCTAGATCGGATTGGACCGGTGGCATACACACTTGACCTACCGGCGGAGCTCGGTAGTGTGCACAATGTCATCCATGTGTCTAACTTGAAGAAGTGTTTGGCTGATGAATCTCTCATTGTACCACTGGAGGAGATCAAGGTTGATGATCGTCTTCGCATTGTGGAGGAACCTGTCGAGATTCTCGATTATAAGATTCGTAGCCTTCGTCGGAGTAAAATCCGCATCGTCAAAGTTCATTGGAACTCGAATCGTGGACCGGAGTTCACGTGGGAGCGGGAGGATCAGATGAAAGCTAAATATCCTCATCTTTTTCCGAAACGCGCGTTTGAATCGAGGCATGTTACTGCTGAAGCGGAATGAATCTCGGGTCGAGATTCATTTCAACGTGGGGATGATGTGACATCCGGTAATTTTCTTTTCGTTCTGTTCTTTTCGTTTCTTTCTCTTTGGGGCTCTGTGCAATTTTCGGGACGAAAATTCTTTCAACGTGGGGATGATGTGACACCCGGCATATTTGGCTTAAACATTTTAGTAACATCTAAGTCTACCTTAGCGGGAAACGTTTATAAATGGACTTGACTGGGTTAGTTGAGTTGGGTCAAGTTAGGATTGTCCAGGGTTCAATGATCTGGAGGATCATTGGGAGTCATTTTGGGAATATACTAGTGCCGGGTCCCGTCGTTGGTGACATTACATGAACTAATTAAGTATATGTGTAGATTATGGGTCGTGTGGTGGATTATATACATAGATGTGTTTAAATGATGTATAAATGATTATCCATGCTTAAATATGTTAAACATAGACTAAGGTTGCATGCTCATATGTTAAGGTATATCAGAATGCGTTAAACACGACAAACTGGAAAACTAGATAAACATGAGTTCTGGTTCGACCACTTCGAGTGGTCGAAGGAGGAAATTTGTTTGGTTCGACCCTTTGTAAATGGGCGAACCTGGGATGTGGAATTGAAAGAATTCCCTTCGACCAGGACAGGGCTCATTCGACCCTGTGAAAGGGTCGAAGGAGGCCACCTTCGACCATTGATATGGGGCGAAGGAGGATTAGTATAAATACCAAACTTTGTCAGTTTTCATCATTTCACAAACCCTAACCGTCTCAAAACACTCTCAAACGATTTTAATCACTAAGGAAAGAGTTTTTGCTCTTCTTTTTCATAATCTAAGCTATCTACAACATCTAAACAAGAATCCAAGGTGTGTTCTTAATCCTAAACCTTTTTAAAGCATTTTAATTCGTTTTCATCTAACCCTAATTGTCCGGATCTGTTGTAAGGGTGTTTTCATGATTAAAAACCTTTTAAACATCTTTCTAAATCAAAACCTTATTATTTAAACATAGGTCTTCATGATGATAAACATATGTGGATTGTGTATTATGTGGTGTTATGTGTTGTTCAATGATTTGCTGCTGTATCTATGATAGAAACATGATATAGGATTGTTATTGATGCTAGGTTATTATTGTTTAGGATTAGGATTGAATAAATGGTGATGTTATGGGTATTTTGGGGTTTTAAACGAATCTAGACTTGATAAATGATATTTATGATCAATAGAACTAATAAGGATAAATCGAACACTCGATAAACTGAGCATTCTAAGTTGAATATGGATTGATTTCAAAAGTTTCCAAATTGGTTAAAGAATACATGCATGATTGTGACATTTTCATAATTCTTACCATTTTGGGAAAGGGCTGAAATGGACGTATTATCGGGAGAAATCGATGGGGTTTTGTTGGGATAAGTTATTCATGCTTGACTGCTGTGTTTGATGATGTTTCGAGTTGTTTTGAATGTGTTTGAAGCGTTTTTAGGAAAATTTGCACAACAGGGGCGAACCTGGACTCCTTCGACCGATCGAAGGTGCGAAGGAGAGAATCCAGGGTCGAACTTGGGTTATGTTTGGGCGAACGTGGTAAAACGGTCGAAGGAGACATCAAACGGTTGAACGAAACATAAAACGGGCGAAGGAGACTTAATCTGACTGGTTCGACCGTTCTTATGCAGAAATGAGATTTTTGATACAAACTAAGTGTTTTGTGCTTGAACCTTGTGTGTAATCTATGTGTACTTGATTAGTTAGGGTAATGGGTCACCAACGGGATGTCGGGTCGGTCTAGTGTGTCGGTTAAACATTTAAACACGTTTTAAAACATACTTGGTTACGATCTGGACAATCGGGGACTAGATAACCTTATGGTTATTAGTCGGAACACTTATGTGAACATTTTGATAGATCTCCGGTAGAAGGATTATCAAGGGCTTAGCATTTTTACTTGTAATCGAAGAACGCTAACTAAGGTGAGTTCACTGCCCCACTTTTACCGCTTAAACTTTTGGGGGAGAAAACATGCGCTAAACTATTTTGGTAACATATGTCATACTATGGTTTAAACTTGTGTGCTATACGATCTTTTAAAGTCCCGGGGGAAACCATGAATGTGCGGGGATGCACAACGGGGGAAATGTGGATAGATCTATTAGGCTTGACAAACCCCACTCGACGGCTTGGAGGGCTGGGCGGGTGCATATTGTCTCGAACTAGTAACACTCGTAGCGTGGCTACAACACATCGGGCTGAACACATGGTAACAGTCTAGTAATGGTTTTCCAATCGTAGTAGTAACAAAACATACGCCTAGCTAGCGTACTTGGTAACATTGATATAGTATGGACATGGTAACGTTTTGGTAACACTTGGCAACATATTGAACAAACCTGTGAACTCACCAGCATTATATGTTGACGTCTTTTTGGCATGTTTTTCTCAGGTCGCTAAGGTAGCAACAAATGGAACTAGGCCCACGGGTCTGCATTGGCGTCTAGGTTTAGAGCATGTTTTGTAATAAACACTTGGTACAATTGGGTCTATGGTTTGTAACATGTTTAATGCTTCCGCTACTGGTTTTGAGTTTATGAAAACTATGTCTTTTTAAATGTCATGTATCTTCATATAGAGTTGTTTATTGTGACCGTTGACTTGGATCCTGGTTTGTTATGCGCCTCGCGGTAAAACTCCACATGTGGGAATTTGAGGGTGTGACAAAATCCAATTCATTCCAATTCCAATTCCAATTCCAAACGATTCCACGAATTAAACAAACGCACCCTTAATTCTTATTCATCTCTCATTCATGTTCCTATCTCTACCTTTCCTCTCTCATACGACCGTCAAAAAGCAATATTTTCTTCAATCCATATATCGGGCTTGGATTCATCTCTCAATCGACTGCCAAGAGACCCAAACAAAGTTAGCTGTTTTCTTTAATCTAGATCTATGGTTTTGATTCTGTATTATTTCTTTTAGATCTGTTTTTGTGTTGGCTGTTGCGTTTCAGTTACTTAACAGTCTTGCCTGTTTGAAACTTTTATCGAAACTTGAAAGTTGAAAGTTGAAACTCGAAACTAAAGAACTATTCCGTTTCGTTATTGTTGTTTTTTTGTGATTTAAAGGGTTTTATTTGAATAAAATGGAGTTAAGTGGTTGTTTCTGTTGCATTTTTGTGAAGTGTGAGATAAATTGACAATGTGTTGGTCATTTTGTTGGGTCTTTAATAAAATAATTAATAATTATTATGTGTCATGGTTGTCGAAATCAAACGGGTATTGTGTAAAGTTGTTATTTATATAATTCTATTTGGTTTCATTCGAACAAAGTGGAGTTAAGTGATTATTTATATAGTAAACTTGTATATTTTGAGGGAAACTGGCAATGACTTAGCTAGAAGTTTGATAAAATGGTTAATCGTTTTCGTTCAAATGAAGTGGAGTTAAGTGATTGTTTCCGAAGCTAAATTGTATAGCGCGAGGAAATTGACAATGAATTAGTTGGATTTTTTAATAAATAGTTAATCTTTGTCATGTATATATGTGAAATTGTTGTCGACAGTGACTACACCCACTGGTGGACGTACCCGATCTCGTGGTGACGGCTAGGTTTCCTCCACAAGCGACAGAGGCAATTCTGTTTTGTTTGTTCAAGCCCGACCAGAAATGATTCTCCCTTGCTGAAACTTCCTTTCAGCAGTAAGAGTGGCATACGAACAAATTCGGGTTAGTTTTGTCTTTTGAGTAGCCTAAATAACAATGTTAGAGGGTGTTTGGGATTGAGTTTGGAGATGCAAAAGTGTTTTTGGTCAAAAGTGCTTATTGGCTTATGACTTTTTGAAAAGGAGTTTTAGAAAAAGTGTTTGGATTAGCTTTTGGGATGAGAAACGTCAAAAAGTCAATAGATTGTCTTTTTTTCTAAGTGTTTCGCTTAACTTATTGTGAATATTGGTTGTATGGGTGGTAGATTTGTAATTTTTTTCCAAAAGTCAAAAGCCAAAAGCCAAAAGCCAGGATTTCTAACTTTTCAAAATCAGCTTTTCCACCCTTAAAAGCCAAAAGCCAAAAGTCAAAACAGAAAGTGCTTTTGGGTTACACAAACAGCTTATTGACTTATTGGCTTTTTGAAACAACCAATAAGTCAATAAGTTGTTTTGAAACTCAATCCCAAACACCCTCTTAATATTAATTGTCTCACCTTTTCCATGGGTTTAAATTTTTTGATATGCAGAAGTTGATATATACTTGGCATAGTCTTGACTTCGTCCATACTTGCTTATTTTATCATGATGTATGAAAAAGTTAGATCAATGGTTTCTTATGCAACTTGACATGGTACACACCATACTTCAGTTTATATATGTCGGAGAACAATGGACTTTTTAATAAAAAAAATGGTGATTTTTTGTTAATGTAACGATGATACAAAAAAGAATCTTTAAATTAGCATGAATATTGAAGCAACTCATACTGATTTGATTGGCGCAAGTTAAAAAAAGGCAAACGATGATATCTAATGTTGTAAATTTAAGCTTTTTGAGACCCTTTTCAAAATGGTTAATTGGAAAAACCTGTTTGGTAATTCTTAAGGTATAGAAAAAAATAGATTATAGGTGTGAAAATGATTAATTTGTTATGGTATAATGTGATGGGTTAAATGGGGTCATTTTTGCTTGGGTCGAGTTGCCATCATGACCTGAAACACGTTTTCTCTAATTTTTTTTTTATCTTATTTTTTAATAAATTAATGTTATCAAACAAGAAGAAGTTATACTATTTCAATATAATGCAATTACAAATAAAAGCTTTGGGTGATTTTTGACATGTTTGACATGTTTTTACACTTTTTTTTTTATTTGACATGTATGAAACATAAACTGATGCACTTTGATGTAGATTAAAGAAGAAAACAACTGTGCTGCTGGGGTTCTAAGCTGGTTGAGATCTTTCAGCTTGCAATGGCTTTTAATCTGGTTAAGATCTTACAAAAGCATTTTTTTCTTATCCTTTTTATTTATTTGTTTCTTTTGTGGATTGATGCGTGAGTTAGATGAGATGTAATAACCACTTAAGGAGATGGAGGAAAATATGGGCTGTTCAAAGGTATGATTTCGGTCGGCTGAAGTAACCACTGAACTTAGGCATGGTGATATACTGAAAATTTTTGTTCCGCCAATATGGTAAGATTTGTTTACTACAAATCATGAATTTCAATTTTCGTTCTCTTGTGTCTTGTCATTTTGGTATTGGAAGAGGAAAATGCCCTATTTAAATAATTTGTGTATATATTTTGCGTGTTTAGCTATTCTGGGCTGCAAAATGGAAGGGTTGGACAAGTTGGGTTTTGGGTCAAAGGCTCACGTCTAGGAGCCCGGGCGTGGTGTGATATTTTGAAAACCAAAGTACGCATGCACAGTTACCCATTCTGAAAACTGGTTTGAACCTGAAGTCCTGAACCAGTCTGAAATAACTTCACTAGGTCTAAACAGGCCTAAGTAGCCTAAAATAATCTAAACCAAACTAAAAGCATGTATCTTGCATGCCTTGGGGTGTCTATTATTGCAGATTTTGGCAACTTTTCTGTTGTGGGAGCCAAGAGACCACTGCAATTAGTTGATTCAAGAGTCAAAGTCAATATCAGCGAGCTAATTTTACTTAGATTCGAAGGGATCACCGATAGTCCTTTATTCAGTGGATCTGCATAAGAAGGGCTCCCAATCTTTATGGTAGTTATTTTCTTATTGGATTTCGAGTATTACTGTGAATATTGGAGGTTAGAATCAGTTTATTGATTTTTAATATCTGCATAGTAGGAGTACAACTATTAAATAATGATTGCAAGTGAAATGAAGTCTTATTTATTCTGTCTATTCTTCATGTTATAATTGGTATTTTAGTTATCACAAACTTATGAACAAATTTATTCTGTCCATTCTTGATTTCAGAATTTTAACGCTGTTTTTGGCCGAATCTTTTTCATCATTTGAAAAATTAGGGGTTGATTTCAAGTGCATGTTAAGTTTTCAACTCTTGTTTGTATGGATTTTGTTTCATTTGTTCTTTTAAGAATTTAGGGAATTGATTAATGAGTTTATTTATTAGATGATCTAGACCAAGACTTAACAAATGGACATAGTACATTTGTCTACTGCTGCCTATATATCACATATATTCGTTTTCAAGAATTAAGTAAAAAAGTAATATAAATGATAATCAAAAGTGTGACTGGAACCATATATATTGTGACAGGCAAGAATCTGATATACATGGTGTGTTCTTGCATTTATTAATAGTTTATACCATTTGTCATCTAGGATATGAAATAAAAGTTTGTAATGCACTGTTCTTCCTGTATACAAGCTCAGTATAGTTTGAGAAGTCTAAGAGGCTTAATGTAACATTGTTAGTCTATACTATTGAGTTTTTTGTGGTATAATTATATCTTTTCAGGTTGGAGGAGTTGATCACAAACTTCACAGGTGAAGTATGCTGTCATATTAGAATTTAATATGACTAAAACTCAAGTGAATTAAAATCTCTTTGGTTGAAGTGATGCAGGAGGAAGTTCATGATGTCATACGAAGTCGGGTCATATCTGTTGACTTGCGTCCCAAAGCCATATCCAAGCTGCAACATATAAATGGATATGTTTGAACGACAAGTTCGCAATGTATCAAGATCAACACATTATGTATCTAGGTTTCCATAGGAGCTGTGCATACTCATGTCACAAAAACCTCACATTTCTACAGGAACTCCGGTCTGTATAGTCATCATGCAGCAGAGCAATCAAGATGTTATAATATATAGAGTTAACTTCTTTTTGAAAATAGGCCCCCCTAGGTAAAGAAACAATTCTTATAATAATTGTACAATTACTATTAAAAAGTTAAATAGTTGCGGTTCAGTAGCTTTGTTCCATGTTTAATTATCTGTTATTTACTTTTGTCTTAGTTTTATGTTGATGACCGGATAGAATTTTTAATTTTATCTTGGGGTGAGCAAAAGTCGAATTAGCTAAACCATAACTGAATTAACCGAAAAAACTGAACTGACAAAACCGTCCAAGTAACAAACCGGTGGGTCAGTTAATTGTTATTTAAAAGCCAAAAGTAACGAGTCGGTTATGGTTATCAATGTTTACATGCTCATCATATATGACTGAACTGATATGTTATAAAATCTTTGTCGGAATTGGGACCTTTCACCATGAACATTTGTCTGAATTTATAGGTTATTTCATATCGTTTTGATTGAGCTTAGTTTGAGTTTGTAAATTGTATCATATCGGTGTGTTTAAATATTCGGTAGTAATCTATATTAATAGTAGAGTGTAGATATACCTTTTAATACTATATAATATTCTAATATATAGAAATATGTACCAACAATTTATTACTTCCTCAAGAACCTTTTAATACTATATAATATTCTAATATATATAATATTCTGAATTTATAGGTTATTTCAGACGCGGATAATGCACCATTTTATTATTTTGAGCTACTTTTAGTTGGGCCAAATTTCATTCTTACCGACCCATAACCACCCGCTATAATCTTTATAACCAATTAACCAAAAACCGCTATAAACGATTGGTTATGGATATCCATTAACCAAAACCTCGGTTATTGCTATGGTTTTAGACAAATACCGACCCCTACACATTTGTTATGTTACATTACCATGTTTATTAGTAATATTTTCTTATTCATGTGTTCATCATTATTTAACCGGGATCTTTAAGGCTTATGGCATCTAGAGATTACACTAATCCTACGAATAATATAACTAACAGGCGTATTATGCAATCTATCACGATAAAATTTACAAACTGATACAAAACGAGTACCGCATTGTAAATTGTCACTGCCGCTGCATCCCACGGGTTTCCTACCAGTATACACACATACACATATACTAGTAGGAAACCCGCACTATGCGGCCACCCTTTGAGGCGAGCAAACTAAATTTTAACAAAAAAAAAATAATGAAAACGTAAATGCAATGGCACCTGCCAACAATACTTATAAAAGCAAAACGACATTGTTGCATATCGTTTATCTGTTACTTATATGTTACTTATATCGGATAATTCATCAAAAAAATCATCCCCGCATGAATCCTTATCAAAGGTAGGATCATACAACCATAACGGCTTCTCTGGTATAAACCCAACCTGGACACGAACCCCCAAACCTTTAAGAACCGTGAACAGCCTATTTTATCTATGATCAACTAAATTCCCATGTAAACCTTCTTCTTTGTTGTGATTTAGTTTATTTTATTAGCATGTATGATTGGCTAACTGGGATAGTTTACATTATGTTGATTTATATCATGTTCCGTAATTGTTGGTGATGTAAACTGAAATAGACTAAATTACAAATATTTGATTTAAAGTAATTCTCTCTCTAAAATCATTTATATTTAGGATTTGTATATATTAGCATGTATATGCATGCTTAAATATGCCCAAATTCGTGCCTAAGTAGTACTTGATGCATTTTTTCTTTATATAATGGATTCAAGCAACAAGCAGCCCAATATTGCAACCAATATGCAGCCAAACAAGAACCTTAGACCCTGTAGAACTAAAACCATTACACCCTTTATAGACTCGAACCACGATCCTCTAATACGGTTCGGTTTGTATCCATATCATGAAAATGATTACCACTTTTTATAGATTTCAAATGTTAATTTATATTTTTAATATTAGAATACCACATCCCAAAAAAAACTAAATAGTTGTGTGATATATACTAAAAAGATGAAAAATATTGAAACATACATTATATATATGTAAGAAAGAAGAAATTCACCCATAGTACAATTGATATATGTGACACCCGGCAACTTCCGGTAACTAACTTTTGAAAACTTAGTAAGTCTACCTTAGCGAGTCGCGCATACGTTACACATACGTTACACATGGTCGAGTCGAGTCGCACATCATTAGGGTTTTAACGTACGCAAGTCTCGGGTCCCGGGAATTGGTGATCGGGCGGGAACGTGTCATTTATCATGTATTATATGTTTACAATCATTATGTGACTTGTCGGTATGTGAATATGTGCTAACATGTGTTAAAACGGGGTTTAACGCGCAAAACACACCAAAACAGGGGTTACAGGCGATTAGGCTTGCCTAATCGCCTGTATAGGGGCGATTGGAGGAACATACTAGCGAGTAGGGGACTAATCACATCACTGTTCATGCGATTAGGCCCCAATCGCATGAACAGTCATGCGATTAGGCTCCCTAATCGCGTGTAATTCTGCATACTCGCGTGTAACGTGCTGGACGACCAAAAACGCCTATAAATACCACCCTTGACCTCCAAAACATCATTTGTGCAACCCTAGCCGTCCCATAACATAACCCAACACCCAAACACCCTCTGGAACTCGTTTTTGCATCAAAACCACCATTTCCAAGCTTATTCCATCATTACCTCTTGATTACAAGGTGTGTTCTTCAAACCCAAACCTTTAAATGATTATGTTTTACTCCCTAAACGTCCAGACCTGACTTTTAAATGTTTTTATCTTTGAAAATCCATTCAAAACCATTTTTAAGCAAACCCACACCTTTACATGTGTTATATGTGTTATATATGTTTAAAGGTAGGATCTTTAGGATTGAATCATGGTTGTTCTTATGTTATTTTGATGTTTATTGCTGAGATAAGTTAGTATGATGATGTCCTAGGAGTTTGGATGGTTTTGGTGATGTATTGTTGATATTTGATATTTTGACCCATTTGAAGGATTTTAGAGGATTAAGGATGTTAGGAGTTGTGTTGTTGATTGAATGATGTTAGGGTTTGCTCTAGGATGATGCTAGAACAGTAGGATGCTATCGGACAACGTGATTATGTGGTTAAATCTGAATATTTGCTATTTAGGGTAAGTTCTTGCATGTTGATATGATGTTTACATGCTAAGTTGCCATTTTGGGAAAACGCTCGCATTCGGGACTGTTAGAATGATGAAAACTTAGGGGTTTTGCTTGAAATATGTTTGTTAATGTGTTAGGATGATTATTGGATGTTTTTACATGTTTCGGATCTGATTTGGAGCGTTAAACGCGCGAAATTGCATTGTCCAGCTGCAACAGGCGAGTAGCACCCTAATCGCATGATGCTAAGGGCGATTAGGGGTGTACTCGCCAGTAGGTGAGGCCTAATCGTGTGTATAACAGGCGATTGGCCTTGTAATCGCCTGTTGACCAGCCCTAATCACATGTTGACTTTTCCTAATTGCTAGTTTGATTCCTAATCGCGTGTAATGCTGCTGTATGTATATTTTAACATCCCGGAACATGATTTGACGCCTAGGAACATGATAGGAACCCCGGGATTCACCCAATGACTTAGTAACACGTATTCGGACCTATTTATGCGTTAAACGGATATTATGCTAGACTAGGTGAACTGTTGCGCGTATTAAATGTTTAATTGCATATGTGGCATGATTGTCTTGTATTTATCAAACACGTGGAATGTCGGGTCACCAATGGGATGTCGAGCCTTGTCTTGCGTAGTCTGGTTGTCGGTCAAACATACTTTTTGGACACATAATGGTCATGGACTGGACTTAGGGACTAATGAACCCGATGGGTTATTAGTCTAACTTGACACATATCTTATGATAGGTCTCCAATAGTTGGGGTTATCATATCTTACAGACGGTTTACTCATATCACGCATACGGTTTACTCTTAAACGGAATACGCAACCTAAGGTGAGTTCACGGCCCCACATTTTACAGTTTTTACTTTCGGGGTGAGAAACATGCTTACAAACTCTTTTATGACTTATGACTTGTTAAACTCTTATGACTTATGACTTGTTATCACGTTATACTATGGCTTACTTATCTTACTATACGGTTCATCGAAAATCCCTAGAAACCACTAACATGGGTATATGGCGGGGAAATGTGGATAGCGCTATTGGGAACTGACAAGCCCCACTCGACGGCTGGAGGCCGTGCGGGTGCATATTGTCTCTAAACAACACAAGGTCTACCGGCGATGACGGTAGCCCATAGGAATAAGGGTAACACTCGGCTTAGTCAGCAATGGTTTCACCCGTATGAGTATCTTATTCTGCGCCTAGCTAGCGTTCTTATAAAGCATAGTAGTAATTGTGATGGTAACGGTTTTTGAAGGATCACTGTAAACATTTAATTAAAACCTGCGAACTCACCAGCATTATATGTTGACTCTTTTAGCATGTTTTCTCAGGTCGCTAAGGTAGCAGCATATGGATAGGCGCACGTGGTCGCACTGGAGTCGTCTCGTGTCTAGGGTCTCATCTGCACGTTTTGGGATTATGAACTTTTGAACTTATGTTTATTTATGCATGACTTTTGTAAACTTTAAAATGCTTCCGCACTGTTGAATGTTGGTTTTAAAACTTATGCATGGTTTTGTTTACGTATGTTTTTACATTTAGACGTCGTTTATTGTGACCGTTGACTTGGATCCTGGTATGTCACACGCCTCGCGGTAGAACTCCGCAGGTGGAAATTTGAGGGTGTGACAGATTGGTATCAGAGCCAATGGTTATAGTGAACTAGGACTGCATGTAGAGTCTAGACTATAGCCGAGTCACACACACTAGACGGTCACATACATTTGAGTCGTGTCTTTTGGGCAAACATACTAACCTTGTCGGGGTGTCGGTCTCCTTATCACACAGTGTCACATTACTTATCTCATTCTTGGCTATTTTTAGCTTCACTTTATTTTCTTCTCTGGATTACAGCCGAGGGGACTTATTTATCGATCTTTGAGTTAGTTATATCATTCTGGGATATGGTTATCGGGTGACTTGAAGTTCTAGCTCGAAGCACGCCTTGGGGACCATGTAGAGCGATTTGTTATTTCGGGTGCACACGAAATCACAAATCGAAATGCATGAAAATCTTGGTGGACTTTTTGTTCGGACTAACGGTCATGCCGTAACCGTATTCTGATTTCGTTTGGTCACTTGTAGCTTGGTTTGTTTTGGTACTGAGTGTCTCGTCTCATGTTTTGACAGAACATGTCTGGTCGCGCTGGTGGACGTACAGGTGGACGCCGTGGTGGCGGAGGTGGATGCCGTGGTGGGGGTAGAGGTGGTGGTAACATTACTATGACGTATGATGAGCTCAATGAGATGATGCAGCAACAGTTGGGTGTTGCACTAGCTGCTTTTCAGGCAGCCCAGCAGACTTTCATGGGTGCTGCTGCTCCTCCAGTTCAGGCAGGTGTTGCCTATAAGCGGTTTAAGGATTGTCAGCCTCTCAGCTTCCAGGGTACGGAGGGAGCTGTGGAGTTACTCAGGTGGTTGGAGAAGACGGAGTCGGTATTTGCTTTATGTGAGACTCCAGCGGCGGATTGGGTGAAGTTTGCTTCGGGGACTTTTGTAGGAGCCGCCTTGACGTGGTGGAACTGCGTCACACAGACACTTGGTCTTGGGGAGGCCAACGCCATGCCTTGGGCGGATTTTGTGCGTAGGTTGAAGGAGGAGTATTGCCCGCGTGAGGAGATTAAGAGGTTGGAACAGGAATATGGGAATCTTAAGATGGTTGGTTTTGAGGTTGAGGAGTACACGATCAGGCACAACGAGCTAGCGGTGATGTGTCCAGGTTTGTCTACACCGGAGTATAGGAGGATAGAGCAGTATCTTGCGGGTTTGGTGCCAGAGATTGCGGGACTGGTGTCTGCTAGGGATCCTACTACTATGTCAGAGGCGGTGCGGTCAGCTACTAAGATGACCAATTTGAAGATTGCTGAGGGTGTCTTGCCTCCTAGGGGCTCATCTGTGAAGGCGCCGGCTGAGAACAAGAGGAAGTGGGAGAGCGTGGATAAGGGTTCATCGGGGACTCAGCGACAACCGGCAGCGAAGAAGACTGAGGCTTCTGGGCCAGCCTCGGACCAGAAACAGGGGGGCTATGCTGGGAAAAGCCCTAAGTGTGGACGTTGTGGGTTTCATCATTTTGGTACTTGTGAGAGCTTTCGCTGTGAGCGTTGTCAGAAGACGGGGCATCTTGCCAAGAATTGTAGGGTCAACCTTTCCGGGACGACTCAGACTGCTGCTATTACTACCCCTGCTCCACAGGGGAATCAGGGTTGCTATCATTGTGGGGAAGCGGGGCACTTCAAGCGAAGCTGTCCCAAGTTGACTCAAGGGGGCACAGAGACTACAGGGAAGGACGGGGACAAGGACGGCGGTGGCCGGTGGACTCGTGCTCATGCTTATGTGATTGGTGCTAGGGAGGACCAGGCGGACCCAGACACTGTTACCCGTACGTATTCTCTCTTATCTCTTGTTACGCTTTGGTCATACTTTTATCCGCATTGTGTGCGTTCGTGTTTCGGGTGTTTTCTTTGTGGTTTGGTCTCTGTTTCTCATTCTTTGGGTTGATGAGGGTCCTTTGGGGATGCTACTAGGACGGTACCAGTGGGTTAGTTATACCGATCACAGTAGGCTCCAGTAGGCTTTCATCGGGAGTCTCTTGTCTCATACTCGTATTTGGGAAAGTGGTTTCCCGGTTATTGCTAGCACGTTTGATTCATGACCTTCACTTGTTGTATTTTGGGGATACGTTACTTGGCGCAGAGGTCGACACTCATTACTGTTGAAGCCTAAAGAATCTCGGGACGAGATTCCTTTCAACAGGGGGATGATGTGACGACCCGGAAAATTTTTCTTCTTATTTGTTTTCTCTCCTCGACTTCGGGAAATTTTCGGGACGAAAATTCTTTCAACAGGGGGATGATGTGACACCCGGCAACTTCCGGTAACTAACTTTTGAAAACTTAGTAAGTCTACCTTAGCGAGTCGCGCATACGTTACACATACGTTACACATGGTCGAGTCGAGTCGCACATCATTAGGGTTTTAACGTACGCAAGTCTCGGGTCCCGGGAATTGGTGATCGGGCGGGAACGTGTCATTTATCATGTATTATATGTTTACAATCATTATGTGACTTGTCGGTATGTGAATATGTGCTAACATGTGTTAAAACGGGGTTTAACGCGCAAAACACACCAAAACAGGGGTTACAGGCGATTAGGCTTGCCTAATCGCCTGTATAGGGGCGATTGGAGGAACATACTAGCGAGTAGGGGACTAATCACATCACTGTTCATGCGATTAGGCCCCAATCGCATGAACAGTCATGCGATTAGGCTCCCTAATCGCGTGTAATTCTGCATACCCGCGTGTAACGTGCTGGACGACCAAAAACGCCTATAAATACCACCCTTGACCTCCAAAACATCATTTGTGCAACCCTAGCCGTCCCATAACATAACCCAACACCCAAACACCCTCTGGAACTCGTTTTTGCATCAAAACCACCATTTCCAAGCTTATTCCATCATTACCTCTTGATTACAAGGTGTGTTCTTCAAACCCAAACCTTTAAATGATTATGTTTTACTCCCTAAACGTCCAGACCTGACTTTTAAATGTTTTTATCTTTGAAAATCCATTCAAAACCATTTTTAAGCAAACCCACACCTTTACATGTGTTATATGTGTTATATATGTTTAAAGGTAGGATCTTTAGGATTGAATCATGGTTGTTCTTATGTTATTTTGATGTTTATTGCTGAGATAAGTTAGTATGATGATGTCCTAGGAGTTTGGATGGTTTTGGTGATGTATTGTTGATATTTGATATTTTGACCCATTTGAAGGATTTTAGAGGATTAAGGATGTTAGGAGTTGTGTTGTTGATTGAATGATGTTAGGGTTTGCTCTAGGATGATGCTAGAACAGTAGGATGCTATCGGACAACGTGATTATGTGGTTAAATCTGAATATTTGCTATTTAGGGTAAGTTCTTGCATGTTGATATGATGTTTACATGCTAAGTTGCCATTTTGGGAAAACGCTCGCATTCGGGACTGTTAGAATGATGAAAACTTAGGGGTTTTGCTTGAAATATGTTTGTTAATGTGTTAGGATGATTATTGGATGTTTTTTACATGTTTCGGATCTGATTTGGAGCGTTAAACGCGCGAAATTGCATTGTCCAGCTGCAACAGGCGAGTAGCACCCTAATCGCATGATGCTAAGGGCGATTAGGGGTGTACTCGCCAGTAGGTGAGGCCTAATCGTGTGTATAACAGGCGATTGGCCTTGTAATCGCCTGTTGACCAGCCCTAATCACATGTTGACTTTTCCTAATTGCTAGTTTGATTCCTAATCGCGTGTAATGCTGCTGTATGTATATTTTAACATCCCGGAACATGATTTGACGCCTAGGAACATGATAGGAACCCCGGGATTCACCCAATGACTTAGTAACACGTATTCGGACCTATTTATGCGTTAAACGGATATTATGCTAGACTAGGTGAACTGTTGCGCGTATTAAATGTTTAATTGCATATGTGGCATGATTGTCTTGTATTTATCAAACACGTGGAATGTCGGGTCACCAATGGGATGTCGAGCCTTGTCTTGCGTAGTCTGGTTGTCGGTCAAACATACTTTTTGGACACATAATGGTCATGGACTGGACTTAGGGACTAATGAACCCGATGGGTTATTAGTCTAACTTGACACATATCTTATGATAGGTCTCCAATAGTTGGGGTTATCATATCTTACAGACGGTTTACTCATATCACGCATACGGTTTACTCTTAAACGGAATACGCAACCTAAGGTGAGTTCACGGCCCCACATTTTACAGTTTTTACTTTCGGGGTGAGAAACATGCTTACAAACTCTTTTATGACTTATGACTTGTTAAACTCTTATGACTTATGACTTGTTATCACGTTATACTATGGCTTACTTATCTTACTATACGGTTCATCGAAAATCCCTAGAAACCACTAACATGGGTATATGGCGGGGAAATGTGGATAGCGCTATTGGGAACTGACAAGCCCCACTCGACGGCTGGAGGCCGTGCGGGTGCATATTGTCTCTAAACAACACAAGGTCTACCGGCGATGACGGTAGCCCATAGGAATAAGGGTAACACTCGGCTTAGTCAGCAATGGTTTCACCCGTATGAGTATCTTATTCTGCGCCTAGCTAGCGTTCTTATAAAGCATAGTAGTAATTGTGATGGTAACGGTTTTTGAAGGATCACTGTAAACATTTAATTAAAACCTGTGAACTCACCAGCATTATATGTTGACTCTTTTAGCATGTTTTCTCAGGTCGCTAAGGTAGCAGCATATGGATAGGCGCACGTGGTCGCACTGGAGTCGTCTCGTGTCTAGGGTCTCATCTGCACGTTTTGGGATTATGAACTTTTGAACTTATGTTTATTTATGCATGACTTTTGTAAACTTTAAAATGCTTCCGCACTGTTGAATGTTGGTTTTAAAACTTATGCATGGTTTTGTTTACGTATGTTTTTACATTTAGACGTCGTTTATTGTGACCGTTGACTTGGATCCTGGTATGTCACACGCCTCGCGGTAGAACTCCGCAGGTGGAAATTTGAGGGTGTGACAATATACTACTAAAATGAAGCATGTCAAATGGGTCACAAATGGTAGGCTGAGTCAAACAAAAAATGAACCTTCACCTGCGTACTTGTATCCATTGGTCTTTAGAGATGCGAGCATCCTAAAAAAATTAGAAAATAGAAATTAGACAAAGCTTGGTAAGTGGTGTATTAATTTGAATTTTCATAGTAATACAAACTTTCATCAAATTTTATTCAACTTATGTATATGATTGTATCGAACAACGTAAATAGAAAATATGCATTAACAAATGCAAAGAAAGGATCCTCAACCTGAAATACTCGTATTTGAACCTACAAGTTACCTAAAACTATTTGGACAAAAACTGTTTCATGTCAATCCGACTTGGACAATTCAGATCCATACCAAAAATATTACTTGTTTAACTTATTACCTGACCCACACAACCCATTTTGACACCACTACATAGAGGTGCTGTTTGTTTTTGGCCCAGAAGCACTTCTGACCTCTTTTGTCTGTGCCACGTAGACGCACGCAGACGTTTGGAGTCTGCAGATTGTTTGTTTTTTGGAAGATCTTTCACTCAAAAAGGTCTTCCTGACCTCTTCTTGGTGCGGACTTGTTCCAAAGTCTTCTAAGGTCTTCAAAGGTCTTCTCCCCTTCTCTCCTCCTCACCCACCACCACCACCATCACCACCACCACCACCATAAACCACCACCGTACACCACCACCACCACACACCACCACCACCACGGTCCACCACCACCAGCACCACCCACCACGGTCCACCACCACCTACCACCGTCCACCACCACCACCACCGTCTACCACCACGGTCCACTACCACACACCACGGTCCACCACCACCTACCATCGTCCACCACCACCACGGTCCACCACCACCACCACGGTCCACCACCACCACCATGGTCCATCACCACCTACCATCGTCCACCACCCACCACCACCACCGTCCCCCACCACCACCGTCCACCACCACCGTTCACCACCACCACCACCATGGTCCACCACCACCACCACCCATCACGGTCCACCACCTACCACCGTCCACCACCACCCACCACCACCACCACCACCATCCACCACCACCACAACCATCATCCACCACTACCGTCCACCACAACGGTCCACCACCCACTACCACCACCCACCACAACTACCACCACGAACATGGTCTACCACCACCACGGTCCACCACCATCACACTATTGTAAAAAATCAGTTTATTTAAATTTAAGTTTATTTCAGCAGCTTGCAGACGTTAACAAACAAACAGTCTTCTTCTTGTAGACTGCAGACCTTTGGTCCACCTCTTCTCCTGCAAATGTCTGCATATGTGGTCCGCAGACCGCAGACCTTTTCCTGCAGAAAAATCAAACCGCACCAAAGACATCAAGTAGACATCAAGGGTCTTGACATATTTATATGCTTACAATAGCAATAGCCGGTGTAAAAGCTTGACTACAAGTGAATGCTACTATACAAATATGATAATTAAGTTTTTACCTTATCAATCAACTTTAAGGCACTAAATTTTCAAAGCCAAGGATTGGTGGTAAACAAACTTTAATAATAATAAACCTTGCGTCTAAAAAATGAAAAATAAGAGCACCAAACACCACCTATAAATATACATAACACAGAGCCGTTTATTTTATTTCTATAATTCTAGTATACCAAACAACAACTATTGAAAGCCGGTTATTCAGAAAGAGGTTTTCTTTTCTTTTTTTTAGAAAGGTTGTTAATCTTGAACAACAAAAAGGCAGGACATCCATCAGGTTACTACTGGTGTGTCTGATTTTCACCAATACAGTAACGATACAGAAACAGTGGACAAAAGTAGGAGGTTTGACTACCAAGTATAATTTCACCAAAATATAGAAAGGTAACAGGTGGTTTGATTTCAACAAAACAAAAATTGGTTCAGAAGTTTCACCAAAAGAGAAAATTAGTAAAAGGATGAGATGGGGTAAGAATGTCAGAAAAAGTAACGTTTTCTACACAGTTTTACAACCACGTTCTAAACCAAATATTATTATAGTTAAAATTATAAAAATAAACAGGTAAAGTACATATTTTGCAGGTTAAAAAGTGTAATGCGTGAATCTACCTTTCACTAAGTTGTCACGCTTCACTCTTGACTCTTGACATCATGGCAACTACTTGAGCAAAACGACTTTTAAGTGCAACCCGTTCTTCTTACTCCCATAGTTGAGAATCATTATTGCCACAATTCAATCACCATACCTACATAGGAAAGTAATTATCTTTATCATTCATCATTAAATCCCAAAGATTCAAATTTAAATCTAACCCATCAAGTATGTTATCATAAACTCAACTAACTGCCATGTTTTATTAAACTTGTTTGGCGTGTCATCCACATAATCATTTAATACTTTAAACTGATTATAACTATCAAAAAAATAAAAGCATCAACTTTAACGCAATAATTGTAGCTATAGTGTTAAGGTTGATGCTTTTATTCATCATTAAATCACAATAATTCAAAATTTGATGCTTTTGTTGGTATAGCTTCAAGATATTCACTATGGGCTTCCATAACCAGTTTTAAATTCTCAATAATATCAAGTAATAATTGTAGAAAACAAAAAACTCCCTGATTCCCGTTCTCGACAGATGTAACAAACCTTATAGAGCCATGATCAATAGTGGATGAGAAAAAATAGTCAACACGTCCTTTATAGAAAATTTACACGAACAAGGAATTGAGTTTCAACTTATAACTGATTATAGCAACACCAACAACATCATTTCAACATATTTTTGCTGATGTAGCCATTGATGATCTTATGCAAGCCGCACGTCTGTGTAAACTCACAAACTTGATTATTGTATTAACATTGTACATAATAAATACAGGAAGGAGACCTCTCCAAAATAGGAAATACATTCAATACATTAAATACTAATTGATAGCATAATTACAAAGGAATAATTGGAGATGTCTTCCAAAAATATGATGAGCTAACAGGCCCCCACAGTTTGAGCTGTAGCCGGACGAAGGCACAAACTGGCACAGAAACGAACAAATAATTGTTTTGAGAGCCCCTTCGTGAAAAATCTGCATACTGGAACTCGGCAGGCACATGTAATACGCGAACATCACCAACTTTGACTTTATCATGAACAAAATGAATATCTAATTCAATATGTTTGGTGCGTTGATGTTGCACAGGATTTTGTGATACATAAACTGCCGAAATGTTATCGCAGTAGACGATGGTAGCTTGTTTTGTGTGAACACCAAGCTTAAGAAGAAGGTTACGAATCCAGGATGTTTCGGTGACAGCATTCGCGACACCTCGGTATTCGGCTTCTGCACTGGATCTGGAGACCGTAGGTTCTCTCTTGGAGCTCCATGAGATAAGATTATCGCCGAGGAAAACACAAAATCCAGAAGTAGATCTGCGCGAGTCAGGACAACCACCCTAATCTGCGTCTGAATAAGCTTGTGATTAACTGCATCCATCACATCACTTGACACAGTAACCTGGGGTGTAGAAGCCTCAGCAACCGGAGATTTCTTCTTTTTGAATTTATTCAACACACTCTCCAAAGTAGCTTCAAAGTCTGCAGTACGATCAACTGTCGTCTCTTCAGTAGATTTCTTCAGTTTCTTTGCTACTAGGGATGTCACAGGTGTAGCAGCTTTCGAACTACTAATCTCAGGAACTTTCTTTCCTGCAACGAGAATCTCTATCTCCCTGTCTCTCTTCTGTTTCGGATTAGATTTCTTAGCCATTGACTTAAACTTCGGCTTAAGAATCTTTTCACCAGCAACTAGAGATCCAACAAAATCTAAATTCTCCAGTCCCATTTCATCTTCTTCAACAACTTTTGGACTCTTCTGTCTCTGTTCTTCAATAGTCTTATTCAGAATTCCAATCTCACTAGTCTCAGTGGCCTTGGGCTTTGTGATCTTGACAGTTTCGTCTCCAGAATCCCTTTCTTCATTATCTTGAGTCTCCTCAGAATTAGCAGACTCCTCATCAACCAACAATGTCTTTGTTTTACGAGACTTTTTCTTTCTAGCCATGGTTTTATGTCTATTAGGTGCAGGTGGTACGGTTTCTTCAACAACTTTTGCTTTTCCCTTACCAGACTTAGCACCCTTATTGATAACTTGTCTTTTCCTCTTGGCTTCAGGATCAACAGCATGTAATGGATTATCAGGATCAGAATCACTACCATCATTTCTTGCCTTGTTCTCACCTGGATCCTTATAACCTGGATTAATCAAGTGACAAATAGATTCTTATGAGGTGGTCTCTCGTTCTCTGGAATACCCTTATACGCTTTCATCCTGCTAAGCGTACTCAAATTCATATGATGCTGAATCAGAACTTGTGTTGGATCCTTCCTCAAAGTAGGATACTTCTTGTCAAATATCATCTGCAGAAATCTTGGATACATGAGAAACTTGTCGACCTTCAATCCTTTCAATACTTCCAGCATATGATCAAATATCATCCCGAACACGTTAAAAGGTTTGTTCAGAATCAACGCAACCAATAACAAACTTATACTACTTCTCATCACATCATATCCACCACGAACTGGTCCGAAAACATGTAGAACCACATGTGCCAAATACTTGAATTGTGGACATAGCTTTGCCTTGTGTAATAGACCATCAGTAATAGGACCGTTGTATTTCATTCTGAGAAACATTTCCTCTGCTCAATCCATGATAACTTTCTCTGATCTGTCGGAGAATCATGCAAAATAAGTGCTTCTCGAATATCTTGTTCAGAAACAAGCACTAATTCGTCTTGTATTTTGCTTCTGATGGTCGTTTTGTTCTCCCAGAAGTCTATCACAGCATTCTTCCAGAATTCTACTTGATGATTTCTGCAGATAGAGATTGGAGTAGCAATAGCATATAAGACTCTGCAATGTCTGAGAAAATCAACAATCCCAGCGAATGCTTCATGTTGTTTTACTTCGCCTATATACGCACAGCAGTTATGATCTGCTTCAAAGATTAACTCTTTCGGTTTCTCTGGTTTTGCAGTCTATTTCTCTGGATTTTATTGTTGTTCAGCCATAATCTGCAAAACAAAAATGTTGAAAATTCGTCAAAATCGGACAAAATGTAAAATTTGATCAAAATATCTTCCTTCGACCCCATCGTGGGTTAGAATGAAGAAAATCTGAGGTTCGAATGAAGGATATTGGTTCGAATGTAACCAAGATGAAAATTTCTGATGGGGATTGAATGAGGCAACATATATATATATAGGAGTGTACCTTCGACCCCAATTTTGGGGTTCGAAGGAGAAACTTTTGCTTCCTTCGACCCTACTGAAAGGGCTCGAATGAAAACTAAAGGGCTCGAATGAAAGATTTCAAGTGAACACTCTCGTTCGACCTTTTTACAAGGTTCGAATATAGCCACATTTGTACCTTCGACCCACCGAAAGGGCGAATGAACAAATGAAAAAAACTGAAATTTTTTCCAAATCTCAAAATCGAATCCCGTTTAAACTTTTTCAAACTTTTTCACTTTCAAATATTCATCATTTTGCATTTAAAGATCACAAAACTCAAATGGTTAGTCAAACTTCAGAAAATCACCATCAATCGCCATCGGTTATCAAAAAAGTAAAACAGAAATATAAAGTCTTTTGGATTTTCTAAAATTTTTGTTAAAACACACCTAAAATCTTTTTGAGTTTTTAACATTTTTGACAATAATTGGAAAATGCATAAATGTAAATACAAAGCAGCAAATGTTTTGTGATTTCGGGTAAGAGGATCATATCAGTTTTGACAAATCTGATCACACCGTTGATTTTTTTATTTTATTTTTTAGTGTTTATTATCATTAAAGATAATGTGTTAACTGGTAACTGCTGATATTGTTATCCACATAAGCTCACATGCAGACTGTTGTGCAATGCTTTAGACTGATAATGCTATGTATAGTATAAACTGATTTCTCTGTGGTTCCCACACACATGACATACTCCCGTATCAAGGAATAGTTGCACAAAGACTCATTGTAACGCATGATTATGCTTTCGTTATCTGTAATTTATAAGGTATGAGGCACAGAGGTGTACAGGTCAGCAACATAATGATACAAAGTAACTTGTGCACTCTACCAGGTGGAGGGCATATATCAATCATGATTTACATCAATGATTAGATATGATGCATTGGATAATCTTTGATTATCGTCTTACATTGAAAGTTCCTCAATTCGGTAACTTTAGGTTTTGGCACTAAAGCTCTCTTATAAAGATACCCTGTCTGATCTAGGTCCGTAAAATCTTACGACAAAAGATAAGAAAGGCTATCCCCAGATAACAACTAACATAACAACTCGAAACCTCCGAATTTTGTACAAGAACCCTATCAAATGAAATTTAGGTACCAAGACCATATGCCCATGACGTGTTCATCCACATAACAATTCGTTAGATATGTATGTATCAGGCACACAGCAATAGGTCTACCAAGCCTACCAGCACATCACACAGACTCAACACACGCCTTATATAACATTTCAATTTTGTAGTATGTGTCAGATCCCCACTGATGTACTATCATTTCCACTTTAAATCCTAGAAATCATTTTGAGTTTTTCTGATTTTTAGGACTTTCTGGATTTTTCAATGTTTTTGGTTTTTCTGAAAAACTAAAGACTCCCCCTAAAATGTAAAAACATATTTTTGGATTTTTGATTTTTCTGAAAAATAGTAAAAACTAAAAAAAATGATAAACTGAGGTGATGATCAGTCTTGTTTTTCCTTTATACCATTAGCTTTTAGCAAAAATTTGAATCTTAATCTGTCAAAAGCTTTGGTAAAAAGATCAGCCCGTTGATAATCAGTGTGGATTTTGACCATGTCAATTAATCCTTTAGCATAGCAATCACGGATAAAGTGATAGTTAATCCGGATATGCTTAGCTTTAGGGTGATTGTTCATGTCTTTCGTGAGTACGATGGCAGCTTCATTGTCACAATAAATTGGGGTTTTAAGAAATTGCAAACCGTAATCGTGCATTTGCTATTGAATCCAAAGAACCTGTGAACAACAACTAGAGGCTGACACATATTCGGCTTCACAAGTTGATAATGCGACTGTTGTTTGCTTCTTGCATTTCCAGGTCACGAGCCTGCTCCTAAAGAATTGACATCCAGCCGTTGTGGATTTACTGTCTTTATCACAGCCACCAAAATTTGCATCACTGAAAGCAACAAAGTCAAAGTTATCATCATTAGGGTACCATAGTCCTCTAGACGGAAAACCCTTCAGATAACTAAGGATTCGTTTGACGGATGTAAGATGACTCTGTTTCGGCTTCGATTGGAATCGTGCACAGAGACATGTTGCAAATATAATGTCTGGACGAGATGCTGTAAGATACATCAACGATCTGACAATGGCTCGATAAGTGAATGGATCAATGAGCTCCCCCTTAGCGTCAACACCAATCCCGTGATTAGGTTGTATCGGGGTATCGATAGGCTTGGATTCTTCCATCTGGAATCGCCTCAAGACGTCAGATACATATTGCGTCTGATGGATGAAAATGCCCGTTGGCAATTGGTCCACCTGCAAGCCTAGGAAAAACTGCATTTCTCCCATTGCACTCATCTCGAACTTCTCCTGCATAACTGTTTCAAATTCTCTGCACAAAAGTTCGTTAGTTGACCCAAAGATAATATCATCAACATATATCTGAACGGGAAGCAAGTCACCCTCTGTTCTTTTCGTGAACAGGGTACAGTCAACCAAACCTCGTTTGAATCCTTTGGAAAGTAGGTACGTGCTCAACTCCTCATACCATTGGCGTGGAGCTTGGTGCAACCCGTAAAGTGCCTTTTTAGAACGTAAACCTTATTCCAGTGGATAGGATCTTCAAAGCCTAGTGGTTGACCAATGTAAACCTCTTCCTTAACCACACCGTACAAAAGCGTGCTCTTCACATCCATTTGATACACCTTAAATTTCTTGTATGAGGCAAACCCTAGAAACATTCGGATAGCTTCTATACGTGCCACAGGTGCATAAACTTCGTTGTAGTCGATTCCCTCAGTTTGACTAAAACCTTGAACGACCAATCGAGCTTTGTTTCGTACGATTACGCCTCGATCATCCTTTTTACACTTAAACACCCATTTTGTTCCAATCTTCTTTCTTCCTAGAGGTAAATCTATAAGTGTCCACACTCCCAGCTTCTAAAACTGCAACAATTCTTCTTACATCGCTTCAACCCAAGCATCATCCAATAGAGCGTCTTTGTATGTCCGCGGCTCCACATGCGAAACATAACAAGCAAAGGGCCAATCATTAAGGACAACCAGATTTTTGAATTTTAGCATATAGGGCTAGGGCTCCGAGGTTATCATGTGAGGTTGCACGACGAAGTTGTCCTCTAGGTATGACACTGCTTCCTGGATCACCAATAACTTGCTCAAGTGGATGAATCTTATGTATCTGAGATTTCGGATAATCAGGAACTTGAACTCCAGTTTGAGTAGTTGGATTTTCTGCTGCATCCAGATCATTACCCAAATTTGAAGATGAAGCAACATCTGGATTAGGGTTCACTGGTGGTTCTTCCATTGCATGATGTAGAATAGCTTCACTTGTGACATCATCATCATCTTCCGATTCTGATGAATTAAGAGTAGTCGAAGCTTCTTGGAACACTTCCTCTTCATTAGCAGGAACATTGGTATCATTAGAAGATGTTGGATGAGTTACGGTGATCGGACGCACCAACGGTGAAGTCACTGCGTTTTCACACTCGTAATAAAGTCTTAATACTGCCTGTTCAACCAAGTTATCTAGATTGAATGATTCAAAGAAATATTTGTAATCAAACATCCAATCTGGACCGCTTCCCTGTACGTTCTGAGTATATCGTTGAACTTCAACATTGGCCTACTCCTCTACCTAACGAGTTCGTTTGTTGAATACCCGTTTGAGCGGGGTTGCATATCCAACAAAAAATTCCTCTTCAGCTTTTGGTGCAAACTTCTCAGACGGATTTAACATAGTACAAGGTGCTCCAAATGGTTCTAGATACTCTAAATTCGGCTTTCGTCTATTTAACAGTTCATAAGAAGTTTTGCCTAACTTCTTCACTCTTAATACACGATTCAGAGTATAACAAGCTGCGTATATAGCTTCATTCCAGAACAATACTGGAAGATTAGAATCCGCAAGCATTGTTCGTGCCGTCTCGATTAGAGTCCTGTTTTTCCTTTCAGCAACACCGTTATGTTGTGGAGTGTACGGAGCACTATATTCATGATGAATTCCTTTGTTTTCACAAAGTGTATCCATTTGAGTATTCTTGAACTCTGTATCGTTGTCACTACGAATCCTTTTGATCTTCAAATTGTTAAACGTGTCACTTTTGTGTTGCAAGCACATCACCCACGAAAATCTTGAGTAATCATCAGTAACCACAAGACAGTAAAGTTCTCCAGCATGACTTTTAAGCTTAACAGGCCCGAAAAGGTCCATATGCAAACGTTCAAGTGGCATATCTACAGAATTCACTTCTTTGGTTTGTGGGATTGTTTGTGGTGTTTGCCCTTCTTGCAACTCACACATTTGTTATTGAGATGAAAATGTTTTACATTAACCCCTTCTACAAGCCCATTCTTCACCAATTGATTCATTTTTCTAAGGTGAATATGTCCCATCCTCCTATGCCACATGATCGATTCTTTCTCTGTAGCCTTGGAGAGAAAACATGTAACTTGGCCCTGGGTTGTCATCGCCTTGCTAATATCAAGAATATACAGATTGTTTACTCTTGGTGCTCTCAGCATAATCCACTCTTTTGGAATCACGAAGTCGGGTTTCAAAATATAGCAACATTTATCATCAAAGTGAACAGAAAACTGCTTGTCACAAATCTGACTGACACTTAACAGATTATAATCAATCTGCTTCACGTAAGATATTATCTCAAAGCTTACGATCCCTTTGCTCGCACTTCCTTCCATAGTAATATATCCTCCTTTATTACCCGCAAACGCTACATATCCTTCATTCCCATTCTATATGTCGAATAACAGCGTTAAGTCTCTTGTCATGTGCCCAGAAGCTTCAAAAAGTCTTTTTCAACCACTTTTGGTTTAGAATCGATCTGTTTCTGATCGTTCAAACCTTTCTCTTCTTTCACATTTGCAGTTGAGGTTGAAGCACCGGGAGAACCCACCGGTGACTAAAGTTGTTCAGAATGTTTTAGAATCATAATCTGAGACTTTTGAGTCACAGCAAGTTTCTTAGTGTCGTTCTCAAACGAAACTTTCTTGGTTACCTTCTCTGATTTAACAGATTTAGGTCCAACTTTTGACTTAATAGCAGGTTTAGGAACAACCTTTTTTTTTCATAAGTTGAGTTCACCACTAGTTTCTTTACGTGTTTCTCCATGGCAATCTTGTTTCGATGATCATAGACAACTTGACGACTTTCCCTCTTTTGAAAATATCGACTTTTATTGTAAAAAGGTGGTCTTTAAGGGATAAAATGTCGTTGTGGATAACTATGATTATTGACTGGACTCTGATATGGTTGCCTATGATCAACTTCGTGCCTCTTATGTCGCACATACAGACAGTGAGCAAGTAAATGCCCTCTCTCTCTGCATTTGTAACATGCACGATACTCTTCAAATACATTCTTAGCTCCCGGCTTAGCATATGAGGTGATTGGTAATTGATCATCTACACATCTACGTCTCAAAATCATTGGAGCTGGGTCCTTTGAGTAAGCCGGCTCTATAAATGCATTAGCCTTTCCCTTAGGCTTGATGAATTCAGTGACATGAACCTTAGGTTCTTCTGGAGTATCACAATGTAATTTCTTCAAAAGTTCTGGAGGAAAGTCATTGGTCCTTTCGTGCTTAGGAAACCAAATTGTACTTTCCTGCCATATTTTGTCAATTTTCGAATAATTTGCAAATTTAATCAGATACTCCTCATCAGAGATGATATTATCGGATCCTTCCATCCGATAGAACACTTTGACGGGTTTTCCAACTGAATCATCTTTGTCAATCTTTTTCACATTATTAGTAACTGATTGATTCTTTCGATGTGCATTAGCCTGAGGAGAAAACTGAGAAGGTGAAACTGGTTCATTAGTGATGATGTGATTTTCCAAAGGAATATCACCACCTTCTTTTGGTTTCTCATCTTCAGTGTCTGAATCATCAATCACTGGAACCACTCCCTCATCATTAAGTCCTAGAATTGGTCTCACATCAGAATGTGGATCTCCAATACTTGAAGTATTGGATTCATTGTTTGATGTGGAGTCCGACCTAACTGAACTCTCCGGTGCAACTGTGTTGAAGTTATGTTTCTCAAACAACACTGGAGACGAAACAGATTTGTAGTTTGCACTACCGGACTGTGATGGTTCCTCTATAATGTGATCAACAACATAAGCAATGTGCTTATAACTCTCCAACATCTTATTGACTTTTTCAGCAAAACACTTGACAGTTGCCATTTCCAGTTCAGTATTTTCAAGTTCATTTATGTAGTTGTTAATGGCAAGTTGTTTTAAAGCAAGGGTTTTCTTTAGTTCAGAGATGTCTTTTTTATACCCTTCAAGTGTTTTGTTAAACTCAAAAGAATCCTTACGATGAGACCGAATGTTGATTCTAGCACTCTCAAGGTTAACCCTGAGTTGCTTGTTTTCCTCATTCAATCTATCGCTAGTACCACAATACTTATCACTATTCATGTCAGTTGTGGATTCAGAACATACCAGTGTTGGAGCGTAAGTCATAGCCATCAAAGCGAAATGAGCCTCCTTTCCTACAAAGAACTTGGAGTAGTCAATTTTGGTGAAGGCATCATCAACAATACATGATTTCCTGGTCATCAAGAAATCGGCTTCGGTTAATAACTGATCAATGTCATCATCCAAAGAATTAGCACTTCCTTCTGAATCAGCTTCACTCTCAGAGTCAGAATACACAGATTCGGGTTCATCAGGAACTTCAGTGACAGAATCAATAATAGTTCTTGAAACCTTCTCTTCAATAAGCTCTTCAATCTTCTCAGCAACAGAAATTAGAGTATCTTCGACAATCTCCTCAATCACTACTTTAGACACTTTCTCAGATTCCAAAACTACTTCATCTATCACCGGCTCCTCAATATCCACCTTATTAGCATAACAAGCTACATTCCCAGTAGCGATCTCTTCAACTCCCAGTTGCATTCCCGTCCAGTCATACCCCTCATCCTTTTGATTCACCAAAGCCTGATTTTGGGTTTCGGTTTGTGTTTCGCTATTTGGTGTGGAAATAGGAATAATGGTTCTGGTTGGGTTATTTGAAGTTTGAGTTTGATTTTGATTGGGTGTAGTTGTTTGTCTAGTGTTAGTGTTTTGTGAGGTGTTTTGCCAATTTTGGTAATTGTTTTGTTGTGGATAGGTGTTGTTGTTTTGGCTCTGGTAGGTTACCTGGTTCTGTGATTGTCGGTTTTGATAGTTTAGGTTGAAAGGATTCCTCTTACCTTGTTGCATCGGCTGTGTGCATTCTCTCTTGAAATGACCTCTACCACCATAATTGAAACAGGTAACTTTGGCTTTGTTGAAGCCGTAAGTGGTATTTGGTGAGGTTGCCAAATCGGTTCTTCCTGTTTTCTCAAAAAAACTCAGTCGCCCTTCTCATCACACTGGCGAACGCCCATTGAATGTCAATCAATTCCATCTCCTCTTTATCAATTTGGGCATAATCTTCATTTGTCAAATTATTATTCCCAATTTAACTAGCCACCAGTCTATTATAAGATGCAACCATTGCAGAAACCAAAGCAATGTGTTGCTGAGCAACTTCAACTATGACATTGTTCATGTTAGAAGTCTCTAACACGAATGGACTTTGGCTTGAAGAAACTTGTGATGTGTTTGGAACATAAGGTTGTTATTGAGGTGTATTGGATGAATAACATGTGGTAGACATTTGAGGTTGTGGTGGAATGTAAGAATTTGTGTTGTAGTTTGGTGGATAACTTGGTGTTTGGGCAAGATAGTTAATTGGTTGTCTTGGTGGTTCAATAACACTTGACACACAAGCTATATGTGGCGCAACATTACCTAACACACTTGAACTGGACACAGAAGTAGATGAAGAGGCATGATACAATTTCGGATTTTGTGGGAATTTTGATCGCCTAGCTTTCCTCTTCTCCTCCAACTCCTTGTTCTCTAACTTCTGGATTAACTCATTGATTGTCCAGTATTAATAAGCATCCTTCTCTTTCAAAACTTCAATGTGTTGGTTCCAATACGGTGGTAATGCATCAGTAAACTTATAAACCAACTCGGACATAGGAATCTTAATGTCATAGTTTGACAATTCAGTCAAAAGATGGCAATATTTGGGAATCAATTCCTTCAAAGTCTCATTCCCCACATAACTAAAGTTCTCAAATTCCATCTTTAGTTCTTCCATCTTCAATCTCCTCGTCTTGTCACTTCCATCATGCCTGTTCTTCAACATATCCCAAAGTTGCTTAGAAGTGGTACATGATCCAAACTGGTGAAGTAAATAAGTAGTCAAAGCCCGAGATAGTTGCGAGAAAGCCTTCTTCTCGATAGCAAACGTTTTCTTTTCATCTTCAGACAAACCATCAAGTGGAATCGGTTCACCTGAATTTTCCAAGCATGGTGCAACATACCCTTTTGCTATCATCTGCCACTCCTCAGTTCCTTCAAGTCCCATACCTTCAAGATGTATCATGAACGTGTTCATCCACTAATTGAACTCTGCCATGTCCATGAGCTTTGGAGGGCGATTTCCACTACGTGAAGACAAATCATTTATTAGAGTAGAAATGGCATTAGTGGTTTGAGAGTGTACCGCTGCTGCTGCTGCAATGCCCCAATAATCTGTCGTTGGCTGCTGTGGAGATTGAGGAACAGATGGTACCAAACTGGTCATAGCAACATAATTGATCGGCTGGGATGACTGAGTGTTCATCTTTTAAGAAACTACATTCCATGGATTCATCGGAACGTGCTGTTGTGTTGTTGTTGCTGGTCTTGGTGTCATCGGAAATCCCCAAATGTTGTCCATAATGTGCAAGATATAAACACTTAGAAAAATTTCTTAAAATTAGCTACGTTCGACCTCTGATGAAGTAACGTGGGTTCGAAGGAAGGTTTTCCTAGGTTCGACCCTCTAAATCAGACTCGAATGTAAAAATGAAACACACAAGACTCACGTTCGACCTCTAACAATCTTCGTTCGACCTCCCGGTTGGTCGAAGGAACACAAACTGGTCGAATGTACAATCAACACACAAACAAAGTCTTGGTTCGACCTAAAAATACCAGATTCAACCTAAAATAACCTAGGTTCGACCAAAAACTCACACGTTCGGCCTAAACTCTCTCTGGTTCGACCTGAATCATATGAAAAATGGCTATTCTTTGAAAATCAGTTATTTTGATCCAAATTTTTCAAAAGTTTATCAATTTTGATGATCTTTATCAGGTTTTGTTCGAATTTTGATGTAGATCAACTTTAACAAATGAAACTTTTGATTTTATCCATGAAATCTTATCCAAATCTATCAATTACCAATTAAACTCAAAGTTTTTATCAAAAGCAGAACGATTTAAACAATTTTGGATCAAAACCAGTTCAAAACATATCAAATTGTAGTTGTATGATCTTGTAGGCTCTGATACCACTTTGTAGATGGATCGGTTTTACTAAAAACGTTTATGTGATCATACAAGTCTAACAAAGCTAGGTGCGAAATGCCTAGTTTGTTTACAATATGATACGAATCGAATCAAACACGCAAAAGTAACTTTTCAATCAACATCTTCATTAATAACTTGATAATTATCTTTACAATTGGGTTTACATGTTAATAATAACCTTTCAGAAAGTTAAGAACCTAGAGAGAGTTTCTAGACTTGACACAAGACACAAAATGACAAAACTTCAAACATTATCAAAAAGTTCAAGCTTATATACTAAACTACATTCGACCTCACGATGAGGTCAAATGAGTTCCTTCGACCTTCCAAAAGCTCGAACGAAGATATCTATCTAGAAACTCTTCATTCGACCAAACCATATCTACCTTCGACCCGTTCAATTCCACCTTCGACCTACCGTAATTACTCAAAAACACTTATTTCGTCAATCCAAAAATTAGTCGCAATAATGCATCTACACTATTTATCACTCAAAACATTTTCTTAGACAAACTATCAAATAATGATCAGGTTGAGGGGGAGTACTTGTGTAATCGTTGTGTAATAATTTGATATATGAGAAGCATTCAATTCGAAAACTATTATTCTCTTTGTTTTGATTCATAGTTTAGTAATCCGCTGCACTTTCCATTCTTAGATTAACTTCTTTCATCTTTCATTTACTAAACAATCAAAACAAATCAAACTCAGATCCTAACAATTGGTATCAGAGCTTGGTCAATTAAATTTGATCTAACCAATCAATTTAATATAAACAGATCAGCTCACAATTATTGATATCGTTTGTTTGTCAGATTGAAAATAGAGTAATAGTTTATTTACGTTCAAAAGTTTTATAAACAAACTTTGTTTTACAAACAATCAGATTATAGGTTCAATCAATCACGATCCACATAACACTGTCATGAACAACAAGCCACTGATGCTTGTCAGATCTGAATACAATATCTGGCAATGTCGGATGTGCCATGTTCTAGCTCAACAGAACACTGGGTTTTGGAAGTCTGTTATCTTCAGACCACAAGTTCCGATGGTGCCGAGTACCGAAGATCCCAAGGTTCAAGAGCCAAAGAAACTAGAAAACTACTCTGAGCAGGATTTTCAGAAAATTGAGTTAGATGCTAAAGCCTTCATTATTGTGGCCATGGCTCTACCAAATGATATCTATGTTGGGCTGTTACACTTTAACAATGCACAGTAGTTGTGGGATGCTTTGAAAGAAGAATTTGGTGGGACTGAAGAGGTTATTGAAAACAACCATGAAATACTTAACTAACAATATGAAACATTCAGTCATGTTAAGGGAGAGTCATTAACTTAACAATTTGAGAGGTTTAACTGTCTCATTAGTGAACTAAAACTGGTGGGTCTAAGTTACCCTAATTCAACTTTGAACCATAGGTTTTTAAGATCATTACTAGACAATTGGAAAACTATTGCTATAGTTATGAGAAACTGAATTGGATTCAAGGACCTATCTCCGACCCAGCTTCATGGTAAGCTCTTGACCTATGAGAGAGAGCTTAACCAGGAAAAGAAGATTCAGGACTCTGGAAAAGTGTCTGATGATTATGTTTTTGGTAATACAACACCTTTGGGTCAGGATGAGGTGCCTGGTAATAGTAAGGATCAGAGTTATGATCATTTCATTGACATAACTTCAAGTTTTAACTCTGGTTTTAACTCTGATTCTTATTCACCCAACTATGCTTTTGCAGCAAGTGGTGGTGATATCCAGGAATCTGATAACATATCCTTTGAGTATGATGACCTTAAATATTTTGACCCTGATGATTTGGAAGAAATGGACATAATGCACCAATTGGCTCTGCTCAATGTTAGAACCAACAATTTCTACAAGAAAACTGGCAGAAGATTTCCAGGGTTGACTGGCAGGTCAAAGGTGGGGTTGAATAAATCTAAAATTAAGTGTTATAAATGTCATAGACTTGGTCATTTTGCTAGGGAATGTAGGAGTCAAAATGGTACACCTATGATTACCTATCCAAATCAAAGGCCACAGACCAACACTTATAAAGTTTCCCATAATACCCATGGACCAAATGTGCAAAACACTGCTCATTTTGCACAGTCCTCATCCATCTTCCTGTCCAGTAAGTCCAAACCACTGTTCCTCAGATCCACTATGTTCAAACCCCTGTTGCTTAGGCACATGTGCCAATAACTGCTACTCCACCCTCTGCCCCTGCAGAGACCAGTCAACAGAGTTTCTTCACACAAGGCTTTGTTGATTGGAGCAGTTTACCAGATGAGTTAACAGATGGGAACTTTGCTCTTGTTGCCAAAGCTGAAAATAATCAACTTTCTTTCATTCCCGGACAAAGAAAATTACATCAAGATAACGGGCAAATGTGCAACAAGCTGCGCAGCCAACCCTTTCTGAATAGCAAATCCGAATCTACTAAAAACGTAACCCTGTCCACCTGAAGCTGAAAATGAACCAGGCAATTTTTGTTTCATGGCTATGGACACAATTGTAGAAGAGGTTGAATATGAGGATGTGGTGACTGAATCTGAAAATGTGACTAATGATATTGTTGATGTAGTAGTTCCAAAAGAAAAGTCTGAAGAAGAGGTTGTGAATCTCTCAGATACTTGGAGTGATGATTGTGAGTGCAAGTGTGATTGTGCATTGATGGTTGTTGCTATGGTATCTCCTCAAATCCTAAAAGATTTGTGTTCAAAAAAATGTGTAATAGCATTTTCTAACATTAAAGAGGTGAATGAAAACCTTAGGAAGAAAATTTTAGATGATGAAGTTCAATTTGAAAAACTTTCAAAAGAGTTAAAATCAAAATTGACTGAAAAAGAATATGAAATCAGTAGTTTGAAACATGAAGAAACTATAACCAAAGACCAGCTCCAAACTATGATAACAAAATATCATAGTTGTAAAAAGGAGCTTGAGTCCACCCAAGTTGAGGGTGAAAAATGAGTGGAATCATGTAAAGGTTTTGACATGCTCCTTAACAAACAGACCAAAAGTCAAGTGAAGTTTGGTTTTGGTTTTGAAACCACTGCCCCAGCTTTTCAAAACACTGACAAAAAGGAACAAAAGTTAGTTGAGGTTGTTCCAACTAATTTGGAGGGTCAAGATATTAAAATCACTGAACCTATTGGCAAGAAAATGATTCTTGAAAAACCTGAGGGTGCCTCATCATTTACTGAACTTGAAAAATATGAGTTTAAACCTACTTGGTCAGATGAGTGTGATACTCTTGAAAACTTCAAACCAGTTGATTTCAAAACCCTGATGGTAAGAAAGTACCACGGGCAAAGGTCATTCCCTTAAAAGACCTTCCAACAGATGTTCAAACATCTATTGAAAGGAAGGTTGAAAATGGGAAAAAGAAAGAAAAGAGTGAACACTTGTTTTGTGATTTCTGTGAAAAGAAGAACCATGTTACTAAACACTGTTTTTGTATGCGCGTTGGATCGTCAAATCTACAAAGATAGTGATCAAACAAGTTTGATTCAGGTGCGGAATCCCTGAATCAATCACAAAATGATAATAATATCAACAAAACACAGAAATCATCTTCAAAACATTCATTTCATTAATTATCAAACTCAATTACACGTTAAAATGATGTTTATAATCAAATACAGACGTGAATAAAGTTGACTCAAAACCCTAGGGAGAGACTCAAACAGGAGGGAAACAAAAATGATCAAAACTTACATTCAAAATGAGCTTAACCTATTTATAGTCCTGCACATTCGCCCATATTGCTTGGTCGAATGTGCAGGTTCGCCCATTCATCATGGTCGAACCAAGCTATACATTAACATTTATTCTACCTTCGACCTCCTATCTCTCCTTCGCACCTTTTCTTCTCCTTCGCACCTTTGTAATCTCTCATTCGCCCATTTAATCTTCTTTCGCCCATTTGACAAAACATACTAACATATGTTAATTGTAATCCAAAGCATTAGTCGCACAAAATGCATCTACAAACTCCCCCTCGACTATTGCTTGGATTGTTTACGCTCTTGGTCCATCCTTTTGTTCATAAGCTTTATGTGCAGTAACATCTTTTGTTCTTTTGTCATCACCGGTTCAAACACTTGTTTCGTCCTTTTCTTTTTGACATCAGGAGCATCTTGAATCTTCACGAACTTCCCAAGCTTCTTATCAAAATCGCATCCAGCGTTTATATCATAAGCAAAGCACAGAAATACCACACGTTGGTATTTAGTTGCTTGTTCAGCATCCTTCACATCAGTGAATATTGGATTGTAATACAACATAATTATATCCTTATGTGAACAATTCACCAACCACATAGGATCAAATATGTGTATTTTCTTGAAATTCTTATCACCATCTTTCAACACAATCACAGCCTCTGCAATCTTCCAATCATAATACCACCAGATAAAATCTTTCGCAAAGTGTTGTGGAATCTGCAATAGCGGAATATGTTTCAACACTTTCGGTGGTTTGTACTTTACAGTCACCTTGGGCAAACCGGTAATAGTATCAATGTCTTTCTTGTTAACAATCCGCTTCGGATACTGAGGTTCAAAGAGATTCCATCTCGTCCTGCTTTCCCTCGCCATTTTATCAGCAAAATAGGCAATGTGATCATTTGAAGATCCAATCAACCTATGTCGACAAACATCACGAATAGCCCAGTACGGGAGAGTCTTCAGATCATGAAATCTGTCAAAATACAGTATCCCCTTCTCCCACTTAATAGCAACACACTTCAACAGCTTTATAAACTTCCAACCCAACGCTCTTCCTTTAAACATTTCGTTGTGGAGTTTATAAAAGCTTCCCTGAATCTCTGCTTTCGGACGATTGGCTTCTTTCTCTTTCAATTGCCTCAGTAACTCTTTCAAACTGTCTGATTGTTCGATATTCGGTTTATCATGCCCCTTAAACACTTCTTCAACAAACTTATCACTCTTTTCTCTAGAAAGTTTCTCGGCTTCTTTCAGTAGCACATCAGTGAATGCAGCAAATCCAGAATCTTTATCTTTCTTGAAATATTCTGGATACTCTTCACTGGTTATATCTTCAATTTCAATCTCCTCGAACGCAGGTACGTCACGATCATCAGAATGATTCCCAGCTTCCTTTTCAGGTATATTAGGAATCTGGTTATCAGCCAATAGTTCTTCCAACGTTTTCCCAACCTGCTTCGCCAAACCTTCTAAAATCTCTTTTGACATTGCCGCAGAAACTTCACCATCTTCTAAATCTGGATCATTATAATACAATTCAAGCATCCTGTCACTAGATTCAAAGATCTCAGAGAATCTACTAGTCATATCGATCGTCCAGACTCGACCAGTTAGCATCTGGCGATACATCTGTTTATCTTTTTTAGAGAATGACTTCAGCTTTTCATTCCAAAAGATCGTATCATCATCAACCGATCCTCCAGGAGCTTTAGAACTAGATTCACCTTCCTTTCCCGATGCACGTTTCTCATACTTATACTTATCTGTATCGTCATCCTCATCATCATCATCATCATCAAATGTAGAGCTGCCTCCATCACCAGATTCACCATCCGAACCATCATCATCTCCATCATCCTTCTTCTTCTTCTTTTGAGGAGCATTTCCTGCATCTTCGTCAAGGTCCTCATCTTCCTCCTCCTCATTATTAGACGGTTCGAAATCAACCTACTCCTCGCCTTGTTCTTTATCCTCTTCACCTTCTTTCAGCTGAGGAGCTCGAGAGTACAAATCTTTAATCAGGTTGTCCATGTGCTTGTTACTCTCTTTTAGCTTCTTGTTGTCTTCTTTCAAAGCTATATATCGTCTGGTGTTTCTTTGTTCGTGTTTCAACAACTTCTTGTTTTCTTTGTGAAGTCGTTTAATTTCAGCTTCAAGTGCCTGCTGATTATCATGTGATGTCTCAACAACGTCTAACATCTTCTGATCGTTATTCTTCAGTTTCTCAATCTCTGCTTGCTACTGATTAATTATGTTTATCATATCAGCTAGCTTCCGGTTCACAGCGTTCATCACATCGCTATCAACTGTGACCATTGGAGTAGAAGCTTCAGCAACAGCAGGTAGCTTTCCTTTCTTAATCTTCTTTAACACTCTGTCCAGTGCATCATTGAATTGATCAACAGGTAGATCAGTCTGTTTCTCAGTTCCTGATGATGTTTTCTGTTTCTTCGCAACTGGACTTGTAACCGGTGACTTCGAGCTAGATGCTGGTGGAAGTTTCTTTCCAGCAATTAGTGATTCAATCTCTCTAGCTTGCTTCTCCATGGGCTTTAACACTTTTTCCTTTTTCTTGAATTGGGGCTTCTTTGGTTTCTCCCCTTGTACTGGCGATCCAGGAAAATCTCCTGATCCCAAACCTAATCCCTCATCATCTTCATCTAAGTGAATAGGGCTCTTAGTTCTCTGTTCCTCCACTGATCTATTCAGACTAGCAGACTCACCAGCCACAGTGGCCTTGGTCGTGGTGCTCTTTATAGTCTCTTCATCAGAATCCCATAGCTCGTCTTCTTGCGTCTCCTCAGAATCAACCGACGCTTCATCCACAAGATGTAATCCTTTCTTTGCCATAATTTTGTGCCTTCTTGACGCACTTTTCTTCTTTGCTGGTTCAGCTTCAGTCTGAACTTCAATTCTAATCTCTTTCTCTTTGCCTTTACCACTCTTTGCTCCCACATTCACTACCTGACGCTTTCGTTTTGCCTCAGGATCAACTGGATGTAACGGATTGTCTTCGTCTGATGCACTATCAGCATGCCTCACCTTATCTTTACCAGGATCTTCATAATCAATCCTGACTAAGTGACCAAATAAACGTCTCACTGGTGGTCTTTCATTCACAGATAAACCTTTATACGCCTTCATTCTGGCAAGAGTATTAATGTTCATATGTTCCTGAACAATAATCTGCTTTGGGTCTCTCTTCAAATTCTTATACTTCAAATAAAAAATCATCTGAAGGAATCTAGGATATAACAGAAACGTCTTAGTCCTTGTACCTCTCACTGGTTCCAATAAATGTTCCATAAGCATTCCTGATACATTGAACGGTTTGTTCAATATAAGTGCTACCATCAACGAGCTTATACTTTTCCTCATCAGATCATAACCACCAGCTACTGACTCGAATACATGAATCATAACATGTGCTAAGTACTTGAATTGAGGACAGAGCTTTCCTTTGTGTAACGAACCATCAGTAATCGGTCCGTTATACTTCATTCTGAGAAAGCACTTTCTTTGTTCAGTCCAACTGAGTTCTCTGGGATATGTCTTGACATCTTCAAGCTTCAACGCCTCTATGATATCATTCTCTGACACAATAATCAGCTCTCCTTGAATCTTGCTGACCAGAGAAGATTCACCATCCCAGAAGTCCATCTTAGCGTTTGTCCAGAACTCCTGTAATAAATCTCTGTAAATGATAGCGGGTGTAGCAGTCGCATCGATCACCCGGCTCCTCTTCAGAAACTCAATAATCCCAGTAAACTCCGTATGCTTCTTCACGTCTCCAAGATATGCACAGCAGTTGTGTGCATTCTCGAACGGTAGAATATCAGTCTTCGCTGTCTCGGCAGCCTGTGAGGATGATCCAGCAGGAACACTCGTATCTTCCTGTTCAGACATGGTTAATACTGCAAAACAAATCAAATAAACACGTTAAAAAACAAACGAAATAAACAAAAATTGAAAATTTGGTTTTTGAACTCTACATTCACCCGTTTAAAGGTTCGAATGAGAAAAAAACTTGGTGCGAATGTGAAAAATGTTTCATTCGCCCGTTTGACTTCATTCGCCTAGACAAAACTTCTCCTTCGGCCATTTTTGCACATTCGACCGTTCGTAAAAGGGTGAAGGTGTCAGTTCTTCATTTCAAATTTCAATTTTGCAGTCCAGTTAGTTTTAACTTGTCATTTTGATTCAACAACCATCTAAAATCTCCAATAAACGTTTCCAAATCATCAATTTCATTAAACAAGCATTGATTCAGTGTTTTCTAATAAAAACTAGGGTTCGTACCTAGAAACTAATCAAATGATCAATCTGTTGGATTAAAACCCTAAGTTTTTGGATTATCTCCCCCTAAAACACTGAAACAATGAGTCCTTATCAAAAGCAAGTTCAATTAACATGTTTTAATTATTGTTTGATCAGTTAGGGCTCAAAAATGAAAAACGTCGATTAATCATTCAATCTTGGATGAAAACCTGTAAAGAAAAGGGCAGATTGTTCAGCACAAGTAGACGAACACAATGGTATGATTTAAAATCAAAGAGCAATAAGTGGACTTAGCAACAGAATTTTTGAAAAAATTTTTGAATGGGTCGAATGAGCAGATAAGGCTTTATATAGACTGCTCCTTCGACTGTTCATACCGGTCGAATGTGAAGCTTTTGTCTCCTTCGCCCCTAATGAAAGGTGCGAATGAGACATAAGGGTTCGAAAGAGAAAATGTCTTAAGAACTCTTACATTCGCCCAAATTTAAACGTACGAATGAACAAAAAATTCCTCCTTCGACCCAACGAAGGGGCGAAAGTGAACAGGAATTTTTGAAAATTTTACCAAATCTCAAAATCGAGTCCCGTTCAAAATATTTTCCAACCTTTAAGCATCCGACAATCATATTTTCTCATTTAAAGATTACAAAGCTCAAATGGTTCATCAAGGTTTAGAAAATCGTCATCAACCACCATCAGCTATCAAAAATAAGATAGAAATGTAAAATCTTTTTGGATTTTCTAAAGTTTATGTTAAAACACACCTAAAATCTTTTTGAATTTTGCAATTTTTGACGAGAAAATAAAATGCAGAAATGTAAAGATCAAGAAGTAAATGTTTTGGGATTTCCAGAAAGGGATCATATCAGTTATTGAGAAATCTGATCACATCGTTGATCTTTTTTATTACTATCAATAAAGACAATGTGTGATCTGACAACTGATGATATTGTGATCCACATAAACTCTCATGTAGACTTTTGTGCAGTGCTTTAGACTGATACGATTATGTATAGTAGAAACATAATTGCCTGTGGTTCCCACGCACACGACATACTCCCGTATCAAGAAGTAAATGCACAAACACTCATTGTAAAGCGTGGTTATGCTTTCGTCGTCTGTAATTTACAAGGTATGAGACACAGAGGTATACAGGTCAGCAAATTAATGCAGCAAAGTAACATGTGCACTCTACCAGGTTGAGGACAGATATCAATCATGATTTGCATCAGTGATTAATACGATGTAATAGATAATCTTTGATTATCATAAAACATAGAAAGTTCCTCAATTCGGTAACTTTAGGATTTGGCTTGAAGCTCTTTTATAAAGACACCCTATCTGATCTAGGTCCGTAATGACTTACATCAGAAGATCAGAGAGGCTATCTCCAGACAACTAATAACATAACGACCGAAAACCTCCGAGTTTTGTACAACTACCCTATCAAACGAAATTACGGTACTAAGACCATATGCCAATGAGGAGTTCATCCACACAACAATTCGTTTGATATGTATGTATCAGGCACGCATTAATAGGTCTACGAAGCCTATCAGCACATCACACAGACTCAGACACACGCCCTATATTGCATTACATTTCTTTAGAATGTGTCAGATCCCCACTGATGTACTATCATTTCCCCTTTTTCTGCAGGAAATCATTTTTGGTTTTTCTAATTTTTTTAAATTTTGGAATTTACTGTTCCCAAGGATAAGCTGGAGCATTTCAAATATGTGATTGCCCAGATAGCGTTTGTTCACAGAAATCTGACGGCATTAATCTAAGGGAAGAAGATATAGCAGTCAGCAAAGAAGTTTTCTAATTTTTATGGATTTTGAAATTTTTCAATGTTTTTGGATTTTCGAATTTATCTGAAAAACAGTAAAACTAAACTAAAAAGCGATAAACTGAGGTGGTGATCAGTCCTGTTTTTCTTTAATACCGTTAGCTTTCAAAAGATATTCAAATCTCGATTTATCAAAAGCTTTGGTAAAAAGGTCTGCGCGTTGGTAATCAGTGTGGATTTTGGCCATATCGATCAACACTTTAGCATAACAATCACGGATAAAAATGGTATTTAATCCGGATATGTTTAGCCTTTGAGTGATTTACTAAGTCTTTTGTTAATGCGATTGCAGCTTCATTATCACTGTAAATAGGGGTATTAAGAAATTGCAAACCGTAGTCCACCATCTATTGTTGGATCCAAAGAACCTGCTTCACATGTGGATAATGCAACTGCGGTCTGTTTCTTGCATTGCCAGGTCACGAGCCTGCTCCCCATAAACTGGCATCCAGCCGTTGTGGATTTGCTGTCTTTGTCACAGCCGCCCCAATCTGCATCACTAAAAGCGATTAGGTCAAAATTATCATCATTAGGGTACCATAGTCCTCTCGACGGACAACCCGCCAGATAGCTAAGGATACGTTTGACAGCTTCAAGATGACTCTGTTTCGGCTTCGACTGATAACGTGCACAGAGACATGTGGCAAACATTATATCCGGTCTGGAGGCGGTGAGATACATCAGATATCCGACGATTGCTCTGTATGTAAAAGGATCAGTTAGCTCCCCCTTAGCGTCAACTCCAATCCCGTGATTAGGTTGTATTGGGGTATCCATCGGCTTCGAATCATCCATCTGGAATCGGCTCAAGACTTCAGAAACGTATTTCGTCTGGTGAATAAAGATCCCCGTTGGTCTTTGTTCCACCTGCAAGCCTAGGAAAAACTGCATCTCTCCCATTGCACTCATCTCGAACTTTTCCTGCATAACACGTTCAAATTCTCTGCACAGAAGTTCGTTAGTAGACCCAAATATAATATCGTCAACATAAATCTGGACTAAAAGTAAGTCATCGCCTGTTCGTTTAGTGAACAGTGTGCAATCTACCAAACCTCGCTTGAATCCTTTTGAAAGAAGATACGTGCTCAGCTCCTCATACCATTGCCTTGGAGCTTGGTGCAACCCATAGAGAGCTTTGTTTAAAACATAGACCTTGTCCCGGTGAATAGGATCTTCAAAGCCTGGTGGTTGACCTACATATACTTCCTCTTGACCACACCATAGAGAAACGCGCTCTTAACATCCATTTGATACACCTTAAATTTCTTGAATGACGCAAACGCCAGAAACATTCGTATTGCCTCTAAGCGTGCAACTGGTGCATAGATCTCGTTGTAATCGATTCCATCCACTTGATGAAATCCTTGTACAACCAAACGAGCTTTGTTCCATACGATCACTCCTCTATCATCCTTTTTGCATTTGAAAACCCACTTCGTTCCAATCTTCTTTATTTCCGGGGGCAAATCTGTCATTGTCCAAACGCCAAGTTTCTGAAACTGCAACAACTCCTCTTGCATTGCTTCCACCCAAGCGTCGTCCAAAAGAGCATCCTTGTAAGTTCGCCGTTCAACCTGCGAAACATAACAAGCAAAAGACCAGTCATTCTGAAAACCAGATTTTTGTATTTTGGCATATAAAGCAAGATTGCCAAGGTTTTCTGGTAAGTTAGCATTCCTTAATTGACCTCTCGTCATCACACTGCTACCAGGATCACCAATAACCTGCTCGATCGGGTGAATTCGATGTATCCGAGATTCCAGATAATCGGGTATTTGGGCTCCCATCTGAGTAGTTAAGTTCTCTGCAGAAACCAGATCATTACCCACATTCGATGTTGAAGCACCATCTGTAGTTGGGTTAACTGGTGGTGTCTGTCATACCCCGCATTTTCATGTTAACACTTTTTACTGAACTCTAGTTAACTTGCATATTCATAGTGATCAAATACTTAACTAGGATTAGTTAAGTAGGCTTAACATATGTTAGATGCTATTAACATATGTTATAAGTAGGAAAAACCTTGTTTTGTCACACACACGAGTCCTGCATCCCGAACGTTGGTGATTTATCTGGCAAACATAATAATAAGCACAATGGGATTGTGATGAACGTAGTGTTACATGTTTGTGTGGAGTACATGCTTATGTGAATTATCGCTTGACTAAAAACTTATATGTAAACCATGCAAGTTACGTGCACCTTATGATTGATATGTTATGAAATAATAAAAACAATAGTTTTTATGCAATTTAGGGTGATTAATATCATCGGGCCCGGTATTGGACTAGAACATGACTAACGGGCCCGGTTAATGGACTAAAAGGGGCCCTAATACCCAATTGCTTGGGCAACAAGCCAAGCCCTCTTATAATTAGGAGAAACAAAAACCCTAACCCCTCCCCTCTATGCGCCGTGAACCAACCCCCACTCTCATCCTCTTGATTTTCAACAAACATCAATCCTACTCATTCCTTCAAGCTAGTTGTGGTGCAATCTCTAGGCTTTGAGGACTCTTGCTTTGAAAGGTATAATCTTTACATGATTTATGATGATTAATAATTTTGGAAAGTTTAAAAAAAAATCATAGAGCATGCATGTATATAATCGCATAACATGTGTTAATGAGAGTTCTTGAATGTTCATTGTGATTTGATGATGATAATTGTTGCTAGTAATCATAATTAAGGTTTTTGTATGATAATATAGGTGTTTAATAAGAATAATATGAGTTATGCATGTATTAGAGATTTTTATGCATGATTAGGGTTTGTGAATAACTTGGGGAGCAAGTTTCAGTTTCTGGCAGATTCGTTAGGGTGTTTTGTAGGGGCTGTATCTTGATGTTAAATTGGTTGTTCTGATCGATTCTTTGCATGAATGGATTGTACATGGTCTTAGATTTTTAGAATGGGCAAAATCATCTGATTTGGATGTCGTTTGATATGTTTTTGGAATTTTATTTGATTAAAGGTCATATCAGAATTTCGGAGTTATAAATTGGGTCAACTTTAAACGGGTATAACTCAAGTTTTACAAACAATTAAGTTATGAAATTTGGACAGGAGGTCAATATTGGAAAACTTGGCTTTTCCAAGTGGATTCACCTCGTTTGGGTGAATACACAATTTTTGGGAATTATTCTACTAAACTGACCTGTTGTGGAAATTTTCTGGACATAGCTGTGTTGTACGAATTTTAATAATTTTTTTGTTTAGTTTTAGGACAAAAAAAAAATATGGGTTATTAAATAAATCCCAAAGAATATTCAGTAAAAATTTGGTAGTTTAATTCATTGATTAAGTATTTGAAATAAATTAGTTTTTGTGGTGCACAATCTGTCCTAAAAACGCAGATTGTGTATTATGTGTTTATGTGACTATTTGGAGTCCTATATGATATGTATTTGACATGAACTTATATGAATACTTATAGGAGATGTGTATAAGGTATAAAACTGATAATAATCATTATGATCACCAACGGGATACGTAGGACTTACTTGTGCATATAGAGTCACTAGGCGTCACTACACGATTGGAACTTTAGAAGTTTTGGACAATCGAGTTGCATGATGTGTTGGTATGCACGTATACTCACCTAGTGACACTTGTAATAGGGAGTAGGTAGCTCGTTACTGTTTGAGGGATTTGGATCATTCACGTGCAACCTAAGGTGAGTTTCACTACTCTTTTCTCAAAAGCATGCATCTCGGGTTGAGACAACTTACTTAACATTTTCTAGTCCGGTTTGGGACTACTATTTTCTAGTCCGGTTTGGGACTACTATTTTCTATTTCGGTTTGGGACTACTTACATATCCAGGGTTGGGATGCTATGGATCCTTGTGTAGGTCGGTTTTTGACTCCTTGTGTGAGTCGGCTTTTACTAGTTCGCAAACTGTGTCCTTGATGAACTAAACCAACTCTATCATCTGTAAGTCCCCACGTACCGAATGAGTTGTTGGGTTATGGCAAGCGGGTTATTAGTTGATAGCGCTATTAGGTCTTACAAACCTCACACCGGCTCAGGGAGCCCGGGCGTGAACTATAACTTAACGAAACTTTATCATTGTGGATAGACAATGATGTCAGGCATGCGGCTCACATTTGTGGCTACACGTACATAGCAGTTCGGTATATTCGGTGTTAGTTATCATGAATGGGCTAGCTACCCTTGACATGCGACGAACTAGTGTTTACATGGTTCTTGGAACCAACTCAATTACTTGTTTACGTGGTTTTGGAAACCAGCGCAGTTACACATTCATCTACTTTACTTAGTGAACTCACCAACATTGTTTGTTGACCCACGATTTACATGCTTTTGCAGGTAGTTAGCTTCCGGTGCCAGGATTAGAAAGCACTGCACACTTCACTGCATTTGGGGTCTTGGGCATACACCTAAATTACATATTATGTTTTTACATTTTCTTTCATATGGTTTTAATTTGGGCGCGTTGTTTTGCGCATGGTTTTAAAAGGTTTAAATTTGGTTTACGCTTCCGCAGCTTAACTAAACTTGGTTTTGAAAACGAACTAAATGGTTTGGGCATTTAGAGTTCGTTCATATGACTTATGGCTATGGGATCCTGGTATGTCATGCGCCTCGCAGTATAAACCCCGCAGTGGAAATTTGAGGGTGTGACAGTGTAACACCCCAACCGATGGCGGAAACATCAGGATGTCACGTATTGATGATTGTTCAGTAGCTCATGGTAAATAATAAATTTCAATAATTGATTTAAATACATTACATACAATTGTTCTACAAGAATTTGTACATTAAATGAGAAATACTAAATATGCATCTTCAAGCATTAACTCTAAACTCCAAGCAAGCTATAACCTGAAACATGTTAAGTTTGAAAATATTTTGGGTCAACAAAAGTTGGTGAGAATTACATAGGTTTTGATAATTGAATAAAACTTGTACAATTCAAGTGTCATGGCAAGTCTAGTCCATATGTGAAAACATACTAGAAGTAAATCGAGTGCATAATCAACCCTTGTGACTGTTATATTGTGGTCCATCCCATACGCTCATGGTTCACTCGATTATGTTATGCGATAAAAATCACCCACGCTACCTTTGTAGGAGGCACGTATCCGGGTGGGATTGTCAGTCCACTAGATCTATCATTGTATACCGTCGGCTGATCAATGTTAATGATTATGCTAGAATATTGTGCTTACCCTAGTCATGTTTAAGACATAATGAAACATAGAAAAACACATAGACACTTTATGATTGAATTGCATATAGAATGTTGTAACATGTTTCACCCCAAAAATAGTGAAAAATAGAAAAGGGGCTATGTAAAACTCACCTGAAATTCACTGTGTAAGTATTAGCAAGTGGCAACAAGTCTGAAGTTGGATTAATTGAACTCTTGTATCCTATTACAAATAAACGATGCCTTAAATTCTAATGCAAATACGCTTGTTTCGTTTCTTGGTTGTAAAGATAGTTGATTCAACTACCTAGACTCGTGTCTTATTGTGTATGACTTAACGAACCGATAGTAACTTCGTTTGGTTTTTCGGAAATATATCCGTATGTATAGTTATTGGAAAAAAAATAAGTTATTGAAGTTATTGGTAAAGACACATTTTACATAACGAAATAATATTTACGTAGCTTGACTCAAGTGTTAATTCATCTCGTATCTTGGATAGTATATATATGTACTTATTAATAAATATAAATATTTCTATTTATGACGACGTAAGATTTGAAAGTTAGAATTTATTTGTAAAAACACAATCTCGTCTACACCTAATTATAAACTTGAAAGGCCGATTTGGTTCTTATATTTTATAAAAATTTGGGCAGAGTTTCCTCTGTTTTTGTAAAAAACCAGACAACACAAGTCGTCTATTTTAACTCAAAACATCAATTGTCCAATTTCACAAAACGCAATACAATTTAACTAAGCCCTTTTTATGTACAATCAATGGTTTAAATTATTAAAACTATGACGAGAACTATATGCTTATGTATGCATATAGTTCGACATTTGAGCATTCTAGTACTAATATTTATTATTAACAAAATCCAAGCTTATCAATAAAGGTAAGTTTTGTTATAATTCGGCTCGGTTCGTTTAAGTGCTCGTAATTTATATATTTATATGTATACAGTGTACTACAAAACAAAATAACTAAATCAAAGTCGCGGAGCGTTTATACCTTCCCGAGTCGTGTATTCGTCTCGTAACTCGTGTGGACAGATCTGACCCGTTTGACCGATGTTGACCATTTGACTGTGTTGACTCGGGCTTGACCAAGTTTAACCGTGTCGACTCGATTTTACCAGATCTACTAAAATGAACCCGAACATAAATTAACTCGACACACAACCTGGGGTCGGCTCAACCCTAAACCCGAATATGACCCGGACCATCATCTCTAATCACCACGAGATCCACCTGATCTGACCACCACCACAAACCACCACTGGTCGACTTCAAAACAGCGACCACCAGCACAAACGACCACCTAATCCTAAATCCCGGAACAAACATAAGCTTGTGACCAAAACCTGACATGGACCCCTGAACCTACCGGATCTGGAACAACCCGTCACTACCTTCGAACCCGTCGTGGACCATCACAACACTAACCAACATCACCATCGAGCCATTCACCACTGATCTTGCTTATTTTGCTTGGGTTTAAACCACCATGTCGGAACCAACAAGAACAACCCCCGTATGCCTCCACTACAGCCCGATCCGGGCCTGAAACCAAGCGCCGCCACCACCATAAGGCGGGTGGTGGCCGGCCACTGCTGAACAGAGGGAGGAGGGAGAGAGATGAGAGACCTGTGAGAGAGAGGGAGAGAGACTGAGATGAGATAGGTTAGAGAGAGAAAGCTGCGAGTTTTAGAGAGAGAGGGAGGAGAGGAAGTGGGCGGTGGCTGGTGGTTGTGGTGCTGCAGATTAAGGTGGTTGTAGGGGTGTGTGGCTGCCGCTGCAGATTAAGATGAATGAAAAATGAATTGAAGAACTTGTCTTCATACAAGAATATATATAGAGTTACTAAATAAGAAAAGAAAAATAAATATATCAATGCATTGAAAAGAATGGCTGGCAATTAGCTAATACTCGGACTAGGCAGGTCTTGATTAGCAAGGTCAAAGGTTTATATTGGGAAATGATGGAGACTTGATTCTTAATATTTGCAATCAAATATTTCAACAGGTATATAATCGTGGAATAAGGAAAGGTTCTAATGAGATGAAGAGGAGGTAAAGATATTATATACCTAGGGTTTGGTGTGGGTTAAGTGGTTGGGTACCGTGTATACGAGCCAGTTACTGACTCGGTCTCGCTTAAATTACATAACTTGATTAACCGTTAGAATAGTTATCTTGTTAAATTTATTTATAAAAATCGACTTAAAACGAGTGGTTGAACTATACATTTGTTATATATATTTATAGTCGTGTTTAAAATTTAAATGGATAGGTGCCATTAACTAATACACTATCACTTACAACGCATTATTGTTATTTTAATTAGCGAAATAATTTATTATAGCCATTCCCAAATAATAATTCATTCTCTCATTAACGATATATTATTGTTAACGAATTAAAATTGTTTTATGAATAAAATATCGATATTATAATATCAGAGAAGAGCTGGGCGTTACAGACAGTGTCACTGTAGCATGATCTAAGATAGCTTCACTTGTAACACCATCCTCGTCATCTTCAGATTCTGACGAATTCAACGTTGTGGAAGCTTCTTGAAATACCTCTTCTTCAACGACAGGAACATTGGTATCATTAGAAGCTGTTTGGGGATTCACGGTGATCGGACGCACCAACGGTGATGTCACTGCGTTTTTGACCTCGTAATACAAACATAATACAGCCTCTTCAACCAAGCTATCTAGGTTGAATGATTCAAAGAAATCTTTGTTATCAAACATCCAGTCTGGACCGCTTCCCTGTAAATTCTGAGAATACCGTTGCACTTCAACGTTAGCCCACTCCTCGACCTAACGATTCCTTTTGTTGAATACCCGTTTGAGCGGGGTTGCATATCCAACAAAATATCCTTCCTCAGCCTTCGGTGCGAACTTCTCAGATGGATTAAGCATAGTACAAGGAGTTCCAAACGGCTCTAGATACTCTAAATTCGGCTTTCGACGATTCAACAGCTCATAAGAAGTTTTGCCAAACTTCTTCACCGTTAAAACACGATTAAGAGTATAACAAGCTGCGTAAATTGCTTCGTTCCAGAACATTACTGGAAGATTTGAGTGCGCAAGCATTGTCCTCGCCGTTTCAATTAGAGTCCTGTTTTTACGTTCCGCGGCACCGTTCTGTTGTGGGGTATACGGAACACTGTATTCATGATGAATTCCTTTGTTTTCACAAAGATCGTCCATCTGTGCATTTTTTAACTCCGTCCCATTATCACTCCTAATCCTCTTGATCTTGAGACCATAGATATTTTCCAGACAAGTGAACAGAACTTTCAAATTATCAAACGTGTCGCTCTTTCGGTGTAAGCACATAACCCATGAAAATCTTGAAAAATCATCAGTCACCACAAGACAGTATAACTCCCAGCATGACTCTTACGCTTGACCGGTCCAAATAGATCCATGTGCAAACGTTCAAGTGGCAGTTCAACGAAATTAACTTTCTTTGGCCTATGGGATTGTTTGTGCTGCTTACCCTTTTTACAACTCACACACTTGTCAATTAAGTGAAAATGTTTAACGTTCAAGCCTGTGACAAGTTCATTCTTCACCAATTGATTCATTTTTCTTAGGTGAATGTGTCCCATTCTCCTGTGCCACATAATGGATTCTTTTTCTGTAGCCTTGGAGAGAAAACATGTGACTTGGCCTTGGGTGGTCATAGCTTTCGACATATCGAGAATGTACAAGTTATTCACTCTCGGTGCCTTTAGCATCACCCACTCATTCGGTAATTCAAAACCCGGCTTGAGTATGTAGCAAGATTTGTCGTCAAAGTACACAGAAAATTGTTTGTCACATATCTGACTGACACTGAGCAGATAGTAATCTATTTGCTTCACATAAGAAATTCTCTCAAAACTCTCAATTCCATTACTCACACTACCCTCCATGGTAATATATCCTCCCTTGTTCCCTGCAAACGCTACATAACCTCCATTGATGTTTCTAATATAAAAAAGTAGCGAAAGATCCCCTGTCATGTGACCAGAAGCTCTACTGTCAACAATCCAAAGACTGCTCACAGGGCTAGCTGAAGCTTCCTGCACATATTAAGTAAAGAAGTTAGATTTTTCGGGGGACCCAAGCCTGTTTGGTCTTGGGTCTTTGAACAGTTTGTTTCAAAGATTCAGATTTCTCACAAACATCTTGATTTTTATCAACCGTTTTCTTTTCACACAAATCTTTGTCATTCTCAGATTTCACATTTTGTTGTGAAGTTGAAGCACCCTCAGAACCCTTTGATGACTAAGATTGTTCAGATCTTTTCAAGATCCGGATCTGAGATTTTGTGGTCTCAGCCGGTTTCTTTACTTCATCCTTGAATGAGACTTTCTTGGTTACCTTCTCTGATTTAACAGAGACAGGTCCAACTGTTGGTTTGACATTTGGTTTAACAGGAACCTTTTTATTGTCAACAATTGCGTTCACCATTGGTTTCTTAAACGGTTTCTCAGTGGCTATCCGGTTGCGTCTATCATATGTCATCGGACGATTTTCCCTCCTTTTGAAATAATTGATTTGGTTATAAAAAGGTGCTGGTTGAGGGACAAATCGTCTCTGTGGATAACAGTGATTATCGACCGGACATTCATACTTTTGCTTCATCTCCACCTCGTGCCTCTTGTGTCTTACATACGGGCAGTCGGCAAGTAAATGCCCCCTCTCCCCGCACTTAAAACACGCACGGTACTCTTCATAATTTTCCTTGACGTTCGACTTAGAATAACTAGCGATAGGATATTGATCATCCATACACCTTCTTCTTAAACTCTCAGGAGCGGGGTCCATTGAGTAAGTCGGCTCAAGAAAACCATTTGACTTATCTTTTGGTTTAACAAATTGTGTGACATTGACCTTTGGCTCTTTTGGAATATCCGAATGAATTTTCTTTAAGATTGCTGGAGGAATATCATTTGTTCGCTCATGTTTCGGGAACCAAATGGTACTTTCCTACTAGATCTTTTCAATTTTTGAATAATTTGCAAATTGAATTGGATATTCTTCATCATAAATGATCTTATCGGATCCTTGCATCCGATAGAAAAATTTAACAGGTTTATCACACGATTCATTTTGCTCTTCATTTGACTTTTCAATTTTCTTTTCATTTTTCTTCTCAACTTTCTTTTCAACTTTCTTTTCAACAGGCTTCACTGATTGATTCTTTTTGTGAGCGTTAGCCATAGGATGGACAATCTGAAATGGTGAAATAGGTTCAGTAGTGATGATGTGATTTTCATCAGGAATATCACTCACTTTTTCAACAACCGTCTCAGACTGTTCATCCTCTTCATCAGAATCATCAACAGCAACAACACCCTCATTATTTCCCAGAACAGGTCTAACATCAGAATACAGGTCTCCCACACTAGATGTGTTTGACTCGTTATCCGATGTAGAGTCAGATTTAACTGAGCTCTTCGGTGCTATTGAGTGCAAATTATGATTTTCAAACAACACCGGAGCTGGGACAGCTTTGTAGTTTGCACTACTAGGCTGTGAAGGCTCTTCTATAATGTGGTCAACAACATAAGCGATGTGCTTATAACTTTCAAGCTTTTTGTTTACTTTCTCTGCAAAGCACTTGATGGTGTCCATTTCCAATTTTGTGTTTTCTAAATCATTGATATAGTTATTTATGGCCATTTGTTTTAAAGACAAAGTCTTTTCAATTCTGAAACGTCTTTCTTATAGCCATCAAGCACTCTGTTGAACTCTTTTGATTCTTTTTTGATATGATTGACAGTTAATTTTTGCAATCTCTAGTTGAACCTTGAGTTGCTTATTCTCATATGTCAATTTATCACAAGCTTTGCAATGTTTAACACAATTTGAATTTGAATTAACAGCAGATTCGGTACTTACCTGTTTTGGAGGTTCTGTCATGGCCATCAGTGCAAAGTGTGCTTCCTTCTCAGCGAAAAACTTGGAATAATCAATTCTGGTGCAAGCATCATCCACTATGCATGATTTTCGGGTCATCAAGAAGTCAGCTTCAGTAAGCAACTGCTCAATGTCATCATCCAGTGAGTTAAAACTAGATTCAGAGTCAGACTCACTCTCCTCATCAGAATAAGTAGAATCAAACTGCTCTGGAATATCAGCAATTGAATCAAGAATCATTCCAGATTTCTTCTCTTCAATTAACTCCTAAATCTTTAACTCAGTCATCTTCTCAGTCACAATTTCTTCTTCAACCTCCACCGGCTCATCCAAATTCATTATCTGTGCCACACATGCCACATTACTAGCTGTAATTTCTTCAACACCCAACTGCATACCGGTCCAATCAAAACCCTCATCCTTTTGAATCACCAAAGCTTGATTTGGGTTCTCGGTTTGGGTTTGTGTGTTTGGTGTAGAAATGGGAATGATTGTTCGGTTTGAATTCTGTTGTGTTTGGTTTTGTGGTGTGGATTGTCTAGCCCTGTTATTTTGTTGGTTATTTTGACAGTTTTGATAGTTGTTGTGAGGTTGAAAACATGAAATATTGGGACTTTGGTATGATACTTGATTTTGATTTTGGGTTTGTCGGTTTTGGTAAGTAGAGTTGAATGGATTTCTATTACCTTGTTGTGCTGGCTGTGTGCACTCTCTTTTGAAATGACCTTTCTCACCACAGTTGAAACAAGTGACTTTGGCTTTGTTGAAGCCAAAAGTGGTGTTAGGAGAAGTCGAAAGATCAGTTCTCCCAGTCTTTTGAATAAAATCAGTGGCTCTTCTCATAATACTTGCAAAAGCCCACTGAATATCCATCAGTTCCATTTCTTCCTTGTCAATCTGTGCATAGTCCTCATTGGTCAAGTTGTTGTTCCCAATTTGACTAGCAACCAAGCCATTGTACGATTCTACCATTGCTGAAGCTAATGCTACATGTTGTTGGGCAATTTCAACAGTAACATTGTTTAGATTTGATGTCTCCAACACAATCGGGCTTTGGTTATTTTGACTTTGAGTAAATTGCATTTGATTCATTTGAGGATTGTATGGTTGTTGTTGAGGTTGGCTAGCAGAGTAACATGCTGCTTGTTGCATGGGTGAAAATGGTGGAATATAAGTGGTTGTTGGATATGATGGTGAGGTATATGAAGATGTTTGAGCAAGGTAATTGATTGGTGTCTTGGGTGGTTCAACAATGTTAGATACGCACGCAATGTGTGGAGCAACATTAGAAGTAGAACTAGAAGTAGAATGAGAAGTAGATGTACCACCAAGATACAATTCCGGATTCTGAGGAATTTGAGCCCTTTTTGCTTTCCTCTTTTCCTCCATCTCCTTGTTTTCCAGTTTCTGTATAAACTCATTGATCGTCCAATACTGGTACGCATCCTTCTCTTTTAACACCTCAATATGTTGGTTCCAATACGGTGGCAATGCATCGGCAAACTTGTCCACCAATTCAGACATAGGTATGCTAATCTCATAGCTTGAAAGCTCTGTGAGTAAGTGGCAATACCTTGGGACCAACTCTTTCAACGTCTCGTTACCCATGTAACTAAAATTCTCAAACTCTTTTTGAAGCTCTTCCATTCTTAGCTTCCTAGTCTTCTCATTTCCATCATGCCTGTTCCTCAACATGTCCCACAGCTGTTTAGAAGTTGTGCAAGAACCAAACTCATGAAGCAAATCAGTGTTGATAGCTTGAGACAATTGAGAAAACGCCTTCTTCTCAATAGCAAACTTTTTCTTTTCATCGTCTGCTAGATTTTCCATCGTCTGCCACATAGCCTTTCGCAATCATCTGCCATGCCTCAGTTCCCTCTAAACCCATATCCTCCAAATGGATCTTGAATTTTGTCTTCCACGTGTTGTAGTTGACCATCTCCATAAGCTTAGGTGGACGGTTTCCACTCCCCGAGGACAAGTTTTGGATAAGAGTTGATATGGCATTAGTCATCTGTAAGTGAACCGTTGCTGCTGCTACTCCCCAATAGTCACCAATTGGTTGCGGTTGTGGTTGCGCAACGTGTTGAGGAATAGTACTAGTCATAGCCATGTAGTTGATAGGTTGTGATGGTTGACTAGACTTTTGGGCAGCAACCGACCAAGGATCCATGGTTGTCTGCTGTTGTGGTGTCGTGTTAGGACGTGGTGTAGTAGGAAAGTTCCACATCTTGATCTGAAAAGATACGAATGAGAGATATGACAAAAACAAATCACTTTCGACCGTTTAAACTCTCTTTCGACCGTTTGAATTCACCTTCGACCGTCCGAATGGTCGAATGAAACAAGTATGGTCGAATGAACAACAATACTAACAAACTCTTGATTCGACCAGTTAAAACACCACCTTCGACCAAAAATCCTTTGGTTCGACCAAATTAACACACACGTTCGCCCATTCTCCCTAGGTTCAACCCTGCACTTTCAAAACGGTTATTCTTTGAAAATCAGTTAATTTTGATCAAATTTTTCAAAAGTTGAAAGAATTTGATGATTCTAATCTGGTTTTGCTTCGGATTTGATTTGGAACAAGTTTATCAAAGAGAATTATGCATTTTATCCATGAAAACAAGCTCTAATCAATCAAATTATCACCAATTCAGTTTTATCAATGAAAACAAAAAGTTTTTGATCAAAATAGGGTCCAAATCAGCTGTAAAATTATCAATTTGTGGTTGTTTGATCGATAATGGCTCTGATACCACTTTGCATGCGCGTTGGATCGTCAAATCTACAAAGATAGTGATCAAACAAGTTTGATTCAGGTGCGGAATCCCTAAATCAATCACAAAATGATAATAATATCAACAAAACACAGAAATCATCTTCAAAACATTCATTTCATTAATTATCAAACTCAATTACACGTTAAAATGATGTTTATAATCAAATACAGACGTGAATAAAGTTGACTCACAACCCTAGGGAGAGACTCAAACAGGAGGGAAACAAAAATGATCAAAACTTACATTCAAAATGAGCTTAACCTATTTATAGGCCTGCACATTCGCCCATATTGCTTGGTCGAATGTGCAGGTTCGCCCATTCATCATGGTCGAACCAAGCTATACATTAACATCTATTCTACCTTCGACCTCCTATCTCTCCTTCGCACTTTTTCTTCTCCTTCGCACCTTTATAATCTCTCATTCGCCCATTTAATCTTCCTTCGCCCATTTGACAAAACATACTAACATATGTTAATTGTAATCCAAAGCATTAGTCGCACAAAATGCATCTACAGTTTTCTTCTAAAAGCTTATGATATCAACAAAGGAACAAGTGTGTGTGATTCTAAAGCCGCATGTTCAATATGTGGTAAAAAGAATCACAAAACCAAAGAGTGTCTTTATCTCAAAAATTTTGATGTCAAAATACAAGAGTATAAGGCGAAAAATCTAGCAAGTTAAGTGGTGAGTACTCCAAAAGGAAAGCCCAAACAGACTTATTTACCAACCCAAACATCTGTTACCAAAAGTCTTGAAACATCTGCTCCCACGGATGTCCAAGTGACAAATGCTCCACCCTCAAACAAGTACTCTAGAGGATACAGACAACCACCTTGTCATAGTCTGTCACATGTTTATGAGGAGCCCAAGAGACCTTCAAAACCAAGAGTGAACCGAAATCCTTATGGCTACTATCATTTGACAGGAAATGGTCAAACATCTGTTCCACCAAGTGTTGACATTCAAGCACTGGCAAATGGTCAGCAACAGTTATTGAATCTAGTTCAAAAACTGGTTCAAACCACTGATCATCTTCCTAAGCTTGACGCTGAAAAGTCTGGGAAACCATCCAAAGCCAACTTGGCTTTGGACACTCACCAAAACTAATTCATTACTGATGTGCAGGGAACTTCTGCTTGCTTAGATAGTCTATGGTTTGTAGATAGTGGAGGCTCCAGGCACATGACAGGATGTAGAGCCCTACTTCTGGACTTCTTAGCTCATGGAGGGGGTGATATATCTTTTAGTAATGATTCTAAATGTAAAGTGTTGGGTTTAGGGACTGTTCAGGCTGGGAAACTCAAGTTTGAAAATGTCAATCTTATTGATAATGTTCTTAGTGTCTCACAAATGAGTGACAAAGGGTATGGCTCATTCTTCACTAAGAAAACTTGTAAGATTATTGGGCCAGATGTGGTTAATCTGATGGCAAATGTCTGTCTGTTCTCTGTTGCCTCCACTAAAGAGACAGAATTGTGGCATAGGAGACTGGGTCACACAAACCTTCAAACTATCAACTCACTCTCCAAACAAAGCCTTGTAAGAGTTCTTCCATCAAAAGAATTCAAATGTGATGAGCATTGTGTTTCCTGTTTAAAAGGAAAGCAACATAAAAGCTCTTACAAATCCATTGATGAGTCCAAAACAAGTCAATGTCTTTAATTGTTGCACATGGACTTGTTTGGCCCAATTAAAATCACTAGTCTAAGAAGAAAGAGATTTTGTCTTGTCATAGTTGATGATTTTTCTAGGTTTACATGGACTTACTTTTTACACTCTAAGGATGAGACTGCAGGTATTTTGAAGGACTTTGTCACCAAAGTTGAGAAACAATATGACTTGCCAGTAAAAGTCTTTAGAAGTGACAATGGAACAGAGTTTAAAAGTAAGGAGTTGGATGATTTCTATGTGTCAAATGGAATTGTGAGGCAGTACAACATTCCAAGAACACCAAAACAAAATGGGGTGATTGAATGGAAAAACAGAACTCTCATTGAGGCTGCAAGAACTATGCTAGTAGATTCTGGTTTGCCACTGCCCTTCTGGGCAGAAGCTGTAAACACTGCTTGCTATATTCAAAACAGAGTTTTAATTAACCATAGACATCAAAAGACTGCTTATGAAATTTTGTTCAAAATCAAACCACTGATATCATTTTTCAAAATCTTGGGCTGCCCATGTTTCATTTTAAATCTTAAAGATTCCATTTCAAAATTTGCTGCCAAAGTAGATTGTGGGTATTTTCTGGGATATTCTTCTACTGCCAAGGCCTATAAAGTGTTTAACAAAAGGACTAGGACAATAGAAGAAACTCTGAATGTAAAGTTCAATGAACTTTCATCCTTAAAAATCCCAGGAAATCTCTACAATAAGATTACAGATTTGATGTTGTGACACCAAGTCACTACAAAGTCACTTCTGCATCAGATGAAGCAGATGTTCAAAACATCTGTCAAAACTCTGCCACAACTGTGTCAACCACTGTTGACCAGTCTTGCCCTCAAACTACTACTTCATCAAGTTTAACCACTATTTAAACATCTATGGACAAAAGTCCAACCTCCGTTGACAAAAGTCAGTCCAACTTTACACCACTTGGACGCATTCCCCCACTTCCATTTCAAACATTTGTTGGTACTACCGAAGTGCAAACAGATGTTACACCAACAGAGCCACCAAACCTCTATCCCTCACCTCAAAATGCCATTGTACCATACCAGGGAGATTTAATCTACCTAAGAGCTCATCCACCAGACCAAATCATTGGCAACATCAGAGAGGGAGTGCTCACAAGGAACCAATCCTCAAATATCTGTCTTTTTGCAGTATTCCTATCTCTCACACAACCTGTCAAGTACCAAGAGGCACTGAAAGACAACAGTTGGGTAGAAGCCATGTAGGAAGAGCTCCTTCAGTTCAAAAGAAAACAAGTATGGGAACTTGTACCACTGTCAAAGGATGTCTCTCCAATTGGCACAAAGTGGGTCTTCAAAAACAAAACTGATGAAAGGGGTATAGTTGTCAAGAACAAAGCCAAGCTTGTGGTTCAAGGCTTTAGACAAGAAGAGGGGATAGACTATGATGAAACCTTTGCTCCTGTAGCTGGCTAGAAGCTATCAGACTCTTCTTAACCTTTGCTATCAACCACAATATCAAGGTGTATCAGATGGACATCAAATGTGCATTCCTTTATGGCAAAATTCAGGAGGATGTCTATGTATGTCAACCACCTAGTTTTGAAGATACATTCCATCCAGATTATGTCTACAAGATCAACAGAGCTTTGTATGAACTCAAACAAGCACCAAGGGCCTGGTATGAAACTCTTTCCACCTTTCTCTTATCCATTGGTTTCACAAGAGGTAAAATTGGCAAAACTTTATTTCTAAAATGGAGAGGGAAAGATTTAATGATTGGTCAAATATATGTAGATGACATCATTTTTGGATCCACATGTAACAAAATGTGTGAAGAGTTTAGGGAACTCATGACAGCAGAGTTTGAGATGAGTGCTATGGGTGAACTTCAATGCTTCCTTGGTCTCCAAGTGAAGCAGCTGCAATATGGCACATTCATTCATCAAAACAAGTATGTTAAAAACTTACTTACCAGATTTGAGATGAATGATTGTAAGCCATGTTGTACACCCATGAGCACAGCTAAGCTACTCACTATTGATGACAAGGATGAACTGGTTGATCAGACACATTATAGATGCATGATTGGGTCTTTATTCTACTTAACTGCATCCATGCCAGACATTATGTTTGCCACTTGTGTCTGTGCAAGATCCCAGGCTTCACCTAGAAAGTCAAACCTTATTGTTGTGAAAAGGATATTCAGATACCTAAAAGGTGCTCCCACGTTTCGTATCTAGTATCTAGTATCCTGCTAATGGAAACATTGAGCTTTCAGGTTATTCAGATAGTGATTTTGCTGGCTTACACACAACAAGGAAGTGCACATTAGGTGGGTGCCAATTCCTAGTGAACGCCTTAGTCTCTTGGCAATGTAAAAAGCAAGCAGCTGTTTCCACCTCAACAGCAGAGGCTGAATACATTGCTGCTGCAAGCTGTACAGCCCAACTCATGTGGCTTCAAAATCAACTACTGGATTTTGGTATAACTGCACTAAGGACACCATTCATGTTGGATAGCCAAGCTGCTGAAAATATCTTCAAAAATCCAGTCTCTCATTCCACCACAAAGCACATCGACATCAGACATCACTTTTTCATAGATAGCTATGAAAAAAGGTTTGATTTCTCTCCACCATGTTCCAATAGAGGATCAGCTGGCAGATGTGTTAACAAAAGCTTTAGACACATCTACCTTTGAAAATCTGATCTCTCGGATTGGTATGTTAAACATGGATTAACAACAAAAAAATTTTCTTAAATAAACACATTAAAATGTTTTCAGAAAATCAAAATCCATCCATAAAAATAGTTTTTGGTTGAAAAATCTGTTAAAGATAAAATAACCACTGTTTCATGCATTCAATTATCTGTTGGTTAAAAAATCTGTTTTAAACATCTGATCAGATAAAACAACCAATGCTTGGTTGAAAAATCTGTTTTCAAAGGTCTAATCAGATAAAACAACTGTTTTCCACTATATATATGTATATCTATAAAAAAAACTCTCATCAGCACTTTGGCAAACCTCAACAGCTGTTTGCCACGTATGATCCATCAGATGTTTGCCACGTCTGCTCTCAAAAGCAGAGCTTCGGCCACATCAGCGGTTTCATCAGAGGCTATAAAAACCCTATTATCCCCCAACAACTGTTACACTGTCTCATTGTATTCAAAATACTGAAACCGCCTTCTTCAACCTCAAACCCTCATACAAATTCTTTCCATCCTTTAAATCGAAATCCATTAAAATGGACCTTCAAGAAAAAGCCCCTCACAATTACCTTCCTTATCTGGTTAAAACAGATGAAAACCGTCCGTTCCACTCCACCATCGACGTCCTTCTCAAATCCAAATACTTGTCAATCCTAACCGCTGATGCACCCATCTACATTGACACTCTTCAAGAGTTTTGGTTAGATGTTGACTATCTTCTACAAGATAAAACGCCTACAACCATCATTTCAAAAATTCGAGATAAAAATGTCACCATAACCCCCCAACTGATATCCACAACCTTCTCTCTGAACGACTTGGCAGGTATGGATTCTTTCCCTAAGACTGAACTTCACACAGAGTTTCTAGAAAGGGGTTATGATTCACAAATGACCGGAGCAACAATTTATAAAAAGTTTTTCCCTCCAGTCATGAAATTTTTCTTTTATACACTCCTTATCTGTCTCTCTGCTAAAACCACATCTTTCAATGAAATTCCATTGAAAGTTCAGTACTTGGGATATGCAATGTTGTCAGAATCTAACTACAATCTATCCTAGGCTCTATTCCTGGATTTAGTAGCAAATGTGAAGGGAGTCAAGTCTGGGTCAAACAATGCTTTTCTCTTGTACCCAAGACTTTTAAGTGTTATCCTACAAAAGGTTTTACCTGAAAAGGATTTCAAAAAGGGAGAATTTCTTCAAAAGAAGAGTCTCACACAAGAAACTTTAACAAGAATGCTGGGTCCAAACACCCAATAAATGTTTCAAAAGCTAAAGTTTCCAAAACACAAGCAAAGAGTGCTGAGACAACAACTGTTGTCAAAACCTCTGTTGCTGAGCCCATTACTCCTGGTGATCATGGAACTACATCTAGTGCTGTGAAACCCACACCAGCCACTTCTAAAAGAAAACATCCATCCACAAAACCTCCCAAGGAAACAAAAAAGGGACCTCTGGAAGATGGGATACTAGAGGTAAACCCTGTTGTAGCACAAAAGCAACAACAAGTCACTGTTGGTACTTCCTCACAATAGTTGGAAATATCTCAACCCAGCCAAACTCCTCATCAATCCTCACAAAAGGATCATGTTGTAAGCCAAGGGGACACACATCAAGAGGCATATGAGTCACTTGACCATATGTTCAAAAGCCCTTCTCCTAGGGCTGCTTCTCTTTTCACTCCTCCACCTTCACCATCACATGTCCTTCCAATAATGCAACCATTGTTCAAAGCTATTGATAAAACTCAAGACAATCCCAGTTCCTCTCCATCACCTATCACTGAGAGTATACACCAACAAGTGACTGGCCCTGAGAAAAATCAACTAGCTAGCCCACACACAAAGGAGGTTACATCCCTTGAGTTACATGTAACTCAAGGTGAGTTTTCAAGTGAAGCAACCACTACTGATGTAGAGACCATTGTCTCACAACACGACAGTGGTTACATACCTAAGACTTCCTTGAAGGCAACAACTCATGAGGCCACTATAGTGACCCCAAAATAAGTTGGAAGTCCGCAAAACCAAGAAAAATGGGCATTTGGTTCTTATTCTATGGACTCACCTCCTAGAACTAAACCAGTTAAAACTACCACTAGTAGGAATCCAGATGATCCTATTAACTTAGGTGAAGGATTAAAATACCAAGAATTGCCGGAGAGCGTCCAATCCATTGAAACATCTGTTGCTGAAATTAAGACTGATCTCAAGACTATCATGGAATCTTTGGTTGTTCTCACTAAAAGTCAACCATCAAAGGAAGATATTGCTAGTGAGCTATGAAAATCTGTTTCCCCCATCATCATAGCTCATCCAAAACTAGCAGACCAAACACATGAAACATATATGGCTCAGAACAGGACCATGGTAGATGCTAGGTACACAGATACCCAAGCAGGGTTTAAAGCCATTAAAGATCATTTGCTGAAGACCACTATCTCTGCCCCTACCACTATTCTCAGAGATGAAGACGATGATGAATTCACAGCTGATGATGCCAAAAAGGGGGAGAGTGGCAGAGATAGATTGCCAAAGTTAGATCCCTTTAGATGTCCACCTTCACAAAAAGGTCAATCACAAAAGTCTGATGCCAACAAACCAGGGTCTGCATTAGCACCACAACAACCCACTGGTCAAACCACTACTAATGCTTAAACTGCCAATGCTAGTAAGGCAAAAGAAGTTGATAACTCTGCCAATATCATTGCTGAATAGGCTGCTGAAGCTAAGCAAAAGAGGCTTGATACATTGGAAATCAAGGCAGAGGCTCTAGTACAAAAGAAGCAAGAGCAACAACAAGAAGTTGAGGATGTTGGCTCCTCAAAAAGGAAGAAAATGTCTGCAAGACATGTTAGACAACCACCATCTAAAACCGCTACTGCTAAAACATCTGTTGCCACCAAAACATTTGCTACCACCACAACCACTAAACCAACCACTAAACCAACCACTGAACCCACTACCACAACCACCAATACACCACCTATAACTATACCACCCACTTCACCACCTAAATCCCAAACATCTGTTGGTCCTCCACAAGTGCCATCAGATGTTAACATAACCACTAATACCCAAACACCATCATCACCACTTATCCTGTACAAAAGGAAGAGAAAGTCAACCTTTGTGGTACACGATGAGAACATTGAAACCACACCACCTCCCACTTCAACACCTAAATCTGCACCCATTACAGCCAATCCACTTACATCCTTTTCACCACACACTTCCCATTTCACATCTCATATACCACCACCATCCATCACACCATTGGCTGCTCAGTATCCTCTTAAGCTTGATCTACTCAAGGGGGAAATTCAATCCTTCTACAATGTTGAGTATCCATCTAAAAGAACCTTCCAATCTCTTCCAAACATTCATGTTCCCAGAAATATAGAACAATACTTGAAATTCAAAGCTGAACAGACTGATTTGATCATCAAGGAGAGATGCAAATGGAAGGATAACAGGACTGCTTATGGCATCCATTCAGCAGAGCTTAGAAAACTGAGAAGGATTGAGGATTTTGCTAAGACCCTGAGCAATTCCATGTCTAACATGCTACTCAGCAGTGACTTGGATAGGGTAGTAAGGGAATCTATTCTTGAACAGATCTTGGCATTGATGCCTTACAAAGCAAACAGGAAACAGTTTGCAGGTTGGACCACTCATGCACTTCAAGAAGAAATTTTTAGGATTGAAGAAATGACCAAAAATCCTACTTTGAAGGCCTCTGCCCCTGACTTTAGAAAAGGCAGAGACCCAGCCAGAGCTTTGAAGTATAAAAGAATGAGGGAAGAGATTGTGGCTGCAAAGTATGGAGAGATGAGATCTGTTGCAAGATGGGCTGAGCTTAGGTTGGTTGAAACTTACAAGAAATTGGAAGAATAGAAAGACAGATCCTACTCTACCTAGAAAACCAATTTACCCTGATGCACTAGTGGTTAAGAGATCCCAGCAGGCCTTTACACTAAACAGCCTACTTGAAACATCTGACCAATCTGCTGCTACCAAAAGACAGTACAAAAAGGAGAAGGAGATATCAAAAGAAGATCAAAAGAAGTTTGCTGATACTTTTGTAAAAGAGGGAATCTTCAACCAAATTCACTATTTCTCTGATCCCATTACTGAAGAACTCAGGAAATTCATTGGGAGACCTCCATCACCAAACTCATCCAGAATAAATTTGCAGCTCAAGAAATCCTCAGGTTCAAAAATTCTAAAATGGAAGGTCAACAAAGACACCCATGAATTGACGTTGCTCAGATTTGATGGAGAGGCTCAGAAGTTAAGTATGGATGATGCACAAGGCCTGTGTGTAGATGATATCCAAGATCTTCTTAACTTAGAGCTAGAAAGGGATGCTGAAGATCTTTTCTTATTGAACTTTGAGTTACAGTTCTAAGGAAAATTAGAGAAAGTCTGATGAGGAATAAAGATCAGCAATAAAGCTTGAGTTTTGGCATCATCTGTTCTAGGGGGAGATTGTTGGGTCTGCTGACATGGAGAATAACATATGATCTGAAAGCCAAAACATACTATATATGATCCAGAATAAAATCGGTGTTTACAACTTACTTCTCCCAAAAGACTGTTGACTCTAACATCTGTTGTGCCCCAACGTCTGCTAAACAACTGCTAATCACAAAGGACTGATGAAGAAACAACTACTGAGCCAAAGTACTAAAGACACACGGTCTGTTGGAGCCAACAACACTTAGGCTCCAACAGATGATTCAAGCTATCAGAGGTTTACATATCAACTGTTTAGATATCAGAGGTTTTTCAATGTAACAGTGTTTGTTTTATCAGATGTTTTATGTTGTTATTATTCTGTTAGATGTCACTGTCATAGGTGACGTCAGCCATAGGTCATTAGTGGTTTAGTTTGTCTATAAATAGAACAGTGCATGTACTGTTCTATTTATCACTCAAAACATTCTCTTAGACAAACAATCACAAAGTGATCAGACTGAGGTGGAGTACTTGTGTAATCGTTGTGTAATCATTTGATATACGAGAAGCATTTGATTCGAAAACAATTATTCTCTTTGGTTTGATTCATAGTTTATTATTCCGTTGGACTTTCCATTCTTAGATTAACTTCTTTCATCTTTCATTTACTAAACAATCAAAACAAAACAAATCAAACTCAGATTCTAACAAAATTGCATAGCAAATAGACCCAAGAAAGTAAACATAAAATCATTGCCCTATTTTTGTTACTAAAAAAAATATTAAAGATAACCCCAACTTCGTAACTAAAGAAACAAATTTAACTTAATCGCCAAATACAATGACTACTTTGCCATTCTAGGGTTTGAAAGACTTTCAAAAGTGTATTAGTCCACTTTAACAGCAAGATGTTCCCCAATGACTACTTCGTCATTCCTTTCTTTGTGTATATAATTCAATAACTTGAAACAATTAGAAAAATCACAAATTTAAAGAAAGTAATAACTAATGTTGTGATATACCTCATGGCCATAAGTTAGCAAGGGGATCTTTGGGTTAACTTGAAAGCCACCTGCAGAAATTAATACAACTTTAAATAAAAACTGAACTGAAGCAATTTTGGGGTTAAAAGGGTCAATTGTCAGACCGGCCAGGTTGTTAGTGAACTGACCTCTAGGATTCCTTTTTTTTAATCCTCAAGTATGCCATGTGTGATGATGTTGTAGCCTCTAAGGGGTCTCCCTGGAAAATGTATAATTTGATTGTATTTTAAAATGAACAAACATTTTAGGCAACTTATTGTGAAAAATTCATGTAACTAAAGTGGTCATGGTTTAATTTGCCCAATATAAGTTTTAGCAGTTTTAGTTCTATAATCGTAGATGGAGCTTTTTTTATCCTTGAGCATTGAGCAATCTGTTATGTGCTTGCCTACTTCTTTTCAATCAGACGTGAATTAATCACCAACAAACTTTTCTGCTTGTCTCTTATTTTCATCAATCTCCGTATCCCTCGTGGTGGTTGTTCTAGTGGAAACACCAGGATGGAAATGTTTCATGATATCAAAAATGGTCATACCTATAAGAATCGAGTATACAAACAACACACTCAATTTCATGAATCGTAAAAAACCACCCTAAATGACTTAACCATCAGAGGAGTTCACATATATTAAAATATCCAGTTAATAGTTAGTGGTGAGTAGTCATATGATTTACGAACATTAAGAGCACGCGGTAATCTTCATGTTTAGAAGGTAGCGATCATGAGGTAAAGCTTCAGTCGTCTCTAATTCATCTGCATCATGTTTAACCTCAAAAACATTGACCACCCTATGTTTTAAAGAGTTACGCCTAGTTAGCTTTTCCTCCTCGGGGTTCTCCAACTCGATTTGTTAGAACCTGCATGGAAACTTTGTTTATTCAAATATTTTCTCCCTATTTTAGTGGCATTTCAACAATTAAATCCAGGTTCATTTTAGGTTTTTATGCCCTTGTGCTTAAATAAAACATTCAATCATCAAGAATTCAGTAGCAAAAAAGAAGGAAATTAGATAAGTGTAAATATAGTGGGTCGAAACGGGTATTTAGGCTAGACTCACTCACGATTACAAATATGAATGTTTGTAAACAGTTAAATTTAAATAGATTAAACGTAGCTGCGAATTCCTTCACGAATTTTATGTCACACCCTCAGATTTCCAATGCGGGGTTTATACAGCGAGGATCGTGACATACCATGATCCCATAGCCATAAGTCATATGAACGACTCTAAATGCCCAAACCATTTAGTTCGTTTTCAAAAATATGATTTAACGTTTAATCAAAAGTTTAAGTAAGTTGCGGAAGCGTAAACCAAACAAATAATAAATAATGTATAAGTTTAATAATGTTCAATATTCCACAACTCCATGATGGCAACCTGCAAAATCATGCTATCGTGTGTCAACATAAAGTTGGCGAGTTCACAAAGAAAAGTAAATGAGTAAGTAAATGCGTAGGTTTCCAAAACCACGTACCCGCTAATTCATCGCATGCCAGGGGTAGCTAACCCACTCATGATAACTAAACACAGGCATACCGAACTGCTAAATAACGAGCTCTCACAACAGTGAGCATAGTGCTTTGCATCATTGCTTATCAACAATGATAATAAATGTTAAGTTATAGTTCACACCCGTGCTCACAGCACGATGTGAGGTTTGTGAAACCTAATAGCGCTATCAACTAATAACCCGCTTGCAAACCCGACAACTCATTCGGTATAAAGAAGGACTTCAACGATAGAGTATGGTTTAGTTCATCAAGGACAAAGACATGAATTAGTAAAATCCAATTCACGCTGTGAACCAAAGCACCCCAAAATCCGGGATGTAAAAATAGTCCCAAACCGAGCTGAATGCACTGATTAATGAAAGGGTAGTTGTAGCCCTTACAGCCTTTCAATCTGGCCAACCTGTTCATCACTCACCTACTTGCACTTACAAATCGTTCATCGACTTTAAGCCCCAAACTTTTAGAGGTTCTGAAGGGGTAGTCGGACAACTTAGGTGGTTCGGGAAATTTGAATCATGTTTTGGATGTGCAACTGCACGCAAACTGATCGGGTTAAGTACGCTACTTCTACACTTGAGGATGCAACGTTGACTTAGTGGAATACTCAGGTGAAGATGTTGGGGATCGACCTAGCTAACGCTACGCCGTGGGCTGATTTTAAAGGGTTGATGATGGAGGAGCATTGCCCTTGTTTTGAGGTTCAGAAGTTGGAAACAGAGTACCTCAACTTAAAAATGGTGGGATCGGAAACAACAACACCTGCATCGGTGCTGAACCTCGCACACGACTCCAACACCAAAACCATAAAATACCTAAACGATTTTCCACAAAACCAGTGATTAGTCATTAACAAAGAAATTTTCAGAGTGAAATTCTATATACTTACCAATAATTTGCCTTCCAAACTCTAGATCTTGAATTGTAGTGAAAGAAAGGGATGATGAAAAAAACCCTGGATCTTGAATGAGAGGGATAGAGGGAGAAAAGGGTGATGAAGGAAACCCAAGATCTTGAATCAAAGAGAGAGAGAGAGAGAGAGAGAGAGAGAGAGAGAGGAAGGGAGAGAGAGAGATGGGGGGATGATGCGGGCGGATAATGAGGGGTGGATTGAAAACCCTAGATATTGTATGCGTGTTTGTTTTAGGAGTGTTTGTTGTAGGATTAGATTTATGCAGAGAAGTCTTGTACATTATGCTTAATAGATGGTACTATCTTAAAAAGTGTAAAATGACCAATGTTACCCTTGCTATATACATATTAATATACTATATATATACAAGTGGGAATGCCCGCGCGTTGTAGCGGGTGTCCTAACTTGTATGATGTTCAATTACGATATGTGTTTACGAACTACCACCAATTCTGGGTTTCTCACAAAACAAAACGAGACAACACTGAAAGACATGATCATCAACTAAATACAATGTTATTGTTTCATAAGGTCTCATCGTGAAGTTTTATTTTTTTTTACAACGTACCCATTAGAGTTTTTCATTTCGCTCTTATTGATGTGAAGTTAATTGATATGTTTTGATACGGGTTAAACGGGTCAACTTTGGGTTGGCCCGAATTTTTATGTGTGTTAGGGTTGAAATCTTTGACACGAATAATACGATGGGTCGGTTTCAGGTTGCACATTTCAACCCACCAATCCGCAAATTCGTTAACTCGACATGATCAACACCCCTACGTTTTCCATAGTCTTTCTAGACAACATGACATTAAAATGATGTTATAAATGTACCATTTCGATAATGTAAATAATATTATTTAAGATATTTAACAAAACAAATGGTTGGAATGCATACAGCACAACACACAACACACAACATGTCAAACCCTCAAATTTCCACTGCGGGGTTTATACCGCGAGGCGCATGACAAACCAGGATCTCATAGCCATAAGTCACATGAACGACTCTAAATGCCCAACCATTTAGTTCGTTATTGCAAAACCAAGTTTAATGTTTAACCAAACCAAAAATAAGTATAGCGGAAGCGAATGAAAAACAGTTAAATAAAGTCTGCGCAAAACACCGCGCCCAAAACCAAAAGAAAGTAGTTAAATGTTTTAAAATAGTTTAATGATTAAGACCCATGATATGATGCATGCCCTAACTGTGCTCCGTTCCTAGTTACCTGCAAAAGCATGCTATCGTGTGTCAACATAAAGCTGGTGAGTTCACAAAGTAAAGCAAACATGTATAAAATGTGCTGGTTTCCAAAACCACGTATCCAATTAATAACGTAGGTCCTCCGGACCAAAAATGTTCAAAAGTTATCAGTTTAAGTGTGTCAGGGGTAGCTAGCCCACTCAATGTAACTAAACAGGAATATTGGGACACCTTCAGTAAAATAGTAATTTGCCTCAATAACTGGTGTCTATCAACACCAGTTCTCAAATGTGGTCAGAAGTTCATGCCCGTGCCTCAAGCACCTCAGACATGAGGTTGCTGCACAACCTAATAGCGCTATCAACTAACACCCCGCTCGCCTCCAGCGATTAACCCAATAATATGCAAGGACTTTCCAATGATAGAGTGTTTAGTTTACAAAGGACCAATAAGTTTTAAACTGATCAAAACCCGATCCACACAAGGAATCGTAAAACCGACCCACACAAAGAGTCAATACCTGAGTAGTCCCAAACTGGACTAGAAAATGTTTACTAAAGTTGTCTCTAACACGAGACGCATGCTTTTGAGAAAAAGAGTAGTGAAACTCACCTTAGTGTGCAAGCAAAAGAAATCCAAACCGCAAGTAACGTATGCTACCGACACCCTAATAAAAGTGTCACTAAGTAAGTATAGGCGTAATATCATTACACCATATAACTCGTTTGTCCAAGGCGTTTAAACGTTCAAAAGTGTGTAGGTGACACCTAGTGACTCTACATGCAATAGTAAACCCTACGGACTCGTTGGTGAATATGTTGGTTATAATTAGTTTTCACATTCCATATGCGTCTCATACAAGTGCCCGTTCAGTTACACATCAATTACATAACACCTATGACTTCAATTAACCACATAAGCACATAATACACAATCTGTGTTTTTAGGACAGATTGTGCGTCATCAAAATTAATTTATTTACAATAGTTAATTAGTGAGTTAACCTCCCAAATTTTTACTGAATATTCTTTGGGATTGACTTAACCACCCCTATTTTTTCTTTGTCTTAAATCCAAACACAAAAATAATTAAAATTTGTTTAACACAGCTATGTTCAGAAAACTTTCATAACAGGTCAGTTTGGTAGAAAAATTCCCAAAAACTGTGTATTCATCCAAACGGGATGAATCCATCTGAAAAAATCAAACTACTCCTATGTTAACCTTCTGTAAAAATTTCATAATCCAACTCTTTATAAAACTAGAGTTATGATGACTCAAAGTCGACTCAGTTTGTTACCCGAAATTCTGATATGACCTATTTTCAATGAAAAATCCAAAAACGACTCAACCGACGTCCAAATCACTTGATTTTACCCAATATGAAAATCTAAGACCAGGTTTGATTTAACCATGCAAAGGAAATACCAAAATCATCATGTTAAAGTCGTGTTACAGCCCCTATAAGTTCATCTAATCATTCTGTCCAGATTTTGTTACGCCTAAATCTTTCTTTAAACGACTACCGTGTGCATGCAAACAATCAACCAATCATCAATAACCATTACCAAACATTCCTAATACCTATTGTGATCAGATTCTATTATTATACATGCAAAGATTACAACTTTAATGATCAAAACTTCAATAACTTGCGCAACAAGTAACCTATGATATTACTAATCGCCTATCATCATGTTTAATTTGTTTAATCTTCAAAAACCTCAAATTTTAATAATTATCAAAAGCTTTCAGACCTGGACAAACCTTGTTATATGATTTTTATAACATAAAAATAAGATTAAAGCATAAAGGATTAAAGATTATACCCCTAGCTCTTCGATACAATCAACCGAACGCCTTAGGAGCTTCCCAATCGATGATCTTGAGCCTTTGCAGGTTGTTAGGGGTTAATAACTCGTAAGGGGGCAGTAGGGGCGATTAGGGTTGAGTTTAGAGGTTGCATGGGACTTAAGAGTGTTTAAATAGGGGTTTGAGGCGGTTTAGACCCGTCAGGGACATTCGCGCGGCCACTCAGGCTGCTCGCGCGGCCGCTCGCAGGCCTTCAGCCCGCGTGAGTGGCCCGTTTCATCACCCGACGTGTTTTCCTTTGGCGTTTTCGTTATTTCGGACCGTAACAAGTGCAACCCCATGCGTTAAGACCCTAATCAACCTAATGATCCACCTTTAGTGATTTTTATTAACGTATTCGGTTTAGGTTCACACAATCACGTATGGTTTTCACATAAGTTCATCGAATATCACAGAGACACATAATCGCAATCAATCCAAATTAGTTCATTATTCACCAACGTCCGAGGTTCACTAATCATGTATTCAGTTATTAACTCACAACAATGCAACGTGTGTCCTATCTAGCTAACCCTAGTTAAGTATAATGCAAGGAACGTAACTGGAGTTTAGTTAAAGTGAGAACCTGAATTTGTGGGGTATCACATCATCCCCAAGTTGAAAAGAATTTCATCCCGAAATTCAGCAAGTAAACAATAAAGCCAGCTAGAAAAGTGTGTGCTTGGTTCCCGGATGTCACATCATCCCCAAATTAAAATGAATTTCGCCCCGAAATTCACTTTGAGAGAGCTGCTTTATGTTTGGCATTCGATCTATGCACAGGTTCAGGTTCAGTAAAGAGGTGTGGATATTTGAGCCGCATCTGATCTCTGCGCTCCCACGTGTATTCCGGTCCTAGATGGGAATTCCACTGTACCTTAACAATAGGTATAGTGCTTTGTCTGAGTTTCTTGACGCCCTGCTCAAGAATCTCCACTGGTTCTTCCACGAACCGTAGCTGGTCGTCCACCTGGATCTCCTCCAGTGGCACTACCAGTGTCGTATCCGATAAGCATTTCTTCAAGTTCGAGATGTGGAATACATCGTGCATTCCACTGAGTTCATCTGGTAGATTTAGCTGGTAAGCTACCGGACCAATCCTTTTGACAATCTCGAATGGTCCAACGTATCGTGGGTTCAATTTTCCCTGTTTCCCAAAGCGTATCACCCCTTTCCAAGGTGACATCTTCAACAAAACCTTGTCCCCAACCTGGAACTCCAAAGGTTTCCTACGTTTATCAGCGTAACTTTTCTGTCGATCCCGAGCAGCAGCCATCCGGTTTCTGATTTGCACTATCTTCTCAGAAGTCTCGTGCACGAGTTCGGGACCTGTTAGTTGGCTATCCCCAACCTCAGTCCAACAGATGGGAGACCTACACTTGCGCCCATAAAGTGCCTCAAAAGGCGCACACTGTATCGAAGTGTGGTAGCTGTTGTTATAAGAGAATTTGATCAAAGGCAAGCGCTTATCCCAACTATTGCCAAAATCCACCACGCACGCTCGTAACAGATCCTCCAATGTTTGGATGGTACGTTCACTTTGTCCATCCGTCTGCGGGTGATAGGCTGTGCTCATATCCAGGCGAGTTCCCAAAGCATCTTGGAGCGTAGTCCAGAAACGAGAAGTGAATCGCCCATCGCGATTAGATATAATAGAAGTAGGCACCCCAAGCCTAGAGACTATCTCCTTGATGTAAAGGTTCGCTAGTTTCTCCCATGAGTCTGTTTCCTTTATTGCCAGAAAGTGGGCCGATTTGGTTAAACGATCCACGATAACCCAAATCATGTTATGGCCCGTTGGCGTTCTAGGAAGCTTTGTAATAAAATCCATGGAAATCCCATCCCATTTCCACATAGGGATTTCTGGTTGTTGGAGTAGGCCTGAAGGTTTCTGATATTCAATCTTAACCTTCGCACAAGTCAAGCACTTACTAACATAAGTGGCTATTTCGGCTTTCATGTTTGGCCACCAGTAAAGAGTCTTAAGATCTTGGTAAATCATGTCCGAACCAGGATGTACCGAATATCGAGAGGTGTGTGCTTCATCAAGTACCAGTTGCCTGAGATCCCCAAAACGTGGTATCCAGACTCGATCCATGAAGTACTGAAGGCCATCCGTCTTTAGTTCCAAGTGCTTATCAGCACCATGTAAGGTTTCAAGCCCGATGTTTTCTCCCTTCAAGGCTTCGCCCTGGGCTTCACGTATCTTATCAGGAAGATTGGAATGAATAGTGAGTTGTAAAGCTCGTACCCGTTTAGGTTTCGTTTCCTTTCGACTGAGGGCATCAGCTACTACGTTAGCCTTCCCTGGATGATACTTGATGGCATGGTCATAATCATTCAAAAGTTCAACCCAGCGACGTTGTCGTATGTTCAACACCTTCTGATCAAATATATGCTGAAGGCTCTTGTGATCAGTGAAAATGGTGCACTTCATTCCATAGAGGTAGTGCCTCCAGATTTTTAGAGCGAAAACCACCGCTCCCAGCTCCAAGTCATGAGTGGGGTAATTCTTTTCCTGGACCTTTAATTGCCATGATTCATACGCGATTACCTTATCACGTTGCATCAGCACACACCCTAAGCCTTAGATAGACGCATCACAGTACACTACAAAGTCCTCTGTACCCTCAGATTCTTGGGCATCTCCCCACTTATAAGTAATACCTTTCTGTGTTAGGGCGGTGAGAGGTTGAGAGATCTTAGAGAATCCCTCAATAAGTCTGCGATAGTACCCCGCGAGACCAAGGAATTGGCACACCTCAGTAGGGGTCCTAGGAGCTTCCCACTTTTTGATAGCGTCAATCTTGGCTGGATCAACATGTATTCCTGCCTCGTTGACCACATGCCCAAGAAATTGGACTTCTCGAATCCAAAAATCACACTTAGAGAATTTCGCATACAACTGCTCATTTCTCAATAGTTCCAAGATTAACCGCGGGTGTTGCTCGTGCTCTTCCCTGTTCTTGGAATAAATCAATATGTCATCTATGAACACTATGATGAATTTGTCCAAATAAGGCTTGCACACACGATTCATTAGGTCCATGAACACAGCTGGTGCATTAGTTAGCCCAAATGGCATCACTAAAAACTCATAATGTCCATAACGAGTTCGAAACGCCGTCTTTGCCACATCCTCCTCTCGGACTCTCAGCTGATGGTATCCTGACCTCAAGTCAATCTTAGAGTAGAAACTCGACCCTTGCAGTTGGTCAAACAAGTCATCAATACGAGGCAGAGGGTAACGATTCTTAATCGTCACTTTGTTCAACTCCCGATAATCTATGCACATGTGAAAGCTCCCGTCTTTCTTCTTAACAAACAGAACTGGAGCTCCCCATGGCGAAGAACTAGGTCTAATGAAACCCTTATCCAACAGCTCTTGGAGTTGGGTAGATAGTTCTTGAAGTTCTCCCGGTGCTAAGCGGTATGGTGCGCGTGCCACTGGTGCTGCTCCAGGTGCAAGATCAATCTGGAACTCCACTTGACGAATGTAATACCCCAACCGATGGCGGAAACATCGAGGTGTCACGTATGAATGATTGTTCAGTAGCTCATGGTAGTACGTATGTTTACATAATCCTTATTACAATATTGAATTACATTAAATGTCTTGAATGAAATCTAGTACATCCAATAATCAAACAAAGCTTAAGACTTCAAATATCTTCTCATGCTAGCTCTAGACTTCAAGCATCAATAATTCCTGTTGAGTTTGGAAAAAATGGGGGGGGGGTCAACTAGAAGTTGGTGAGAATACATAAGCCATGTCAAGCAATTAAGTTTAAGAATAAAAGTTTAGCAATTCAAATGTCTATCATAAGTTTAAGTCTACATGAATAAACATGAAGTGTTGAATGCACATAATCAAACCTCCGACTAGTTTAGGTCCATCCCGTCATCCACGGTTCACCTTAATAACATGTTGGAACGATAACAATCACCCGCGCTACCCATAAAAGATGGTCAACGAATCTAGGTGGGATTGTCAATCCAATAGATCTATTATTGAGTATCGCCGGCTTGGCCATAGCTAATGATTATGCATGTTGAGGTTTAAGTCTAACTGTTGTTGTTTTCTAAATCATGAGGCATTAAAGTTTACAACTAGACATGTGTGTAGAATTGCTTAAGTATAATGTTGCAAGTATAAAGTATTGCATAAACATGGTTACGTAAACTCACCTTAGCAAAGTGTTAAGTCTCGAGAAATAGATTATGTGTAGCCCAAAGTTGCCAAGTATTACCCTATGTATAAGGTAATAAATAAGTCTAAATCTTTCTAGTCCATAAGTATTTTCTAGGGTTTCGAATTTGGGGATAAGTATTCGTTTGATTAATAAATAAAATGTTTAATAAATAAGAGAAATTCGATAAATAAATAAACAAAAAGTCTTTTTGTAAACTTTAGATTAAAGGTGGTCACAATATAAAGTTTTAAGTATGAAAATAACTTTTATAAAATTATTTTCTAAAAAATAGAATATTTAATCTATTTATTTCAAATTGTCAAAATATAACTTAATATCTAAAAATATTAAAATTAAAGAATTTTCAAATTAAAATTTGTATTTCTGTTCTAAATATACAGAATAATTTATATAAAATTTTGGTGCAAAAATATTGAAAAATGAATTTATTATGATTTATTTATGATTAAAACTAACAAAAATTGATTAAAAATATTAACTAAATGATTTTTCAGAAATAAAAATCATTTCAGAAATGTTTAATGTTATATAAACTCAGAATAATTTTTGGGGGAATTTATATAATCGTTTTGATATTTTTACAGAATTTTATAATTAAAATAGAATAAACTTGAAATATTTATTATATATATTAAATAAATAATTTTTGGAAAACTAAAAATTGTATGTTAAACTTTTCTATTAGAATAACATAAAATAATTTTTGTAGAATTTATAAAGGAGTTTTAGTATTTTAAAACCAATTTTTAAAAATATAAGTGCATATATATAAATCAAAAAAGGTAAAAAAAAATGTTTGTTCAAGCTGGGAATCGAACCCGGGTCTGGGACCGGTTCGTGTTTTTATCACAAGCCCAGCCACCAACTGGGCTGGACCCTGAGAACGAATAAACTAGGTTTGAATTTAATTATATAGCCATGTTGAAACTGATTTATAAGCCTTATAAAAGAAAAGAATAAAAGCCGTGAAAGGTGGGACTCGAACCGTGTTCCTTGGTTGACAAACAGACAGACACAACCACTTGATCTAGATCAATGGTTGTGTTTGGTTTGTTTCTGTTTTAATTATATAATCATGTCTGCAGCAAGTTTATCCCCAATTCAAAACGATCGAGCCCTAGTTTATGCAATAATCAAATCTAACAAACAATAACCCGATTAAACATAGGGTTATTGTTTGTAGATGGCCGTTGAACAGAACCTTCAAAATAATTGATACTTACAAAGCTGTAATCGTGTTATTTGAATGGTCAAACAGAAAAGTCAACGCGAACGAATTGAAGCTTTGAAAGATGATTTTTATCAGAAATTGAGGATGAAGAAAGATGTATCGGCGAGTAAAGCGTGCTGTGAAGTGTTCAGTTTATAGTAGGAGGGCTCGAGTTAGCGAATTGGAATGTTTGACCCTATTAAACATGATGACGCGATGATTGTGTATAATTGGAATGTTTTTAACCATAATTCAGCGTGTAAAGGACGCGAATCAGTCAAGGCAATCAACAATTAAGTCTTGACAGGGATTAAACGCGTTTGGAGGGATTGATTATGGTAGATTGTCTTCACAGTTGACTTTCCAAGTCAACTGTTAAGACCCAAATACGCTATATAATTAAAATGAATTGAAATCTAACCAAGTATGTGGTGTAGCTCAGCTGGTTGTGTGGTGGGTGTACGTTGAACCGGCTATGGGCTCGGGTTCGAATCCCGGCCCAAGCCTTTAATTTTTGATAATTATTTCAACAATGTAAAGGTGTTATATGTATATAGTATAGTATAAGGGGTCCAAATGCGTCACGAAATATTTTTAAAAGGACGATAAATGATGAAATTTGACGTTATATTAATAATAATCGTAACGTACAAGAAATTTAATGTGAAATGTTACAGTCTCCCCTACTTTTGGAAACTTCGTCCCGAAGTTTATTGAAAACACAGGGTTGAAGGCGATTGGGTAGAAATGAAAATAATTGTGATTCGGAAAATTTGGGTTATAGCATGAGATGAATAGAATAAATTGTCTCGAATAGTGTGGATAAGAGGCGTGTTATGTGTGAGTTGATTGACTAAATGATTTACCAGATAACTAGAAGTTATATTTGGTCCACTACCAAAAACCTTGATAGAATTTCACACTACCTTAACGTACCTGTAAATTCATGATTACGTTCCGGACCGCAATCACCAATTTACCTTACATTAGGATTTTGTGTCCTTCTATGACTCTACCGATTGTTGAGCAGGTTTGATAGCCTCCACCAGTCGTTGAGCAGGTTGTAGGGCCTCTCCCGACTGTTGAAAAGACATGATGACCTCTACTAGTCGTTGAGTAGGTTATTTGGTAGTCAACTAACTGTTGAACAAGTGCTTCATCCACTATCAGTGTAGCATTTATTGTCAATTGATAGTATGTTTATGTAAGCAAGTATGGTTTAGATATTGATATAGCAATTAGTTTACATTCAAACAAGCATGCATCCAAGTGTTGTGATCATACTAGATAGACAACTCTCATGTAAAAAAAAAATTCCAATACTTGGATCAAAGCGTCAATACATAGAATTTTAAATGCAAAATAACATTCAAACGGTGGAGCTTGTTGTTAAGTGGCTGGAGGGTCCCTAGCAGGATTATTTGGAGCAGCAACAGCGTTTACAACAGGAATTCGACAAACATTCGCAAGATGCCCATACCTTTGACAACTGGTACACTGACGGCAGGGCACTTGTGTAACACCCCAACTGATGGCTGAAACATCGAGGTGTCACGTAAGAATGAGTATACAGTAGCACATGCTAACCAAATTTTTATTGAAATTGATATAAAGTGCAAATATCCAAAATTGGAAATACATAATGAGTTTCAAGTGGAAATTTAATACATCACAAAAACCAAACAAGCATAGACTTCAAATTGCCTTCTCATGAAAATACTCTAGTCTTCATGCATCATTATTTCCTGTTGAGTTGTAAAAATGGGGGGGGGGTCAACTAGAAGTTGGTGAGAATAAATAAGCCATGTCAAGCAAATAGTTTAAGTATAAAAATTTAGCAATTCATATGTCTATCGTAAGTTTAAGTCTACATGAATAAACATAATATGTTGAATCGACATAATCAAACCTCCGACTAGTTTAGGTCCATCCCGTCATCCACGGTTCACCTTAATAATATGTTGGAACGATAACAATCACCCACGCTACCTATGTAGAAGGTACACGTAAACGGGTGGGATTGTCAATCCAATAGATCTATTATTCAGTATCGCCGGCTTGGCCATAGCTAATGATTATGTAATGTTGAAACTCGTTGAAACTGTTGTTGTTGTCTAAATCATGAGGCATTAAAGTTTACAACTAGACATGCATGTAGAATTGCTTAAGTATAATGTTGCAAGTATAAAGAATTGCATAAACATGGTTACGTAAACTCACCTTAGTATAGTATTAAGTCTTGAGAAAAAGTATGAGTGTAGCCCAAAAGATTGCCAAGTATTACCCTATGTATAAGGTAACAAATAAGTCTAAGTCTATCTAGTCTACAAGTATATTCTAGGGTTTCGATTTGGTAATAAACATTTGTTGGATTAATAATTAAAATGTTTGATAATTGAGAGAAATTTGATAAAAAAAAATAAACAAAAGTCTTTTTATAAAATTTGAATTTAAGATGGTCACAATAATGTGTTTAAAATATAAAAATAATTTTTATAAAATTATTTTCTTAAAAATAGAATATTAAATCTATTTATTTCAAATTGTCAAAATTTAACTTTAATATTTAAAAATACTAAAATTAAAGATTTATTATATTAAAAATTATATTTCTGTTCCAAATAATCAGAAATAATTTATATAAAATTTTGGTGCAAAAATATTGAAAAATGAATTTATTATGATTTAATTATGGTTAAAACTAACAAAAATTGATTAAAAATATTAATCAAATGATTTTTCAGAAATAAAAATCATTTCAGAAAAGTTTATTGTTATAAAAACTCAGAATAATTTTTGTGGAAATTTATAAGATCGTTTTGATATTTTTATAGAATTTTATAAATAAAATAGAATAAACTTGATTTATTTATTATATATATTAAATAAATAATTTTTTGAAAACTAATAATTGTATGTTAAACTTTTTCATTAGATTAACACAAAATAATTTTTGTAGAATTATTAAAAGTGTTTTAGTATTTTAAAATGAATTTTTAAAATTCAAGAGATATATATATTTAAAACTTGATTTGTTTTTAATTAAAACAAAACAAAAAGAAAAGAGGTGTGGCTGCTGTGGGTCGAACCCGCGTGGCCGGTTCAAAAGACACCAGGCACAACCACTTGGTCCAGACCAGTGGTTGTGTTTGGTTTCAGTTCATTTAAAATATAACACACATGAGAAATCAGTGTTCTTCCCCAAATTGAATATACGAGCCCTAGTTTTTCCAATTGGGCAATTCACACAACATTAACCCAATTAACCTTAGGGTTAATGTTATGTGTATGCCGAACAACAAAACCCATCAAAAATATCATACTTACAAACACGTTTGATACTGGATTGATCAGTCAATGCCCGAAGTCAATACATGATCAAAAATTCAAGAACAGAAGATTAATAAGAGGAATTGGGGGTTGGAAGAGAGTAGTCGGCGAGTTGTGAATGTCCAATGATGCTCAATTTATAGTGTGGTGGTCTGGATCGATGAATTGGAAGGTTTGACTTCGACTTCAATGAGTGACGCGTATAAATGTATAATTGGTATGAATTGATTGATAATTGGACGTGTTTAAGACTCATAATAGGCCGGTAATCACGATGTTATACCATTTCTGGATAAATTACGCGTTCATGATGCTAATTATGGTAGATTGGCTGTCACAGTTGACTTCTCTAGTCAACTGTGAACAAACCAATGTCATGTTAAATAAAATGCAAGCCGGAATTGAAACAAGGTGTTCGTGTGGATCAGATGGTTAAGACGTTGTGTGCATATGGCCGGCTTGGGGCGCGGGTTCGAGACCCGGCCCAAGCTTTTATTATTTTTTACATATTTTCTATATATATATATATATATATATATATGTATATTATGTATACTTATTATAGTATTAGGGTTCCAAAAATGCCACAATAATAAATAAACGTGAACAATAATAATAGAACTTGACGTTTTTATTAATGATAAAAGTAACGTACAAGTATAACTGCGAAATGTTACAGTCTCCCCTACTTTTAGGAACTTCGTCCCGAAGTTGGAGTTGGAGTGTCTGGTGGAAAAAGATGTGGGTACTTAGACTTCATCTGGTCTTTTCGTTCCCAAGTGAACTCTGGACCTCGTTTAGATTCCCAACGAACCTTAACGATCGGAATGTGACTGCGCTTGAGTTTCTTGACTCCAGTATCAACGATCTCGACGGGTTTCTCGATAATATGCATAATTTCATCGATTTGCACATCTTCAAGAGGAACATGGAGGTTCTCGGGTGAACATTGCTTAGCTCAGGTGGAAGATCAAGTTTGTAAGCCACTTTTCCAACCCTGTCAAGAATTTTGAATGGGCCTACGTATCGAGGAGCTAGTTTTCCCTTTCTACCGAAACGAATCACTCCTTTCCAAGGGGATACCTTAAGAAGTACAAGGTCCCCAACTTAAAATTACAAGGGTTTACGACGTTTATCAGCATAACTCTTCTGACGACTTCTAGCCTTGAGAAGATTATCCTGAATGAGTTGGATTTTGTCTGTGGTTTCCTGGATTAGTTCGGGTCCAGTGATCCGGGCTTCACCAACCTCAGTCCAACAGACAGGTGAACGACATTTACGACCATAGAGTGCCTCGAAAGGAGCCATGTTAATGCTGGCGTGATAACTGTTGTTGTATGAAAACTCGACGAAAGGAAGATGAGAATCCCATGCGCCACCAAAATCGATGATACATGCCCTGAGCATATCCTCAAGTGTCTGGATGGTCCGTTCAGTCTGACCATCTGTTTGAGGGTGATAAGCAGTACTCAGGTTCAACTTGGTACCCAAAGCATCTTGTAAAGAATCCCAAAAGTGAGAGGTGAAACGACCATCACGATCAGAGATAATGTCCAAAGGTATACCATGACGACATACGATTTCACTTACGTACATCCTTGCCAACCTTTCCACAGAATACTTCTCACGAATAGGTAAGAAGTGGGCTGACTTGGTCAAACGATCGACGATTACCCAAATGCTGTCAAAACCTTTGGGTGTGCGAGGGAGTTTGGGGATGAAGTCCATAGCTATGCTCTCCCATTTCCATACAGGAATTTCTGGTTGTTCGAGCATACCAGATGGTCGTTGGTGTTCAGCCTTGACCTTTGAACAAGTGAGGCATTTAGCAACGAAAAGAGCAAAATCTTTCTTCATACCAGGCCACCAATATGAATAACGAAGATCTTGGTACATCTTGTCAGCTCCAGGATGAATAGAATAACGAGACTTATGAGCCTCGTTCATGAGAAAAGTACGAAGATCATCACGGTCAGGAATCCAAAGTCGATTAAGAAAATAGAGTAGCTCATCAGGCTTGGTTTCAACTTGAGTCTCAGCACCACAAGACATTTCGTCGTACATGTTACCTTGGGTGACTGAAGTATGTTGAGCCTGGAGAATGCGATCCTGAAGATCAGTACGAACTCTCGCACATTGTAGTTTGATACGCTCTTACGACTAAGTGTGTCAGCCACAATATTCGCTTTGCTAGGATGGTAGCGAATTTCGCAATCGTAGTCGTTAAGTAACTCAACCCAACGTTGTTGCCTCATGTTAAGATTTTTCTGGTCGAAGACATGTTGGAGACTTTTGTGGTCTGTGAACACCACACATTTGGTCCCATAAAGATAATGTCTCCAAATCTTAAGAGCAAAGACAACAGCGCCCAATTCAAGATCATGGGTAGTATATTTCTTTTCGTGAGTCTTGAGTTGTCTAGACGCATAAGCAATAACCTTTCCTCGTTGCATGAGAACACAACCAAGACCTTGGTTTGATGCATCACAATAGACCACGAAATCATCATTACCATCAGGTAGAGACATGATAGGAGCTTCACAGAGTTTCAGCTTAAGGGTTTCAAATGCTTCCTCTTGCTTTGGTCCCCACTCATAGGGTTTACCCTTATGAGTTAAGATAGTGAGAGGAACAGCGATCTTGGAGAAGTTGGCGATGAATCGACGATAATAACCAGCCAAACCAAGGAAGGAACGGACTTCAGTTGGAGTTTTAGGAACACTCCAATTCTTCACAACTTCGATCTTTGCGGGATCAACATGAATTCCGTTCATATCAATGACATGTCCCAAAAATTGAACTTCCTTAAGCCAAAATTCACATTTCGAGAACTTAGCATACAGTTGTTCTTTCTTTAGGAGACCCAAGATGGAGTGAAGATGTTTTTCGTGAACGGATTTTGATTTAGAGTAAATCAAAATATCGTCGATGAAGAGGATCACGAATTTGTCGAGGTAGGGTCTACAAACCCGATTCATTAAATCCATAAACACTGCGGGAGCGTTGGTCAATCCAAAAGGCATGACCATGAATTCATAGTGACCATAACGTGTACGAAAGGCTGTCTTGGGAATATCTTCATCGTGGACTCTAAGCTGATGATAACCAGAACGAAGATCAATCTTCGAGAAGTGGGTTGCTCCTTGAAGTTGATCGAAGAGATCGTCAATCCTAGGCAATGGATAACGATTCTTGATGGTGAGTTTGTTGAGTTCGCGATAGTCGATACACATCCTGAGAGATCCGTCTTTCTTCTTAACGAACAAGACAGCGGCTCCCCATGGAGAAGAACTGGGGCGAATGAAACCTTTATCAAAAAGTTCCTGTAGTTGACTAGCAAGTTCTTGCATCTTAGAGGGTGCAAGACGATAAGGAGCTTTAGCGACAGAATTAGCACCAGGAACAAGATCAATTCTAAATTCCACTTGTCGAGCAGGAGGCAAACCAGGTAAATCCTCTGGGAAGACTTCAGGATAGTCCCAAATGATTGGAATGTCTTGGATACTTTTGCCTTTGTCCTTCTTTTCTATCATGTTAGCTAAGAAGGCTGTATACCCCTTTCGTAAGTATTTTTGGCAGTAGTACAAGACATGAGCTTAAGCTCGCCACAAGGCTTCTCACCATAGATCTTCAAAATCTCACCAGATTCGAGAGGAATGCGAATGACTTTCTCAAAACACAGAATTTTAGCACGATGGGTTGACAACCAGTCCATGCCTACTATGACATCAAACTTCCAAGATGCATAGGGATGAGATCGATAGAGAAAGTATGTTCGTCGAGGTTCAGCACACAGTTACGAATAATAGAATCTATCGAGATAGACTTCCCATTAGCTACCTCTACCACTAAAGGTTCCTCTAGGTTAGTTTGGGGTAAGTTAAGTAAAGGTTCAAACTTCAGTGATACAAATGACTTATCAGCTCCCGAATCAAATAATATGGATACATAGTGGTTATTAATGACAAACGTACCATTCACCACCTCGTTGTTGTCACGGGCCTGGTTAGCATTGAGATTGTAGGCGCGACCTCGAGCACCTTGGTTCTGGTTGCGGTTCTGGTTTTGGTTTTGGTTGCGGTTTTGGTTCTGGTTCTGGTTACGATTGGGGCAATTGTTGATATAGTGGTCTGGGCTGCCACACTCGTAGCACTGACCACGAGCAGGTCTGTTGTTTTGTTGGTTGGGAGCTGGGGCATTTCTGGCTGGGTTGTTTTGGGCAGCAGGGGCTTGGCAAGCGTTGGTGTAATGTCCATACCGCTTACAGTTATTACATTGGCGGCATGGTTGTAGATGCATTTGCGACTAAGGATTGGATATGATATTATTAACACATGTTAGTGGGTAGCCGAATGTAGATGGATATGGGCGAAGGTGAATATGAACGGGCGAAGGTAGATGCATACTGGACGAATGAAGAATGGACGTGGACAGAAGACCACATTCGACCACTCTAAGTGGGCGAATGTGGAAAATCTCACATTCGACCTATAGAAAGGGGCGAATGTGCAGACATTATATATAGGTTTTGAGTTTTGATTATGTAAGAGAGTTGTCATTTTGTGTCTGTGTTCAGGTTAGGTTCCAGGTCATTTTGTGAAAGTGTATGTTTGATCTAGATTAACGTGTAAGTCGTTGTAAAAGCTTATTTGACAAAAGTTAATCTATGAAAAGATGTTGAAAATGATCTTGATTGTGTTTTGATTTGTGTTTTATCAATTTGTTCAGAACTAGGGTTTCCGCACCTAGTTTTGTGACTTGTATGATCGCATAATCCTGTTTTAGCTAAAATCTTTCGCTCACAAAGTGGTATCAGAGCATAGAGGATCATACAACAACAAGGTTGATAAGATCAGAACTGATTTGGACATGTTTTAGACAAATTATCATCTGTTTTTACAAAAACTCTTATAAAACATAGTTTTTGATCGATTTAAAGGTGATTTTGTGGTCAAATTCAAGTTTTCCATGACTTAAAGTTGTTCCAAATCAAATCCGAAACATAACCTGATCAAGATCATTGAATTCCATGAACTTTTGAAAATCTCAGATCAAAATAACCGTTTTTCAAACAATAACCGTTTTTCAAAAGTGAAATCTGCTGATATGGGGCGAACCTGGAACCTGGACTGAGTTTGTGGGCGAACCTGACTGAAAAAGGGGCGAACCTGAGAGTTTGAGTGGACGAACCTGAATTCTTGTTGAAATTTTTCACATTCGGGTGCTATATTTCACGTTCGACCGGTTTTCCTTCGGGCGAAAGTGGAAATTGTGTTGATTTGTTTTACATTCTGGTCATTCTCACCTTCGGGTATCACTGTTTGGACGAAAGTGAATTATAAGGGACGAAAGTGTGTCAGTTTTGGACGAACTTAGAAAATTTGGACGAAAGTGATTGTTTTTGGGCAAACCTAAAATTTTTTTAAAAAAAAAAAATTTTCTAAGTGTTGTGATTTTCAGATTTTGATCATGTGGCGTTTTCAAACTACTTCGGGATCAGCACCAACACAACCACAACAGCAGACAATGGACCCATGGACTGTTGCAGCTCAAAAGACGAACACGCAGTCCTCACAACCACTGAACTACATGACAACATCGAGCACGATGCCTCAGAATGTAGCACATCCGGCTTTACAATCAGATTATTGGGGAGTAGCTGCAGCGGCGGTAAATACTCAAACCACTAACGCTATCTCTACCTTGATTAAGGATTTGTCTACAGGTAGTGGAACTCGGCCACCTAAGCTCATGGATATGCAAGAGTACAACCAGTGGCACACCATGTTCAAGATCCATCTGGAGGGCATGGGAGTTGAAGGAGCTGAGGCGTGGAGCATGATCGTCAAAGGATATACAGCACCAATTCTGGAGAATACCGGTGAGTTGATTCCTCTGGAGAGCTTGGCAGAGGATGAAAAGAAGAAATACGTGGTGGAGAAGAAGGCGTTCTCTCAACTGACACAGGCGATCACAAGTGACCTGTTGCATCAGTTTGGGACATGTACAACGTCGAAGCAGCTTTGGGATAAGCTGAAGAGGAAGCATGATGGAAATGAAAAGACCAGGAGTTTGAGAATGGAGGAGTTGGTTAAGGAGTTTGACAATTTTTCATTTATTAATAATGAAACTTTGAAAGAACTAACACCAAGATATATGCATTTATTGTCTGAATTGTCTAGCTATGGTGTACAGATTCCCATGACCAAGCAGGTTGATAAGTTTGCAGATGCTTTGCCACCACAATGGGATCAGCATGTGGAGGTACTTAGAGAGAAGGATGCTTATCAATTCTGGACCATTTCAGAATTTATTGAGAAGTTGGAGAACAAAGAGCTGGAGGATAGGAGGAAAGCTAGAAGGTCGCAGATTCCTCAGAATCCGAGTCTGTATTTTGGAGGTACTTCAGTTTCAGCTGGAAACTCGAACTCTGGAAGTGTTGCACCACATGTTGCATGCATTTCCAATGTCATGGATTCATCAAAACCAACCACCAACTATACACCACCACAATACAACTCCTACACACAACAACCATCATACACACCACCACAATATACTTCCTACATTTCACCAGTCTCTCCAATGCAACAAGCTAGTTTTTACACCGCTAACCAAACACAACAACCATCAAACCAAATTACTCAACATAAACAACCGGTGGTTTTGGATACATCCAACTTAGGAAACGTGACTGTGGAGGTTGCTCAGCAACACATTGCATTAGTCTCTGCTATGGTTTCTTCCTACAATGGATTGGTTGCTAGTCAGATTGGGAACAACAACTTGACCAACGAAGACTACGCACAGATCGATAAAGAAGAGATGGAACTCATAGACATTCAATGGGCTTTCGCGAGTATAATGAGGAGAGCAACAGAGTTCATAGAGAAAACAGGAAGGACTGACTTGGCAACTTCTCCCAACACAACTTATGGTTTCAATAAGGAGAAGGTAACATGCTTTAATTGTGGAGAGAAAGGACACTTCAAACGGGAATGCACCCAGCCACCTAAACAAGGCAACCGAAACCCTTTCAATGCAAACTACCAGAACCGCCAACAAAACCAAGTTTCTTACCAAACCAACAACAACTACCAAAACCGAAACTTTAACAACCAAAATAGACAACCAAACACTCAAAACCAGATTCAAAACCAATCTCCTAATCACCCAAACCGAACAGTTGTACCGATCACTACACCTACTGAGACTCAACAGAATGCGGGTCAAAACCAAGCTTTGGTTACTCAGCAGGATGAGAGGTTTGACTGGTCGGGTATGCAAATAGGAGTTGAAGAAATAACTACTGGTGGGAATGTAGCTTGTGTTGCTTATCAGGTTGATCTGGAAGAGTCGGTGGTAGTTGATGAGAAGAAAGAAACTGAGGAGAGCGAGAGTGATGATTCTGAGACAGAGATGGAAGTGGAGAGTGAACCTGTTGAGGTTAAAGCTGAGGAGAAGAGTTCTGGGATGGTAATTGATTCAGTCTCTGATGTTCCCGAGGAGTGTAAATCAGTCTATTCAGACTCTGAGAGTGAATCAGACACAGAGGGAAGTGTTGATTCTTTGGATGATGATATTGACCAGTTGCTGGCAGAAGCTGATTTCTTGATGACGAGGAAGTCATGCATAGCTGATGATGCTTTCACCAAGATCGACTACTCAAAGTTTTTCATTGGAAAGGAAGCTCATTTTGCTTTGATGGCCATGACCGAACCGCCAAAACCTGTAAGTTCTGAATCTAGCACTGATGTCATGAGTGATAAATACTGTGGGACTTGTGATAGGTTGACAGAGGAGAATAAACAACTCCGAATTTCACGTGATAGTGCTATTCAAAACTGTCAATCTACTCGCAAAGAGTTAAATGCTTTTAACAAAGTGTTAGATGGTTATAAAAAGGACATTTCTGATTTGAAAACCACTTTGTCATTGAAACAATTGGCCATAAATAACTACATCAATGAAATTGAAAACACCAAGTTAGAAATGGCTGCCATTAAATGCTTTGCTGAAAAGGTTAACAAGAAGTTAGAAAGCTATAAGAATGTTGCTTATGTCGTTGATCATATCATTGATGATAACACCACCAACTACAAGTCTGTACCATCTCTGGTTCTTTTTGAGAACCATAACTATCATCAAGTGATACCGGAGAGTTCGGTGAAATCAGACTCATCATCAGATGTGGAATCTAATACCTCAAGTATTGGTGTTCCATATCCTGAAGATGTGAGACCGATTTTGGGCTTAAATAATGAGGGTGTTTATGCTGAGAGTGATAGTTCTGACTCAGAAGATGATGATACTGGTAGTGATAAATCTGTTAATGAATGTGAGATTCCAAAAGAAAATCACATTATTACTACCGAACCAGTATCACCATCTGATCATGTTCATCCAATGGCAAAGGCTATTCATGATAAAAAGTCTGAAAAGAGTGAGGTTAAGAAAAAGAATGTTGTTAAGAATGAGGTCAAAAAGAATGTTGAAAAGAATGAGCTGAATGAAACCAGTGACAAACCTGTAAAGGTGTTTTATCGGATGGAAGGATCCGATAAAATCATTGCTGATGAGGAATTTCCGATTAAAAACGTTAACTATTCTAAACTCGATAAAATCTGGCAAGAAAGCACAATTTGGTTTCCAAAACATGAAAGAACCAATGAAATTCCACCAGAAATTTTAAAGAAACTGTTTTCAGAAACTCCTCAAGAGCCAAAAATTCATGTCACTGAGTTTATTCGACCTGATGATAAAGCAAATGGTTTTCATGAACCTTCTTACTCGAAAGGACCACTTCCTGAGAGTTTAAGAAATCAACAATATAATGATCAATTTCCTGTAAAAACATTTGCTTCACCGAATGCTCATTATGTGTTTGAGGAATATAGAAAGTGCTTTAAATGTGGAGAACGCGGGCATTTACTTGCTCAGTGTCCATATGTAAGGCATAAGAGACATGAGGTTGAGGTTAAGAATTCCATGAAAAAGCCGATTGATCATTATATTCCACCGCATAGACGAAATGCTCCTCAACAACAACATTTTCAAAATCAAAACAATTATCAAATGAGGAACAATCGTCCTATTCATTATGATCAAAGGAATCGGATTGCAATGGAACAATCTTGGAGAAAACCAGTGGTGAACACAACAGCTGATAGACAAAAGGTTCCACAAAAACCAATTGTCAAGTCGAATGTTGGACCTAAGTCTGTTCATTCAGATAAGGTTACTAAGAAAGTTACTTTCAGTAACAATGTTCAGAAACCTATTGAGAAACTAAAACCTCAAATTCGTATTCTCAAAAGGTCTGAACAATCTTGGACACCTAATGGTTCTCCAGGAGCCTCTACATCAAAGGTGAGTGATAAGAATGAATCTGTTTTGAAAAATCAGAAAACGATTGATTCAAAACAAACAGTTGTTGAGAAAGTCATTGAGAATGATTCTTTGAAAGCCAAAGTTCAAAGGCCCAAGACTCAGGCTTGGGTCCCCCGAAAGAACTAATTGTCTACTTTTTGTGTGCAGGGAGCTTCAGTTGGCCCTATTAGCAGTCTCTGGATTGTTGATAGTGGAGCTTCAGGCCACATGACAGGGGATTTGGCGTTGCTGTTTGACGTGAAGAATATTAATGGTGGATATGTTGCGTTTGCGGGTAATAAAGGAGGTTATATCACGATGGAAGGAAGTGTGAGTAACGGGATTGTGACTTTCGAGCGGATATCATATGTCAAGCAGATAGACTATAATCTGTTGAGTGTCAGTCAAATATGCGACAAACAATTTTCTGTGCATTTTGATGACAAATCATGCTATATACTTAAACCGGGCTTCAAGATTCCAAAGGAGTGGGTGATGTTGATGGCACCTCGAGTCAACAATCTTTACATTCTTGATATGTCTAAGGCAATGACACCACAGGGACAGATAACATGCTTTCTTTCCAAGGCGACCGAAAAAGAATCTATAATGTGGCACCGCAGGATGGGGCACATTCATTTGAGGAAAATGAATCAGTTAGTGAGAAATGGACTTGTCGATGGAGTAAACGTGAAACATTTCCATCTGAACGACAAGTGTGTGAGCTGCATGAAAGGAAAACAACACAGACAATCCCATAAAGTGAAGAAGGTTAACTCTGTTGAGATGCCGCTTGAGCGATTGCACATGGACCTTTTTGGACCAGTCAAGCGTAAAAGTCATCTTGGGGAGCTTTATTGTTTAGTCGTCACAGATGACTATTCACGATTCTCATGGGTGATGTGTTTGAAGAACAAAAGCGACACCTTTACCAATTTACAAGTTCTGTTCACTCGGCTGGAGAATATCTACAACTTGAAGATCAAAAGAATCAGGAGTGACAACGGGACGGAGTTTAAAAATGCAAAGATGGATGAACTTTGTGAAAGCAAAGGAATTCATCATGAATATTCAGCTCCGTATACCCCGCAACAGAACGGTGTTGCTGAAAGAAAGAATAGGACTCTGATTGAGGCTGCAAGAACAATGCTCGCTGACTCAAATCTTCCAGTAATGTTCTGGAATGAGGCGATTTATGCAGCAAATTACACATTAAATCGGGTTTTGACAGTGAAGAAGTTTGGAAAAACATCTTATGAGCTGTTACACCGACGAAAGCCCAATTTAGAGTATCTAGAACCATTTGGGGCGCCATGTACGATGTTGAATCCAAGCGAGAAGTTTAGTCCTAAAGCTGAAGAGGGATATTTTGTTGGATATGCAACCCCGCTCAAACGGGTATTCAACAAACGAACTCGTCAAGTGGAGGATTGGGCAAACGTGGAAGTTCAACGTTACACTCAAAATTTGCAAGGCACGGGCCCTGATTGGATGTTTGATTACAAAGATTTCTTTGAATCATTCAATCTAGATAGCCTGGTTGAAGAAGCTGTGATCAGATTACTTTACGAATGTGAAAACGCGGCAACTTCACCATTGATGCGTCCAATTACCGTAAACCCCTCACCAGCTTCTAGTGATACCAGTGCTCCTACACAAGAAGAAGAGTTGTTTCAAGAAGCTTCAACTTCATTAGACACTTCAGAATCTGAAGATGAACAATTTGAAGAAGCTGTTCTTGAAAATGCAGAAGATCTAGAAGTGCAAACTGTGAACCCAACTCCAAATCCAGATGTTGCTTCATCGTCTAACACGGGTAATGATCAGGATGCTACAGAGAACTTGACTGCTCAGACGGGAGTGATTGTACCTGTTAATCCGGAATCTCGGATTCATCGTATTCATCCGCTGGAGCAAGTAATCGGTGATCCTGGTAGTGGAGTGATGACCAGAGGGCAGCTTAAAAGCGTTAATACGCCAGAGAGTTTTGGTGCTTTAGCATTGTATGCCAAAATTCAGAAATCTGGTAGCCAAAACGATTGGTCGTTTGCATGTTATGTGTCCCAAGTAGAGCCAAGGACATACAAAGACGCTTTGCAAGAAGATGCCTGGGTTGAGGCAATGCAGGAAGAGTTATTGCAATTCCAGAAATTGGGAGTCTGGACGCTCACAGATTTGCCGCCGGGACGAAAGAAAATTGGCACTAAGTGGGTGTTTAAGTGCAAGAAAGATGATCGTGGAATTATTGTAAGGAACAAAGCCAGATTGGTTGTGCAGGGTTTTCATCAAATTGAAGGAATTGATTACAACGAAATCTATGCACCAGTAGCACGAATGGAAGCTATTCGGATGTTCCTTGCGTTTGCTTCGTACAAGAAATTTAAAGTCTATCAAATGGACGTCAAGAGCGCATTTCTGTATGGTAAAGTCAAAGAGGAGGTTTATGTCGGGCAACCACCGGGCTTTGAGGACCCAATCCACCGGGACAAGGTCTACGTGCTGAACAAAGCTTTATATGGTTTGCACCAGGCTCCAAGACAGTGGTACGAGGAGCTAAGCACATACCTCATCTCCAAAGGATTCAAGCGCGGCCTCGTCGATTGCACCCTCTTTACGAAGAAGACGGGCGATGACTTGCTTCTAGTACAGATTTACGTTGATGATATTATATTTGGTTCAACTAACGAACTCTTGTGCAGGGAATTTGAAACTGTTATGCAGGAGAAGTTCGAAATGAGCGCTATGGGAGAAATGCAGTTTTTCCTCGGCTTACAGGTGGATCAAAGACCCGACGGGATCTTCATTCACCAGACGAAATATGTTGCCGACATCTTGAGCCGATTCCAGATGGAGGACTCTAAGCCAATGGATACCCCGATACAACCCAATCACGGGATTGGAGTCGACGCTAAGGGGGAGCTGACAGACCCATTTACATACAGAGCAATCATCGGATCTCTGATGTATTTGACAGCGTCTCGACCAGATATTATGTATGCAACGTGTCTCTGTGCGCGTTACCAATCGAAGCCGAAACAAAGTCATCTGACGGCGGTCAAGCGTATCCTTCGATATCTGAAGGGTTGTCCATCAAAAGGACTTTGGTACCCTAATGATGATGATTTTGATTTTATTGCTTTTAGTGATGCAGATTGGGGCGGCTGTGACAAAGACAGCAAATCAACAACAGCCGGTTGCCAGTTTTTAGGGAGCAGGTTAATTACCTGGCAATGCAAGAAACAGACTTCCGTCGCACTGTCTACATGTGAAGCCGAGTACATTTCAGCCTCGAGTTGCTGTTCGCAAGTGCTCTGGATCCAACAACAGATGGTTGATTACGGTTTGCAGTTTCTTAAAACCCCTATACACTGTGACAACGAAGCCGCAATTGCTTTAACTAAAAATACTGAAAATCATTCTAAAGCTAAACATATCCGGATTAAATATCATTTTATCCGTGACTGTTATGCTAAGGAGTTGATTGACATGGTCAAAATCCATACTGATTACCAACGTGCAGATTTGTTTACAAAAGCTTTTGACAGATCCCGCTTTGAATATCTTTTGAAAGTAAACAATATAAAGGAAAAACAGGACTAATCGGCTCCTCGGTTTATCATTTTTCGTTTTTAGTTTTAGTTTTAAATTTTTGCTAATTGGGAATTTCTCTTTGCTAATTGGGAATTTCTCTTTACTATCATAATCCTCAAAGAAGTTGATGCTTTCGAGGGGGTTGTTTAATCCTCAAAGAAGTTGATGCTTTCAAGTGGATTGTTTCTTTCATATTTTGTTTTGTTTTGTTTTTTTCAGAAAAATTAAAAACCCAAAAATATGTTCTTTATTTTAGGGGGAGTCTTTTTATCAGAAAAGCCAAAAATATTGAAAAAATTTTCAAAATACCTAAAAATTAGAAAACTCAAAATGATTTCCTGGAGAAAAAGGGGAAATGATAGTACATCAGTGGGGATCTGACACAGGCTAAAGAATTGTATAGTTTTTAATGTGACGTATGTTGATTACGTGTGATATGCTGATAGGCTTCGTAGACTTTATATTGCGTGCATTAGTGATACAAACATAACAAACTACGCGTTTGTGGATGAACACCTCATGGGCATATGGTCTTAGTACCGTAATTTCGTTTGATAGGGTGTTTGTACAAAACTCGGAGGTTTAGGGTCGTTATGTTATTAGTTGTCTGGGGATAGCCTATCTGATTTTCTGCTGTAAGTCATTACGGACCTAGATCAGACAGGGTGTCTTTATAAAAGAGCTTTATGCCAAAACCTAAAGTTACCGAATTGAGGAACTTTCCATGTTATATGATGATCAAAGATTATCTATAATATCGTATTGATCATTGATGCGAATCATGATTAATATCAGTCCTCAACCTGGTATGGTGCATATGTTACTTTGCTGCATTAATTTGCTGACCTGTATACCTCTATGCATTATATCTTGTACAATTACAGACGACGAAAGCATAATCACGCTTTACAATGAGTCTTTGTGCAGATTACTTCTTGATACGGGAGTATGTCGTGAGTGTGGGAACCACAATGTGTTAGTCTAATACATCTAATTCGTATCATTTTAAAGCATTGCGTAATTGTCTGCATGTGAGCTTATGTGGACAACAATATCAGCAATTGCCGTGTCACATATAGTTTCTAATGATTATAATAAAATAGATCAACGCTGTGTTCAGATTTCTCAGAAAACTGATATGATCCTCTTACCGGAAATCACAAAATGTTTACTGCTTTCATTTAAATTTGATGCATTTTACTTTGTCGCATTTTACTTTTATTGTCAAAAAGTTACAAAATCCAAAAAGATTTTAGGTGTGTTTTGATATAAATTTCAGAAAATCCAAAAGATTTGCATTTCTGCTTTATTTTTGATATCCGGGGATGCTTGATGGTTAATTTCTGAGATTTGATAACAACATCTGGTCTTTGTAACATTCAAAATGTGAAAATTTGAGTTTTGGAAGCTTAACGTATTGAAAAATGTTGAACGGGATTCGAATTCGTGATTTGGCGAAATTTTAAGTTTTTCCATTTCACATTCGCCCCTTAATTGGGTCGAATGTGGAAAAACTATCAAGTTCGACCGTTTTTGATTTGGGCGAACGTGGTTATTTTCACTTCCGGGTGATTTTTCCACTTCCGGGTATCACATTTCACCTTCGGGTCTTTAATTAGGGGCGAAGGTGGAAAATTTTCACACTCGTGCCATTAAGTTGGGGCGAATGTGGTTTTTATCCACATTCGTCCATTCCATTCGGGCGAAGGTGGCACGTTATATATATGTCAGTTACATTCGAGTTCTTATTCTGAATTTTTTCAAAACTTTCTCTCATAATCAGACCTTGTTGATCTAATTTTCTGTGCTTGTGCATTTGAATCTACGTCTATTCCTGATCAGTTTAAGCCTAATTTTGCAGGTATTGGACAGCTTTTCAGCCCTTAATCGTCGGGTTTTTATACATGGACCTAGGGTTTTAAATTTTAGGATTTGTGATGTTTATTGATGCATGATTGTGTTTGCCGATCAATATACATAGGTTTTAGGGGGAGAGTGTGAAAGGAATTAGGAAAATAACATGCTTAGATGACTGTTTTGATCGATTGGACTCTATGAACCCTAATTCCATTTGAAAACCAATGTAAATTGATGATTTGATAAAATTGGTTATTAACAAGTGTTAGTCGGCCCTGTTAGAACGTTTTAGAATCAATATTAAGGATTAAAACTAACAATGGCAAATTTTCAAATTTTTGGGGAAAATTTTCCACCTTCGGTTGGTCAAACCGGGCGAAAGTGGAATAGGGTGGACGAAGGTATAACAAAATGGACGAATGTGACATTTTGACAAGAACATTTTCACTTTCGTCCAGATATTTTCACCTTCGACCACAAAATTCCACATTCGGCCAATCCAAAAGGGGCGAATGTGGAGATCAGTTTTGACCAAAATTTTACATTTTTGTCGTTTTTGTGTTTTGACGCGTTTTATTGATTTTTATTTGCAGATGGCTGAACAACCAGAGAATATTGACACTCCAGCAGTGAATGTTGAGACTCCAGAAGAGATAGCTGTTCAAGATCCAGTCCCCGCAGCTGAAACATCTACACCGAGCAGTTGGTCTTTCGAAAGATCGCATAACTGTTGCGCGTATTTAGGAGACGTGGAGAAGAACACAGAATTCACTGGCATCATTGAGTTTCTGAAGAGGAGCGGGATTGTACATGCTCTAGCCACACCAACCATCATCTACAAAGACATAATAGAAGATTTCTACCAGAACGCTAAGTACGATTACTGGGATAATCAAACTATTATCAAGAGCAAGATTCAGGAGATAGATATGTTCTTGACTGAAGCTGACATCCGGGAAGCTTTACAGATTAAATTCGAAGATAGAGAGGATCCCAGGGAGTTATCGTGGACTGAACAGAAGGCGTGCTTCTTAAGGATGAAATACAAAGGTCCTATCACTGACGGATCGATGTATAAGGGGAAGCTGGGAGTGCAGTACAAGTACTTTGCACATGTTCTGATCCATGTTTTTGGATGTGTTAGTGGTGGTTATGACGTGATGAGGAAGAGTTTGAGTTCATTAATGGTTGCATTGACACTCAACAAACCATTTAATGTGTCTGGGATGATACTTGACCACATGTTGGAGATGTTGAAGGGGATAAAGTTTAAGAAGTTCATGTTGTATCCAAGGTTTCTAATGATAATCTTTGACCACAAGTATCCAATGCTGAAGAAGGATCCGACAATGATTCTAGGTCAAGATCACATGAATATTAGAACCTTGATGAGGATGAAAGGTTATAAGGGTGTAGCTGATAATGAGAAACCACCCAACAGGAGATTGTTTGGAGCTTTGGTTCGTCCGGATTACACTGATCCAGGCAAGAACAAAGCTAGACATGATGATAGTGACTCAGACAACGACGATCCCTTAGTGTATGTTGATTCAAGCACTAAGCGGAAGCGTCAAGTAGTCAATCCTGGAGCCAAAGGGAAGGGCAAAGGAAAGGCTATTGATCAGGGAAACACAAAGCAACAGGAGGCTAGAAAGAAATCGACTGCAAAGAAAGGTTCAGGTTTGGTGGATGAAGAGTCTGTGGATTCGGAAGAAACTGAGGTTGATGAACAGTGGGATTCTGATGACGAGAACGTGAGGACCACCAAACGTAAGGCCACTATGGTTGGTGAGTCTGAATTATTGAATCAGTCGATTGAAGAGTCTGAGAGAAGAAGAAAATCAGTTGAAGATGAAGGTTTGGGAGTTGATTTGGCTGAACTGAATATTGGTGATACAGTAGTTGTGAATTTGCCAAAGAAGACTAAGAAACAAAAGACGATGGCAAAGAAGTCTAGTGTGAAAGAACTGAGAGAGAAAGAATTAGCTCAGTTGCTGAAGGGTAAGAGATTGCCTGATGCTGGAACACCTTCCAAGTTATCTTCACCAGTTGCAAAGAAGCAGAAGAAAGGAAAGGAGGCAGAGATGTTACCAATCGATCAGTTCAATATCGATATGGATAAAGTGCTCGAGATGTTTAAGAAGCCTCAGAAGGATAAAGTTGTTGAAGTTGAGCCTTCCAGATCAAAGTCAAAGAAAATGACTGTTGATGATGATGTGATGAAACAGGTCAATAAGAAGATGGAGGATATGATGAAAATGCTGATTGCTCAACAAGCTGAGATCACTAAGTTCAAGCAAAATGAGGAGAAGATGCTCCAGATTGTAGTTGCTTCGAAATCGAATCAAGATGAGATAAATGAAAAGATTCAGATGTTAGAAGCTAAGAATGAGAAGCTTGAGAGAAGATGTGATAGACACAAGAACAAGATCAAACTGATCAAGGCTGATAACAAAGAGTTAAAGAAAGAAAACAAACGTCTTTGTGGTTTGATTGATGAGTTGTATAGTAGAGCACCCCAGTTGAAAGAGGGTGAAGATGATGATGAAGAAGATGATGAACAGAAAGTTGATTATGATGAATCTGATTCTGAGAAAGAAGAAGATGATGATGATAAGGATGATGATGGTTCGGATAAAAGTGATGATGACAACAATGATTATGATGATGACAATGATAATGATGATGATGATGCTGAGGGTACAGGAAAGAAGGATGATGAGCTTAGTAGTGGAAGTGATCATGAAGGAGGAGATGATACTTCTAAGTTTAGCTATGAGAAGAGAACATCGCAGAAGAAGAAAGATACTGGAGAATCGAGTTCCAAAAAGAAAGGAGGGAATGTAGATTCAGATGAAAGTATCTTTTGGAACGAAAAGGTGAGATCTCTTTCAGATGATGCTAAACTGATATACAAGAACATGTTAGAAAAGAGGGAGTGGACCATTGAGTTCACTGGATGCTTCGCTGAAATATTCCAGACTGATGATCTGAGATATGAGCTGGAATATGAAGATCCAGATCTTGAAGAAGGGGAACTACCTGCATCTGTGGCGAAAGAAATACTAGATGGTCTCACACAGAGGGTAGGTAAGACATTTGAGGAGTTCCTGATGGATGAATCGATTCCTGATATTCCTGAAAAGGATATGGGAAATCATTCTGATGATGTACAAACTCCAGAAAACAATGAGGTTGAGATAGAAGATATTACTCATGAGGAATTTCCCCAGTATTTTAGAAAAGAAGATGAAAACGAAGTATTTCCTGACTTCACAGAGATACCAAACAAGTCAGCGAAACAGAAAGCGAAGAGAAGAAGTGAAGAGTTTGTTGAAAAGGTGTTTGGAGATGAAAAGAAAGATTCTTCCAACCAGTCTGATGAGTTGAAGAATTATCTGAAGAAGTTGAAGGAGATGGATGAGAACCGACCTAAACCTGAAGCTCAAGGTAACTTCTATCGTTTTCATAATGCCAAGTTCAAAGGCAGAGCTCTCGGGTGGACTTATCTTGGGAGACTGAAGTGCATTGCAGCGAAATGGGAAACCGGAATTCTGTATTTTAACAGATTCTGTGATTTGCTTACTCTACCGTATTGGGCGGTGAGAGATTTGTGCAGATTCCCAATGTCAGGTGCCGAGTTAAGTGGATCGCATGTCGGATGGTGCGCAGACAAGTTAGTTTGGGAGAGTCGCACAAGATGGAACAGGTTTAAGCCTCAATATCCCAGAAGAAAACAGCATAGGGATATTGATCCTCAAACTAACATGAAGCGTGTGACTTTAATCTACAAAGCACCAAATGTGATGAGAAAGATACCATTGATGCCAATGCCACAGCATTTTAGTGCTGATTTCATATTTTGGTATTACGATTGGAGGAAGGCAGAAGCAGTGATTGTATTGAGGGATGGAAAGGACAAATACAAGCATGTTCATGTATTTGATCCTATGTGGCTGATAAACTGCACATTTGAAGACATCATCATGTTGTTCTTTAATCCGATTTACTATGAACCAAATGACTTTGCTCAGGCGAGGAAGTATACTCAAGTTGTGGGAGTGTGTTTTGCGTATGACATAAACGCTGGTAGCAACTTGGAGGGTAAACTTGGCAAAACTGTGAAGATCGCCAATGTATCAAAGCCTGTGAAGAAAACATTTGAGCCGCCTATGACTGATGAGCAGAAGAAGCAGCTTAGAATCAAGCTGATGAACAGGACGATGGACTATCAAAGAAAACTATCCAATCAATAGTCGAGGGGGAGTTTGTAGATGCATTTGCGACTAAGGATTGGATATGATATTATTAACACATGTTAGTGGGTAGCCGAATGTAGATGGATATGGGCGAAGGTGAATATGAACGGGCGAAGGTAGATGCATACTGGACGAATGAAGAATGGACGTGGACAGAAGACCACATTCGACCACTCTAAGTGGGCGAATGTGGAAAATCTCACATTCGACCTATAGAAAGGGGCGAATGTGCAGACATTATATATAGGTTTTGAGTTTTGATTATGTAAGAGAGTTGTCATTTTGTGTCTGTGTTCAGGTTAGGTTCCAGGTCATTTTGTGAAAGTGTATGTTTGATCTAGATTAACGTGTAAGTCGTTGTAAAAGCTTATTTGACAAAAGTTAATCTATGAAAAGATGTTGAAAATGATCTTGATTGTGTTTTGATTTGTGTTTTATCAATTTGTTCAGAACTAGGGTTTCCGCACCTAGTTTTGTGACTTGTATGATCGCATAATCCTGTTTTAGCTAAAATCTTTCGCTCACAATGGTCTGCTAGGAAGATGATGGTATTGACAAGTGTTGCAGAGGGGGTGACTCCCGCCATACGGCTTCTTGGCTGGGTTTTGTGCTGCAGGTGGAGTGGTAGCAACCATGTAGTTCCTAGCCTTGCGCTTCTTGTTGCTTGAGGTCTCGGGCTTAACCTCAATAGCGGGCTGAGGAGTGTCTTTGGCAACAGTCTTCTTAGTGCCCTTGCGGAAGAGAGTACCGTTCTTCACATGATTATTAGTGAGAGTAGCCGCCAGACGTTTGGCTTTCTCCAAGGTGGCAGGATTCCTTCCCCACACTGTGTCCTGGATTTGCATGGGCAGACCACTGATATACTTCTCGATGGCTACAGGCAGGGGAGTGACTTTGTGGGGCAATAATAAGCTAAGCTCGTGAAAGCGGGTATTGTAGGCAAGGTTTTCCCCACTATCTTGAGCAAGGGTGTGGAACTCATCTGCTAGCTTCTTGACCTCGTTGCGAGGACAAAACTCATCCTTCATAACCTTCTTGACTTGATTCCATGTCATGGCAAGTGCAACTTCAGCTCCACGGGTACGCTTTTCCTCATTCCACCAAGTGAGTGCTCTTTTGTGGAGAACACTCATGGCGTAACGAACCTTAAAGTTGTCGGGGCACTCACTGTTGATGAAGGTATTCTCAATACCCTCAAACCATTGTAGGAGTCCTGTAGCTCCTTCTTCTCCACTGAACTTTGGGGGATTACAGGAATTAAAGTGCTTGAGAGTGCAGGCTGGAAGACCATTCCCATTCCCGTTGTGGTTTCCATTTCCATTCCCGTTGCCGTTACCGTTCCCGTTGCCGTTACCGTTCCCGTTGCAATTCATTTGGATGACTTGAGCTAATAAATTGGGAACCAGAGTCGCGATTTGCTGCGCCATTTGTTGAGAAATGATCGCAGCCAGTTGGGCATCCACACCATTGTTGTTGTTGTTATTTTTGTTGTTGTGGTTAGCTTCGTGGTTGTTGTTATTCACTTCATCTTGATTGTCACCATTGTTAATGCGAGTGCTGCGCCGTGGAGGCATGATCTGTAAGAGACACAATGAAATGAATGAGGTTATATAAGGAATGTAATCATTTATTCATTAATTAAAACGAATAAACGAAAACGTTGACTTATCAAAGATTCTAAATTCTAATAACATATGAAGACATGCTTTAGCCTATAAGTGAACACTCATCCCGAGAATTCCCAGGTAGGCATCCGGGTCCCTCGTCTGATTGGGATATATGCGCAATGCCAGCCTAGACAGAAGACTCAGAATACAGGCGTTCACCCTTACAGATTGCACGTGTTTGTTATTAAAATCTAGAACTTCGACGAGATCTCAAGGGGGTTCAGGTTAAACCTGAGGATTTTGTCCTATTAATCTAATGGTGGATCAGGATTGCAGCAGACGAATAAGAGTAGTCACTTGTAGGCTTAGTGTTGTATAAGGTATAGGATAGGGATAAGATTAGGGAAGCAATTAGGGTTACAAGTAAGAGAAGCAAGTACTGTTTAAGTCCCTAAGGTTATAGTCTAGATTATTTTCTAATAACCTAATTCCCTATAACCAAGGCTCTGATACCAATCTGTAACACCCCAACCGATGGCGGAAACATCGAGGTGTCACGTAAGAATGAGTATACAGTAGCACATGGTAACCAAATTTTAATTGAAATTAATATAAAGTGCAAATATCCAAAATTGGAAATACATAATGAGTTTCAAGTGGAAATCTAATACATCACAAAAACCAAACAAGCATAGACTTCAAATTGCCTTCTCATGAAAATACTCTAGTCTTCATGCATCATTATTTCCTATTGAGTTGTAAAAATGGGGGGGTCAACTAGAAATTGGTGAGAATACATAAGCCATGTCAAGCAAATAGTTTAATTATAAAAATTTAGCAATTCATATGTCTATCGTAAGTTTAAGTCTACATGAATAAACATAATATGTTGACTCGACATAATCAAACCTCCGACTAGTTTAGGTCCATCCCGTCATCCACGGTTCACCTTAATAATATGTTGGAACGATAACAATCACCCACGCTACCTATGTAGAAGGTACACGTAAACGGGTGGGATTGTCAATCCAATAGATCTATTATTCAGTATCGCCGGCTTGGCCATAGCTAATGATTATGTAATGTTGAAACTCGTTGAAACTGTTGTTGTTGTCTAAATCATGAGGCATTAAAGTTTACAACTAGACATGCATGTAGAATTGCTTAAGTATAATGTTGCAAGTATAAAGAATTGCATAAACATGGTTACGTAAACTCACCTTAGTATAGTATTAAGTCTTGAGAAAAAGTATGAGTGTAGCCCAAAAGATTGCCAAGTATTACCCTATGTATAAGGTAACAAATAAGTCTAAGTCTATCTAGTCTACAAGTATATTCTAGGGTTTCGATTTAGGGATAAACATTTGTTGGATTAATAATTAAAATGTTTGATAATTGAGAGAAATTTGATAAAAAAATAAACAAAAGTCTTTTTATAAAATTTGAATTTAAGATGGTCACCATAATGTGTTTAAAATATAAAAATAATTTTTATAAAATTATTTTCTTAAAAATAGAATATTAAATCTATTTATTTCAAATTGTCAAAATTTAACTTTAATATTTAAAAATACTAAAATTAAAGATTTATTATATTAAAAATTATATTTCTGTTCCAAATAATCAGAAATAATTTATATAAAATTTTGGTGCAAAAATATTGAAAAATGAATTTATTATGATTTAATTATGGTTAAAACTAACAAAAATTGATTAAAATATTAAATAAATAATTTTTCAGAAATAAAAATCATTTTAGAAATGTTTATTGTTATAAAAACTCAGAATAATTTTTGTGGAAATTTATAAGATCGTTTTGATATTTTTATAGAATTTTATAAATAAAATAGAATAAATTTGATTAATTTATTATATATATTAAATAAATAAATTTTTGAAAACTAAAAATTGTATGTTAAACTTTTTCATTAGATTAACACAAAATAATTTTTGTAGAATTATTAAAAGTGTTTTAGTATTTTAAAATGAATTTTTAAAATACAAGAGATATATATATTTAAAACTTGATTTGTTTTTAATTAAAACAAAACAAAAAGAAAAGAGGTGTGGCTGCTGTGGGTCGAACCCGCGTGGCCGGTTCAAAAGACACCAGGCACAACCACTTGGTCCAGACCAGTGGTTGTGTTTGGTTTCAGTTCATTTTAAAATATAACACACATGAGAAATCAGTGTTCTTCCCCAAATTGAATATACGAGCCCTAGTTTTTCCAATTGGGCAATTCACACAACATTAACCCAATTAACCTTAGGGTTAATGTTATGTGTATGCCGAACAACAAAACCCATCAAAAATATCATACTTACAAACACGTTTGATACTGGATTGATCAGTCAATGCCCGAAGTCAATACACGATCAAAAATTCAAGAACAGAAGATTAATAAGAGGAATTGGGGGTTGGAAGAGAGTAGTCGGCGAGTTGTGAATGTCCAATGATGCTCAATTTATAGTGTGGTGGTCTGGATCGATGAATTGGAAGGTTTGACTTCGACTTCAATGAGTGACGCGTATAAATGTATAATTGGTATGAATTGATTGATAATTGGACGTGTTTAAGACTCATAATAGGCCGGTAATCATGATGTTATACCATTTCTGGATAAATTACACGTTCATGATGCTAATTATGGTAGATTGGCTGTCACAGTTGACTTCTCTAGTCAACTGTGAAGAAACCAATGTCATGTTTAATAAAATGCAAGCCGGAATTGAAACAAGGTGTTCGTGTGGATCAGATGGTTAAGACGTTGTGTGCATATGGCCGGCTTGGGGCGCGGGTTCGAGTCCCGGCCCAAGCTTTTATTATTTTTTACATATTTTCTATATATATATATGTATATTATGTATACTTATTATAGTATTAGGGTTCCAAAAATGCCACAATAATAAATAAACGCGAACAATAATAATAGAACTTGACGTTTTTATTCATGATAAAAGTAACGTACAAGTATAACTGCGAAATGTTACAACTTGGGTTGGGTGGTGATACTGACAGGTGTCACACTTAGGTTGGTTCCCGTTATATTGTTTCTTGTTGGGTGGGACGGTGGCGTCTATTGCAAAATTCCTGACCTTGCGCCTTCCATTGGTTGAGGATTCAGTTTTAATTTCAACGGCAGGTTGGGGAGTATCCTTCGCAACAGTTTTCTTTTCCCCTTTCCGAGTCAGGGTTCCTGCCTTCACATGGTTATCTGTTAGGGTGGCCGCCAAACGCTTTGCTTCCTCCAGAGTAGCAGGGTTCCTTCCCCACACCGTGTCATGAATCTGCATGGGTAAGCCACCAATGTATTTTTCGATCGCAATAGGTAAGGGGTGACCTTGTGTGGTAGCAGTAGACTAAGTTCGTGAAAACGAGTGCTGTAGGCAAGGTTTTCTCCACTATCTTGGGCAAGATCGTGAAACTCGTCTTCCAATTTCTTGATTTCATTACGAGGGCAGAACTCTGCCTTCATAATGTCTTTAGCTTGATCCTAAGTTAAGGCCAGTGCGACTTCAGCTCCACCGGTGCGCTTTTCCTCATTCCACCAAGTGAGTGCTCGTTTGTGAAGAACACTCATAGCATAACGGACCTTGAGGTTATTGGGACACTCACTATTTATGAACGTATTCTCGATACCCTCGAACCATTGTAGGAGTCCAGTAGCTCCTTCATCCCCACTAAACTTAGGAGGATTACAAGTATTAAAGTGTTTTAGAGTGCAGGCTGGGAGACCATTACCGTTCCCATTGTGGTTTCCATTGCCGTTTCCATGTCCATTTCCATTTCCATTTCCATTCATCTGGATGACTTGAGCCACCAAGTTATGTAAGCGAAAGATTTTGACTAAAACAGGATTATTTGATCATACAAGTTACAAAACCAGGTGCGGAAACCCTAGCCTTGAACAAACTGATAGAAACTCAAATCAAAACACAATCAACATCATTTTCAAAGCTTTTCATAGATTAACTTTTGCATAAACTTGATTACAATGACAGTACGGTTAATCTAGATCAATTACAGACACTTTCAATCTAACCTGGAACCTGACCTCAAAACACACACAACTAATAACTCCCTTTACATCACAAATACTCAAAATCTATTTATAATGTCTGCAGGTTCGCCCCTTTTCATGGTGCGAATGTGGACACTTTCCACATTCGCCCAGTGTGAATGGTCGAATGTGGAATCTTTCCACATTCGCCCAGTCTGATTCTACATTCGCCCACTTTTTCCACTATATTTCTACCTTCGCCCACTTTTTCCACTTTCAACCCATCAGCACTTTTTAACACATGTTATCAGCACTTTTTAACACATGTTAACATTGTAGATCCAATCACTAGTCGCAATACGTGCATCTACAAACTCCCCCTCGACTATTGATTGGATTGACTTCATGTTTAAATCTTGGTCGTTTTCTGATTATCTGAACCTTCGACATTCTGTACCGGATCACTAGCTAGGGACATACATGAATAATGCACTAACAATCTCCCCCTTGGACCTAGCTAGTGATGTACCAAAGCAGAAAGTTATCAATTCTTCAAGTCTTGATTGAAAACTTTCCATCTTCATGCACGTTTGTGTCGAAGTTCCTATCTATCTCTCCAATAAGCTTTGAAATCTCAGACAGACTCAAGAAATCTTGGCTTTGTCATTTGATGATCCAGAGATGAATATAGACGATAATCTTGATTTCTTCAGTCTTCATCATTTCTTTAACCTCTTACTAACTTCTGTTGTTCTGGTAATCTTGATGTTCAGGTTTGGGTCTTGTTCAGTTATACACTTTGTCGATGAATCTTGAGTTTTGCACCTGTTGTATTTGATTCTGCAGAAAAATTTACTAAAAACTGCACAAACTACAACTGGCGTTAAACACGACAAAAATCTCGGAAGTACTCTTCACATTCCTTTTCACCCTCAATAGTTCTCCCCCTGAACTATACACCATTTTCAATATGTACCAGAAACTTGAAATTTTGAAAACTTTTTCAACTTTTAAGTATCTGAGCATTCTCATTCAGTATCCCAACATCGGTTATCGAAAATAAAGTTGAAACAAAACTTTTTGATTTTTCAAAGTTTAAGCTAAAACACACCAAAAATCTTTTTGAATTTTCCAATGTAATTGCATAAAAGTAAATTCAATATATTTTTGTGATTTTTTCCGGTTAAGAGGATCATATCAGTATTGAAACAGTCAGTCATAACTCTTTTTGATCAATTTTCTGTTTTTGTCATTGAGCATCCTACAACCATTACCAGTATGTTTGTCCACTTAAACTCAAAATCATCATTCATTGCTCAGCACTTTAGATACATTATAGTAATATTAGATACTGAAAAAATCTATGGTCCCCGCATTCGCGACACATTCCCGTATCAAGAATTGCGCAAAGTTTCATTGTAACGTGTGATTATACTGTAGTTATCTGTTAGTTACAAGGTATGAGGCACAACGGTGACAGGTCAGCAAATTAATGCTTCAAAGCGACTTATGCACTCTACCAGGGTGAGGACTAATATCAATCATGATTTGCATCAATGATTGGATACGATGCATTAGATAATCTTTGATTATCATCACACATGTTAAGTTCCTCATTCGGTAACTTAGGGTTTTGTCATTAAAGATGTTTTATATAAGATACCCTGACTGATCTAGGTCCGTAAATCAATACGACAAAAGATCAGTTAGGCTATCCCCAGATAACTTTCAATATAACGACCCGAAACCTCCGATTTTGGCAATCTATCAAACGAAATTTCGATACTAAGACCATATGCCAACGATACGTTGATCCACATGATTATCAGTTATTGATTTTAAATTTATATCACCATGCTGAACTTTAAACTTTGATTTCAAGCCTACCAATATATAATTGTAGTGGCTACTCAATGTCTATCAAATTATTTTTGTTTTTAGAGTAGTCTGACAGTCCACTGATGTACTATCATCTCCTCTTTTTCTCCAGGAAAAACTCATTTTTGATTTTTTTTTTATTTTGATTTTTCTGAAATTTTCTCCCCCTAAAAATCTAAAAATAAGCATATTTTTGGATTTTTAAACTTTTGAAGAAAAACAAAATAAAATGATATCCGATGCGGTTTACCCACTGAGTTTTAAAAACCATTTTCCACTCAGCAAACCATTTTGTCGTATCTATTATTGAAATCCAACACCTGAGAGCAATTGCAAGAGATTGCAACTTTTTCCGGCTTCACAGGTTGGAGACAGACTACAAACACTCTCCTCTCTGTTGAAATCAGGTTTTCCTTCTTCAATAACCCTTCCTTGACCTTCACCTCTCCAATAAATAGTGTGTATACAGATGCTCCACTATCAACTTATCAAAGAATAGCTAATAGGTCTGTCTGGAACAATCTGCACACTTATTAAACAATTAACATGAGAGAGGCACCCATCCCTTCACAATGATGGGTCGTCCAAGGTCATCAATTCTCGGAACATCAATCCATTCTCCTTTTGAAAAATCAATTGGTCTTTCAATGGATTGATTTGAAGTAGAAATTGCTATTGACTTAGAAAGTGATTTGGGTTTCCAAACACGTTCAGAGTTTATTTTAGATTTTGTTGAAATCGTTTTGATTTTTGACTTTTCAGGTTTCATGTTTGACACCTGCTTCTGAACTTTGTTTGGAATCTTCTCAGACTTAACTGATGAAGACCCAGGTTTAGAGTTATTCTTAGACTTAGCCTTAGAACTCCCCCTTACCTTAGCAACCCTACCACAATCTCAATTTTTATTCAAGGCAATTTTGTTACGATTGTCATACACAACCTGTTTCCCCTTTTGCTTCTTGATTGATTTTGGGGATACAAGCTTTCTGACATTGCCTGAATTTCTAGCAAATTTCACTTCTGTCTTTTTCTGTTTAACATACGGACAGTAAGCAACTAAATGCCCACACTCTCCGCAGTTATAACAAGACCTATACTCTTCAAAATCACATGCATACCCGTCATCCCAATACCAATAGGGACAATGAGCTACAATATGACCAACTTCACCACATTCAAAACAATTTCTCCGTTCAACCTAACCATGAGAATACTGTGGTGAGTTGTTTCCCCAATAACCATCAAATCGAGATTTATATGAATAATCATAATGGTCATATGATCTAGATGAAAAATTTCTTGAATTCTTTTGATAAGAATTTTTCATCTGATCATTTCCTTTCGATTTGTTTGGTTTTGGTCCATTTACTTTAGGACCATTCTTATTTTCAACATTTTTCTTTTGATCCTCTTTATTCTCATGTTGGTTAGGACTGAGTTCAAAATGAAGATGATCAAATTTATTTCTAAATTGATTTAACAAATCGATATTATCAACAAAAATACATTTAAGTAGAGATTGTTCGATATTCTCAATTAGAAAATCTTTATTAAAAATCAATTTGTCATGTCCTTCCAACATGTAAGATCCTTCAACTCCTTCAGGAAAACTGAATATGGGTTTTTCTTCAGATTCAGATTCTGAAGTTGTTTCAACATTTTCAGTTTTCTGTTCAAACATTTGTTTCACTTCAGAATCAGAATTAACAACGCAATGTGTTGTGATTTCCAACTCTGATGTGGAAGTATTCTTTGAAACACTTTTATTCATTTCTAACATTTCTTTCTTTAAAGATTCAATTTTATTTAACAAATCTTTTTCATTCTTTTCAAAAACTTTAATTTGGTTTTTACAATTTTCTAGTTCATTTGCTAGTTTCTGTTTGTCCTCAATAAGTGTCATCAATTCACAATTCAACTTGACACATTTAGAACAACTAGCACTTACCTCATCATCTGATTTATTACCATTATCAGATTTTGCATCACCATTTGAAATATCACTCTGTTCTGATATACTTTGTTCTGAACTCGTATCAGAACTCAAATCACTCTTTGACAATTCACTGGAATCATCATGTCTCATTTGTTTGACTAAACATACAACATTCCTATGAACACCTTCTCTGTTAACACACTTGTTAACATGTACCATTTCATCAGTTGGTTTCGGTGTCATTGGAAATCCCCATATGTTGTCAGCTTGAGAATTTTGTAACTGTAATTGTTGTTCCTTTCTTTCAGCTTCGACTAGAGCTTTGATCTCCTCATCCGTTCTACATACGGCCATGTAATTAATCATTTTTCCAACAAAAATATCTCAAAAAATTTCTCAAATCAGGTCGAAATTTTTAGGCACTAAATTCCACGTTCGCCCCTGGTAATTCTACTTTCGCCCCTTTTGATTCCACGTTCGCCCAAAAGTATCAGCCAAATGTAGAATAAACACCAGAATGTAGAATATCAAAATTCAAATTCCACGTTCGCCCAAAAATGTCTACGTTCGACCACTTCTATTCCACGTTCGCCCAAAAATTTTCAGGTTCGCCCATTACAGTTCCAGGTTCGCCCAAAAAGTTCCAGGTTCGCCCATTTTGATTCCAGGTTCGCCCATTTTGACTCCAGGTTCGCCCAGTTCAGAAAACTTCAGATTTTGAAAAACGGTTACACTTTGAAAAACGGTTATTTTGATCTCTGATTTTCAAAAGTTTGTGGATTTGAATAATCTTAATCAGGTTATGATTCGGAATTGATTTGGAGCAACTTTAATTCTTGGAATTTTAGATTTTAACCACAAAATCAACTTCAAATCAATCAAAAACACTCATAAACCATTTTCATGCAAAAACAGATGTATTTTGATCAAAATTATGTCCAAATCAGCTCTGAGTTTATCAAATTTGTTGTTGTATGATCCGTATAGCTCTGATACCACTTTGTAAGCGAAAGATTTTGACTAAAACAGGATTATTTGATCATACAAGTTACAAAACCAGGTGTGGAAACCCTAGCCTTGAACAAACTGATAGAAACTCAAATCAAAACACAATCAACATCATTTTCAAAGCTTTTCATAGATTAACTTTTGCATAAACTTGATTACAATGACAGTACGGTTAATCTAGATCAATTACAGACACTTTCAATCTAACCTGGAACCTGACCTCAAAACACACACAACTAATAACTCTCTTAACATTGCATAAACACAAAAACTATATATAGACTCTGCACATTCGCCCCTTTACTGTGGTCGAATGTGGAAGTCTTCCACATTCGCCCAGTATAAGGTACGAATGTGTTTCTTGATCAGCTTCCAATCTACCTTCGCCCAGTAATCTTCTACCTTCGCCCACTTTGGCTTACCTTCGCCCATTCTTATTTCCACATTCAACCCATCAGCACTTTTTAACACATGTTATCAGCACTTTTTAACACATGTTAACATTGTAGATCCAATCACTAGTCGCAATACGTGCATCTACAAATTAGGAACCAGAGTCGCTATTTGTTGCGCCATTTGTTGGGAAATGATCGCGGCTAGTTGGGCATCGACACCATTGTTGTTGTTGTGGTTGTTGTTGTTGTTGTTGTTATGGTTGTCGTGGTTGTTATTGTTTCTATTTCCTTCCTCATGATTACCACCATTGTTTTTGCGAGTGCTGCGACGTGGAGGCATGATCTGTAAGAGACACAATGAATGTTCAATGAGTTATGGAATGAATGAAGGACAATGAGGTAATATAAGGAATGTAATCATTTATCCATTAATTAAAATGAATAAACGAAAACGTTGACTTATCAAAGATTCTAGATTATAGTGAAGACATGCTTTAGCCTATAAGTGAACACTCATCCCGAGAATTCCCAGGTAGGCATCCGGGTCCCTCGTCTGATTGGGATATATGCGCAATACCAGCCTAGACAGAAGACTCAGAATACATGCGTTCACCCTTCCAGATTGCACGTGTTCGTTATTAAAATCTAGAACTTCGACGAGATCTCAAGGTGGTTCAGGCTAAACCTGAGGATTTTGTCCTATTAGTCTAAGATTAGATCCAGTGATGGAGAGCAATCTTCTTGTAGGGACTTAAAGTAGGGATAAGAAGTAGGAGGGAGATAGAGAATAGCAAGTAAAAGGAGTAAATACTGGTTATAATCCTATGGTTATAGACTAGATTATTTTTCTAATAACCTAATTCCCTATAACCATGGCTCTGATACCAATCTGTAACACCCCAACTGATGGCGGAAACATCGAGGTGTCACGTATGAATGATTGTTCTGTAGCTCATGGTAGTACATATGTTTACATAATCCTTTATTACAATATTGAATTACATTAAATGTCTTGAATGAAATCTAGTACATCCAATAATCAAACAAGGCTTAAGACTTCAAATATCTTCTCATGCTAGCTCTAGACTTCAACCATCAATAATTCCTGTTGAGTTGGGAAAAAATGGGGGGGTCAACTAGAAGTTGGTGAGAATACATAAGCCATGTCAAGCAATTAAGTTTAAGAATAAAAGTTTAGCAATTCAAATGTCTATCATAAGTTTAAGTCTACATGAATAAACATGAAGTGTTGAATGCACATAATCAAACCTCCGACTAGTTTAGGTCCATCCCGTCATCGACGGTTCACCTTAATAACATGTTGGAACGATAACAATCACCCGCGCTCCCCATAAAAGATGGTCAACGAATCTAGGTGGGATTGTCAATCCAATAGATCTATTATTCAGTATCGCCGGCTTGGCCATAGCTAATGATTATGCATGATGAAGTTTAAGTCTAACTGTTGTTGTTGTCTAAATCATGAGGCATTAAAGTTTACAACTAGACATGTATGTAGAATTGCTTAAGTATAATGTTGCAAGTATAAAGTATTGTATAAACATGGTTACGTAAACTCACCTTAGCAAAGTGTTAAGTCTCGAGAAATAGAATATGTGTAGCCCAAAGTTGCCAAGTATTACCCTTTGTATAAGGTAATAAATAAGTCTAAGTCTTTCTAGTCCATAAGTATTTTCTAGAGTTTCTAATTTGGGGATAAGTATTCGTTTGATTAATAAATAAAATGTTTAATAAATAAGAGAAATTCGATAAATAAATAAACAAAAAGTCTTTTTGTAAACTTTAGATTAAAGGTGGTCACAATATAAAGTTTTAAGTATGAAAATATTTTTTATAAAATTATTTTCTTAAAAATAGAATATTTAATCTATTTATTTCAAATTGTCAAAATATAACTTTAATATCTAAAAATATTAAAATTAAAGAATTTTCAAATTAAAATTTGTATTTCTGTTCTAAATATACAGAAGTATTTATATAAAATTTTGGTGCAAAAATATTGAAAAATGAATTTATTATGATTTATTTATGATTAAAACTAACAAAAATTGATTAAAAATATTAACTAAATGATTTTTCAGAAATAAAAATCATTTCAGAAATGTTTAATGTTATATAAACTCAGAATAATTTTTGTGGGAATTTATATAATCGTTTTGATATTTTTATTGAATTTTATAATTAAAATAGAATAAACTTGAAATATTTATTATATATATTAAATAAATAATTTTTGGAAAACTAAAAATTGTATGTTAAACTTTTCTATTAGAATAACATAAAATAATTTTTGTAGAATTTATAAAGGAGTTTTAGTATTTTAAAACCAATTTTTAAAAATATAAGTGCATATATATAAATCAAAAAAGGTAAAAAAAATGTTTGTTCAAGCTGGGAATCGAACCCGGGTCTGGGACCGGTTCGTGTTTTTATCACAAGCGCAGCCACCAACTGGGCTGGACCCTGAGAACGAATAAACTAGGTTTGAATTTAATTATATAGCCATGTTGAAACTGATTTATAAGCCTTGTAAAAGAAAAGAATAAAAGCCGTGAAAGGTGGGACTCGAACCGTGTTCCTTGGTTGACAAACAGACAGACACAACCACTTGATCTAGATCAATGGTTGTGCTTGGTTTGTTTCTGTTTTAATTATATAATCATGTCTACAGCAAGTTTATCCCCAATTCAAAACGATCGAGCCCTAGTTTATGCAATAATCAAATCTAACAAACAATAACCCGATTAAACATAGGGTTATTGTTTGTAGATGGCCGATGAACAGAACCTTCAAAATAATTGATACTTACAAAGCTTTAATCGTGTTATTTGAATGGTCAAACAGAAAAGTCAACACGGACGAATTGAAGCTTTGAAAGATGATTTTTATCAGAAATTGAGGATGAAGAAAGATGTATCGGCGAGTAAAGCGTGCTGTGAAGTGTTCAATTTATAGTGGGAGGGCTCGAGTTAGCGAATTGGAATGTTTGACCCTATTAAACATGATGACGCGATGATTGTGTATAATTGGAATGTTTTTAACCATAATTCAGCGTGTAAAGGACGCGAATCAGTCAAGGCAATCAACAATTAAGTCTTGACAGGGATTAAACGCGTTTGGAGGGATTGATTATGGTAGATTGTCTTCACAGTTGACTTTCCAAGTCAACTGTTAAGACCCAAATACGCTATATAATTAAAATGAATTGAATACTAACCAAGTATGTGGTGTAGCTCAGCTGGTTCTGTGGTGGGTGTACGTTGAACCGGCTATGGGCTCGGGTTCGAATCCCGGCCCAAGCCTTTAATTTTTGATAATTATTTCAACAATGTAAAGGTGTTATATGTATATTGTATAGTATAAGGGGTCCAAATGCGTCACGAAATATTTTTAAAAGGACGATAAATGAAGAAATTAGACGTTTTATTAATAATAATCGTAACGTACAAGAAACTTAATGCGAAATGGCGGGTGGAAGTCCAGGTAATCTGGGTAATCTCGGACCACTGGGATGTCCTCAATCTTGGTTTCAGTTTCAGCTCGAGTATCAGATATGTTATCCAAAATGGCCGGACAACCCTTACGAATACACTTCTGGGCCTTCAGATAGGAGATGATGCCCACCATGGCACCACCTCGATCACCCTGTATAGAAAAAAGTTCTCCACCTGGGAGGGGAATACGAACGACTTTCTCCTGACAGAGAATTTCAGCATGCTGCTTGGACAACCAGTCCATGCCAACCACGAGATCAAAGCTACCTAGGGTGATAGGTAAGAGGTTGATGGCATACAATTGCCCGTTCAACTCGAGCTTACAGTCACGATGTATATGGGTTACCTCAACAGGCTTCCCATCAGCCAATTCAATAGAGTATGGGGTATCCAGAAGAGTAGGAACCATCCCTAATTGTCTACTAAGTTTTGATGAAACAAAACTATAGTCCGCACCAGTATCATATAAAATAGAAGAAAGAGTGTCGTTCAAGGATCACGTACCCGTCACAACGTTGTTATCAGTCCTAGCCTCCCCAGAGCCAGTCACGAACGCTTTGTCGCGAGCCCCATTGTTGTTGTTCCCGTTGTTGTTGTTGTTCCCAGCATTAGTAGTGTTGTTATTTCCTGCCCTGTTACCACCACCGTTGTTGTTGTTACCCCTGTTGTTGCCATTACCATTACCGTTCAGTGGTGGGCAGTTCCTCTTGAAATGATTTTCACTCCCACATTGGTAACAACCTTTACCACCACTCTGCTGTTGCCCTTGCTGTGCAGCTGGTGGATTTCCCGGGATATACACCCTGCAGTCCTTCTGCTTGTGACCCATCTTGCCACATCGTTCACACTTAACGTTGCCACACGCCCTAGTGTGATGCCTGTTACACCTGTTGCACTTAGGTAGAGTCCCTTCATAACCTCCCTGGGTGTTGTTGCGGTTGTTACCACCGACATGGTTGTCATGTCTCTTATTCTGTTGCAGCTGCTGACTGCCATTCCCTGGAGGTTTGCCAGATGCGTTCTCCCACTTCCTCTTGTTATCATTGGTACCAGAAGATGAAGCACCAGGAGGAGGTAACACTCCCTCTTCCACCTTTTGATCAGTCAGCTGATGAGCCATTCGAATAACCTGCTGAATAGTATTGAGGTTGGCAGCAGTGACCATGCTCTTGATTTGGGGCACCAAGCCCTTGATGTACAATTCGATCCTCTTGTAGGGCGGATTGGAGTAATTTGGGCACATTGCCGCCAGTTCATGCGATCTGGTGGTATATTTCTCAATCTCTGATCCCACCATCTTCAGATTGAGGTACTCAGTCTCTAACTTCTGGATTTCATCTTGAGGACAGTACTCCTCCTTCATCAGTTCCTTGAAATCCGCCCAAGGTGTTGCGTTAGCCACTTCCACACCTAGCATCTGTACTTGAGAGTTCCACTAGGTTAATGCGAAATTTTCGAGAGTAGCAGTGGCATATTTCACTCTGTCAACTGGTGGACAGTTACACATAGCAAAGCAAGATTCCAGTTTTTCGAACCACCGCAGTAGCCCGACAGCCCTTTCAGATCCTCCAAAATTATGAGGCTTGCAGTCCATGAAGGACTTGTAGGTGCAGGTTGGAGGGTGATGCCCAGGTTGACCTGAGTATAAAGACGTAGAAACCACGAATGAATAAAAGAGCGTAATGTTGGATTCTAGAGGAAAGTTTAGAGCAAGATAGAGTTACCAGCTTGAAAAGCTGCGAGGGCTTCCACCACCCTGTCATTGATTAGTGCATTCAACTCTGCTTGAGTCATGTTGATGTTGCCTCTCCCGTGTCATCTTCTCGCCATAGTAGTTCTACATTTACACTATACTCATGAGGAAACAATAATAGGTCCCACATACAATCGTTAACATAGTACAAGTAAACTAGAATATAAATAACATGGGCGAGAATAGAATAAAGGAATCAATTAATAGTAGTAAATAAGAATCCAATCATAAGATAAACAATCCTCAAGTCTCACAACGATAAAAACATAAGTCGTAATAAGAATGTATATGAATACTAAAAAAATATATATAGATAAAAGAATCAGTCGTCCTCGCAATCCATGGAAATGCATGAGCCCTCATCCTCGCTCTCATCCTCGATCTCTATCTCCAGTGGCTCCTCCTCCTCAGGCCCAAACTCTTCCTCGAGCGCCGCATCCAATGCTGCCCCGAGAGCATCAAATCCTCCTACTGCAGGCTCTTTCTCGGGATCCTCTTCGGGATCCTCCTCTGGATCCTCCTCTGGATCCTCCTCTGGCTCTACCTCTGGTTCTGCACCATTTTGAGCTAGAGCTTCCTCAAGTTTGTTACGGACCAGGGTCAACTCCTCCCTTAACAGTGTTGTCTGCTGAATAGCAATCGACCTCTCGTATCTATCTTCTACAGCTTCTTTATTAACCCTTTCCAATTCACCAAACAAGTGGTTGATTTCTCTTTCCATGCGCTTAATAGCCCCATCGGCATTCTGCCTCCAAGACTGAAATTGCCTCACGACATTATAGGCATTCTCTAGCTCTGTATGTACGTGCCTAACCATCCCTGCCAAAGACCTCTCCAATGAGTCAATAATGGGAGGGACCTGAGCTGGCACTTCGTACCCTACAACCCACGAGTGTAACATGTCTGTGAACCACACCCAGCGATTGGTATTCTCATCTGGTTGTTCATACAGGTTCAAAGACGTATTTTGCGAACTCCCAAGAGGACGATAAGAAGAGTAATTATGATGAGCGGGGTTAGTCATGTTTTCCTGCAATAGGTTAGATCAGTATACGTATCCAAGCAATAACAAGTAGTGTACTGAGGATAGTGTGTGTACTAATACTTATGCTATGATGATTATAGACTAGATGCAATTCCTAGTTCACTATAACCAATGGCTCTGATACCAATCTGTCACACCCTTAAATTTCCACTGCGGGGTTTATACCGCGAGGCGCATGACAAACCAGGAACCCATAGCCATAAGTCACATGAACGACTCTAAATGCCCAACCATTTAGTTCGTTATTGCAAAACCAAGTTTAATGTTTAACCAAACCAAAAATAAGTATAGCGGAAGCGAATGAAAAACAGTTAAATAAAGTCTGCGCAAAACACCGCGCCCAAAACCAAAAGAAAGTAGTTAAATGTTTTAAAATAGTTTAATGTTTGAGACCCATGATATGATGCATGCCCTAACTGTGCTCCTTTCCTAGTTACCTGCAAAAGCATGCTATCGTGTGTCAACATAAAGCTGGTGAGTTCACAAAGTAAAGCAAACATGTATAAAATGTGTTGGTTTCCAAAACCACGTAACCAATTAATAACGTAGGTCCTCCAGACAAAAAATGTTCAAAAGTTATCAGTTTAAGTGTCTCAGGGGTAGCTAGCCCACTCAATGTAACTAAACAGGATTATTGGGACACCTTCAGTAAAATAGTAATTTGCCTCAATAACTGGTGTCTATCAACACCAGTTCTCAAATGTGGTCAGAAGTTCATGCCCGTGCCGCAAGCACCTCAGACATGAGGTTGCTGCACAACCTAATAGCTGTAACACCCCAACCGATGCGGAAACATCGGGATGTCACGTATTGATGATTGTTCAGTAGCTCATGGGGAATAATAAATTTCATTAAACGATTTAAATAAATTACATACAATTGTTCTACAAGAATTCGTACATCAAAATGAATAATACTATGTACACATCTTCAAGCATTAACTCAAATCTTCAAGCAAGTAGAACATGAAACATGTTAAGTTTGAAAATATTTTGGGTCAACAAAAGTTGGTGAGAATACATGGGTTTTTCGAATATAGTAGATAACAATAGTTTGTACAACATTCACAGTTGTATAATGATAGAGAATGAGTCCGACATGTAACAATGCGTCTTTGTACAATCAAACCTTGTGTCGACTGAGACCTAACTCGCAAGTTAGTTAAATGTTGTTACTGTTTTCGATCATCCCTGAATTTATGAAGGGGGTGGGTTTGTCAGACCTATAGCTCTATAATCTAAACAGGTGGCTTGATCATTGTTAATGATTGTACTATGTCTTTTTCTTACAGTCAAATGATAGAATGAGTAAATGATAGTGTAATTGAATCACAAGTTTCAACAATGTAAAAATGAGTAAATGATAGTGTATAAAATGTTTAAACATGTTTCACCCCAAAATGTAAAATAGAAAAAAATGGGCTATGTAAACTCACCTTAGCAAAATGTTAAGTCTCGTGAAGATAGAATAAGTGTAGCCCAACGATGCCAAGTATTACCCTATAATTAAGGTAATAAATATGTCTAAGTCTTTCTAGTCTACAAACATTTTCTAGGGTTTCAAATTTGGGGATAAGTATTCGTTTGATTATTAATTAGATTGTTTAATAAATAAAAGAAATTCGATAAATAAATAAACAAAAATCTTTTTTTGTAGACTTTAAATTAAAGGTGGTTACATTATATGGTTTTAAGTATAAAAATAATTTTTATAAAATTATTTTCTTAAAAATAGAATATTTAATCTATTTATTTCTATTTTGCCAAAATATAACTTTAATATCGAAAAAATATTAAAATTAAAGAATTTTTAAATTAAAATTTGTATTTCTGTTCTAAATGGACAGAAATAATTTATATAAAATTTTTGTGCAAAAATATTTAAAAATGAATTTATTATGATTTATTTGTGATTAAAAATAACAAAAATTGATTAAAAAATATTAAATAAAAGATTTTTCAAAAATAAAAATCAACAGAACAATAAACGGTATAAGGGGTTTAATTGGGACTTACACTGTGATAACCGGCCACGATTGCGAGTCAAGAAGAAAGTCAAAACGCGATTATAATCTTGCACAAGAATGATTTGTTTACAGAAATTGAGGGTAGGAATAATGTTTTCGGCACGGTTAGTTCGTTGTGGATGCCTCAATTGATACTATTATGTATGATTAATCAATTTTAGAAGGTTTGACCGTATTTATTGTGTATAATACGCGTAATACTCTGCCCATTCCATAACATGAATCAATTTAATCATTTGTTTCTATACATAGGATCAATCTAAAGTCAAACAAACGCAAAAAGGATGGGTGTTCGGCTGATGTACAACAGCGAACAAGGAAGAAGGGATAAGGGGTTTTGTGGGTTTTTAAGTATTGTATGTTGGGGTTTCATCAGGAAAGGCTCGTGGCTCAGATGGTTCTGTGTATGTGGGTTATGTGCGGACCGCCTCCAGACTCGGGTTCGAGTCTGGTAGGCTGGTTATTATTATTTTTATTTTTTTTTGTGTGCAGAGAGAGGGAAAGGGAGTAATGGGCCGGGTTATATGGGCTGCTGTGTTGGGGTCGGGTCTGGGCTCAATGCTTGGTCTCCGAAAATTAATTTCAAATCTGAAAAAAAGTCTCACATACTTATTATTATTATTATTATTATTATTATTATTATTATTATTATTATTATTATTATTATTATTATTATTATCTAAACCAAGTAATATATATATATATAAATTGTGAGTTAGAAAAAAAATAAAGGCATAGGCACATTTGTATTAATGTAAAAGATGTAATAAAAATTAGGGGTTTTTATGTATTAAATTTTTTTGGGAAAATTTTGCGATGTTACAGTCTCCCTTACTTTTGGAAACTTCGTCTCGAAGTTTATTGAAAACACAGGGTTGAAGGTGATTGGGTAGAAATGAAAATAATTGTGATTTGGAAAATTTGGGTTATGGCATGACATGAATAGAATAAACTGTCTCGAATAGTTTGGATAAGAGGCGTGTTATGTGTGAGTTGTTAGACTAAATGATCTACAAGATAACTAGAGTTTACATTTGGTTATCTCCCGAAACCTGGATAGAATTTCACACTACCTTAACGTACCTGTAAATTCATGATTACGTTCCGAACCGCAATCACCAATTTACCTTACATTAGGGTTTTGTGTCCTTCTATTACTCTAACACACATGTAAGTATTGCAGAAATAATCATGTGGTTGTACCTTTGTATATAATGAGTTCAACAGTTGAGCAGGGAAAAGACTCTCACCAGTTAGTGAGTAGGAACCTCTACCGATTGTTGAGCAGGTTCGGTATCCTCCACCAGTCGTGGAGCAGGTTGTAGGGCCTCTCCCGACTGTTGAAAAGGCATGATGACCTCTACCAATCGTTGAGTAGGTTATTTGGTACTCAACTAACTGTTGAGGAAGTACTTTATCCTCTATTAAGTGTAGCAATTATTGTACACATAAATTGCAAATTGATAATATGTTTATGCAAGCAAGTTTATAAGTATAACGAGTATAGTATATGAGTTGTAGTTGTACAGATTTAGATATTGATATAGCAATTATTTCTCATTTAGACAAGCATGCATCCAGGTGTTATGATAATACTAGAATTTATTACTTGAATCAAAAGCGTCAATACATAGAATTAAAAGCAAACAACATTCAAATGGTGGGGCTTGCTGTTAAGTAGCTGGAGGGTCTTGATCTCTGTTTAGTTTAGGGCATTGGTTACGGAAGTGATTTGGGTCTCCACATTCATAGCATTGACCATAGTTGTATCTACCAGGACGATTAGGATTAGCAGCCTGAGCAGGGTTGGTTGGTTGGTTGGCATTAGGATTTGGGGCCTCACGACAGGTGTTGACCAGATGGCCATACTTACCACAATTGGTGCACAAGCGACACGCCGAAGCAGTGGGATGATGTCGTTTGCATGTGTTACACAATGGATAGTTTCCTATATAAGGTTTCTTGTTAGAAGCGTGTTTAGTGAGGTTTTCATCAGGATCCCTGGTCTTACGCTTCTGATTCTCAGTAGTTACCGCGGCTACAATACTTGCTTTATCGCCTTTCCGAGCTAAGGTCCCATTCTTTACGTGATTGTCAGTTAAGGTAGCTGCTAGACGCTTGGCCTCTTCGAGGGTAGCAGGGTTCCTTCCCCATACCGTGTCCTGAATCTGCATGGGTAAACCACCGATATATTTCTCAATGGCTATAGGTAGCGGAGTGACCTTTTGGGGCAACAACAGACTGAGCTCATGGAAGCGGGTATTATAAGCAAGGTTTTCCCCACTATCCTGAGCAAGGGTGTGGAACTCGTCCTCTAATTTCTTGACCTCGTTACGTGGCAAAACTCGGCTTTCATTATCTCCTTGACTTGATTCCAGGTCATAGCAAGTGCAATTTCAGCTCCACGGGTGCGCTTTTCCTCATTCCACCAAGTGAGTGCTCGTTTGTGAAGAACACCATAACATAACGGACCTTAAAGTTATCGGGACACTCACTATTAATGAAGGTATTCTCAATACCCTCGAACCATTGTAGAAGACCAGTAGCTCCTTCATCTCCACTGAACTTAGGGGGGTTACAGGTATTAAAGTGTTTGAGAGTGCAGGCTGGGAGACCATTCCCGTTTCCATTCCCGTTCCCATTGTGGTTTCCATTGCTGTTTCCGTTGCCATTTCCGTTTCCATTGCCGTTTCCGTTCATCTGGATGACTTGAGCCAGAAAGTTAGGAACTAGAGTCGCGATCTGTTGCGCCATTTGTTGAGAAGTGATCGCAGCCAGTTGGGCATCAACGCCATTGTTGTTGTTATTGTTGTTGTTGTGGTTAGCGTCATGGTTATGGTTGTGGTTGTCGCCACCTTCCTCATGGTTCCCACCATTGCTATTGTGAGTGCTGCGACGTGGATGCATGATCTGTAAGAGACACAATGAAATGAATGAGGTAATATAAGGAATGTAATCATTAATTCATTAATTAAAACGAATAAATGAAAACGTTGACTTATCAAAGATTCTAGATTCTAATAACATAGTGAAGACATGCTTTAGCCTATAAGTGAACACTTATCCCGAGAATTCCCAGGTAGGCATCCGGGTCCCTCGTCTGATTGGGATATATGCGCAATGCCAGCCTAGATAGAAGACTCAGAATAAAGGCGTTCACCCTTCCAGATTGCACGTGTTCGTTATTAAAATCTAGAACTTCGACGAGATTTCAAGGTGGTTAAGGCTAAACCTGAGGATTTTGTCCTATTAGTCTAAGAGTAGATCCAGTGATGGAGAGCAATCTTCTTGTAAGGATTTAAGTAGGGATAAGTAGTAGGAGGGAGATAGAGAATAGGAATAAGTAGAGAAGCAAGTAAGAGAAACAAGTACTGGTTAAATCCTTTGGTTATTGACTAGATTATTTTTCTAATAACCTAATTCCCTATAACCATGGCTCTGATACCAATCTATAACACCCCCAACCGATGGCAGAAACATCGGGATGTCACGTATTGATGATTGTTCAGTAGCTCATGGTGAATAATAAATTTCATTAAACGATTTAAATAAATTACATACAATTGTTCTACAAGAATTCGTACATCAAAATGAATAATACTATGTACACATCTTCAAGCATTAACTCAAATCTTCAAGGAAGTAGAACCTGAAACATGTTAAGTTTGAAAATATTTTGGGTAAACAAAAGTTGGTGAGAATACATGGGTTTTCGAATATAGTAGATAACAATAGTTTGTACAACATTCACAGTTGTATAATGATAGAGAATGAGTCCGACATGCAACAATGCGTCTTTGTACAATCAAACCTTGTGTCAACTGAGACCTAACTCGCAAGTTAGCTAAATGTTGTTACTGTTTTCGATCATCCCTAAATTTATGTGGGGGGATGGGTTTGTCAGACCTATAGCGCTATAATCTAAACAGGCGGCTTGATCATTGTCAATGATTGTACTGTGTCTTTTTGTTACAGTCAAATGATAGAATGAGTAAATGATAGTGTAATTGAATCACAAGTTTCAACAATGTAAAAATAAGTAAATGATAGTGTATAAAATGTTTAAACATGTTTCACCCCAAAATGTAAAACAGAAAAAGGGGCTATGTAAACTCACCTTAGCAAAATGTTAAGTCTTGTGAAGATAGAATAAGTGTAGCCCAACGATGCCAAGTATTACCCTATAATTAAGGTAATAAATATGTCTAAGTCTTTCTAGTCTACAAACATTTTCTAGGGTTTCGAATTTGGGGATAAGTATTCGTTTGATTATTAATTAGATTATTTAATAAATAAAAGAAATTCGATAAATAAATAAACAAAAGTCTTTTTTTGTAGACTTTAAATTAAAGGTGGTCACATTATAAGGTTTTAAGTATAAAAATAATTTTTATAAAATTATTTTCTTAAAAATAGAATATTTAGTCTATTTATTTCTATTTTGCCAAAATATAACTTTAATATCTAAAAAATATTAAAATTAAATAATTTTTAAATTAAAATTGGTATTTCTGTTCTAAATGGACATAAATAGTTTATATAAAATTTTGGTGCAAAAATATTGAAAAATGAATTTATTATGATTTATTTGTGATTAAAAATAACAAAAATTGATTAAAAAATACTAAATAAATGACTTTTTGAAAATAAAAATCATTTCAGAAACGTTTAATGTTTTATAAATTCAGAATAATTTTTGTGGAAATTTATATAATCGTTTTGATATTTTTATAGAATTTTATAATTATAATAGAATAAACTTGAAATATTTATTATATATAATAAATAAATAATTTTTGGAAAAATAAAAATTGGACAGCAAAGTTTATCATTGGAATAACATAAAAATAAAATTTGTAGAATTTATAAACCTCTTTCGGTATTTTAAAACTATTTTAAAAGATTAAAAGGTTAAATATATATATATATATATATATATATATATAAAAGCTGTAAAAAAATTGGTTGTTTGTGGGATTTGAACCCTGGCCGTAGGCCGGTTCAATGTTTATCCAACTCGAGCCTACCAACTGATCTGCTGATCAATTGGTATTAGTTTTCGTATGTTAAAATATATGAACAGATACTACACTAGATCATCTTCCCCAATTCGTGACCTTATGAACCCTAGTTTTCTAATACAACTAATTAGCGTCCAATAGCCTCAACCATGATGGGGCTAATGATCAGAACAGAACAATAAACGGTATAAGGGGTTTAATTGGGACTTACACTGTGTTAACCGGCCACGATTGCGAGTCAAGAAGAAAGTCAAAACGCGATTATAATCTTGCACAAGAATGATTTGCTTATAGAAATTGAGGGTAGGAATAATGTTTTCGGCATGGTTAGTTCGTTGTGGATGCCTCAATTTATACTATTATGTATGATTAATCGATTTTAGAAGGTTTGACCATGTTATTAAATAAATCGCGTATAGGTCTAAATCGAGTATGTTTTGACCGTATTTATTGTGTATAATACGCGTAATACTCTGCCCATTCCATAACACGAATCAATTTAATCATTTGTTTCCATACATAGGATCAATCTAAAGTCAAACAAACGCAAAAAGGATGGTGTTCGGCTGATGTACAACAGTGAACAAGGAAGAAGGGATAAGGGGTTTTGTTGGTTTTTAAGTATTGTATGCTGGGGTTTCATCAGGAAAGGCTCGTGGCTCAGATGGTTGTGTGTATGTGGGTTATGTGCGGACCGCCTCCAGACTTGGGTTCGAGTCTGGTAGGTTGGTTATTATTATTATTATTATTATTATTATTATTATTATTTTTGTGCAGAGAGAGGGAAAGGGAGTAATGGGCCGGGTTATATGGGCTGCTGTGTTGGGCTCGGGTCTGGGCTCAATGCTTGGGCTCCGAAAATTAATTTCAAATCTGAAAAAAAGTCTCACATACTTATAATTATTATTATTATTATTATTATTATTATTATTATTATTATTATTATTATTATCTAAACCAAGTAATATATATATATATATATATATATAAATTGTGAGTTAGAAAAAAAATAAAGGCATAGGCACATTTGTATTAATGTAAAAGATGTAATAAAAATTAGGGGTTTTTATGTATTAAAATTTTTTGGGAAAATTTTGCGATGTTACAATAGCGCTATCAACTAATACCCCGCTCGCCTCCAGCGATTAACCCAATAATATGCAAGGACTTTCCAATGATAGAGTGTTTAGTTTACAAAGGACCAATAAGTTTTAAACTGATCAAAACCCGATCCACACAAGGAATCGTAAAACCGACCCACACAAAGAGTCAATACCTGAGTAGTCCCAAACTGGACTAGAAAATGTTTACCAAAGTTGTCTCTAACCCGAGACGCATGCTTTTGAGAAAAAGAGTAGTGAAACTCACCTTAGTGTGCAATCAAAAGAAATCCAAACCGCAAGTAAAGTATGCTACCGACACCCTAATATAAGTGTCACTAAGTAAGTATAGGCGTAATATCATTACACCATATAACTCGTTTGTCCAAGGGGTTTAAACGTTCAAAAGTGTGTAGGTGACTCCTAGTGACTCTACATGCAATAGTAAACCCTATGGACTCGTTGGTGAATATGTTGGTTATAATTAGTTTTCACATTCCATATGCGTCTCATACAAGTGCCCGTTCAGTTACACATCAATTACATAACACCTATGACTTCAATTAACCACATAAGCACATAATACACAATCTGTGTTTTTAGGACAGATTGTGCGTCATCAAAATTAATTTATTTAAAATAGTTAATCAGTGAGTTAACCTCCCAATTTTTTACTGAATATTCTTTGGGATTCACTTAACCACCCCTATTTTTTCTTTGTCTTAAATCCAAACACAAAAATAATTAAAATTCGTTTAACACAGCAATGTTCAGAAAACTTTCATAACAGGTCAGTTTGGTAGAAAAATTCCCAAAAATTGGGTATTCATCCAAACGGGATGAATCCACTTGGAAAACTCAAACTACGCCTATGTTAACCTTATATTAAAATTTCATAATCCAACTCTTTATAAAACTCGAGTTATGATGACCCAAAGTCGACTCAGTTTGTTACCCGAGATTCTGATATGACCTATTTTCAATGAAAATTCCAAAAACGACTCAACTGACGTCCAAATCACTTGATTTTACCCATTATGAAAAGCTAAGACCAGGTGTGATTTAACCATGCAAAGGAAATACCAAAATCATCATGTTCAAGTCATGTTACAGCCCCTACAAGTTCATCTAATCATTCTGTCCAGATTTTGTTACGCCTGAATCTTTCTTTAAACGACTACCGTGTTCATGCAAACAATCAATCAATCATCAATAACCATTACCAAACATTCCTAATACCTATTGTGATTAGATTCTATTATTATACATGCAAAGATTACAACTTTAATGATCAAAACTTCAATAACTTGTGCAACAAGTACCCTATGATATTACTAATCGCCTATCATCATGTTTAATTTGTTTAATCTTCAAAAACCTCAAGTTTTAATAATTATCAAAAGCTTTCAGACCTGGACAAACCTTGTTATATGATTTTTATAACATAAAAATAAGATTAAAGCGTAAAGGATTAAAGATTATACCCCTAGCTCTTCGATACAATCAACCGAATGCCTTAGGAGCTTCCCAATCGATGATCTTGAGCCTTTGCAGGTTGTTAGGGGTTAATAATTCCTAAGGGGGCAGTAGGGGGCGATTAGGTTTGAGTTCAGAGGTTGCATGGGTCTTAAGAGTGTTTAAATAGGGGTTTGAGGTGGTTTAGACCCGTCAGGGACATTCGCGCGGCCGCTCGGGCTGCTCGCGCGGCGCCGCTCGCAGGCCTTCGGCCCGCGTGAGTGGCCCGTTTCGTCACCCGACGTGTTTTCCTTTGGCGTTTTCGTTATTTCGAACCGTAACAAGTGCAACCCCATGCGTTAAGACCCTAAGCAACCTAATGATCAACCTTTAGTGATTTTTATTAACGTATTCGTTTAGGTTCACACAATCACGTATGGTTTTCACATAAGTTCATCGAATATCACAGAGACACATAATCGCAATCAATCCAAATTAGTTCATTATTCACCAACGTCCGAGGTTCACTAATCATGTATTCAGTTATTAACTCACAACAATGCAACGTGTGTCCTATCTAGCTAACCTTAGTTAAGTATAATGCAAGGAACGTAACTAGAGTTTAGTTATAGTGAGAACCTGAATTTGCGGGGTATCACACAACAGACTTTAAATTAAAATGTATCTTAAATTGAACATTAAATAGAGCAACCAAATCATTAGTTTTTTTTTAAGATTCTATCAACAAAGACCACGACTCATATCTAATGAACCTGAAATCGCAAGGCCTTTTGAGTGTTGTCATCATACATCACCATTGCATCTGTTCTTGACCTGAATAGGTGAAAGTAGTTCTTGAAGTCACTCTTGGTGACTGTAGATCTAAGTCACCTACAAAAATCTTTTTTCATGCAAATGGGGCCTAATGACCGGTGAACACAGCCATTCCCCTTGTTAACAAGTTGTTGATCATCCCTTGGAACCATGTTCTTCGCCTCCACCTGTCCCAAATTTTATAAATTTCAAAATGTTTCGCCAAAAGAAGCAATAACTATGCGCACACCCTTATAATCATGGAACTCATCCATGAAGTTACTGAATTCTCTGCTGAAGGGATAGATTAAGAATAACTTCACCAAATGCATTCCCATTGGGAGAGCTTGACCCGTTTTGACTGCCACGTGATAAGAGTACTCAAACCACATTTAGAAAAACCCGACCAAGGATATTTTCCTCTAGAAGATTCTCTGATTAGCGATGGTTGTCCCAATATTCTGTCCACGTAGCTCCAGACCACCCTAGCACCTTCTCTGCATTATAAGAAGAAAGTTTATTTCTATGATACATGGATAAATACCAAAAGGAACACCAGAACACATAGCACGGCGTATACTTGTTGTGCAGATACCTGCAGGTAGACCTGTGACACCCCCAACAGCTACTACGAGCTTGTTTTGATCAGTTAATATTGCATGAAGTCCCCCTAAAAACAAAAGGCTTGTTTGCCTCATTCATAAGAGAACATATGAGAATTCATAAACAAACAAACAAATTTAATTAGAAGTGGCAAAGTTGGCTAAGTGTCACACCTCGTCTAGGCGGAAACACGGGAGTGCAACGACCAAAAGGTTTTCAAGCACAAGGTTCAAGCAATACACATTTATTCAAATTAGTACCACCATGAATGATGGAATTTGTCATGAATTTATTGAAAGTTAACTATAGTGTAAACACATGAACATTGTCTTATGGAAATTGGAAACATAACATTTTGAAGCTGACAAAAGCCGTCAAAGTGATACCACGGTGTGCATGCTCGAACCCTTCCCTCAATCCTCTGTGGCCCTCCATTAGTTACCTGAAACACATGGATAAGGAGTTTTATCAACAATAATGTTGGTGAGTCTATGGGTCTTGAATGTATTGTAAAATGAACGTGTCATCCGTGTTTGACCAATCATGAGCTAGCTAAGCAAATGATCACTGTGAGAACCATGAGTCCTGTAACCAAACCTCTTGACTATGGTGCCTCGTGCATTGTACACTAAATACAATGTATGTATAGTAGAATACTAACACTCTTTTGCATGTGGCCGGTTAGAGCGACTAAACAAGAGTGGGGGTGTCAACCCAATAGATCTATTAAAGTGTTCCATGGCTAAATATCTAGCTAATGGTTACAGTGAACGATGTACGAGGACTATTGAGCTTATGAACCAAAATGTCTCATGTTCCACATGGTAGTCATGCTAGAATGTACACACACTTGAAAATGACACAAGTATTGATGCATGTATTTCCCCCAAAATGTAAAGTAGGAAAATGGGGCCATAGAAAACTCACCTGTTTGAGTCGTGTGTGGTCTAGTGAGCTAGTAGATGATCACCGTCCTGACAAATGATACCCTATGTTCATTATGGACACGGTAAGTCATCCGGATGTTGTTTATCATACAAATTGTTCACCTGACCCTTGTGGACAATTGGGTTTAGTGTGTTTCATTGTTCATGATACTTGTTAATGTTCTAACAAACATATAGTTCCAAAACATTGTTGTTTCGAAATGTATTGTCCATGGTGAACTATATTGGCCCCACATGGGGTATTTGGGCCGTATGTTGCCATCAAATCACCATGTGTGGTTGGTTTTTGAGAAAACATTGGTTAACATATGTGTAGAACCCTTTATAGGTCCATTTATAGTTAACACATGCTTCGGCTCTTGTTAACACATGTATATTAGCTATAGCAGAAACAATTTCATAACATGTGCCTAGTAATCGATCCTTTAGTGACTTCTATTAGGCAGATCCATGTTTGTAAAAGAATAATGTATGTTTTGAAATCAACTTGGGTTCGTTTTAAGCGTGACTCGATTGTCTTTATACCAAAAGAAAGCTTTTAGTTTCACAAGTGTCTTAACACTAGTTTGATCATAAAATCATTTGCTAACCTGTTTTATTACCCCATGACTTTGCCTCAAGACATTATTTAGATAACAATGCTTAGATAGAGCCGATTTGTTCTAGTTGTTAGTTGTTCTTGGGTAATAGACTTAGTATATCATTGAATCATTATGTATTGATCATACTCGTGCCTAGTGAGAGTGTATGTGTGTGAACCGATAGTGTTTTGGACCGATGGTTGGGTGTAGAACCTCAAGATCGAATGTAATGATGTCTAAATGATTAGAAGGGTTAAGGTTCTTACCTATTTGAAGTGATGTGAGGCTAGTTGAGAGCATGATCCTTGATCCTTCCTTTGATCTTGTTTCTCTTCGGGTGTGGCTTCAAAAGCCGAGTAGAATGAGAGTGTAAAGGATGAGTGTTTGTGAGATGGGTGGTGCAAGATGTTTGGATGTTCTAAGGCTCCTTTTATAGGCAAATCCTAAGGTAAGTTGACAATGCTTTGCTATAGCTAGGTAAAGGTTAGTTTCCATTTCCATATAAGGTCTCTAGGTGTCATTGGATTCATTCATGCTTGGTTCTCGGCCGCTATGTATGGGTCTAGAGGTGATATATATGGCAAGCCTCCTTGTGTAAGTCCACTCCTTCCACTTAGGTGTAACTTAGTGGCACAAGTTTGATAGTGACTCTTCATGAGACAAAGATTTCTTTGTATTTTTTGGTGCACATCGAACAAGAGGGTGAGGAAAACAAGACCATGTGTTTAATATAGGGTAGTAGTCCATAAGGGGAAAGGTTGACATTCCTATGGTGTGTTGTAGTGTTATCTATTAGAGTGTAAGTTGCTCCTTCCTAGCTTCCTTTTGTAACACCCCAACCGATGGCGGAAACATCGGGGTGCCACGTATTGATGATTGTTCTGTAGCTCATGGAGAATAATAAGTTTTCATTAATTGATTTAAATAAATTACATACAATTGTTCTACAAGAATTCGTACATCAAATTGAATAAACTATGCACATATCTTCAAGCAATTCTTCAAGCAAGTAGGACCTGAAACATGTTAAGTTGAAAATGTTTGGGTCAACAAAAGTTGGTGAGAATTACATAGGTTTTTGAGAAATAGTTGATAACAATAGTTTGTACAACACTCAGGGTTGTATGATGATAGAGTATGATACCGACATGCAACAATGCGTCTATGTACAACCAAACCTTGTGTCGACTGATGACTAACTCGCAAGTTAGTTAAATGTTATTACTGTTATCGATCATCCCTGAGTCTATGCGGGTGGGATGGGTTTGTCAGACCTATAGCGCTATAATCTAAACAGGCGGCTTGATCATTGTTAATGATTGTACTGTGTCTTTTTGTTACAGTCAAATGATAGAATGATGTTGTAATTGAATCACAAGTAAATATGAGTAAATGATAGTATAAAATATTTGAACATGTTTCACCCCAAAAATAGTGAAAATAGAGTAAAGGAGCTATGTAAACTCACCTTGGTAAAATGTTATTCCTTGAAAAATAGTGTGTTGCCCAAATATGTCAAATACCACCCTATAATAAGGTAATAAATATGTCTAAGTCTATCAAATTTACAAATGTATAAGTTATAGGGCTTCGAATTGGGATAATTGCTCGTTTTGATTAATATTAAAAATGTTCGCCAATTGAGAGAAATTTAGTAAATAAATAACCAAAAATCTTTTTATGAAATTTAAACTTAAGATGGTTACAAGAATGTGTTTTAAAGTGTAAAAATAATTTTTATAAAATTATTTCACTTAAAATAGATTTTTAAATCTATTTATTTATAAATAGTCAATTATTAACTTTAATATTCAAAAATACTAAAATTAATGAATTCTTATTTTAAAAATCATATTTCTGTTCTAAATGATTAAAAATAATTTGTATAAAATTTTGGTGCAAAAATGATGAAAATTGGATTTATTATGAATTAATTATGATTAAATCTAACAAAAATTGATTAAAAATATAAAATAAATGGTTTTACTGAATTAAAAATTATTTCTGAAAAGTTTAATGTTATAAAAACTTAGGATAATTTTTGTGGAAATTTATAAGATCGTTTTGATATTTTTATATAATTTTATAAATAAAATGGAATAAACTTGATTTATTTATTATATATAATAAATAAATAAATTTTTGAAAACTAAAAATTGTAAATAAGTCTTTTACATCAGATTTGATAAATATAATTTTTTTTAGAATTTATAAAAAGGTTTTAATATTTAAAAATGAATTTACAAGTTTAATGTATAATATATATATAAAAAAAATGGTTTGTTGTAAAATGTAAAATAAATGGAAAAAGGGTGTCCACGCCGGGTCTCGAACTCGCGTGGGCCGGCTGAAGGGCAACAGGCATAACCAACTGATCTGTATGATCAGTTGTGTTTATCTCTTGTTTTTTTGAAATATAACTAACATGAACCAACTAGTGTTCTTCCCCAATTCAATATAATCAAGCCCTAACTTATGCAATAATCAAATACACACGACATTAACCCAATCAATCATGGGGTTAATGTCGTGCACATGCCGAATAATAAATCCCACAGAAAAATAACAACTTACAAACGCGTTTATGATATGAATTAGTTGGTCAACTAAAAAGTCAAAGCAAGATCGCCGATTAAGATTTGAGTATAATTATGAAGAAATAGAGGTAGAGAAAGATGTAATGGCGAGTTGTGACTGCCATGGAACGATCAATTTATAGTGTAAGGGTCGGTTATTCGAAATGGCAAGCTTTGACTCGTTTAATGCATATGACGCGATAATTGAATAAAATTGGAATGTTTTTGACTGGTTTACCTTGTATAATACGCGTTTTGTACAATCTATTCCATAATACGAGTCCATTAGGGGTAATTTCCATGTTTAGTGTTAATTGAAAACGAGTTTGTGGGTGTTTGCTTGTTCAACAGCGCGCAGGAGGTAGCAGAGCTTCATCAGCTTAGTTTGTTAAAAAGGTTAAATAGATAAGTCATCTGGATATTATCACAAATAGGTTGGTGGAGCAGTGGTTTGTGGTGTGGTGTTTAAATGGTTGACCCGGGTTCGAGTCTCAGCGGCAACACCCCTTTTTTTTTTTATTAAATGAGGAAGGGAAGGAGGGTGTTGGGCCAAGGCTTGTGGGCTGGGATCTGTGTGGGCCGGACACCCGGGCTACGAAACAACAAAGGAAAAAGGTTTGAGGAATTGGGCCACAGAAGTCTGTTCTGTTATGTGTATACGCAAAATTTTTTTTTTTTTTTTTTTTTTTAAAACAGAAATAATATTATTATTATTATTATTACACATACACATATATATATATATAAATAATTATTATTGTATTAGGTTTCAAAATGCCACGAAATAATTAAATGTAAGTAGAAATAAAACTTGTCGTTTTTTTTTTTTTTTTTTTTTTTTTTTTTGTAACGTACAGTTATTTAAGGCGAAATGTTACACCTTTGGCCGATTGTTTTCTAGTGAATTATTAGGTTCATGTTTAATCACTATCATGTGTATATGTAGGGATGTAGGCGGCCAAGTATGTGGGAAGAGATAGGGTAGTAGAAGCTTGATGTTATAGGCATATGGTGATGGTGATAGTTCCTACATTCTTCACTCCATGATTGGCTAAGTTAAGAAGGGTAGGGATTTGACTTTAGGGAGGTTGGAAAGCTTTTGTGTGATTACCATTTTGGTGTAAGCTTGTGACAAACATTCTTAGAAGACAAGTGTGGCCTTGTGCCTTGTCTTTCGGCCGAGAAAGAGGCAAGAATGGGGTTCCTTGTTTGGTTAAACACTAACTTATAAGAGTTGGTGTGTAGACTTCTAAGATGGTGTAAATAGAATGACCATCTTGCCTATCTCTAGCTTCTATGTTTGCAGCTCAAAGAGGACAACCAATTGGGGTATGCTGAGTGTAAAACATAGAGATTGTCAAGGCTTTGGAAGGTTACTTGTTAGTGTAAAGTGTTGTCTTTGGTTGCTTGTCCTTAGCCATGTGATGTGTGTGTTTATATGTCGTATGTATGAGTGTATATACATATGTGAGTATAGCTTGTGTATTTCTAAGACAATTAGCTTGGTTATGATCCAATACTTAACATGTTATGTTAAAATAATCGGCCTATTCCTGTTGATAGTGTTGTGATTATTCGTTGTATAGCCTCTAGTACACCTTTGATATAGGAATATCATCCGGCTTCACAAGAGTAAGAGTTTGTTAAGTTCCATGCCTCTTGATGATGACATTAAGATGTCTTTTGTTTCACATGTGTCATGGGTTTGTTAAATGATTTCCCATGATGATCTTTGTGCTCACAAACGTGTGTTAGAGGTGCATTATCATGTGTTAGAGGGCATAACCTCTTGCAATGCTTGTTTTGATGGTGTGTCCGGGTGTTGTATGACTAAACAAGTACACTATGTTGAATTTTCTGATTAACTCATGCTCTACTAGCCTAGGGGGTATAGTTTATGCAAATTGTCTAAATATGCACATATAATGATGTCATAACTGAAAACATGTACGGACGTTGACCTGTTACATTAACTGTTGTCACATTCTCCCCTTGTTTTGGGAATTTCGTCCGTGAAATCGAGTTTCCCTACTAGTGTTTGTAGTTTCAGGGAAAAGAGCTGGGTACTTGTGGCTCATTTGGTCTTAGTGTTCCCATGTAAATTCGGGACCACGCTTTACATTCTATCTGACTTTCACAAGTTTAGTACGACTCCTTCTCAATTTTTGGACTTTCCAATCAGTCACCTCGATTGGCTCCTCGACGAAGTGGAGCTGATCATCGATGTGTATCTCTTCGGGAGGAATGATCAAAGATTCGTCAGATAGACATTTCTTTAGATTAGATACGTGAAAAGCGTCATGAACATTACTCAGCTCTTCGGGTAGCTTGAGTTTGTATGCCACGGGACCAACTCTAGAAAGTATCTCGAATGGCCCAATGTATAGGGGGTTTAGTTTCCCACGTTTGCCAAATCGTGGTACACCTTTCCAGAGTGAGACTTTTAAGAGTACTTTATCGCCAACCTGAAACTCGAGTGGTTTACGACGGCGATCAGCGTAGCTCTTTTGACGATCTCGAGCTGCTTTCAAGCGATCACGTATCTGGAAGATCTTATCGGTGGTCTCTTGAATGAGCTCGGGGCCAGTCAAATATTTGTCTCCAACTTCCGCCCAACACAGAGGAGATCTACACTTGCGTCCATACAAGGCTTCGAAGGGGGCAGCCTTGATGCTGGTGTGGTAACTGTTATTGTAGAAGAATTCAACCAATGGTAGGTGTGAACCCCAGTTTCCACCGAAATCGATTACGCACGCTCGAAGCATGTCCTCCAATGTCTGGATTGTGCGTTCACTCTGGCCATCTGTTTACGGATGGTAGGTTGTCCTCATGTCTAAGCGAGAGCCTAGTGAGTCCATTAGTGTTTGCCAGAATCGGGAGGTGAATCGACTGTCTCGGTCGGAAATGATTGAAACAGGCACGCCATGTAACACCCCAACCGATGGCGGAAGCATCGGGATGTCACGTATTGATGATTGTTCAGTAGCTCATGGTGAATAATAAATTTCATTAAATAATTTAAATAAGTTACATACAATTGTTCTAAGAATTTGTACATCACAAGATGAAAAATACTAGCTACACATCTTCAAGCATTAACTCAAATCTTCATGCAAGAATAACCTGAAACATGTTAAGTTTGAAAATATTTTGGGTCAACAAAAGTTGGTGAGAATTACATAGGTTTTTGGAATATGATAGATAATAATAGTTTGTACAACAATCACAGTTGTATGATGATAGAGTATGAGTCCAACATGTAACAATGCGTCTTTGTACAATCAAACCTTGTGTCGACTGAGACCTAACTCGTAAGTTAGTAAAAGTGTAACTGTTATCGATCATCCCTGAATTTATGCGGGGGGATGGGTTTGTCAGACCTATAGCGCTATAATTTAAACAGGCGGCTTGATTAATGTTAATGATTGTACTATGTCTTTTTGTTACAGTCAAATGATAGAATGAGTAAATGATAGTGTGTAAAATGTTTAAACATGTTTCACCCCAAATGTAAAACAGAAAAAAAAGGGGCTATGTAAACTCACCTTAGTGATAGTATTGAATCCCTTGATATAGAATAAATGTGGCTCGTGTGTATCCAAATATCACCCTATTTCAAGATAATAAATAAGTGTTGGGGAAAACTTAATAAGTCTAAGTTTTCTAGTCTAAAATGTGCTAGGGTTCCTAATTTGGGGATTAATAATTGATTTATGATTAAATTTGAATAATATAAAGAAATAGTTAATGAAAATGTTTTCTGACCAATATTATCTAAAAGTAGTTGAGTTATAATGTAATAAATGTGAAAATAATTTTTATAAAATTATTTTCTTAATTAATGAATATTTATATATAAATACTTATTTGACAAAATATAGACTTAATATATAAAAATATTAAAAATTATAAATTTTGAATCAAAAATTTATATTTCAAATATAAATGATTAATCATAATTTATGTGAAATTTTGATGTAAAAATAATGAAAAACGAATTTATTATGATTTATTTATGATTAAAATAACAAAAATCGATTAAAAATATTAAATAAATGATTTTTCAGAAATAAAAATCATTTCTGGAATGTTTATTGTTTTATAAGTTTAGGTCAATTTTTGTGGAATTTAATAAAATCGTTTTGATATTTTTATAGAATTTTAAAATTATTAAGGAATAAATTTACAATATTTATAATATATAATAAATAAATGATTTTTGAAAAACTAAAAGTTGGATAATAAACTTAACCATTTGAATTGCATAAAATAAATTTTTATAGGATTTATAAAGTTGTTTTGGTATTTTAATATCATTTTAAAAGAAAATAACAATAATATAAAAGAAAAGAGTTTTTAAACAAAAGGATAAAAAAAAAGTTGTGGTGGCTGGGACTCGAACCCTTGTCACTGGGCGGTTCAAAGTTTTAAACAAAAGGCAAATACCAACTGATCTACTGATCAGTTGGTGATAGACTACTATGCGTTTTAAATATAAACAACAGTCTGCATGATGGTTTATCCCCAAATCGTATAACATGAACCCTAACCATCTAATAATCGCAATTAACAGACAATAGCCTCTGATTTTTTGGGCTATTGTCTGTCTATAGCTGATAAATAAAACCAAGGCATGAATTGTTACCTTATCACGCGTTTAAAGGCTATGAATGGATGGTCAACAAGAATGTCAAACCGGCACGATCACGCAAATTAGGACGAATTGAGAGAATAATTGAATATGTGTGTGTATTTTCCGGCACATTCAGAAGCTATACATGTTTTCAATTTATACTAATATTGTATCTATGGAAGGTTTTTGGTGATTGACCATACTCGGTCAAAACTCGCTCAAATGGTAAATTGCCGAGTTTTAATGCGTAATCATGGATGGGTTTGAAGCGTCTTGAGCTGTCAGTCAACAAGGTGCCGCGAATTATTAAGGTTTCCAAAAAAAATGGCTCAATTAAATGGTCAAGGGTAGCGTTGACCAAAAGTGATTGTGGGAGGGTGGTGTACATCGAGTAATCAGCAGAGAAGGAAAGACATTATGGGCCGGGTTTGGGGTTTTGGGCTGGGCATCTGGGCTCCGAATCCTTAAAGAAAAAGGTGGGGTTTGGTTGGGTTTTAACATGTTGGGTTATGGATTTATGATTGGGTAAAACAAGGCATAAATAAACTTCCATATATATATATATATATATATATATATATATATATATATATATATATATATAATATATATATATATATATCTTAATAAAACCTGAAAATTATTATTATTATTATTATTATTATTATTATTATAATGAAGAGGGTTCAAATATTTAGTTTTATTGAGCAAGATTTATGTTTATAAAAAAAAATTTAACAACTTTGATATGTCCAAAATTTATAGAGATGATTTTATAACATAACTGCGAATGGGACTTGGGAATTTTATTAATTTCAAAATTTTCAAGATGTTACACGCCATGCCTAGTTACAATTTCCTTGATGTACAACTTGGCAAGTTTCTCGAACTTGTCGGTTTCCTTAATCGGCAAGAAATGCGCGGATTTAGTCAACCCGTCAACAATGACCCAAATTGTATCGTGACCACTAGACGTCTTAGGTAGCTTGGTTATGAAATCCATGGAAATCTATTCCCATTTCCAAACTGGAATGTCTGGTTGTTGGAGCAGACCAGATGGTTTCTGATACTCAGCTTTGACCTTTGAACAAGTAAGGCATCGGTTGACGTATGTGGCGATTTTACCTTTTAGATCAGGCCACCGGTAAAGTTCCTTTACGTCTTTGTACATCTTGTCAGCACCAGGATGTACGGAGTATCTAGACTTGTGAGCTTCCTCCAAGATTAGATTACGTAAGTCACCGAAACGTGGTACCCAGATCCGATTGGCAAAATAAACTGTGCCGTCAGATCTTCGCTCCAATAGACTAACCATCTTAAATAACGACTCGTTCTTAAGATTTTAAGTTTTCAGAGCTTCTTGTTGAGCGTCGTGAATATGGGTCGTGAGATTTGTATAGATGATTGGACCTAGTGCATGCACACGTAGGGTCTTAACTCGTTCCTTCCGGCTTAATGCGTCAGTTCAACCCATCTGCGTTGCCGCATGTTCAACTCCTTCTGGTTGAAGATGTGCTGTAAGCTCTTATGATCGGTGAAGATGGTGCACTTGGTACCGTAAAGGTAGTGCCTCCAAATCTTAAGTGCAAAGATTACTGCACCCAACTCTTGGTCATGAGTAGTGTAATTCTTTTCATGAATTTTGAGTTGTCGGGATGCATAGGCAATGACCTTATTCCTTTGCATGAGTACGCATCCAAGACCTTGATGCGAAGCATCGCAGTAAACTACAAAGTCATCAGTGCCTTCGGGAACGGAAAGAATTGGTGCACTACACAGACAGTCCTTCAATACTTGGAATGCATTCTTGTCTTTTTGTGTTAAGACAATCAATGGTCGGGCAATCTTAGAGAAATTCTCAATGAATCATCGGTAATAACGAGCTAATCCCAAAAATTGTCGCACTTCAGTCGGTGTCTTGGGCACAACCCAATCCCTGATTGCTTCAATTTTTGCAGGATCAACTTCTATACCCTTCTCATTCACAATGTGACTGAGGAAATGGACTTCTCGAATCCAGAACTCGCATTTCAAGAATTTGGCATACAGTTTCTCGCTTTTGAGCAATCCCAACATTAATCGTAGATGTTGTTCGTGCTCTTCTTGAGTTCGTGAGTAGATCAAGGTGTCGTCGATAAAGACAATGACGAACTTGTCCAAGTAGGGTTTGCAAACACGATTCATGAGGTCCATGAAAACTGCCGGAGCATTCGTAATCCGAATGGCATAACTAGGATTCATAGTGCCCATAACGAGTTCGGAATGCAGTTTTTGGGATGTCGTCCTCCTGGATTCGTAGCTGATGATATCCTGACCGTAAATCGATCTTTGAGTAGTAGCTGGATCCCTACGGCTGGTCGAACAGGTCGTCGATCCTTGGCAACGGATACTTGTTCTTGATCGTCAGTTTTTTTCAGCTCTCGGTAGTCGATGCACATACGGAAACTCCCGTCTTTCTTCTTCACGAACAGGATAGGTGCTCCCCACGGGGAAGAACTCGGAGGAATGAAACCTTTGTCTAGCAACTCCTGTAGTTGATTGGACAGTTCCTGCATCTCGGATGGTGCTAAGCGATACGGAGTGCGGGCTACTAGGGCAGCTCTCGAACAAGATCGATGCGAAACTCGACTTGTCGTGGTGATGGAAGTCCTGGAAAGTCTCCTGGAAAGACTTTGGGATAATCTCGCACCACTGGGATGTCCACTAGCTTCCGATCTTTAGCTTTTTGTTCAACGACATGTGCCAGAAACGCGACACAACCTTTCCTTAAACATTTTTGGGCCTTAATGCAGGAGATGATACGAAGGGTGGGTAAACCCTGACTTCCTCGAATCATTAAGGTTTCACCATTTGACAAGGGGATTCGTACCAACTTCTCGTGACAGGCGATCTCTGCACGATGTTTGGACAACCAATCCATGCCAATGACAATATCGAAACTACCCAATTGGATAGGCAGTAATTCGATACTGAATTCGTGGTCGTCGAGTACCAAAACACAATCCTTAACGATCTCATCGGACGAGATTAATTTACCGTTAGCTAGTTCTATGGTAAATCATGTGTCCAACTTACTAGATTCTAATCCTAGGGACTTCTTAAAGTTGGAGGACACAAAGCTAAAATCTGCGCCGGAATTGAAAAGTATTGATGCGAAATGATTGTTAAGGAGAAACGTACCGTAACTACGTTAGGATCCTCTCGTGCTTCGTTGGCTCCTAACACAAATGCTCTGCCACAGGCTTGATCCTTGGCCTTGGGACAGTCCTTTTGGAAATGTCCTGTCGCACCACACTCGAAACACTCGTTTCTAGCAGGAGGAGTGTTGGTGGTTTTGGCACTGGAGTTAGCGGTGGAATGACCACGACGGCTACAGTTCTTGAACATAATGATGTCACATGTACCTATGTGATGGTAGTTGCATTTGCTGTAGTGAGGATGAGGTCCGCTGTACTTGCGTTCGGGTTCCTCAGCAGCAGTGGCAGTGACGTGTGCGGATATACACATAATTTTACAATGAAATAACACATGTTTTGCTTTAATATTTATAAAAATGGTTTAGACAATAATATTAAAACACACACAATAGGCAAGTGTACCCTGTCATATATGTAGTAACGTACAGATAAGAACCAGATATCGATCCATGGAAGCGCGCGGAGCAGTAATACTAAAACTCTGTCCCCGATTTACCAGTAGGAAAAGATAAGTCGAGTTTGTTGTTTTTAACTACTTTAATTCTAAAACACAAAAATAACATATGTAAGACTCCAAATACAAAATATAACTATATAAACTATAATTTACCAATCCTAGCATGTTATCTAAATATAATAAGTAATACAGGCGTGTGATCAACATTCCCATTTTCTTACAGTTAGTGTCCCTTTCGGGCATCCTAACATGACAACTATACAGAAAGTTAACACGAATACACACGTTAACCGCTTCAAGTCGTTTATTAGCAAGCAGCTGATATAATCTCACGCAGATCTTTTAAAGATAAGTTAGTCATCGGTTAAGAGTATTCTAACCTCACTAATTCAGGAAAGCGATACCGAATACACAATACAGCCACCTAAACTAGCATAAAGTAGAGCATTTCACAACCTATTCCATTTTACCAACTTTGAACCCAGATCTACTAAGATCGCTATTTTTACCAAAATAACTACCAAAGATCATTAACCGTGTCAAAGACTAGTAACGGCACCATTAGGCTTTTTAAACCCTTTTACGTGCCGGTAAGCATTTTTAACCGTTATTCGACTGACTTTAACCAAACCAATACCCGGTTACAGTTTCATGGCATAAACTATTTAACAAGTTAACTAGTCTACTACCGGACGATTAAACGGACGATTTTTCAACATTTATCCGCCTAACACATTCGACAATCGCTAAAGTCATTCAAATACAGCTACAAACCCATCAACAACGAAACAAGGTTGCGCTATGATCATCAAGATCTAAACATGAAAAACGCCAAATTTATACAAAATAAGATTACATACTAACGATTGTTTTTTCTACTAACGATTACTAAACAAGATTACTAGACGATAATGTACTACATAAACAACACAAACAAGCTAAAACAAACAGATTTGAATCAACTAAAAGCTTAATAGATCAAACCATAAAACTTGAATGTGATGGATTAGATGATGATCGATGATCCGGATGAGTTCCCGAGCTCGTTCCTCGCCTTTGCAGCAGCTCACAGGTCCATAAATTCGCCCCAAATCGCCCAGAGACCACCCAATATTTGATCAGTGGGTTTTGCTATGTTCTTATAGAAAGTTTGATTTTGTGCACGGCCGTGCGCATAAAGTGCACGGCCGTGCACTTTATCAAGTTGAGTGACGTGCAAGTGGGCAAGTGGCCTGGCTCGTTCTGGAAATATCTAGATATTCTGCACGGTCGTGCACCATAGGTGCACGGGCGTGCGGGTCTGGTTGTGGCCGAGTGCTGATGGTGCACTGCCTGGTGCACTGGCAGTGCACCCGAGAAGTTTGAGTCGCACGGGCACCCGCACGGGAGTGCTGATCAGGGTGCCCGGGAACACCAGCTGCACGCCGAGTCGCACTGGCAGTGCAGCTCATCTGTGTCCGAGCCAAGCAAGTCCGCACGGGCGTGCACCAGAGGTGCACGGCCGTGCACTATTTCCAGACTTAGCTAATTTTGCAGAAACGTTCCGTCTTGTCTGATTTTCGTCCGGTTTCTTCGACTTTGCTCGTGGGACGTCGTTTAAGACCTGCAATAAACATATGAAGCGGTTAAGTACCGAATTCGTGCAATTATGGTCGAAAACGCGTAATTTGGGAGTCAAATCGGGGACTTAAATATGTATATTTTAACGTATATCAAACCTCCCCACACTTGAACTTTGCTTGTCCTCAAGCAAACGACTAAATAGAAATAAACCAAAAATTCGCCAAGTGGCAACAAAGACAAAATATAACCTGTACAGACATTAATAGACAAGCCGACAAAGATATATAAATAGGTGATAAGATAACTAAAAAGCAACGACTCACTTCCGATCTATGAACGCGCAAACCCGTACACGACTCACAATGTTCACACACACTCGGTTTTATTTATGATACATACGTGTAATGTGTATGTGTAAATCGCTCCATTTCCAAGACAATGAATCGTGCAATATCATAAGCTTGTCAAAAGATCTAATCTTCACCAACTAACGTGTGAAAAGGCACAAATCAAGAGGTCTTGTACGGGTTGTAATATCAGGCAAAGGTAAGGGTATGGAATGGATATTTACAGTGACGAATCGGCTAAAACTCGGCGGTTATGTCTAAATAATATCAACTAATACAACTATACAAAACAAACGCAAATATAGGCGATTTTTATTTTAAATCGAGCTAACTTTATAATTCTAAACTTTAAAGCTCTAAAAACTGCTCGAATACTGCTAATTCACCCTATTTTAGGGTGTTCTATTTTTCTGGATTTTTTTTAACATATATATATATATATATATCTATGATATATATAATGAACGAAACTGAAATAATATCAACATACGGGTTCTAAACAGATATACCCGAGAACGAACTATTTACAATACATAAACTAGTTAAACAATAACCTAAACCGAGTTCTAACACAAGTGTTTTAAAAGAAAAAGGCTGTATGGTTTTAGTGGTGAAATGGTGTGGTAAATAAGAAAAACACGGGATTAGGTTCAGCATGGTTAACTAGTGGATAATATATGGGTGCGGGAAACAGATAGAACGAAAAGAAAAGGCTAAATCAAAAGGGTATCCTAAATGCCTCAATCATGTTCGTACAATCTCACACGTATCTGGTCTAAACAAGTATACTAGTGACAAGTTCTAAACTGCACAAAACAACCGGCTCACTCGCAAGCATGTCAAAGAAATGTAATCTATTCTAAGGCTCAAACGCTCACGTAACCGGAAGGAAATGGGTGCAAGTGTACGAATCTAACACGCTCGTATCTCATCTGTTTGTCGCGCCTCAAGTTATTTTTATCAAAAAATAGTTAGGCTTGATGTTTGTATGAATATATATATATACACACACATATATTTACTTATAAGGGTTTTTTTATATATACATATATATATATAAGAGGACAAACATATAAGATATAATCCCTCCCCACACTTGAAATTCACATTGTCCCCAATGTGACAATAGAAAGCGTTTATGAAATAGCTGTCTATAGTGGGAAAAAGGAGAATAATACTCCCCTTGTGTCGAAGAAACGCCCCGGGTAAATAGACGGCATGAGCCCCGATAACGGTGCTCGCCAGTTACCTGCATAATCAACATTCTTGACACAAACAAACTCATCAAACCCATCATTCACATCCACAAAACAAAATAAAATAAACTAACATACTGAAATAAGGAAAAGAAATAGTTCAACTAAAAATACTAAAAAGTCTTGGGTACGCAGACCCGAAAATACAGTACTGAAAGCATGAAATAAAATAAAAGAAGTACTAACAAATGCATGCAATAGATGGTCGTGGCTACTGGTCGGCGTCGTCCCCGTGGTGCTGACCGGAGCTTCCTGGCTGGTTGCCAGGAGCACCATAAGGGATTGAGGGAGGGTTACTGAAATAACCCGGATGCACCTGCTCTAACCCAGCGAAAAGGTACTCAAAACTGTGCCTGACATCCTGCTGCACACGATCCATAGTGGACCACATGTACTGCTGGTCCTGCCTGATCTCCACCTGGTTTGCACCGATGTTGTGCATGTTCAGCTCCATCGCCTGGAACCGCTGGTAGAACTCAGGGTATGTCGGGATGCCTGGAGGCCACTGCTGGTCCTGGGGCTGGAAGTGCTGAGAAGAGTGGTGTGGAATGTCGTGTGGCGCGTCACCACCGCCTCCTGCATGCTGCTCCTGCATCTCCTCATCCTCCTCGTCCTCTGGTGGCACGGGGTCCCAGATAATATCCTGGCTAATAAGGCGTGGACCCCCGTCCGTGTCAGCTAGCAGGTTCTGAGCCCTGAGTGATCTAAAGTCCAGCATAACCCCATTAGTTTCCAATGTCAGCGTGGCCCTGACCTCATCGGTCAGAACTCCCAACGCCACTGCGATCTGGGTGACATACTCCCCCCTCCCATGGATCTCACTCCTGTCCTTGGTGCCCCCAGCAGTGAGAAAGAACTCGGCCATCCGTGCGGCCAAGTTCAGCGGGGCACCCTCATAAAAATGATACAAATAGAGAAGATCGGGAGTGGGACAGTTCCCCGAACTGTCCTTTTGGCCACAGATCGTGTGGCTGAACACATGGTGCAAGAGGCGGAGTAGCGGGTCCTTAATCCTAGTGGCCTTGGCAGACCTTGGATTATAAGGTCCACCAAGGTTTTCCCCACTATCTTGAGCAAGGGTGTGGAACTCATCTTCTAGCTTCTTAACCTCGTTGCGAGGACAAAACTCATCCTTCATAACCTCCTTGACTTGATCCCATGTCATAGCAAGAGCAACTTCAGCCCCACGAATGCGCTTTTCTTCATTCCACCAAGTGAGTGCTCGTTTGTAGAGAACACTCATGGCGTAACGAACCTTGAAGTTGTCGGGGCATTCACTGTTGATGAGGTATTCTCAATACCCTCAAACCATTGGAGGAGTCCTGTAGCTCCTTCTTCTCCACTAAACTTTGGGGGGTTACAAGAATTGAAGTGCTTAAGGGTAGAGGCTGGGAGACCATTTCCATTCCCGTTGTGGTTTCCATTTCCATTACCATTGCCGTTCCCATTCCCGTTGCCGTTACCATTCCCGTTGCCGTTCATCTGGATGACTTGAGCTAGTAAATTGGGAACCAGAGTCGCGATTTGCTCCGCCATTTGTTGAGAAATGATCACAGCCAGTTGTGCATCGACACCATTGTTGTTGTGGTTAGGACCGTGGTTATGGTGTTCGCCCTTCCAGATTGCACGTGTTCGTTATTAAAATCTAGAACTTCAACGAGATCTCAAGGGGGTTCAGGTTAAACCTGAGGATTTTGTCCTATTAATCTAATGGTGGATCAGGATTGCAGCAGACGAATAAGAGTAGTCACATGTAGGCTTAGGGTTATATAAGGTATAGGATAAGGATAGGATTAGGGAAGCAATTAGGGTTACAAGTAAGAGGAGCAAGTACTGTTTAAGTCCCTAAGGTTATAGTCTAGATTATTTTCTAATAACCTAATTCCCTATAATCCTGGCTCTGATACCAATCTGTAATACCCCAACCGATGGCGGAAACATCGAGGTGTCACGTAAGAATGAGTATACAGTAGCACATGGTAACCAAATTTTAATTGAAATAAATTTAAAGTGCAAATATCCAAAAATAGAAATACATAATGAGTTTCAATGTGGAAATCTAATACATCACAAAGATCAAACAAGCATAGACTTCATATTGTCTTCATGAAAATACTCTAGTTCTTCATGCATCATTATTTCCTGTTGAGTTGTAAAAATGGGGGGGGGGGTCAACTAGAAGTTAGTGAGAATACATAATCCATGTTAAGCAAGTAGTTTAAGTATAAAAGTTTAGTAATTCATATGTCTATCGTAAGTTTAAGTCTACATGAATAAGCATAATATGTTGAATCGACATAATCAAACCTCCGACTAGTTTAGGTCCATCCCGTCATCCACGGTTCACCTTAGTAATATGTTGGAACGATAACAATCACCCACGCTACCTATGTAGGAGGTACACGTATCCGGGTGGGGTTGTCAATCCAATAGATCTATTATTGAGTATCGCCGGCTTGGCCATAGCTAATGATTATGTAATGTTGAAACTCGTTGAAACTCGTTGAAACTGTTGTTGTTGTCTAATTCATGAGGCATTAAAGTTTACAACTAGACATGCATGTAGAATTGCTTAAGTAAAATGTTGCAAGTATAAAGAATCGCATAAACATGGTTACGTAAACTCACCTTAGTATAGTATTAGGTCTTGAGGAATAGTATGAGTGTAGCCCAATAGATTACCAAGTATTACCCTATGTATAAGGTAACAAATAAGTCTAAGTCTATCTAGTCTACAAGTATATTCTAGGGTTTCGATTTGGGGATAACCATTTGTTGAATTAATAATAAAATGTTTTAATATATAAAGGGAAATTCGATAATTAAATAAATGAAAGTCTTTTTATAAATTTTAAATTTAGGATGGTCACAATAATGTGTTTGAAGTATAAAAATAATTTTTACAAAATTATTTTCTTTAAAATAGAATATTAATTCTATTTATAACAAATTATCAAGATTTAACTTTAATATTTAAAAATACTAAAATTAAAGAATTATTAGTTTAAAATTTATATTTCTGTTCTAAATATTCAGAAATAAGTTGTAAAAAATTTTGGTGGCAAAATATTAAAAATTGGATTTATTATGATTTAATTATGATTAAAACTTACAAAAATTGATTAAAAATATTAAATAAATGATTTTTCAGAAATAAAAATCATTTCAGAAAAATTTATTGTCATAAAAACTTAGGATATTTTTTGTGGAAATTTATAAGATTGTTTTGATATTTTAATGGAATTTTATAAATATAATAGAATAAACTTGATTTAATTATTATATATATTAAATAAAATAAATTTTTGAAACTAAAAATTTTGAGTTAAACTTTTCCATCAGATAATACAATATAATTTTTGTAGAATTTTTAAAAATGTTTTAGTATTTTAAAATGAATTTAAAAGATATAAATAATATATATATAAAGTTGATAAAACAAAGAAAAAAAAAAGAAATGAATGGATGTGGCTGCCGGGTTTCGAACCCGCGTGGCCGGCTAAGCAAGCACCAAGCACAACCACTTGGTCCAGACCAGTGGTTGTGTTTGGTTTCAGTTGATTAAAATTATATAACATATACGAAGTCATGTTTATCCCCAAATCATAGCATACGAGCCCTAATTTTCCAATCGATCAATCCACACATCAATAACCCAATTAACCTTAGGGCTATTGATGTGTGGATGCCGAAGATTAAAACCCACCAAAAATATTAGACTTACAATAACGTTTCGTGCACGATTTGCTCAGTCAACTCTATAAGTCAAAAACGTGATCGAATATCAAGAACAGAATATAATTGAGACGAATTGGAGGTTGAGAAAGATGTATTGGCGAGTTGTGAAGGTCCAGGATTGTTCAATTTATAGTGTAAAGGCCTAGGTGTTCGAATTGGCAAGTGTTGACTATGTATTGAATATGGGACGCGTATAAGATCAAAATGGCAACAATTGAATGTTAATTGTCGTGTGTCTGAGTCATAATAGGCCGATAATTGTGTCATGATGCCAATTATAGATCAATCACAAGTTATGGTTGATGATTTGGTAAGTTCGCGTCTCAAAGTTGACTTTCCAAGTCAACTGTGAGGGTTTTGAAACAAGTGATATAGTTATAATGGTCCGGGTTTGAAACAGATATGATAGCTAGACCAGTTGGTTGTGTGTGTTGTATGATTGAACCGGCTTGGGCGTGGTTACGAGTCCCGGCCCAAGCACCATTTTTTTTAAACATTATTCCTTAATATATCCATATATATATATATATATATATATTAATATAGTATTAGGGTTCCCAAAATGCCACAAAAATAATAAAATGCGAACAATAATGATAGAACTTGACGTTTTTATTAATGATGATCGTAACGTACAAGTTTCCACCGAAATCGATTACTGTAGATGTGTTTTGCGACTAGTGATTGGATATTAACATATGTTAGAATGCTGATGGATAGAAGGTGGAAACTGACTGGTCGAAGGTAGACATATATGGGCGAAGGTAGATAGTAAATGGGCGAATGAAGATTGGATCCTGATCAAGCAACACAATCGTACCTTCTACTGGGCGAATGTGGAAGACTTCCACATTCGACCACAGTAAAGGGGCGAATGTGCAGTGTCTATAAATAGATTTTGTGTTTATGAAATGTTAAGAGAGTTATTAGTTGTGTGTGTTTTGAGGTCAGGTTCCAGTTTTGTTTGAGAGTATCTGTAATTGATCTAGATTAACCAAAGTGTCATTGTAATCAAGTTTATGAACAAGTTAATCTATGAAAAGCTTTGAAAATGATATTGATTGTGTTTTGATTTGAGTTCTTATCAGTTTGTTCAAAGCTAGGGTTTCCGCACCTGGTTTTGTAACTTGTATGATCAAATAATCCTGTTTTAGTCAAAATCTTTCGCTTACAAAAGTGGTATCAGAGCCATACGGATCATACAACAACAAATTTGATAAACTCAGAGCTGATTTGGACATAATTTTGATCAAAATACATCTGTTTTTGAATGAAAATGGTTTTTGAGTGTTTTTGATTGATTTGAAGTTGATTTTGTGGTTAAAATTCAAAATTCCAAGAATTAAAGTTGTTCCAAATCAATTCCGAATCATAACCTGATTAAGATCATTCAATTCCACAAACTTTTGAAAATCAGAGATCAAAATAACCGTTTTTCAAAGTGTAACCGTTTTTCAAAACCTGAAATGGGCGAACCTGGAACTTAGTGGGCGAACCTGAGTTGTGTTTGGTCGAATCTAGGAAATTTTGGGCGAACCTGGAAGTTTTTGTTTGAAGTTTTCACTTTCGGGTCACATTTTCCACATCAGATTGATCGGGCGGGCGAACGTAGATTTAAAACCGTCGAACCTAGAATATTCTGGGCGAAAGTGGATTTGTGTTAGTGTGTTTTTACATTCTGGTGAGTTTTTACCTTCGTGTGATACTGTTTGGGCGAACCTGCATCAGAAGGGACGAAAGTGAGTATATTTTGGGCGAACCTAGGACTTAGTTTTGGAAAATTTTCTAAGTGTTGAATTTTTCGAAGTTCGTGATCATGTGGAATTTTCCGACTACTCCGAGACCAGCAACGACACAACCACAACAGCAAGTGATGGACCCATGGACGGTGGCAGCACAAAAGACGAGCACACAGTCTTCGCAACCGATTAACTACATGGCGATGACGAGCTCGATGCCTCAAAGCGTAGCACCTCAAGCATCACAACCTGACTACTGGGGAGTAGCAGCAGCGGTGGTAAACACTCAAACTACAAATGCTATTTCCACACTGATTAATGATTTGTCTTCAGGTAGCGGGAATCGGCCACCGAAGCTTATGGAGATACAAGAATACAATCAGTGGCAGAACAAGTTCAAGATTCACTTGGAAGGCATGGGAGTGGAGGGAGCAGAGGCATGGAGTATGATTGCTAAAGGTTACACAGCACCGTTTTTGGAGAACACAGGTGAACCAATTCCGTTGGAAAGCTTAACTGAGGATGAGAAGAAGAAATTTGTGGTGGAAAAGAAAGCCTTTTCCCAATTGACTCAGGCAATCACAAATGATCTATTGCATCAATTTGGGACTTGTACAACGTCTAAGCAATTGTGGGATGTGCTTAAGAGGAGGCATGATGGGAATGAGAAGACTAGAAGTTTGAGGATGGATGAATTGAGAAAGGAGTTTGAGAATTTTTCTTATATTGGAAATGAAACTTTAAAAGAATTAACTCCTAGATATAGTCATTTGCTAACTGAATTGTCAAGTTATGGTATACAGATTCCTATGAAGAATTTGGTGGATAAGTTTGCAGATGCTTTACCACCTTACTGGGATCAGCATGTGGAAGTTCTCAGGGAGAAGGATGCATACCAATACTGGACTATTCAAGAGTTCATACAGAAGCTGGAAAACAAAGAAATGGAAGAGAAGAGGAAAGCTAGAAGAGCACAGGTTCCTCAGAATCCTAGCTTATACTTTGGAGGCACTTCAGTTCCTGTGAGTAACTCAAGTTCAGGAGGGATAGTTGCACCACATGTTGCTTGCATTTCCAATGTTATGGAATCACCAAAACCTACCATCAACTACATGGCACAAACTTCATCCTACTCACAACCATCATACACACAACCACCACCACAACAACAATACAACAATTCCTACATTCCACCATTCTCCCCAATGCAACAAGCAGCTTTCTACACTGCTAGCCAATCACAACAACCAATGAACCAAGTTACTCAACCTAATCAACAACCAGTGGTTTTGGAGACTTCTAACTTGGGCAATGTGACAGTGGAAGTTGCTCAGCAACATATTGCACTAGTCTCAGCAATGGTTTCATCTTACAACGGATTGGTTGCTAGTCAAATTGGGAATAACAACTTAACCAATGAAGACTATGCACAGATCGACAAGGAAGAGATGGAACTCATTGATATCCAATGGGCTTTTGCAAGCATCATGAGAAGAGCAACGGAGTTTATTGAAAAGACAGGTAGAACAGATTTGGGAACTTCTCCTAACACAACCTACGGGTTCAACAAGGAGAAAGTTACTTGTTTTAACTGTGGAGGAAAAGGTCACTTTAAACGAGAATGCACCCAGCCACCAAAACAAGGTAATAGAAACCCATTCAATGCAAGCTACCAGAATCGTCAACAACAAAACCAAAACCAAGTTTCTTACCAAAACAACAACAATTATCAAAACCGTCAAAATAACTCTAACAACAACCAAAACAGACAACCTAACACATCAAACCAGATCCAAAACCAATCTCCTAACAACACTAACCGAACAGTTATACCGATCACCACACCAAATGAGACACAACAGAACACGAGTCAGAATCAAGCATTGGTGACTCAACAAGATGAAAGGTTTGATTGGTCGGGATTGCAAATAGGAGTGGAGGAAATTACTACTGGTGGCAATGTGGCTTGCGTTGCTTGCAAGGTTGATATTGAAGAGTCGGTGACGATGGATGAAAAGAAAGAAACTGAGTGTGGAAGTGATGAGTCTGAGGCTGAAATGGATGTGGAGAATGAACCTGTTGAGGTTAAGGTTGAGGAAACTAATTCTGGAGTGGTGATTGATACTGTTTCTGATGTTCCTGAAGAGTGTGAATCGGTTTATTCTGATTCAGACAGTGAATCAGATACGGAAGCAAGTGTTACATCACTTGATGATGACATTGATCAGTTGCTAGCAGAAGCTGATTTTCTGATGACGAGGAAGTCGTGCATTGCTGATGACGCTTTCACCAAGATTGATTATTCTAAATTCTTTACTGGAAAGGAAGCTCATTTCGCATTGATGGCCATGACTGATCCGCCAAAACCTGTAAGTTCTGAGTGTAGCACTGATATTAAAAGTGATAAATATTGTGGTACATGTGATAGATTGACTGAGGAGAATAAACAACTCCGTGTTCAACGTGATAGTGCTATCATGAACAGTCAATCTACTGGCAAAGAGTTGAATGCTTTCAACAAGGTATTAGATGGCTACAAAAAGGACATTTCCGACTTGAAAAACACTTTATCATTAAAACAATTGGCAATTAACAACTATATCAATGAAATTGAAAATACCAAGTTGGAAATGGCAGCCATAAAATGCTTTGCTGAGAAAGTAAACAAAAAGTTGGAAAGCTATAAGCACATTGCTTACGTGGTAGACCACATCATAGATGATCAAACCACTAATTACAAGTCTGTGCCATCTCCGGTGCTTTTTGAAAATCATAATTGTCACCAAGTTACACCGGAGAGCTCGGTAAAATCAGATTCATCATCGGAAATTGAATCTAATACCTCAAGTATTGGTGATCCTCATTCCGATGTGAGACCGATTTTAGGCTTGAATGATGAGGGTGTTTATGCTGAAAGTGTGGATTCAGACTCAGAGAGTGATGATACTGGTAATGTTCAAACTGTTAATGCATGTGAAATTCCAAAAGAAAATCACATCATTACTACTGAACCAGTTTCACCATCTCAACATGTGCATCCGATGGCAAATGCTCATCGTGAGAAAAAGTCTGAAAAGAATGTGATTAAAAAGGACCTTGAGAATAAAGAAGTTAAGAATGAACCATGTGATAAACCTGTCAAGGTGTTCTATCGGATGGAAGGATCCGATAAAATCATCTCTGATGAGGAATTTCCAATCAAAAATGCTAACTATGCTAAAATAGAAAAGATTTGGCAAGAAAGCACCATTTGGTTCCCAAAACATGAGAGAACAAATGAGATTCCACCAGCAATTCTAAAGAAATTGTATTTGGATGTTCCTCAAGAACCAAAGGTCCATGTCACAGAGTTCATTCGACCCAATAACAGAGCAAATGGTTTTCATGAGCCTACTTACTCAAAAGGTCCACTCCCTGAGAGTTTGAGGAATCAACAGTACAATGATCAATATCCTGTTAGATCATTTGCTCAACCAAATGCTCAATATGTTTTTGAAGAGTACCGTGCATGCTTTAAATGTGGGGAACGAGGGCATTTACTTGCTCAGTGTCCATATGTAAGGCATAAAAGGCACGAGGTTGAAGTGAGAAATTCCATGAGAAAACCGATTGATCATTATGTTCCACCACACAGACGAGTTGTTCCTCAACAACAACAGTTTTATAATCAAAACAATTTTCATCAAATGAGGAACAATCGTCCAATTCAATATGATTAAAGAAATCGGATTGCTATGGAACAATCATGGAGGAAGCCTGTGGTGAACGCAACAATTGACATGCAAAAGGTTCCAATAAAACCGATTGTCAAATCAAATGTTGGACCTAAGTCTGTTAAATCAGATAAGGTAACCAAGAAAGTTACGTTTGTTAACAATGTTCAGAAACCGACTGAGAATCCAAAATCTCAGATTCGCATTCTTAAAAGGTCTGAACAATCTTGGTCACCCAATGGTACTCCAGGAGCTTCTACTTCTAAGGTCAATGAGAAAAAGGAAACTGTTTTGAACAATCAGAAAAAGATTGATCCAAAACAAAAAGTTGTTGAAAATGTTAATGAGAATGTTTCTTTGAAAGTTGATGTTCAAAGGCCCAAGACTCAGGCTTGGGTCCCCCGAAAGAACTAAATGATTTACTTTTTGTGTGCAGGGAGCTTCAGCTGGCCCTATTAGCAGTCTTTGGATTGTTGATAGTGGAGCTTCAGGCCACATGACAGGGGATCTAGCGTTGTTGTTTGACGTGAAGAACATCAATGGAGGGTATGTCGCATTCGCTGGAAATAAAGGTGGATATATCACAATGGAGGGGAGCGTGAGTAATGGGATAGTGAGCTTTGAGCGGATATCTTATGTGAAACAGATTGATTATAATCTGTTGAGTGTCAGTCAAATATGTGATAAACAATTTTTTGTGCATTTTGATGACAAATCCTGCTATATTCTCAAACCGGGCTTCAAAATTCCTAAGGAGTGGATAATGTTGATGGCACCTCGCGTCAACAATCTCTATATTCTTGATATGTCCAAGGCGATGACATCACAGGGGCAAATAACATGTTTTCTATCCAAAGCGACTGAGAAAGAATCGATAATGTGGCACCGAAGAATGGGGCACATTCATCTGAGAAAAATGAACCAACTTGTGAAAAATGGGTTTGTCGATGGAGTAAACGTGAAACATTTCCATCTGAAAGACAAGTGTGTAAGTTGTAAGAAGGGGAAGCAACACAAACAGTCCCACAAAGTGAAGAAAGTCAACTCTGTAGAGATGCCACTTGAGCGATTGCACATGGATCTATTCGGACCGGTCAAGCGCAAAAGTCATCTTGGAGAGCTTTATTGTTTGGTTGTCACTGATGACTACTCAAGATTTTCATGGGTGATGTGTTTGCAAAACAAAAGTGACACCTTTAACAACCTGAAAGTTCTGTTCACTCGGTTCTGTTCACTCGATTGGAGAATCTCTACAATGTGAAGATAAAGAGAATCCGGAGTGACAATGGAACGGAGTTCAAAAATGCCAAGATGGATGAACTTTGTGAAAGCAAAGGGATGCATCATGAATATTCGGCTCCGTACACTCCACAACAGAACGGTGTTGCTGAACGAAAGAATAGGACTCTAATTGAAGCGGCTAGAACAATGCTTGCTGATTCAAATCTTCCGGTAATGTTCTGGAACGAGGCAATCTATGCAGCAAATTATACACTAAATCGGGTTCTAACAGTGAAGAAGTTTGGAAAAACATCTTATGAACTGTTACACCGACGAAAGCCAAACTTAGAGTATCTAGAACCTTTTGGGGCGCCATGCACGATGTTGAATCCAGGTGAGAAGTTTAGTCCTAAAGCTGAGGAGGGATACTTTGTTGGATATGCAACCCCGCTCAAACGGGTATTTAACAAGCGAACTCGTCAAGTGGAGGATTGGGCTAACGTGGAAGTTCAACGATATACTCAAAATTTGCAAGGCACGGGTCCTGATTGGATGTTTGATTACAAAGATTTCTTTGAATCATTCAATCTAGATAGCTTGGTTGAAGAAGCTGTTATCAGATTACTTTACGAGTGTGAAAACGCGACGACTTCATCGTTGGTGCGTCCAATCACCGTGAACCCCCTACCAGCTTCTAATGATACCAATGCTCCTATACAAGAGGAAGATGTGTTTCAAGAGGCTTCAACTTCATTAGACTCTTCAGAATCTGAAGTTGAACAATTTGAAGAAGTCATTCTTGAACATGCAGAAGAACCAGAGGCAATGCCAGTGAACCCAACTCCAACTCCAGATGTTACTTCATCATCAAACACGGGTCATGATCTGGATGCTGTAGAAAACTTGACTGCTCAGACGGAAGTTATTGTACCTGATTATCCGGAATCTCGGATTCATCGTATTCACCCGCTGGAGCAAGTTATCGGTAATCCTGGAAGTGGTGTTATGACCAGAGGGCAGCTGAGAAGCGTTAACTCGCCAGAGAGTTTTGGTGCTTTAGCATTATATGCCAAAATTCAAAAATCTGGTAGTCAAAATGATTGGTCGTTTGCGTGTTATGTGTCGCAGGTAGAGCCAAGGACATACAAGGACGCTTTGAATGAAGATGCCTGGGTTGAAGCTATGCAGGAGGAGTTATTACAATTCCAGAAATTGGGAGTTTGGACGCTCACGGATTTGCCGCCGGGAAGGAAGAAAATAGGCACTAAATGGGTGTTTAAGTGCAAGAAGGATGATCGTGGGGTTATTGTTCGTAACAAAGCCAGATTGGTCGTGCAGGGTTTCCATCAAATCGAAGGGATTGATTATAACGAAATCTATGCACCGGTAGCACGGATTGAAGCTATTCGGATGTTCTTTGCGTTTGCTTCATACAAGAAATTCAAAGTTTATCAAATGGACGTTAAGAGCGCATTTCTGTACGGGAAAGTCAAGGAAGAGGTTTATGTCGGGCAGCCACCAGGCTTTGAGGACCCAATCCACCGGGATAAGGTCTACGTGCTGAACAAAGCTCTATATGGTTTGCACCAGGCTCCGAGACAGTGGTACGAGGAGCTAAGTACATACCTCATCTCCAAAGGATTTAAGCGCGGCCTCGTCGATTGCACTCTCTTCACGAAGAAGACGGGAGATGACTTGCTTCTAGTGCAGATTTACGTTGATGATATAATATTTGGTTCAACTAACTAGCTTTTATGCAGGGAATTTGAAACTGTCATGCAAGAAAATTCGAAATGAGCGCAATGGGGGAGATGCAGTTTTTCCTAGGCTTGCAGGTGGACCAAAGACCCGACGGGATCTTCATTCACCAGACGAAATACGTATCCGACATCTTGAGCCGGTTCCAGATGGAGGACTCTAAGCCGATGGATACCCCGATTCAACCAAATCACGGGATTGGAGTGGACGCTAAGGGGGAGCTGACGGACCCATTTACATACAGAGCAATCATCGGATCTCTGATGTATTTGACGGCGTCTCGACCAGATATTATGTTTGCAACGTGTCTTTGTGCTCGCTATCAATCGAAGCCGAAACAAAGTCATCTGACGGCGGTCAAGCGTATCCTTCGATATCTGAAGGGTTGTCCCTCAAAAGGACTTTGGTACCCTAATGATGATGATTTTGATTTTATTGCTTTTAGTGATGCAGATTGGGGCGGCTGTGACAAAGATAGCAAATCTACTACAGCTGGTTGCCAGTTTTTAGGGAGCAGGTTAATTACCTGGCAATGCAAGAAACAGACTTCCGTGGCGCTGTCTACCTGTGAAGCTGAGTACATTGCAGCCTCGAGTTGTTGTTCGCAAGTACTCTGGATCCAACAGCAGATGGTGGATTACGGTTTGAAGTTTCTTAAAACCCCTATACACTGTGACAACGAAGCCGCAATTGCATTAACTAAAAATACTGAAAATCATTCTAAGGCGAAACATATCCGGATTAAATATCATTTTATCCGTGATTGTTACGCTAAGGAATTGATAGATATGGTCAAAATCCATACTGACTACCAACGTGCAGATTTGTTTACGAAAGCTTTTGACAGATCCCGCTTTGAATATCTTTTAAAAGTAAACAATATAAAAGAAAAACAGGACTAATCGGCATCTCGGTTTATCGCTTTTTAGTTTTTAGTTTTTAATATTTTGCTAATTGGGAATTTCTCTTTGCTAATTGGGAATTTCTCTTTTCTATCGTAATCCTCAAAGAAGTTGATGCTTTCGAGGGGATTGTTTAATCCTCAAAGAAGTTGATGCTTTCAAGTGGATTGTTTCTTTCAAATTTTTTTGTTTTTTTTTTTCAGAAAAATTAAAAACCCAAAAATATGTTCTTTATTTTAGGGGGAGTCATTTTATCAGAAAAACCAAAAACATTGAAAAATTCAAAAGACCTAAAAATTAGAAAAACCAAAATGATTTCCTGGATAAAAAGAGGAAATGATAGTACATCAGTGGGGATCTGACACAGGCTAAAGAATTGTATAGTATAATGAGGCGTATGTTGACTACGTGTGATATGCTGATAGGCTTCGTAGACTAAATATTGCGTGCATTAGTGATACAAACATAACAAACTACGCGTTCTGGCTGAACACCTCATGGGCATATGGTCTTAGTACCGTAATTTCGTTTGATAGGATTGCCAAAATCTGAGGTTTCGGGTCGTTATGTTATGGTTATCCGGGATATTCTGATTAAACTTTTGTCGTATTGATTTACGGACCTAGTTTCATCAGAATATTTGCAAAAAGAGCATAATTGCCAAAACCGAAAGTTACCGAATTGAGGAACTTTATGTTTTATTGATCAAAGATCATTATTACATCGTATTGACTTTCTGATGCAAATCAGTGGTTAATATCAGCCTCAACCTAGTGTATACGCACATGTTACTTTGCTGCATTAGTTTGCTGACCTGTACACCTCTGTGCTATATACTTTGTAATTTTTTACGGATAACTCTGGCATAATCACGCGTTACGACGAAGCTTTGTGCAATTACTTGATACGGGAGTATGTCATGTGTGTGGGCACCACAATGTGTTAGTCTAATACATTTAACTCGTATCATTTTAAAGCATTGCGTAATTGTCTGCATGTGAGCTTACGTGGACCACAATATCAGCAATTGCCGTGTCACATATTGTTTCTAATGATAATATTAAACAAATAGATCAACGCTGTGATCAGATTTCTCAGAAAACTGATATGATCCTCTTACCGGATATCACAAAATGTTTACTGCTTTCATTTACTTTGTTGCATTTTACTTTTATTGTCAAAAAGATACAAAATCCAAAAAGATTTTAGGTGTGTTTTGATAAAATTTCAGAAAAACCAAAAATTTTTTGCATTTCTGCTTTATTTTTGATAACCGGGGATGTTTGATGATCAATTTCTGAGATTTGATAACACCATCTGGGCTTTGTATCATTCAAAAAGTGAAAATATGAGTTTTGGAAGTTTAACAGATTGAAAAATGTTGAACGGGATTCGAATTCGTGATTTGGCAAAATTTTCAGATTTTTCCATTTCACATTCGCCCCTTAATTGGGTCGAATGTGGAAAAATCTTCACCTTCGGGCGTTTTAATTTGGGCGAATGTGGGAATTTTATCCAAGTTTTACTTTCGGGTGAAAAATTTCACTTTCGGGTCATTTGTTTGGGCCGAATGTGGAACAAACCCACATTCGACCATATAAACGGGCGAAGGTGGACTTTCTATATAAGCCAATGTCAGGTTCGAACCCTCAGTCATAAATTTTTCAAATTTTTTCTTCGCTACCAAACCTTGTTGCTGAAATATCCTTTGATTGTGGTTTTTGTTCCCTATCATCTACTGATCTTTTTAAGCCTAATTACACAGGTATTGGAGCAGAAACCAGTTCGCAATCCTCGTTTTTATGTTTGACCTTAGGGTTTTACTCTTAGGGAGTCTAGGATGTTTGATTATGGAAGTTTTTGATTGATTTTCATTTCACATCAGTTTTAGGGGGAGAATAATCAATGAATTAGGATTATAACATCTTTTAGTTGGTTAATTGATCGATTGAAGTTGTTATAACCTAATTCCTTATTAAAACTGATGTAAACTGAATAATAAGAACAATTGATGATGGACGAGTGTTGATCGGCCACATTAGGACACATCCTAATCAAAATTACATGTTAAAAACAAGATTGAATAATTTTTAAATTTTTAGGGTTTAACAGTTTCACCTTCGGGTCTATAAACAGGCGAAGGTGAAGTGTTTTTGGGCGAATGTATATTAAAACGGGCGAATGTGTTTTTAACTCAATACTTTTTCACATTCGACCAGAAATTCTCACTTCGTGCCAGAAAAACTCACATTCGTCCAGATCAAAACGGGCGAATGTGAAACCTTAAAACCTTAAAATTTTTGAATTTTTGTCGTTTTTGTATTTTGACGAATATTTCTGATTTTGATGTGCAGATGGCTGACCAGACTGAGAATATTGAGACTCCAGTGGAGAATATTGTTACAGATCCAGTTCCAGAGAATGTTCAAGAGGCTGAATCATCTACATCGATAAGCTGGCAGTTTGAGAAAACACACAACTGTTGTGCTTATCTTGGCGATGTTGAAAAGAATGAAGAGTTTTCTGGTATAATTGAATTCTTGAAGAGGAGCAGAGTTGTCTATGCTTTAGCTACTCCGACTATCATTTACAAAGACATCATTGAAGACTTCTACAAGAACGCGAAGTATGACTTCTGGGATAATCAGACCATCATAAAGAGCAAGATACAAGACATGGAGATGTTTATAACAGAGTCTGATATTTGGGAAGCACTTCAGATTAATTTTGAAGTGAGTGAAGATCCCAGGGAGTTATCTTGGACAGAACAGAAGGCATGTTTCCTTAGAATGAAGTATAAGGGAGCAATTACTGATGGTTCGATGTACAAAGGGAAATTGAGTGTGCAATTCAAATATTTTGCACATGTCATTATCCATGTGTTTGGATGTGTGAGCGGTGGATATGATGTGATGAGAAGTAGCTTAAGTTCGTTGATGGTTGCGTTGACTCTCAACAAACCATTCAACGTATCTGGAATGATTCTGGATCACATGCTGGAGATGTTAAAGGGGTTGAAGAAGAAGTATTTCATGTTATACCCTAGATTCTTGATGATGATCTTTGATCACAAGTATCCTAATTTGAGGAAGGATCCGACACAGATACTTGGTCAAGATCATATGAACATTCGAACATTGGTAAGAATGAAGGGCTACAAGGGTGTGCCAGACAATGAAAAGCCACCTCACAGGAGATTATTTGGAGCCTTAGCTAAAAAGGATTACACTGATCCTGGAAAGAACAAGGCTAGGCATCCTGAGAGCGATTCTAATAATGATGATCCATTGGTTTATGCTGATGCTAGTACCAAGAGGAAGAGACAGGTAGTTAATCCCGGAGCCAAAGGGAAGGGTAAGGGAAAGACTGATCAAGGGAGTTCTAAGCAACAGGTGGTGAGAAAGAAAACAACTGCTAAGAAAGGTACCGGTTTGGTGGATGAAGAATCAGTGGATTCAGAAGAAACTGAGGTAGAAGAACGTTGGGATTCTGATACTGAGAATGTTAGGACCACCAAACGTAAGGCCACTATGGTTGGTGAGTCTGAATCTTTAAACAAATTAATTGAGGAAGCTGAGAAAAGAAAGAAGTCGTTGAATGTTGAAGATGAAGGATTAGGCATTGACATGGATGAGTTGAATACTGGAGAGACTGTGGTAGTAAACTTGCCCAAGTCTAAGCACAAGACCATGTCTAAGAAGACAAGTACTAAGCAGTTGAGAGAGAGAGAATTAGCACAACTGTTGAAGGGAAAAAGAGTACCCGATGCTGGTACGTCATCAAAGCTGTCTTCACCGGTCACTAAAAAGCAAAAGAAATCTAAAGAGGCAGAGACAATATCCGCTGATCAATTAAATGTTGCACTGGATAATGTACTTGACATGTTCAGAAAGCCTCGGAAAGAAAAGGAAGTTGAAGTTGAGCCATCTAGATCCAAATCTAAGAAGGTCACTGTGGATGATGATGTAATGAAGCAGGTGAACAAGAAAATGGATAATATGATGAAGATGATAGTGGCTCAACAAGCTGAAATAGCCAAGTTCAAGCAGAATGAAGAAAAGATGCTTCAGATAGTGGTAGCTTCTAAGTCAAATCAAGATGAGATTAACGAGAAGGTTAAGAAGCTTGAAGCAAAGAATAAAAAGCTTGAGGGTAAATGTTCAAGAAACAAGAACAGGATAAAGTTGATTAAAGAAGACAACAAAGAACTAAGAACTGAGAACAAACGCCTTAGTGATTTGATTGATGATTTGTATAATGTTGCACCCAAGTTGAAGGAGGGAGAAGAAGATGAAGAAAAAGAAGAAGAGCAAGTTGACTTTGAACAGTCTGAATCGGATGAAGAAAAAGATGATGATGAGGATGATGAAGAGTCAGAGAAAAGTGATGATGAGGATGATAAGAATGATGATGATGATGATGCGGAAGGGTCTGGGAGTCAGAAAGAGGATGATAGTGGTAGTGATGATGATAATGATGGAGGAGATGATACTTCAAAGTTTACATTTGAAGAGAGAACATCTAAAAAGAAGAGTGCTGGAGAATCAAGTTCAAAGAAAAAGAAAGGTGAGAACGTTGATTCAGATGAAAGTATCTTTTGGAATGAAAGGGTGAGATCTTTATCAGATGATGCTAAACAAGTGTACATAGATATGTTGGAAAGAAGAGAATGGACTATTGAGTTCACAGGATGTTTTGCTGAGATATTGCAAACAGATGATATGAGATATGAATTGGAATACGACGATCCTGATCTTGAAGAAGGTGAAGTACCTGCTTCTGTGGCAAAGGAAATTCTGGATGGACTTGCACAGAGAGTAGGGAAAACATTTGAGGAGTTTATTGTAGATGAGTCAATTCCAGATATTTCTGAAAAGGATATTGGAAGTCACTCAGATGATAAGAATACTCCTGAGCTTGATGAAGTGGAAGTTGAAGACATAACACATGAAGAATTTCCACAATACTTCAGACAAACTGATGAAGATGAGGCATTTCCTGATTTCACTAAGACACCAAACAATTCGGCAAAGAAAAAGGCACAGCAAAGAAATGCAGAGTTTGTAGAGAAGGTGTTTGGTGCTGATAAGCAAGAGTCTTCAAATCAATCTGATGAATTGAAGAGTTATTTGAAGAAATTGAGAGAAATGGATGAAAACCGACCGAAGCCTGAAGCTCAAGGAAACTTCTATAGATTTCACAATGCCAAGTTCAAAGGCAGAGCTCTTGGGTGGACATATTTGGGCAGGCTGAAGTGCATAGCTGCTAAATGGGAAACAAGGATCTTGTATTTTAACAGATTCATTGATTTGCTAACTCTACCGTACTGGGCGGTCAGAGATTTATGCAGATTCCCAATGTCAGGTGCTTCAGTGAACGGTACACATGTTGGTTGGTGTGCAGACAAGCTGGTTTGGGAAAGTAGAACGAGATGGAATAGATTCAAGCCACAATATCCCCGAAGGAAAGTTCATAGGGATATTGATCCTCAAACCAAGCTGAAACGGGTTACTTTGATATACAAGGCACCTGAAGTGATGAGGAAAATACCTTTGATGCCCATGCCACAACATTTCAGTGCTGACTTTATTTTCTGGTATTATGATTGGAGGAAGGCTGAAGCAGTGATAGTGTTGAGAGACGGGAAGGATAAATACAAGCATGTTCATGTATTTGATCCGATGTGGTTGATTAACTGTACTTTTGAAGACATCATCATGCTTTTCTATAATCCGATTTATTTTGAGCCGAAAGACGCTGATCAAGCAAAGAAGTATACTCAAGTGGTTGGAGTTTGCTTTGCATATGATATTAATGCGGGGAGTAATTTGGAGAATAAACTTGGCAAGACGGTGAAGATGGCAAATGTGTCGAAACCAGTAAAGAGAAAGTTAGAGCCTGTAATGACCAAAGAGCAGAAGAAACAGCTCAGAATTAAGTTGTTGAACAAAGCCATGGACGAAAACAGAAGACAATCCAATCAATAGTCGAGGGGAGTTTGTAGATGCGTTTTGCGACTAGTGATTGGATATTAACATATGTTAGAATGCTGATGGATAGAAGGTGGAAACTGACTGGTCGAAGGTAGACATATATGGGCGAAGGTAGATAGTAAATGGGCGAATGAAGATTGGATCCTGATCAAGCAACACATTCGTACCTTCTACTGGGCGAATGTGGAAGACTTCCACATTCGACCACAGTAAAGGGGCGAATGTGCAGTGTCTATAAATAGATTTTGTGTTTATGAAATGTTAAGAGAGTTATTAGTTGTGTGTGTTTTGAGGTCAGGTTCCAGTTTTGTTTGAGAGTGTCTGTAAGTGATCTAGATTAACCAAAGTGTCATTGTAATCAAGTTTATGAACAAGTTAATCTATGAAAAGCTTTGAAAATGATATTGATTGTGTTTTGATTTGAGTTCTTATCAGTTTGTTCAAAGCTAGGGTTTCCGCACCTGTTTTGTAACTTGTATGATCAAATAATCCTGTTTTAGTCAAAATCTTTCGCTTACAATTACGCACGCTCGAAGCATGTCCTCCAATGTCTGGATTGTGCGTTCACTCTGACCATTTTTTGCAGATGGTAGGTTGTGCTCATGTCTAAGCGAGAGCCTAGTGAGTCCATCAGTGTTTGCCAGAATCGGGAGGTGAATCGACTGTCTCGGTCGGAAATGATTGAAACAGGCACGCCATGCCTAGTTACAATTTCCTTGATGTACAACTTGGCAAGTTTCTCGAACTTGTCGGTTTCCTTAATCGGCAAGAAATGCGCGGATTTAGTCAACCCGTCAACAATGACCCAAATTGTATCGTGACCACTAGACGTCTTAGGTAGCTTGGTTATGAAATCCATGGAAATCTATTCCCATTTCCAAACTGGAATGTCTGGTTGTTGGAGCAGACCAGATGGTTTCTGATACTCAGCTTTGACCTTTGAACAAGTAAGGCATCGGTTGACGTATGTGGCGATTTCACCTTTTAGATTAGGCCTTGTGGACAATTGGGTTTAGTGTGTTTCATTGTTCATGATACTTGTTAATGTTCTAACAACATATAGTTCCAAAACTTTGTTGTTTCGAAATGTATTGTCCATGGTGAACTATATTGGGCCCCACATGGGGTATTTGGGCCGTATGTTGCCATCAAATCACCATGTGTGGTTGGTTTTTGAGAAAACATTGCTTAACATATGTGTAGAACCCTTTATAGGTCCATTTATAGTTAACACATGTATATTAGCTATAGCATAAACAATTTCATAACATGTGCCTAGTAATCGATCCTTTAGTGACTTCTATTAGGCAGATCCATGTTTGTAAAAGAATAATGTATGTTTTGAAATCAACTTGGGTTCGTTTTAAGCGTGACTCGATTGTCTTTATACCAAAAGAAAGCTTTTAGTTTCACAAGTGTCTTAACACTAGTTTGATCATAAAATCGTTTGCTAACCTGTTTTATTACACCTTGACTTTGCCTCAAGACATTATTTAGATAACAATGCTTAGATAGAGCCGATTTGTTCTAGTTGTTAGGTGTTCTTGGGTAATAGACTTAGTATATCATTGAATCATTATGTATTGATCATACTCGTGCCTAGTGAGAGTGTATGTGTGTGAACCGATAGTGTTTTGGACCGATGGTTGGGTGTAGAACCTCAAGATCGAATGTAATGATGTCTAAACGATTAGAAGGGCTAAGGTTCTTACCTATTTGAAGTGATGTGAGGCTAGTTGAGAGCATGATCCTTGATCCTTCCTTTGATCTTGTTTCTCTTCGGGTGTGGCTTCAAAAGCCGAGTAGAATGAGAGTGTAAAGGATGAGTGTTTGTGAGATGGGTGGTGCAAGATGTTTGGATCTTCTAAGGCTCCTTTTATAGGCAAATCCTAAGGTAAGTTGACAATGCTTTGCTATAGCTAGGTAAAGGTTAGTTTCCATTTCCATATAAGGTCTCTAGGTGTCATTGGATTCATTCATGCTTGGTTTTCGGCCGCTATGTATGGGTCTAGAGGTGATATATATGGCAAGCCTCCTTGTGTAAGTCCACTCCTTCCACTTAGGTGTAACTTAGTGGCACAAGTTTGATAGTGACTCTTCATGAGACAAAGATTTCTTTGTCTTTTTTGGTGCACATCGAACAAGAGGGTGAGGAAAACAAGACCATGTGTTTAATATAGGGTAGTAGTCCATAAGGGGAAAGGTTGACATTCCTATGGTGTGTTGTAGTGTTATCTATTAGAGTGTAAGTTGCTCCTTCCTAGCTTCCTTTGGCCGATTGTTTTCTAGTGAATTATTAGGTTCATGTTCAATCACTATCATGTGTATATGTAGGGATGTAGGCGGCCAAGTATGTGGGAAGAGATAAGGTAGTAGAAGCTTGATGTTATAGGCATATGGTGATGGTGATAGTTCCTACATTCTTCACTCCATGATTGGCTAAGTTAAGAAGGGTAGGGATTTGACTTTAGGGAGGTTGGAAAGCTTTTGTGTGATTACCATTTTGGTGTAAGCTTGTGACAAACATTCTTAGAAGACAAGTGTGGCCTTGTGCCTTGTCTTTCGGCCGAGAAAGAGGCAAGAATGGGGGTTCCTTGTTTGGTTAAACACTAACTTATAAGAGTTGGTGTGTAGACTTCTAAGATGGTGTATATAGAATGACCATCTTGCCTATCTCTAGCTTCTATGTTTGCGGCTCAAAGAGGACAACCAATTGGGGTATGTTGAGTGTAAAACATAGAGATTGTCAAGGCTTTGGAAGATTACTTGTTAGTGTAAAGTGTTGTCTTTGGTTGCTTGTCGTTAGCCACGTGATGTGTGTGTTTATATGCCGTATGTATGAGTGTATATACATATGTGAGTATAGCTTGTGTATTTCTAAGACAATTAGCTTGGTTATGATCCAATACTTAACATGTTATGTTAAAATAATCGGCCTATTCCTGTTGATAGTGTTGTGATTATTCGTTGTATAGCCTCTAGTACACCTTTGATATAGGAATATCATCCGGCTTCACAAGAGTAAGAGTTTTTTAAGTTCCATGCCTCTTGATGATGACATTAAGATGTCTTTTGTTTCACATGTGTCATGGGTTTGTTAAATGATTTCCCATGATGATCTCTGTGCTCACAAACGTGTGTTAGAGGTGCATTATCATGTGTTAGAGGGCATAACCTCTTGCAATGCTTGTTTTGATGGTGTGTCCGGGTGTTGTATGACTAAACAAGTACACTATGTTGAATTTTCTGATTAACTCATGCTCTACTAGCCTAGGGGGTATAGTTTATGCAAATTGTCTAAATATGCACATATAATGATGTCATAACTGAAAACATGTACGGACGTTGACCTGTTACATTAACTGTTGTCACATTCTCCCCTTGTTTTGGGAATTTCGTCTGTGAAATCGAGTTTCCCTACTAGTGTTTGTAGTTTCAGGGAAAAGAGCTGGGTACTCATGGCTCATTTGGTCTTAGTGTTCCCATGTAAATTCGGGACCACGCTTTACATTCTATCTGACTTTCACAAGTTTAGTACGGCTCCTTCTCAATTTTTGGACTTTCCAATCAGTCACCTCGATTGGCTCCTCGACGAAGTGGAGCTGATCATCGATGTGTATCTCTTCGGGAGGAATGATCAAAGATTCGTCAGATAGACATTTCTTTAGATTAGATACGTGAAAAGCGTCATGAACATTACTCAGCTCTTCGGGTAGCTTGAGTTTGTATGCCACGGGACCAACTCTAGAAAGTATCTCGAATGGCCCAATGTATCGGGGGTTGAGTTTCCCACGTTTGCCAAATCGTGGTACACCTTTCCAGAGTGAGACTTTTAAGATTACTTTATCGCCAACCTGAAACTCGAGTGGTTTACGACGGCGATCAGCGTAGCTCTTTTGACGATCTCGAGCTGCTTTCAAGCGATCACGTATCTGGAAGATCTTATCGTGGTCTCTTGAATGAGCTCGGGGCCAGTCAAATATTTGTCTCCAACTTCCGCCCAACACAGAGGAGATCTACACTTGCGTCCATACAAGGCTTCGAAGGGGGCAGCCTTGATGCTGGTGTGGTAACTGTTATTGTAGGTAGGGGTGAGCAATAAACGGTTCCGAACCGCGAAAACCGTGAAACCGACCCGGAACCGCTAGAACCGAACCGAATTAATGTTATAGGTTCCGGTTCCGGTTCTCATATTTTGGCATAATCGGTTCCCGGTTCGGTTCCGGTTAGAACCGACGGGTCTGGTTAAAAACCGTTATAACCGTTTTGAATTAAATTAAATATTTAAATATTCTATTATTAGTTTGAAATAGAATGTGTTGTTTCCTTCTTTATAGTTCTTAACACTTTTAAATTGTTTTACTTGGTAGGAATGTAGAGTATTGCCTTATGTGATGGTCAGTAGTCAGCACAACTTGTTCTGACCCATTTAATCTGTATAAAAAGAATGGTCTGATCCGAACAAAACATATTTTGATACGTAAACTGCTATACTTTTAGTAGCCATGGTTAACACAAACTGTTGATAATTTTTTTAAGAAAAATCATTGTTTTTGTTTATTTTTTTTATTTAATTGTTAATGTTAATTTTAGGATTTTATTGACAACCGGTTCCGATCTAGAACCGTTTCATGAGAACCGTTTCACCCGGTTCTGGAACCGAACCGTTTAGTAATTATCGGTTCCGGTTCCGGTTCTCATATTTTGGAATAAATGGTTCGCGGTTCGGTCCGGTTCGGTTCGGTTCGGTCCGGTTCTGAACCGTTGCACAGCCCTAATTGTAGGAGAATTCAACCAATGGTAGGTGTGAACCCCAGTTTCCACCGAAATCGATTACGCACGCTCGAAGCATGTCCTCCAATGTCTGGATTGTGCGTTCACTCTGGCCATCTGTTTGCGGATGGTAGGTTGTGCTCATGTCTAAGCGAGAGCCTAGTGAGTCCATCAATGTTTGCCAGAATCGGGAGGTGAATCGACTGTCTCGGTCGGAAATGATTGAAACAGGCACGCCATGTAACACCCCAACCGATGGCAGAAGCATCGGGATGTCACGTATTGATGATTGTTCAGTAGCTCATGGTGAATAATAAATTTCATTAAATAATTTAAATAAGTTACATACAATTGTTCTAAGAATTTGTACATCACAAGATGAAAAATACTAGCTACACATCTTCAAGCATTAACTCAAATCTTAATGCAAGAATAACCTAAAACATGTTAAGTTTGAAAATATTTTGGGTCAACAAAAGTTGGTGAGAATTACATAGGTTTTTGGAATATGATAGATAATAATAGTTTGTACAACAATCACAGTTGTATGATGATAGAGTATGAGTCCAACATGTAACAATGTGTCTTTGTACAATCAAACCTTGTGTCGACTGAGACCTAACTCGCAAGTTAGTAAAAGTGTAACTGTTATCGATCATCCCTGAATTTATGCGGGGGGATGGGTTTGTCAGACCTATAGCGCTATAATCTAAACAGGCGGCTTGATTAATGTTAATGATTGTACTGTGTCTTTTTGTTACAGTCAAATGATAGAATGAGTAAATGATAGTGTGTAAAATGTTTAAACATGTTTCACCCCAAATGTAAAACAGAAAAAAAAAGGGCTATGTAAACTCACCTTAGTGATAGTATTGAATCCCTTGATATAGAATAAATGTGGCTCATGTGTATTCAAATATCACCCTATTTCAAGGTAATAAATAAGTGTTGGGGAAAACTTAATAAGTCTAAGTTTTCTAGTCTAAAATGTGCTAGGGTTCCTAATTTGGGGATTAATAATTGATTTATGATTAAATTTGAATAATATAAATAAATAAAGAAATAATTAATGAAAATGTTTTCTGACCAATATTATCTAAAAGTAGTTGAGTTATAATGTAATAAATGTGAAAATAATTTTTATAAAATTATTTTCTTAATTAATGAATATTTATATATAAATACTTATTTGACAAAATATAGACTTTATATATAAAAATATTAAAAATTATAAATTTTGAATCAAAAATTTATATTTCTAATCTAAATGATTAATCATAATTTATGTGAAATTTTGATGTAAAAAATAATGAAAAACGAATTTATTATGATTTATTTATGATTAAAATAACAAAAATCGATTAGAAATATTAAATAAATGATTTTTCAGAAATAAAAATCATTTCTGGAATGTTTATTGTTTTATAAGTTTAGGTCAATTTTTGTGGAATTTAATAAAATCGTTTTGATATTTTTATAGAATTTTAAAATTATTAAGGAATAAATTTACAATATTTATAATATATAATAAATAAATGATTTTTGAAAAACTAAAAGTTGGATAATATACTTAACCATTTGAATTGCATAAAATAAATTTTATAGGATTTATAAAGTTGTTTTGGTATTTTAATATCATTTTAAAAGAAAATAACAATAATATAAAAGAAAAGAGTTTTTAAACAAAAGGATAAAAAAAAAAAGTTGTGGTGGCTGGGACTCAAACCCTTGTCACTGGGCGGTTCAAAGTTTTAAACAAAAGGCAAATACCAACTGATCTACTGATCAGTTGGTGATAGACTACTATGCGTTTTAAATATAAACAACAGTCTGCACGATGGTTTATCCCCAAATCGTATAAACATGAACCCTAACCATCTAATAATCGCAATTAACAGACAATAGCCTCTGATTTTTTGGGGCTATTGTCTGTCTATAGCCGATAAATAAAACCAAGGCATGAATTGTTACCTTATCACGCATTTAAAGGCTATGAATGGATGGTCAACAAGAATGTCAAACCGGCACGATCACGCAAATTAGGACGAATTGAGACAATAATTGAATGTGTGTGTGTATTTTAACGGCACATTCAGAAGCTATACATGTTTTCAATTTATACTAATATTGTATCTATGGAAGGTTTTTGGTGATTGACCATACTCGGTCAAAACTCGCTCAAATGGTAAATTGCCGAGTTTTAATGCGTAATCATGGATGGTGTCACACCACGCCAACGGCGGAAACGCGTGGCGCGACGCTCGAAAGCATATCAAAGTCAAGATTAACACAAACTATTTTAATTAGAAAAGATCATTATATTAAGATGTCGGGAAGGAGTACCTGGTTTCAATATTACTTAAAACCACAAACATTAAGTTTCAAAGTGGGTGTTTCCGTTTATGTCCCAACCCGATGGTTACAATAGATGAAACCCCCAACCAGTGTCCGACATCCCAAATTCCACCGTACTAGCCGCATACCTGTTCAGCACTTAGTTACCTGAAAGATATGTTCAAAAAGACGTCAATATATAAAATATTGGTGAGTTCACAGGTTTTAGTTTCGTAAATACGACATTTTTACATCCTGTGCAAATCCAGCACGTTTTTACATCCTGTGCAAATCCAGCACATTTTGTGGCCTTTGTATGGAGTAGCTAGCTCCTACAAACTATGATGATAAGCAATCCCCTGAGTCCCATAACCAAACCAAGACTAATAAATATGCCCCGCTCCAAGTCGTTTCTCGGAACCCAACGACTTAAGTTCAGAATACGTGCACCTCTTGTCTTTACCGGGTTGACGCTATCAACCAGAGGTGGGCCTCGTCAGGCACCAATAGTACTATCCAAATATTCCTTTGGTTTCATTTACCTGAATTAATGGTTACAGTAGCGAGGACCCAACCCCGAGTGGCGACCAAAAACTCAAGTACTAATCATGCCACTTATCACATTTTAACCTTTGAAAACATTTCAATATGTGATAACTTTTGACAAACATATCTTTCCCCCAGTTAAAACAGTAAAATGGGGCCGTGAAACTCACCTTAATTTCCATGCTTAGCTAGCAAATAAAACCCAAAGCTTTGACCGACTTCCTCATGCCCTAATTATCAATAAAGGACACCTTAAAGTCTATCATATATAAATCTAGCTTATTTCCGGTTAAAAGATAGTTTACTCAACTATCTTGACTCGTGTGTACTAACCCGAGCCTTGAGGTGTTTTAACTCAACGAACTGATCGTGACTTGTCATAATTCATGTGTTTACATACGACATAGTACCCAAGTTGTGCACTTGTTACTATTCGTGTGCAAACTATGTTGGACTAACATCACGAAACGTATAACTCATCCCGAGCCATAGCTTGTCTCGTAAACCAGATAATGTAATCGTCTTGTATAGTTATTTTCGGAAAATATACCTTGCTGAAATATAATATAGTTATTAAAATCCGTTTAATAACATTTGTTATTTCTTTTCCCAAAACCCATTGTTTTAAAGGTTTCAAAACACTATTTTTCACTAAGTCTTTCCCGAGTAAGCCGAGCGTTTATGTATTTCCAATCCGTATAATTAACATTATTTGGTTACCAAAATCCTTCAAAAACTCCTCAATACTTGACACTCGGTAAAAACTACATTCTTGATTTGAAATATTGTCCGAGATTGACTGTTATTTTCAGAAATAATCTTTGTCAAAACGTCGCGACTTTGTATAAAATCACCTTTGTTAAACACATGGAATGGAAGGTTATTTATAAAACGCACAACAATATCACCTTCGTTGCACTTCGGATTTTATAAAAATTTTGGCAGAGTTTCCTCTGTTTTTGTACAAACCAGACAACACAAGTTGCCTACAATTTTTCCCAAAATCAATTAGAAACACAAGACGACATTATAACTATCCGCCTTTCCAATCTACAAGACTATACGTCTCGACAATTATATAAATTATTCTATTTATATAAATATATACGTGTGGTCCAACAATTTAGTCCAACAACACAAGTCACGCTTCATTGACAAACTACGATTTGTATTTGTCGTTATCTATATATATATATATATATATATATATTTACGGTTCGTTCGCGAGTTAACACTGTTCGTAGTTATAATTTATAAATACTACACAAGATAAATACGAGAATAATTATACCGATAATTATGTGCGCGTCTCAAACCACCAGTTGACTGAGCCAACCGGGCCTTGACCGGATCCGGAAATCTGGCCCGTTGACCAGCAGTTGACCGGTTGACCAACCCGAATCTGACCGGATCTACCCGAGAGCACCATGCTTGACCCACGACTAGAACTTGAAGACGGCACGCAAACCGAGCCAGATCTGACCTGACCCGGACATCAAATGAGGACATCAACCAACACCGAGCCGAGCTACCATCGAGAACCAACAAACCCGAACCAAAACTGAGTCTGACTCGGGTTGACCAGATCCTGCTTGGCTGACCCAGACCCAGACCGGCCCGAGCAACCCCCCCTGCGGCTATCACCTACCTCCGAACCACCATCATGACCACCTGCAGACCTGACCAAGACCAAACTCGCGCCACCGGTCATCATTCTCCTGCACCTCGCCACCATAACCTGACTACTGAACCATCTCAACCTCGTAACCAAAACCACCCCGCCGTCAGCCCCTAAACAACCACCACCGTGCTGCTGTTTCTGCCCGTTTTGGGGCCTAAGACCACCGCACAGCCATCTACCTCCCTCGTCTCGTCTGAAACAACCACCACAACGACCATCGGCCACCCGATCTGCCCTTTCCTTGGGCTTGGAACACGACGCCGCCACCACCATGGACGGTGGTGGCCGGTTGTCTTTAGGGAAGAGAGAGAGAGAGAGACGCGGTGAGAGGGAGAGAGAGTTTTAGAGAGAGAGTAGAGAGAGAGAGAGAGGTGCGGCTGCAAGAATGGGGAAGAAGAAGCATATGATGCCCTTTTATACTTAGGGTTAGGGTTGGTGGTTGTGCACCGCGTATCGAACCCGTTTTAAACGAAAACGCTTCGGTTTGTTATTAGGTTCGATACTTAATTACAAGAATTAGTCGGTTTTATTCGGAATGAGAAACATAACGAAACCGAGCAAATTCTTTATTATTTTCGTCACCCGACGTGTGAAAACAGAACACGCGTTAAAATCGCGTTAATTGATTCGGTTGTGTTTTCCTTCATTTAAATGATCCGATAACTTTCGAAATTCAATAAGAAACATTATTTATAATAAATAATTATTCCGAAAGTTCGATAACGGTTAAAACCACGCGTTTTTGACGTTCGAATCCCACGTCAGCTCCTCTCCGCGTTCTCCAAAACGCTGCGTTTTTGACCGTTTACCGCGCCGATTTCACATTCGATCGCATCAATAGTAAATACGTGTCGTATTTACATAGAATAAGCTTATGTTATTCCAGTTTGACAAATTTTCGCTGATGTCAGTTCGTTACGTTAATTACGCGAAGTCTTTCTTTAAAGGCATCAAGACTTCAACGAACTTTCAAAAGGACATCGTAGGACTCATATCAGCTCAGCTAACCATAATTAACCTTAAACCATGTTAATTACTTCTAAAACATGATTAGAATCACGTTAATCGTTGTACGAAATTTGCCGGTTGTCACAGATGGGTTTGAAGCGTCTTGAGCTTTCAGTCAACAAGGTGCCGCGAATTATTAAGGTTTCCAAAAGTTATTGTGGGAGGGTGGTGTACATCGAGTAATCAGCAGAGAAGGAAAGACATTATGGGCCGGGTTTGGGGTTTTGGGCTGGGCATCAGGGCTCCGAATCCTTAAAGAAAAAGGTGGGGTTTGGTTGGGTTTTAACATGTTGGGTTATGGATTTATGATTGGGGAAAACAAGGCATAAATAAACTTCCATATATATATATATATATATATATATATATATATATATATATATATATATTAATAAAACCTGAAAATTAGTATTATTATTATTATTATTATAATGAAGAGGGTTCAAATATTTAGTTTTATTGAGCAAGATTTATGTTTATAAAAAAAAAATTTAACAACTTTGATATGTCCAAAATTTATAGAGATGATTTTATAACATAACTGCGAATGGGACTTGGGAATTTTATTAATTTCAAAATTTTCAAGATGTTACACGCCATGCCTAGTTACAATTTCCTTGATGTACAACTTGGCAAGTTTCTCGAACTTGTCGGTTTCCTTAATCGGCAAGAAATGCGCAGATTTAGTTAACCCGTCAACAATGACCCAAATTGTATCGTGACCACTAGACGTCTTAGGTAGCTTGGTTATGAAATCCATGGAAATCTATTCCCATTTCCAAACTGGAATGTCTGGTTGTTGGAGCAGACCAGATGGTTTCTGATACTCAGCTTTGACCTTTGAACAAGTAAGGCATCGGTTGACGTATGTGGCGATTTCACCTTTTAGATCAGGCCACCAGTAAAGTTCCTTTACGTCTTTGTACATCTTGTCAGCACCAGGATGTACGGAGTATCTAGACTTGTGAGCTTCCTCCAAGATTAGATTACGTAAGTCACCAAAACGTGGTACCCAGATCCGATTGGCAAAATAAACTGTGCCGTCAGATCTTCGCTCCAATAGACTAACCATCTTAAATAACGACTCGTTCTTAAGATTTTAAGTTTTCAGAGCTTCTTGTTGAGCGTCGTGAATATGGGTCGTGAGATTTGTATACATGATTGGACCTAGTGCATGCACACGTAGGGTCTTAACTCGTTCCTTCCGGCTTAATGCGTCAGCCACAACGTTGGCTTTGCACGGATGGTATTTAATCTCACAATCGTAATTGTTCAACAGTTCAACCCATCTACGTTGCCGCATGTTCAACTCCTTCTGGTTGAAGATGTGCTGAAAGCTCTTATGATCGGTGAAGATGGTGCACTTGGTACCGTAAAGGTAGTGTCTCCAAATCTTAAGTGCAAAGATTACTGCACCCAACTCTTGGTCATGAGTAGTGTAATTTTTTTCATGAATTTTGAGTTGCCGGGATGCATAGGCAATGACCTTATTCCTTTGCATCAGTACGTATCCAAGACCTTGATGCGAAGCATCGTAGTAAACTACAAAGTCATCAGTGCCTTCGGGAACGGAAAGAATTGGTGCACTACACAGACAGTCCTTCAATACTTGGAATGCATTCTTGTCTTTTTGTGTTAAGACAATCAATGGTCGGGGCAATCTTAGAGAAATTCTCAATGAATCATCGGTAATAACGAGCAAATCCCAAAAATTGTCGCACTTCAGTCGGTGTCTTGGGCACAACCCAATCCCTGATTGCTTCATTTTTTGCAGGATCAACTTGTATACCCTTCTCATTCACAACGTGACTGAGGAAATGGACTTCTCGAATCCAGAACTCGCATTTCAAGAATTTGGCATACAGTTTCTCGCTTTTGAGCAATCCCAACATCAATCGTAGATGTTGTTCGTGCTCTTCTTGAGTTCGTGAGTAGATCAAGGTGTCGTCGATAAAGACAATGACGAACTTGTCCAAGTAGGGTTTGCAGACACGATTCATGAGGTCCATGAAAACTGCCGGAGCATTCGTTAATCCGAATGGCATAACTAGGATTCATAGTGCCCATAACGAGTTCGGAATGCAGTTTTTGGGATGTCGTCCTCCTGGATTCGTAGCTGATGATATCCTGACCGTAAATCGATCTTTGAGTAGTAGCTGGATCCCTACGGCTGGTCGAACAGGTCGTCGATCCTTGGCAACGGATACTTGTTCTTGATCGTCAGTTTGTTCAGCTCTCGGTAGTCGATGCACATACGGAAACTCCCGTCTTTTCTTCTTCACGAACAGGATAGGTGCTCCCCACGGGGAAGAACTCGGAGGAATGAAACCTTTGTCTAGCAACTCCTGTAGTTGATTGGACGGTTCCTGCATCTCGGATGGTGCTAAGCGATACGGAGTGCGGGCTACTAGGGCAGCTCTCGGAACAAGATCGATGCGAAACTCGACTTGTCGTGGTGATGGAAGTCCTGGAAAGTCTTCTGGAAAGACTTTGGGATAATCTCGCACCACTGGGATGTCCACTAGCTTCCGATCTTTAGCTTTTTGTTCAACGACATGTGCCAGAAACGCGACACAACCTTTCCTTAAACATTTTTGGGCCTTAATGCAGGAGATGATACGAAGGGTGGGTAAACCCTGACTTCCTCGAATCATTAAGGTTTCACCATTTGACAAGGGGATTCGTACCAACTTCTCGTGACAGGCGATCTCTGCACGATGTTTGGACAACCAATCCATGCCAATGACGATATCGAAACTACCCAATTGGATATGCAGTAAGTCGATACTGAATTCGTGGTCGTCGAGTACCAGAACACAATCCTTAACGATCTCATCAGACGAGATTAATTTACCGTTAGCTAGTTCTATGGTAAATCGTGTGTCCAACTTACTAGATTCTAATCCTAGGGACTTCTTAAAGTTGGTGGACACAAAGCTAAAATCTGCGCCGAAATTGAAAAGTATTGATGCGAAATGATTGTTAAGGAGAAACGTACCCGTAACTACGTTAGGATCCTCTCGTGCTTCGTTGGCTCCTAACACAAATGCTCTGCCACAGGCTTGATCCTTGGCCTTGGGACAGTCCTTTTGGAAATGTCCTGTCGCACCACACTCGAAACACTCGTTTCTAGCAGGAGGAGTGTTGGTGGTTTTGGCCCTGGAGTTAGCGGTGGAATGACCACGACGGCTACAGTTCTTGAACATAATGATGTCACATGTACCTATGTGATGGTAGTTGCATTTGCTGTAGTGAGGATGAGGTCCGCTGTACTTGCGTTTGGGTTCCTCAGCAGCAGTGGCAGTGACGTGTGCGGATATACACATAATGGTTTAGACCTTAATATTAAAACACACACAATAGGGCAAGTGTACCCTGTCATATATGTAGTAACGTACAGATAAGAACCAGATATCGATCCATGGACGCGCGCGGAGCAGTAATACTAAAACTCTGTCCCCGATTTACCAGTAGGAAAAGATAAGTTGAGTTTGTTGTTTTTAACTACTTTAATTCTAAAACACAAAAATAACATATGTAAGACTCCAAATACAAAATATAACTATATAAACTATAATTTACCTATCCTAGCATGTTATCTAAATATAATAAGTAATACAGGCGTGTGATCAACATTCCCATTTTCCGACAGTTAGTGTCCCTTTCGGGCATCCTAACATGACAACTATACAGAAAGTTAACACGAATACACACGTTAACCGCTTCAAGTCGTTTATTAGCAAGCAGCTGATATAATCTCACGCAGATCTTCTAAAGATAAGTTAGTCATCGGTTAAGAGTATTCTAACCTCACTAATTTAGGAAAGCGATACCGAATACACAATACAGCCACCTAAACTAGCATAAAGTAGAGCATTTCACAACCTATTCCATTTTACCAACTTTGAACCCAGATCTACTAAGATCGCTATTTTTACCAAAATAACTACCAAAGATCATTAACCGTGTCAAAGACTAGTAACGGCACCATTAGGCTTTTTAAACCCTTTTACGTGCCGGTAAGCATTTTTAACCGTTATTCGACTGACTTTAACCAAACCAATACCCGGTTACAGTTTCATGGCATAAACTATTTAACAAGTTAACTAGTCTACTACCGGACGATTAAACGGACGGTTTTTCAACATTTATCCGCCTAACACATTCGACAATCGCTAAAGTCATTCAAATACAGCTACAAACCCATCAACAACAAAACAAGGTTGCGCTATGATCATCAACATCTAAACATGAAAAACGCCAAATTTATACAAAATAAGATTACATACTAACGATTGTTTTTTCTACTAACGATTACTAAACAAGATTACTAGACGATAATGTACTACATAAACAACACAAACAAGCTAAAACAAACAGATTTGAATCAACTAAAAGCTTAATAGATCAAAGCATAAAACTTGAATGTGATGGATTAGATGATGATCGATGATCCGGATGAGTTCCCGAGCTCGTTCCTCGCCTTTGCAGCAGATCACAGGTCCAGAAATTCGCCCCAAATCGCCCAGAGACCACCCAATATTTGACCAGTGGGTTTTGCTCTGTTCTTATAGAAAGTTTGATTTTGTACACGGCCGTGCGCATAAAGTGCACGGCCGTGCGCATAAGGTGCACGGCCGTGCACTTTATCAAGTTGAGTGACGTGCAAGTGGGCAAGTGGCCTGGCTCGTTTCTGGAAATATCTAGATATTCTGCACGGTCGTGCACCATAAGGGATTGAGGGAGGGTTACTGAAATAACCCGAATGCACCTGCTCTAACCCAGTGAAAAGGTACTCAAAACTGTGCCTGACATCCTGCTGCACACGATCCATAGTGGACCGCATGTACTGCTGGTCCTGCCTGATCTCCACCTGGTTTGCACCGATGTTGTGCATGTTCAGCTCCATCGCCTGGAACCGCTGGTAGAACTCAGGTATGTCGGGATGCCTGGAGGCCACTGCTGGTCCTGGGGGCTGGAAGTGCTGAGGAGAGTGGTGTGGAATGTCGTGTGGTGCGTCACCACCGCCTCCTACATGCTGCTCCTGCATCTCCTCATCCTCCTCGTCCTCTGGTGGCACGGGGTCCCAGATAATATCCTGGCTAATAAGGCGTGGATCACCGTCCGTGTCAGCTAGCAGGTTCTGAGCCCTGAGTGATCTAAAGTCCAGCATAACCCCATTAGTTTCCAATGTCAGCGTGGCCCTGACCTCGTCGGTCAGAACTCCCAACGCCACTGCGATCTGGGTGACATACTCCCCCCCCCCCCCCCATGGATCTCACTCCTGTCCTTGGTGCCCCCAGCAGTGAGAAAGAACTCGGCCATCCGTGCGGCCAAGTTCAGCGGGGCACCCTCATAAAAAATGATACAAATAGAGAAGATCGGAGTGGGACAGTTCCCCGAACTGTCCTTTTGGCCACAGATCGTGTGGCTGAACACATGGTGCAAGAGGCGGAGTACGGGTCCTTAATCCTAGTGGCCTTGGCAGACCTTGGATTATAAGGTCCACCAAGGTTTTCCCCACTATCTTGAGCAAGGGTGTGGAACTCATCTTCTAGCTTCTTAACCTCGTTGCGAGGACAAAACTCATCCTTCATAACCTCCTTGACTTGATCCCATGTCATAGCAAGAGCAACTTCAGCCTCACGAGTGCGCTTTTCTTCATTCCACCAAGTGAGTGCTCGTTTGTAGAGAACACTCATGGCGTAACGAACCTTGAAGTTTTCGGGGCATTCACTGTTGATGAAGGTATTCTCAATACCCTCAAACCATTGGAGGAGTCCTGTAGCTCCTTCTTCTCCACTAAACTTTGGGGGGTTACAAGAATTGAAGTGCTTAAGGGTACAGGCTGGGAGACCATTTCCATTCCCGTTGTGGTTTCCATTTCCATTACCATTTCCGTTCCCATTCCCGTTGCCGTTACCGTTCCCGTTGCGGTTCATCTGGATGACTTGAGCTAGTAAATTGGGAACCAGAGTCGTGATTTGCTCCGCCATTTGTTGAGAAATGATCGCAGCCAGTTGTGCATCGACAACATTATTGTTGTGGTTAGGACCGTGGTTATGGTTATGGTTGTCACCCCTTCATCGTGGTTCTCACCATTGCTGTTGCGAGTGCTGCGACGTGGCGGCATGATCTGTAATAGACACAATGAAATGAATGAGATTATATAAGGAATGTAATCATTTATTCATTATTAAAACGAATAAACGAAAACGTTGACTTATGAAAGATTCTAAATTCTAACAACATATGAAGACATGCTTTAGCCTATAAGTGAACACTCATCCCGAGAATTCCCAAGTAGGCATCCGGGTCCCTCGTCTGATTGGGATATATGCGCAATGCCAGCCTAGACAGAAGACTCAGAATACAGGCGTTCACCCTTCCAGATTGCACGTGTTCGTTATCAAAATCTAGAACTTCGACGAGATCTCAAGGGGGTTCAGGTTAAACCTGAGGATTTTGTCCTATTAATCTAATGGTGGATCAGGATTGCAGCAGACGAATAAGAGTAGTCACATGTAGGCTTAGGGTTATATAAGGTATAGGATAAGGATAGGATTAGGGAAGCAATTAGGGTTACAAGTAAGAGAGCAAGTACTGTTTAAGTCCCTAAGGTTATAGTCTAGATTATTTTCTAATAACCTAATTCCCTATAATCCTGGCTCTGATACCAATCTGTAACACCCCAACCGATGGCGGAAACATCGAGGTGTCACGTAAGAATGAGTATACAGTAGCACATGGTAATCAAATTTTAATTGAAATAAATTTAAAGTACAAATATCCAAAATAGAAATACATAATGAGTTTCAATGTGGAAATCTAATACATTACAAAGATCAAACAAGCATAGACTTCATATTGTCTTCATGAAAATACTCTAGTCTTCATGCATCATTATTTCCTGTTGAGTTGTAAAAATGGGGGGGTCAACTAGAAGTTGGTGAGAATACATAATCCATGTTAAGCAAATAGTTTAAGTATAAAAGTTTAGCAATTCATATGTCTATCGTAAGTTTAAGTCTACATGAATAAGCATAATATGTTGAATCGACATAATCAAACCTCCGACTAGTTTAGGTCCATCCCGTCATCCACGGTTCACCTTAGTAATATGTTGGAACGATAACAATCACCCACGCTACCTATGTAGGAGGTACATGTATCCGGGTGGGGTTGTCAATCCAATAGATCTATTATTGAGTATCGCCGGCTTGGCCATAGCTAATGATTATGTAATATTGAAACTCGTTGAAACTCGTTGAAACTCGTTGAAACTGTTGTTGTTTTCTAATTCATGAGGCATTAAAGTTTACAACTAGACATGCATGTAGAATTGCTTAAGTAAAATGTTGCAAGTATAAAGAATCGCATTAACATGGTTACGTAAACTCACCTTAATATAGTATTAGGTCTTGAGGAATAGTATGAGTGTAGCCCAATAGATTGCCAAGTATTACCCTATGTATAAGGTAACAAATAAGTCTAAGTCTATCTAGTCTACAAGTATATTCTAGGGTTTTGATTTGGGGATAACCATTTGTTGAATTAATAATAAAATGTTTTAATATATAAAGGGAAATTCGATAATTAAAAAAATGAAAGTCTTTTTATAAAGTTTGAATTTAGGATGGTCACAATAATGTGTTTGAAGTATAAAAATAATTTTTACAAAATTATTTTCTTTAAAATAGAATATTAATTCTATTATAACAAATTATCAAGATTTAACTTTAATATTTAAAAATACTAAAATTAAATAATTATTAGTTTAAAATTTATATTTTTGTTCTAAATATTCAGAAATAATTTTAAAAAAATTTTGGTGGCAAAATATTAAAAATTGGATTTAATATGATTTAATTATGATTAAAACTTACAAAAATTGATTAAAAATATTAAATAAATGATTTTTCAGAAATAAAAATCATTTCAGAAAAATTTATTGTCATAAAAACTTAGGATAATTTTTGTGGAAATTTATAAGATTGTTTTGATATTTTAATGGAATTTTATAAATATAATAGAATAAACTTGATTTAATTATTATATATATTAAATAAATAAATTTTTGAAAACTAAAAATTTTTGAGTTAAACTTTTCCATCAGATTAATACAATATAATTTTTGTAGAATTTTTAAAAATGTTTTAGTATTTTAAAATGAATTTATAAGATATAAATAATATATATATATAAAGTTGATAAAACAAAGAAAAAAAAAGAAATGAATGGATGTGGCTGCCGGGTTTCGAACCCGCGTGGCCGGCTAAGCAAGCACCAAGCACAACCACTTGGTCCAGACCAGTGGTTGTGTTTGGTTTCATTGATTAAAATTATATAACATATACGAAGTCATGTTTATCCCCAAATCATAGCATACGAGCCCTAATTTTCCAATCGATCAATCCACACATCAATAACCCAATTAACCTTAGGGCTATTGATGTGTGGATGCCGAAGATTAAAACCCACCAAAAATATTAGACTTACAATAACGTTTCGTGCACGATTTGCTCAGTCAACTCTATAAGTCAAAAACGTGATCGAATATCAAGAACAGAATATAATTGAGAGGAATTGGAGGTTGAGAAAGATGTATTGGCGAGTTGTGAAGGTCCGGGATTGTTCAATTTATAGTGTAAAGGCCTAGGTGTTCGAATTAGCAAGTGTTGACTATGTATTGAATATGGGACGCGTATAAGATCAAAATGGCAACAATTGAATGTTAATTGTCGTGTGTCTGAGTCATAATAGGCCGATAATTGTGTCATGATGCCAATTATAGATCAATCACAAGTTATGGTTGATGATTTGGTAAGTTCGCGTCTCACAGTTGACTTTCCAAGTCAACTGTGAGGGTTTTGAAACAAGTGATATAGTTATAATGGTCCGGGTTTGAAAAAGATATGATAGCTAGACCAGTTGGTTGTGTGTGTTGTATGATTGAACCGGCTTGGGCGCGGGTACGAGTCCCGGCCCAAGCACCATTTTTTTTAAACATTATTCTTTAATATATCCATATTATATATATATATATATATATATATATATAATATATATATATATATATATATAATTAATTAATATAGTATTAGGGTTCCCAAAATGCCACAAAAATAATAAAACGCGAACAATAATGATAGAACTTGACGTTTTTATTAATGATGATCGTAATGTACAAGTTTCCACCGAAATCGATTACGCACGCTCAAAGCATGTCCTCCAATGTCTGGATTGTGCGTTCACTCTGACCATCTTTTTGCAGATGGTAGGTTGTGCTCATGTCTAAGCGAGAGCCTAGTGAGTCCATCAGTGTTTGCCAGAATCGGGAGGTGAATCGACTGTCTCGGTCGGAAATGATTGAAACAGGCACGCCATGCCTAGTTACAATTTCCTTGATGTACAACTTGGCAAGTTTCTCGAACTTGTCGGTTTCCTTAATCGGCAAGAAATGCGCGGATTTAGTCAACCCGTCAACAATGACCCAAATTGTATCGTGACCACTAGACGTCTTAGGTAGCTTGGTTATGAAATCCATGGAAATCTATTCCCATTTCCAAACTGGAATGTCTGGTTGTTGGAGCAGACCAGATGGTTTCTGATACTCAGCTTTGACCTTTGAACAAGTAAGGCATCAGTTGACGTATGTGGCGATTTCACCTTTTAGATTAGGCCACCAGTAAAGTTCCTTTACGTCTTTGTACATTTTGTCAGCACCAGGATGTACGGAGTATCTAGACTTGTGAGCTTCCTCCCAAGATTAGATTACGTAAGTCACCGAAACGTGGTACCCAGATCCGATTGGCAAAATAAACTATGTCGTCAGATCTTCGCTCCAATAGATTAACCATCTTAAATAACGACTCGTTCTTAAGATTTTCAGTTTTCAGAGCTTCTTGTTGAGCGTCGCGAATACGGGTAGTGAGATTTGTATGGATGGTTGGACCTAGTGCATGCACACGTAGGGTCTTAACTCGTTCCTTCCGGCTTAATGCGTCAGCCACAACGTTGGCTTTGGACGGATGGTATTTAATCTCACAATCGTAATCGTTCAACAGTTCAACCCATCTGCGTTGCCGCATCTTCAACTCTTCTGGTGGAAGATGTGCTGTAAGCTCTTATGATCGGTGAAGATGGTGCACTTGGTACCGTAAAGGTAGTTCCTCCAAATCTTAAGTGCAAAGATTACTGCACCCAACTCTTGGTCATGAGTAGTGTAATTCTTTTCATGAATTTTGAGTTGCCGGGATGCATAGGCAATGACCTTATTCCTTTGCATGAGTACGCATCCAAGACCTTGATGCGAAGCATCGCAGTAAACTACAAAGTCATCAGTGCCTTTGGGAACCGAAAGAATTGGTGCACTACACAGACAGTCCTTCAATACTTGGAACGCATTCTTGTCTTTTTGTGTCAAGACAATCAATGGTCGGGCAATCTTAGAGAAATTTTCAATGAATCATCGGTAATAATGAGCTAATCTCAAAAATTGTCGCACTTCAGTCGGTGTCTTGGCACAACCCAATCCCTGATTGCTTCAATTTTTGCAGGATCAACTTGTATACCCTTCTCATTCCCAACATGACTGAGGAAATGGACTTCTCGAATCCAGAACTCGCATTTCAAGAATTTGGCATACAGTTTCTCGCATTTTGAGCAATCCCAACATCAATCGTAGATGTTGTTCGTGCTCTTCTTGAGTTCGTGAGTAGATCAAGGTGTCGTCGATAAAGACAATGACGAACTTGTCCAAGTAGGGTTTGCAGACACGATTCATGAGGTCCATGAAAACTGCCGGAGCATTCGTTAATCCGAATGGCATAACTAGGATTCATAGTGCCCATAATGAGTTCGGAATGCAGTTTTTGGGATGTCGTCTTCCTGGATTCGTAGCTGATGATATCCTGACCGTAAATCGATCTTTGAGTAGTAGCTGGATCCCTACGGCTGGTCGAATAGGTCGTCGATCCTTGGCAACGGATACTTGTTCTTGATCGTCAGTTTGTTCAGCTCTCGGTAGTCGATGCACATACGGAAACTCCCGTCTTTCTTCTTCACGAACAGGATAGGTGCTCCCCACGGGGAAGAACTCGGAGGAATGAAACCTTTGTCTAGCAACTCCTGTAGTTGATTGGACGGTTCCTGCATCTCGGATGGTGCTAAGCGATACGGAGTGCGGGCTACTAGGGCAGCTCTCGGAACAAGATCGATGCGAAACTCGACTTGTCGTGGTGATGGAAGTCCTGGAAAGTCTTCTGGAAAGACTTTGGGATAATCTCGCACCACTGGGATGTCCACTAGCTTCCGATCTTTAGCTTTTTGTTCAACGACATGTGCCAGAAACACGACACAACCTTTCCTTAAACATTTTTGGCCTTAATGCAGGAGATGATACGAAGGGTGGGTAAACCCTGACTTCCTCGAATCATTAAGGTTTCACCATTTGACAAGGGGATTCGTACCAACTTCTCGTGACAGGCGATCTCTGCACGATGTTTGGACAACCAATCCATGCCAATGACGATATCGAAACTACCCAATTGGATATGCAGTAAGTCGATACTGAATTCGTGGTCGTCGAGTACCAGAACACAATCCTTAACGATCTCATCGGACGAGATTAATTTACCGTTAGCTAGTTCTATGGTAAATCGTGTGTCCAACTTACTAGATTCTAATCCTAGGGACTTCTTAAAGTTGGTGGACACAAAGCTAAAATCTGCGCCGGAATTGAAAAGTATTGATGCGAAATGATTGTTAAGGAGAAACGTACCCGTAACTACGTTAGGATCCTCTCGTGCTTCGTTGGCTCCTAACACAAATGCTCTGCCACAGCTTGATCCTTGGCCTTGGGACAGTCCTTTTGGAAATGTCCTGTCGCACCACACTCGAAACACTCGTTTCTAGCAGGAGGAGTGTTGGTGGTTTTGGCCCTGGAGTTAGCGGTGGAATGACCACGATGGCTACAGTTCTTGAACATAATGATGTCACATGTACCTATGTGATGGTAGTTTCATTTGCTGTAGTGAGGATGAGGTCCGCTGTACTTGCGTTTGGGTTCCTCAGCAGCAGTGGCAGTGACGTGTGCGGATATACACATAATTTTACAATGAAATAACACACGTTTTGCTTTAATATTTATAAAAATGGTTTAGACCTTAATATTAAAACACACACAATAGGGCAAGTGTACCGTGTCATATATGTAGTAACGTACAGATAAGAACCAGATATCGATCCATGGACGCGCGCGGAGCAGTAATACTAAAACTCTGTCCCTGATTTACCAGTAGGAAAAGATAAGTTGAGTTTGTTGTTTTTAACTACTTTAATTCTAAAACACAAAAATAACATATGTAAAACTCCAAATACAAAATATAACTATATAAACTATAATTTACCAATCCTAGCATGTTATCTAAATATAATAAGTTATACAGGCGTGTGATCAACATTCCCATTTTCCGACAGTTAGTGTCCCTTTCGGGCATCCTAACATGACAACTATACAGAAAGTTAACACGAATACACACGTTAACCGCTTCAAGTCGTTTATTAGCAAGCAGCTGATATAATCTCACGCAGATCTTCTAAAGATAAGTTAGTCATCGGTTAAGAGTATTCTAACCTCACTAATTTAGGAAAGCGATACCGAATACACAATACAGCCACCTAAACTAGCATAAAGTAGAGCATTTCACAACCTATTCCATTTTACCAACTTTGAACCCAGATCTACTAAGATCGCTATTTTTACCAAAATAACTACCAAAGATCATTAACCGTGTCAAAGACTAGTAACGGCACCATTAGGCTTTTTAAACCCTTTTACGTGCCGGTAAGCATTTTTAACCGTTATTCGACTGACTTTAACCAAACCAATACCCGTTACAGTTTCATGGCATAAACTATTTAACAAGTTAACTAGTCTACTACCGGACGATTAAACGGACGATTTTTCAACATTTATCCGCCTAACACATTCGACAATCGCTAAAGTCATTCAAATACAGCTACAAATCCATCAACAACGAAACAAGGTTGCGCTATGATCATCAAGATCTAAACATGAAAAACGCCAAATTTGTACAAAATAAGATTACATACTAACGATTGTTTTTTCTACTAACGATTACTAAACAAGATTACTAGACGATAATGTACTACATAAACAACACAAACAAGCTAAAACAAACATATTTGAATCAACTAAAAGCTTAATAGATCAAACCATAAAACTTGAATGTGATGGATTGGATGATGATCGATGATCCGGATGAGTTCCCGAGCTCGTTCCTCGCCTTTGCAGCAGCTCACAGGTCCAGAAATTCGCCCCAAATCGCCCAGAGACCACCCAATATTTGACCAGTGGGTTTTGCTCTGTTCTTATAGAAAGTTTGATTTTGTACACGGCGTGCGCATAAAGTGCACGGCCGTGCACTTTATCAAGTTGAGTGACGTGCAAGTGGGCAAGTGGCCTGGCTCGTTTCTGGAAATATCTAGATATATCGCACGGTCGTGCACCATAGGTGCACGGGCGTGCGGGTCTGGTTGTGGCCGAGTGCTGATGGTGCACTGCCTGGTGCACTGGCAGTGCACCCGAGAAGTTTGAGTCGCACGGGCACCCGCACGGGAGTGCTGATCAGGGTGCCCGGGAACACCAGCTGCACGCCGAGTCGCACTGGCAGTGCAGCTCATCTGTGTCCGAGCCAAGCAAGTCCGCACGGGCGTGCACCAGAGGTGCACGGCCGTGCACTATTTCCAGACTTAGCTAATTTTGCAGAAACTTTCCGTCTTGTCTGATTTTCGCCCGGTTTCTTCGACTTTGCTCGTGGGACGTCGTTTAAGACCTGCAATAAACATATGAAGCGGTTAAGTACCGAATTCGTACAATTATGGTCGAAAACGCTTAATTTGGGAGTTAAATCGGGGACTTAAATATGTATATATTAACGTATATCAAACCTCCCCACACTTGAACTTTGCTTGTCCTCAAGCAAACGACTAAACAGAAATAAACGAAAAATTCGTCAAGTGGCAACAAAGACAAAATATAACCTGTACAGACATTAATAGACAAGCCGACAAAGATATATAAATAGGTGATAAGATAACTAAAAAGCAACGACTCACTTCCGATCTATGAACGCGCAAACCCGTACACGACTCACAATGTTCACACACACTCGGTTTTATTTATGATACATACGTGTAATGTGTATGTGTAAATCGCTCCATTGCCAAGACAATGAATCGTGCAATATCATAAGCTTGTCAAAAGATCTAATCTTCACCAACTAACGTGTGAAAAGGCACAAATCAAGAGGTCTTGTACGGGTTGTAATATCAGGAAAAGGTAAGGGTATGGAATGGATATTTACAGTGACGAATCGGCTAAAACTCGGCGGTTATGTCTAAATACTATCAACTAATACAACTATACAACACAAACGCGAATATAGACGATTTTTATTTTAAATCGAGCTAACTTATAATTCTTAACTTTAAAGCTCTAAAAACTGCTCGAATACGAAAAGAAAAGGCTAAATCAAAAGGGTATCCTAAATGCCTCAATCATGTTCGTACAATCTCACACGTATCTGGTCTAAACAAGTATACTAGTGACAAGTTCTAAACTGCACAAAACATCCGGCTCACTCGCAAGCATGTCAAAGAAATGTAATCTATTCTAAGGCTCAAACGCTCACGTAACCGGAAGGAAATGGGTGCAAGTGTACGAATCTAACACGCTCGTATCTCATCTGTTTGTCGCGCCTCAAGTTATTTTTATCAAAAATAGTTAGGCTTGATGTTTGTATGAATATATATATATATATACATATATTTACTTATAAGGGTTTTTTTTATATATACATATATATATATATATAAGAGGACAAACATATAAGATATAATCCCTCCCCACACTTGAAATTCACATTGTCCCCAATGTGAAAATAGAAAGCGTTTATGAATTAGCTATCTATAGTGGGAAAAAGGAGAATAATACTCCCCTTGTGTCGAAGAAACGCCCCGGGTAAATAGACGGCATGAGCCCCGATAACGGTGCTCGCCAGTTACCTGCATAATCAACATTCTTGACACAAACAAACTCATCAAACCCATCATTCACATCCACAAAACAAAATAAAATAAACTAACATACTGAAATAAGGAAAAGAAATAGTTCAACTAAAAATACTAAAAAGTCTTGGGTACGCAGACCCGAAAATACAGTACTGAAAGCATGAAATAAAATAAAAGAAGTACTAACAAATGCATGCAATAGATGGTCGTGGCTACTGGTCGGCGTCGTCCCCGTGGTGCTGACCGGAGCTTCCTGGCTGGTCGCCAGGAGCACCATAAGGGATTGAGGGAGGGTTACTGAAATAACCCGAATGCACCTGCTCTAACCCAGCGAAAAGGTACTCAAAACTGTGCCTGACATCCTGCTGCACACGATCCATAGTGGACCGCATGTACTGCTGGTCCTGCCTGATCTCCACCTGGTTTGCACCGATGTTGTGCATGTTCAGCTCCATCGCCTGGAACCGCTGGTAGAACTCAGGGTATGTCGGGATGCCTGGAGGCCACTGCTGGTCCTGGGGCTGGAAGTGCTGAGGAGAGTGGTGTGGAATGTCGTGTGGCGCGTCACCACCGCCTCCTGCATGCTGCTCCTGCATCTCCTCATCCTCCTCGTCCTCTGGTGGCACGGGGTCCCAGATAATATCCTGGCTAATAAGGCGTGGACCCCCGTCCGTGTCAGCTAGCAGGTTCTGAGCCCTGAGTGATCTAAAGTACAGCATAACCCCATTAGTTTCCAATGTCAGCGTGGCCTTGACCTCGTCGGTCAGAACTCCCAACGCCACTGCGATCTGGGTGACATACTCCCCCCCATGAATCTCACTCCCGTCCTTGGTTCCGCCAGCAGTGAGAAAGAACTCGGCCATCCGTGCGGCCAAGTTCAGCGGGGCACCCTCATAAAAATGATACAAATAGAGAAGATCGGGAGTGGGACAGTTCCCCGAACTGTCCTTTTGGCGACAGATCGTGTGGCTGAACACATGGTACAAGAGGCGGAGTAGCGGGTTCTTAATCCTAGTGGCCTTGGCAGACCTTGGATTATAAGGTCCACCAACGGCAATGGATGCCCAAAATGCGGCCCGCTCGGCATTATCCACGAAGCTGTGGATCCCGCAAAAATCTTCAGAGTCGGTCTCCAAATGCTCATTGATCCCGAGCCTCCTTCCAAGTCGCGCAACCGACCAATGGTACCATTGTCCACAAAGCCTAAACCGAATGTCTTTCGAAGGAAGTCCTTATACAACCCCTCCTTTGGTTTTTTGTAGGAGAAGGATGATAAGAACTCGATCGTAATTTCCCTGTAGACAGGCTGGTTTATACTCAGCAGTTTCGCCATCTGTGGCGAGACAAATCCATCATATCTTTCACGCTGATTCAGCGCGGTGAGTAGGTCTAAGTTAAGCCGAATAGGAACACCGAATGAGTTCCTCCTAGCCCAGAGCTTCATGAACTTGTCGATACATGGCCCTTCCCTTTTGTCACGGTTGTCAAAGCCGAGGTAGACGTGGGCCATCTGCATGCAAAAATTAATATACAGCTATTAGTACACAAAAAACGGAGGTCCCGAATGTCCAAAACGGACCTGCGCGCATTCTGACCCGAATCTGCAACTGATGCACGGCCGTGCGCTTATGGTGCACGGTCGTGCACCCTTGGTCATTTGTCAGGTCAGAGGCTGCATGCCAGGTCGCACTGGCAGTGCAGCCTACTTTCTCGGCTCGCACGGTCATGCGCATGACCGTGCAGCTGACCGTGCACACTCCCAGAACTTCAAAAAATTTCACAACAGCACCCAAATCTCTTATATCTTTCAAATAAACTCATAATGACAATGATTTGGACCTGGGTGTGCACGGTTTCAACATCAACATCAACAACAACAAAAAATAAAAACTACTTTAAACTAAAAACTAAACAAAATTAGTGGGTTTATTAAATTTTATGAAGAAAACCCCCAAATGTTGCCCTAAAATATGAAAATAGAACACATCTAATCTAAAAATTCAAAATACAAGTGCAAAATTATGAAGGGATTCGTACCTTGGTTGATTTGGAAGGAAAGGAGTGAAGATTCTACGCTAAAGATGATGAACAATCGGCTTTTTTGAAGTGTGGAACGAGGGTGCAGCTGGTATTGCTTATGTTTTTAGGGTTATGAGGTTAAGGATGTTTAAATACCCATGAAATTGGGCTGGGCTTTTTGGCCCGCAGGGTCGGCCGCACGGTCGTGCGCATGACTTGCGCATCCTTCGCACTACCCCTTGCACCCCCAGTTCACTGGGTTATGCACGGTCAGCTGCACGGGAGTGCGCTTGACCGTGCACGACCTGCAGACTTGCAGTTTCGAGGCTGCAAGTGTCCCATTTTGTCCAAAATCATCATTATAGCTAAGTTAAACCTGTTTGGCGACTATTTGCGCTTCATTGCTCCTTCCGTCTCTGATCATACTCGTACGAACCTGCACATGACTCGAAACAACGTTAAACTACGAAAAGCAATAAATATTTACACTAATTACATATTTACCCTTTGGCGCGCCCATACACGCTGTGCTATATTTATTAACGAGTCGCTAGCTAGACTCACTTCCCCACACTTATTAGGCACGCGGGTCGTAGAGATCGATCATCTCCACGGATTTGTCAATCGGCCCGTCAATGTAGACTTTCAGGCGATGACCGTTGACTTTGAAAGTCACACCCTCCGAATTTTCAATCGAGACAGTTCCGTAAGGATATACTTCCTTAACAGTGTACGGTCCTGTCCATCGGGATTTCAACTTTCCTGGAAAGAGACGCAGGCGCGAGTTGTAAAGCAGGACCAAGTCGCCTACCTGAAAATCTTCTCGGTGTTTCAGGCGACTGTCGTGCAATCTCTTTGTGCGCTCTTTATACAATATCGAGCTCTCATAGGCTTGTTGCCTAAGCTCTTCTAGCTCATGGATCTGCAAGAAACGGGTCTCACCGCCAGTCTTAAGATCCAAATTCGCTATTTTAAGAGCCCAGAATGCCTTATGTTCTAACTCGACAGGGAGATGACACGCCTTGCCATAAACAAGCCGAAAGGGAGTCGTCCCAATAGGCCTCTTGTAGGCAGTCCAAAAGGCCCATAACGCGTCATCCAGCTTGTCCGCCCAATCCTTGCGGTTTTGATTAACTGACCGCTCAAGGATTCGCTTCAATCCACGGTTAGTGACCTCCACCTGTCCACTTGTCTGTGGATGATACGGGGTGGATAATCTGTGGTGGACACCATAACGTGCTAACGCGCGATCAAGCTGCGCATTGCAGAAATGTGTACCACGATCACTAATCAGTGCCTTTGGGGCACCAAACCGCGAGAACAAGCTCCTAACAAACCTCACTACAACTCGGGCATCATTTGTGGGTAAGGCTTGCGCCTCGGCCCACTTTGAAACGTAATCAACAGCCACGAGTATATATCAATTGCCCCGTGAGGAGGGGAATGGTCCCATGAAGTCAATGCCCCAAATGTCAAAGACTTCACATACTTGGATGGGGTTCTGCGGTATTTGGTCGCGTGCCGATATGTTCGTTGCCCTCTGGCACGAATCACATGCACTAACCAATATCTGAGAGTCACGAAAGAGTGTGGGCCAGTAAAACCCGGAGTCTAACACTTTCTTAGCAGTGTAATTCGCTCCATGGTGACCTCCGGTATGCCCCTCGTGACAGTCGCGCAAGATCTGCGCCGCCTCTACCCCGAACACGTAACGGCGAACCAGCTGATCCGCCCCGACCCGGAACAAAAATGGGTCATCCCAGAAGTAATGCTTAAGGTCCGCGAAGAACTTCCTCTTTTGCTGGTGCGATAATCCTTTGATAAGGATCCCGCACGCGAGGTAGTTCGCAAAATCCGCAAACCATGGCGATACATCTTCCAACGACTCGGCACTCATCAAGAACTCGTGGGGAAAATTGTCATTAATGGTATCCCACGCGGAGTTCTCAGCATCTTCATGCTCGAGTCTGGACAAATGGTCAGCCGCAACATTCAGGGCACCCTTCTTGTCCTGAATCTCTATATCGAACTCCTGCAGCAACGGGATCCACCTAATCAGGCGCGGTTTCGCGTCCTGTTTGCTAAAAAGGTATCGGATCGCTGCATGGTCTGTATAGACAGTGGTCTTCGACAGCACCAAATAAGATCTAAACTTGTCGAATGCAAATACTACATGTAGAAGCTCTTTCTCCGTGGTGGTGTAATTCTCCTGAGCATCATGAAGAGTCTTGCTAGCGTAGTAGATCGGGTGGAAGTGCTTGTCCTTCCGCTGTCCCAAGACCGCCCCTGTCGCGAAGTCACTCGCGTCGCACATAATCTTGAATGGCAGCTCCCAGTCGGGTGGTACCAATATAGGGGCCTCCACAAGCAAACATTTCAAAAGCCCGAAGGCTTTCACACATTCTGCACCAAACACAAACGGTGCATCCTTTTCCAACAGACGGGTCATCGGACGGGCGATTTTTGAAAAGTCTTTGATAAATCGCCTGTAAAATCCCGCATGACCCAAAAAACTTCGGATCGCTCTAACAGAGGAGGGTGGAGGGAGCCTAGAAATGATATCTACTTTGGTCGGGTCAACCTCCAACCCACTTTGGGAGACCTTATGCCCCAGGACTATTCCTTCCTTCACCATGAAGTGGCATTTTTCCCAGTTGAGCACAAGACTGCTCTCCTCACACCTCTGAAGCATCCGCTCCAGATTCCCTAGACATTGATCGAATGAACTCCCGAAGACTGAAAAATCATCCATGAATACCTACATGGAGTCCTCGATCATATCGTGAAAAATGGCAACCATGCAACGCTGGAAGGTCGCCGGCGCATTGCACAACCCGAACGGCATACGCCTGTAGGCGAATGTGCCAAAAGGGCATGTGAAAGTCGTCTTATCCTGGTCCACAGGATCGATAGGGATCTGAAAGTATCCAGAGAAACCATCAAGGAAACAGTAGTACAACTTCTCCGACAGTCGTTCCAACATCTGATCGATGAATGGAAGCGGGAAGTGATCCTTGCGGGTGGCGTCATTGAGCTTGCGATAGTCAATGCAAACTCTCCACCCCGTGACGGTCCTCGTAGGAATCAACTCATTCCTATCATTCGTGACAACCGTCATGCCACCCTTCTTGGGCACGACGTGCACAGGACTAACCCAAACAGAATCCGAGATCGGATATATCAATCCAGCATCAAGCAACTTAAATGACCTCGGACTTAACAACTTCTTGCATGTTCGGGTTCAGACGCCTCTGGTGCTGTGCACAAGGCTTATAGACATCTTCCATCAGGATTTTATGAGTACAGAATGAGGGATTAATCCCCTTGATGTCTATGATCTTCCAGGCGATTGCCTTTTTATGAAGTTTAAGCACACGAAGCAACTCGCTCTTTTCTACAGCAGATAGAGAAGAAGAAATGATAACAGGCAGACGACCCTCCTCATCAAGGAATGCATACTCCAGATGCGGTGGAAGCTCCTTCAGCTCTAACGACAGCAGATCTTCAACAGACGGCTTTGACTTATCGCTATCCTCTCGCTCAATCTCCACGAAACGCTCCGGGCTCTGGGAACTATCTTCACCGATCTGATAGACCGGCTGCTCATCTCTATGGCCCTCCTTCATAATGCCATCTAAGTCCCCACACAACAGATGTGTGCCCGAAACATTCCCCTCTATCGTGCCTCGAAAGTGAGAACTGACACACTGGTCTACTAAACCAATCTAAAATTAATCCAAAATATCTACAGACAGATAAATTTAATAAAAATTCAAATAATCATATATGCAAAAAAATGAATGAAATAACGAATCAAAGAAGTATAAACAAGTATTCACAAGCATGTACACTGGTAAAAAGTTGACTCGGTTCGTTCCTAATGCTCGTCGCGTCCCCGGCAATGGCGCCAAAAACTTGACGTGTGCGGATATACACATAATTTTACAATGAAATAACACACGTTTTGCTTTAATATTTATAAAAATGGTTTAGACCTTAATAGTAAAACACACACAATAGGGCAAGTGTACCCTGCCATATATGTAGTAACGTACAGATAAGAACCAGATATCGATCCATGGACGCGCGCGGAGCAGTAATACTAAAACTCTGTCCCCGATTTACCAGTAGCAAAAGATAAGTTGAGTTTGTTGTTTTTAACTACTTTAATTCTAAAACACAAAAATAACATATGTAAGACTCCAAATACAAAATATAACTATATAAACTATAATTTACCAATCCTAGCATGTTATCTAAATATAATAAGTAATACAGGCGTGTGATCAACATTCCCATTTTCCGACAGTTAGTGTCCCTTTCAGGCATCCTAACATGACAACTATACAGAAAGTTAACACGAATACACACGTTAACCGCTTCAAGTCGTTTATTAGCGAGCAGCTGATATAATCTCACGCAGATCTTCTAAAGATAAGTTAGTCATCGGTTAAGAGTATTCTAACCTCACTAATTCAGGAAAGCGATACCGAATACACAATACAGCCACCTAAACTAGCATAAAGTAGAGCATTTCACAACCTATTCCATTTTACCAACTTTGAACCCAGATCTACTAAGATCGCTATTTTTACCAAAATAACTACCAATGATCATTAACCGTGTCAAAGACTAGTAACGACACCATTAGGCTTTTTAAACCCTTTTATGTGCCGGTAAGAATTTTTAACCGTTATTCGACTGACTTTAACCAAACCAATACCCGGTTACAGTTTCATGGCATAAACTATTTAACAAGTTAACTAGTCTACTACCGGACGATTAAACAGACGGTTTTTCAACATTTATCCTCCTACCACATTCGACAGTCGCTAAAGTCATTCAAATACAGCTACAAATCCATCAACAACGAAACAAGGTTGCGCTATGATCATCAAGATCTAAACATGAAAAACGCCAAATTTATACAAAATAAGATTACATACTAACGATTGCTTTTTCTACTAACGATTACTAAACAAGATTACTAGATGATAATGTACTACATAAACAACACAAACAAGCTAAAACAAACAGATTTGAATCAACTAAAAGCTTAATAGATCAAACCATAAAACTTGAATGTGATGGATTGGATGATGATCGATGATCCGGATGAGTTCCCGAGCTCGTTCCTCGCCTTTGCAGCAACTCACAGGTCCAGAAATTCGCCCCAAATCGCCCAGAGACCACCCAATATTTGATCAGTGGGTTTTGCTCTGTTCTTATAGAAAGTTTGATTTTGTGCACGGCCGTGCACATAAAGTGCACGGCCGTTCACTTTATCAAGTTGAGTGACGTGCAAGTGGGCAAGTGGCCTGGCTCGTTTCTAGAAATATCTAGATATTCCGCACGGTCGTGCACCATAGGTGCACGGGCGTGCGGGTCTGGTTGTGGCCGAGTGCTGATGGTGCACTGCCTGGTGCACTGGCAGTGCACCCGAGAAGTTTTAGTCACAAGGTCACCCGCACGGGAGTGCTGATCAGGGTACCCGGGAACACCAGCTGCACGCCGAGTCGCACTGGCAGTGCAGCTCATCTGTGTCCAAGCCAAGCAAGTCCGCACGGGCGTGCACCTGAGGTGCACGGCCGTGCACTATTTCCAGACTTAGCTAATTTTGCAGAAACTTTCCGTCTTGTCTGATTTTCGCCCGGTTTCTTCGACTTTGCTCGTGGGACGTCGTTTAAGACCTGCAATAAACATATGAAGCGGTTAAGTACCGAATTCGTGCAATTATGGTCGAAAACGCGTAATTTGGGAGTTAAATCGGTGAGAGGAGTGCTTGCTCTTCCGGTTGTCGGAACGTTTGTGCTTGTTCTCGGAACTCTAACTGATAACTGTTACCTTCTGGGTTAGCGATCCTATACGTACCGCATCGTCGGTCAGACTTTGAGCTAGGGTAACCGCAGCCTGGATGGTGGAGGGTGTCGATGCAGTGACCATATTGCGGATCTTTGGTGACAGACCCCAGATATACCTCTCGACTCTCTTGTACTAAGGTGTGACCATGTGTGGGACCAGTCGAGAGAGTTCGTGAAAACGAGTGGTATATGTAGTCACATTGGCATCCACCATAGCAAGGTTCCAGAACTCAGTTTTCAGCTTCTGTAGTTCCCTTCGAGGGCAGTACTTGTCCATGAGCATTTTTTTGAGATCGGCCCAGGCAAGACTGTATGCCGTTTCTCTGCCCAGGGTTTGTACTTGCAGATTCCACCAAGTGAGGGCTTCATCCTGAAAGGTACAGGTGGAGTATTTTACCTTTTGATCCTCGGAGCAACCACTAATGTCGAGGACTGATTCGGTTTTCACTATCCACCGAACAATTCCTACAGCACCTTCATTACCACGAAAGTTCCATGGTTTTCATGCCATGAAGGTTTTGTATGAACAGCCGTGACTAGCGTTTTCAGCCTCGTGGTCTGTTTCGCTTCGGCGACGCCCGATACCTCCAGAACCTCCGCTTGAGTCGGCTCGTGCTGCATCGTGTCGAGCAATTGCCTCGAAAATTACCATGGCCAACTCGGCGGGTGTGGACGGTAGTGGCTCGCCTTCGGTCGTTCATGTGGAATGTCGAGTCTGCATAACTAAAAGATGGAACACAACAAACATGAGTAGCGTACATAATATATAAACATACCATAACCAACATAGTCATATAAATCAAACCATACATTAACATCATGTCATCACATCATTTCATAATTTCTCAAAAGCAGTTAGGTTTTTGATACAAAACAGGCAGGTGAACCGCAATTAGTTTTTACGTCATAACATCCATAGTCACAAAACATCATAAGTCAAACACATGCATAATCATCATAAAACATAATCTAAGAAGGGGGTGGGAAAGCAGCAACAAGAGAGATAATAGCCTCCCTCATACGCCTATCTGTCTCCATCGCCCTATGCTCTAACATCTCCACTCGTCTACCCATCTCTGATCGCTCTACTATGGCAGCTAGCCTCCCCTACTCAGCCTCTTCTAAAGAACCCTCAAGCTCCCGAACTCGGCCCTCCAAAGCCACCAGCTGGACGTCATGAGATATAATAACGCTGCGCTCGGAGCGGAGGGGTCTCCCTGATGAGCCTCCCAAGCTCATGGTCTCGTGGTCATCCTCCTCGTCTCGGTGCGCAAGGTCGCTGGTAAGACTAGGTAGGTAAGGCGGTTTGCTGGCCTGTGAGCGTCCCTTGAGCCTCCTCGATGGCTCAGCTACCTAGATGGCTAAAGGTATAGAATGGCCAGCTGGACGGGCTCAGAAACAGGGACAGTAGGGAAAATGGGGGTCCTAGCAGGTATAGCTATCACTAAGGCCGGTCGAGTCCTCTTGCGAGGAGTACACCTAATGACTAAACGTCTCGACGTGTCTAAGCGTAAATAGGGGCTTAGGCTGGCCGGTGGGGATGAGACAGAAGGGGTGACAGAAGGATGGGGGTCAGAGATAGCTAGGGGTGCAGTGTCATCGTCTGCCTCGTCGTCGGAAGTACGTCTCTGTACAGGAGGTGAGTCAATGTCCATCTCAGACTCGGAGATCCACCCATTATGATGGGACTCAGGGGCTGGCTGGGTGAGAGGTAAATCATCCTCCTGGGAATCATCTGCTAAGTAATCTGGCTCTGACTCAGGTGAAGAAATGAGATCAATAGTGATGACCATGTTTCCTGTCACAACATGCACATATATGTAAACATTCATATGCGTAAATAAATAAACCATGGTACCCGTATGTCTTCGTGGAGCAGCTTGAGGTTTGAGGGGTGCAAGGCGAGACTTCGTGACACTTTGTGAAAACGTTTCGAAAAATACTTTAAGTTATAGTTGACTCAAAAGAATCCTAGTTCGCTATAACCTTGTGCTCTGATACTAATTTGTCACACCCAGCCTAGGCGGAAACACGGGAGTGCAACGACCGAAAGGTTTTCAAGCACAATGTTCAAGCAATACACATTTATTCAAAATAGTACCACCGTGAATGATGGAATTTGTCATGAATTTATTGAAAGTTAACCATAGTGTAAACACATGAACATTGTCTTATGGAAATTGGAAACATAAAATTTTGAAGCTGACAAAAGCCATCAAAGTGATACCACGGTATGCATGCTCGAACCCTTCCCTCAATCCTCAGTGGCCCTCCATTAGTTACCTGAAACACATGCATAAAGAGTTTTGTCAACAATAATGTTGGTGAGTCTATGGGTCTTGAATGTAGTGTAAAATGAACGTGTCATCCGTGTTTGACCAATCATGAGCTAGCTAAGCAAATGATCACTGTGAGAACCATGAGTCCTGTAACCAAACCTCTTGACTATGGTGCCTCGTGCATTGTACACTAAATACAATGTATGTGTAGTAGAATACTAACACTCTTTTGCATGTGGCCGGTTAGAGCGACTAACCAAGAGTGGGGGTGTCAACCCAATAGATCTATTAAAGTGTTCCATGGCTAAATGTCTAGCTAATGGTTACAGTGAACGATGTACGAGGACTAGTGAGCTCATGAACCAAAATGTCTCATGTTCCACATGGTAGTCATGCTAGAATGTACACACACTTGAAAATGACACAAGTATTGATGCATGTATTTTCCCCAAAATGTAAAGTACGAAAATGGGGCCATAGAAAACTCACCTGTTTGAGTCGTGTGTGGTCTAGTGAGCTAGTAGATGATCACCGTCCTGACAAATGATACCCTATGTTCATTATGGACACGGTAAGTCATCCGGATGTTGTTTATCATACAAATTGTTCACCCTACACTTGTGGACCATTGTGTTTAGTGTGTTTCATTGTTCATGATACTTGTTAATGTTCAAACAAACATATAGTTCCAAAACATTTTTGTTTCGAAATGTAATTTCCATGGTGAACTATATTGGGCCCCACATGGGGTATTTGGGCCGTATGTTGCCATCAAATCACCATGTGTGGCTGGTTTTTGAGAAAACATTGCTTAACATATGTGTAGAACCCTTTTTAGGTCCATTTATAGTTAACACATGCTTCGGCTCTTGTTAACACATGTATATTAGCTATAGCAGAAACAATTTCATAACATGTGCCTAGTAATCGATCCTTTAGTGACTTCTATTAGGCAGATCCATGTTTGTAAAAGAATAATGTATGTGATGTGCTATGTATGGTCTATAAAAATATAAACAACCTAGACACCTAGTAATATAAAACAGACTCAACTAAACTAGACCACACGACAGGCAAGTGTACCTATCAATTAAGTACAGACTAAGTAAGTCCGAGTATCGAACCCACAGGACACTAATGGAAAACAAAACTAGACTCGACTAAGACTTAAAAAAAATTGGTTTATAAATGATTTTTGGTTTTTTCTATAATTAAATAAAATAAATAAAGTAAATAAACAAGATAAACTGACAGCAAGGATAATTGAGGAAAATATCAGGATAGGAAGGCAACTACCTAGGTCAAGAATCCTACATGAAAACTCACAACTCTCGGTAATGAAAAATTGAATGGATACCAGATTCTAAAGATAACTTAAGAAACCTTAAGACGTGCTAGATCTCCTCCTGGTCTCACCAACACACCCCAAAGAATCCTAAAGAATAAAACACTGGCTATCTAGCTTGGATCACCTCCCGGTCTCACCTCACTAAGAATGTAAAGGTACTCTAATGACTCGATCACCTCCCGGTCTCTCTAATCACAATACACCCGAAGATGTAAAGGAGTAATTTAATTGGGTTAACTATGACTTGGAATTGCAAGAAACTTAAGACAACTAGGATAGGTTCACCTCCCGGTCTCACCCAAAACCTAACACCTAAAGCTCTAGACAACCCAACATTCCATCACCTCCCGGTCTCAAGAATGGAAGAATACAAAAGTCCTCTAAATTCTCTAATCAAGTTCCTATGGCTTTCGGATCCAAAACCATAAAATAAGCTACAAGCACCTAGCAGGTAACCCTAATAAACATCCAAACATGAAAGACATTCACTAAGACGTTTATGGAACTCTCAAAAATAATAAATTAGACTTAAGCACACACACACACATCATAGTAAACACCAACCAAATCGTTACCAAAACATTAACCATTAAATAAATAATCCATAAACCGAGAAATATAAAATTAACATGCAGTCATCATACAACCTAGGTAGTGGTTCGAGATTTAGCTACTCATAGTGATGAAAAACAATAAAAACAAAGGTTCAACATAAAAATTAATCATGGTCTTAATATTCATGAACACAAAGTAAATAAATATGAAAACTAAAATTTTTAATGAGCGAACCCGTAGCTTTACTCTTGAACCCAAGCCTTCCTGGCCTTCAATTAACCTCTCTAACTTGAATAAGCTGCTGAGTGTTGTCGAGTTCCTTCTTCTTTGCGGCTGATGATTTTCCTCCAATCGAAATAATATGTTCTCTTCATATAATATGCCCAGCCAATAAAGTGCCGCTAATAATTAATGATGCTCCCCTAATTTTTGCTTGGTGACATTGTACTTGGGCCACGAACCCAAGTCAAACTTTTTTCTTTTTTTTATATTATATTATTATTATTAGTAAGTAATAGGATTTTCGACTTGAGTGCTCTAGGCTCGACCAAAGTTCCTCGTTTATGCCCCAACGTCCATGAACACCTCCTCTCAAGTGTTCGTGTCTCGATTAAAATTATTTCGTTTTGAGCTCATTTCACACGAACACCAACAAAATAATTAAAATAATAAATACATAATAAAAATGACATGAAACTAATAAAAACATGACCAAATAATATACAAAATACATAGGAAAAGAGATGTGTTTTGCAACACATAAAACATCCCCACACTTAAACATTTTTCGTCCCCGAAAAAGACTGCAATGGAATCATAATTAGAATTTTTGGTTTCAAAAACTTTTAGGTTCATTAATTAAGATCTAATTACACATTAACCAAAACTGTCGGTATTGTTGTCCACCTAAACCCAACCACTAGCTAATCAAGCCCCAATCATGTAAACTATTAAGTTCATATTATTACAATCAATCTATGGGTCTCACACTTAAGATATCCGGCTTCACCTAATCCCACCTCAAGCTTTCGAAGCAAAGGTTAAACCATATAAATTTACCAACCACTGCAAACTAAACTCCCTAATGAATTAAAATTAAATTTATGATGGATAATGAATGAAGTGTTTGAGCTTAGACACATTTGTTTTTTTTTTCATACCTAACCCAGAGGTTGTCTCAATCAAAGTCACCATCCCCAAGAGCGACAGCATGAGCTTCAGTATTTTTTTTTTCAACTTGACCTCGAGGGAGTTTCTATCAGAGGCTTCAGTTTTTTTTTTTTTTTTTTTTTTTTTTTTTTTTTTTTTTGTGGTCTAGCTCAATTGATGGACATGTGGAATTTTTTTTTTTGGATGCCACTTTTCACCGGATTTATTCTCATAAAAAGGATCAAGTGTGTCATTTAATTAATAATACATATGGGCTTTCAAATTACAGTGGTACCTCTAATTACTATCAGCGGTTTCAGTTCTACCGTTTTTCCTAAGATGAGAACCCACAAGATATCATGATTTATTACGGTATATTAAGAACAATCCTGAGACCTTTCAAAGCTAGCTGGGCCTACCAACACATCTTAAGAAAACACACTTTCAATCTATTTATATTCTCATATATATAATATTTTGTAAACCAAAAATCCCAATTTTTCTATCATTTTCCATATAAAATGCACAAAAGATCAGGGACATTTTTCAATTTTTTTATTTTTAATAAATTTTTTTTTGTATTTTATAATTTATGACTCAAACTACCTAAAAATAAAACGAAGTTTCCATCCCCACACTTGAACGACACATTGTCCTCAATGTGATAGTGGAAAAAAATAAAGCAGAAAAAAAATACAACAAAAAAGGAACAGACTCCCCTGGATATAAGCGATGTAGCTGCAGGCGATCTGAAGTTGTCCTTCTAAACCAGGTCGTATAGCATTTCATTCGCGGCCTTTGACTCAAACCTGATAAATAAAAACTAAAAGGAAAATATAAAAACAAGTGGTTGCCTTAAATGATTGTTGGGTCGTCCCCACCCAAATGGAGATTGAGTACGGGTGGCTAGATTCAAACCTGCAATAAAATATATTAGACAAACCAATGACTCAAAAATAAAGACTCTCTCCATCATCCCCACACTTGAAGGGAAGATATCCCCAAAGTGGGTTAAGAGAAAACTGACTAAAAATAAAATAAAAGACTCTAAAAAAAATTACAGACTCAACCGACTCAATATACAAAAATGCAGGAAACGTACTTGAAAGGCAAGATGGTGGAATGTGGTGGATGATGATAAAACATGTGATGAAATGGTGGTGAACAGTGGTGGAAAAAAAACAGGGTAAAAAAATATATTTTTTTTCTAATCAACTCACACAACGTGAAGGACACCAGTGATCTCAACGCGCGTCGCGAATGAATAACCTATAACTATCCGGGGTAATTATTGTTCACATGAGACGAACAGGTCAGCCCAGGCTTTTCGCATTACATGAAGAACCTTTTTTCACAGAAAGTTAATTAAATTTAATATCTAGAAAAAAAAAATCTCTTATTACCCAAACCTCCAACAAGAATCCCAATCATTAAATATATAATTAAATGCATAGGATCCGCTTATGGTGTACTTTTCCTTGCCTACGCAAACACGGAAACCTGCAAACAAGACTCAAAACCAAAAATAGTAACAAAATACAAAGAAAATTCAAAAATATTACACACTCTACAACTAGGCTTTCACGCAGCTACAATCAGGTGGCTTATATTTTATCAGTCCCCTATCCAACCCGTTTAATTCTTTTCGTTCACCATTGTTCATCAAGAAACAACTGGTGAAGTTAGAAAGACGTTTGAAAAATTCAAACGGGTCGGGCCACCTAATTCTTGACTTACCTGGGCCAAATCTGAATCGTGGCGTGTACTCTTTGCCCATGTAATCACTAGCCTTCTCCCGTGGTGGTGGTGGTGGTGGCAGTCTAACATCCAATGCCTGCACGGGCCGGCAATCATCAACCTAATGAGATGGAATGGTTGCTTCAACTACTTGCTCATCTTCCATGGCCACGTCTTCCTCCTCAAGTGGCTCGATGTATTGAGGCGGACAAAAATATCTAAGAAAATCCTCGTCACTGATAGCCTCCATATCTTCTTCCTCTTCAATATACCTAGCTGGTATCTGGGACCCTCCATCACATCAAAATCCTCTTTGTCCCCCTCATCATCACTCCAATAGTAATTCACTTCTTGCTGAACCAGAGGTGGGACTGAATTGTCCATTAACGTCTCCGGCTTTGGAGTGAGATGTTCAGCTATCTCTTCTTCATCTTGTGTGTCATGAGAGAGACCTACAAGAAAAAAATTAGTTTGAGTAGTATTATTATTTATTTCACAATTTAGCTGTAACATCTCTTTTCTTCGTGTTTCAGCCTCAGCCCTTTTGCTCTCTTCTTTGATCCTCTGTTCTTCCATCTGACGAAGAAGTTCCTTCGTCTGTCTTTCAAGAATATCCAGAGTGGATAGCTCCTTCGGCTTCTCTTCTTCAATCCTTTGCCATCCGTAGTATCGACTATATGTTTCCATTAATGCTCTATGGCTTTCCAACAAGGCTGCGCTTGAATCTCTCTCATATGAGTGCGGGTGATAACTGTCATAATAATCTGTGGAGTACCCCGATGAATAACGACAAAACTGAGTTGGATGGGGTTCTCCACAAATCTCGCACCACACAGTGAAACTTGGGCCATTCTCCCGAATATGGTATGCTACAGTCTTTCTTCCTGCCATCACTGCATACAGACACTAAAAAAATGATCACGGGCACCAGATATATATAAAATAAATAAATAAATAAATCACACAAAAGAAAAAGACACACAAACACACGAAAAATAAAAACAAGAACTGACTCAACACATAAGCACGCAAAAAGAAAATAAAAGCCTACGACTCTCTAGACACACTAAAAAAACAAAAAGACTCAAATAAGACCAATTAATCAGTGAAATCCTAATCAAAGCTAGTTTCGCAATCGCCAAGTGTCCCCGGCAACGGCGCCAAAAACTTGATGTGCTATGTATGGTCTATAAAAATATAAACAACCTAGACACCTAGTAATATAAAACAGACTCAACTAAACTAGACCACACGACAGGCAAGTGTACCTATCAATACAGTACAGACTAAGTAAGTCCGAGTATCGAACCCACATGACACTAATGGAAAACAAAACTAGACTCGACTAAGACTTAACAAATTTGGTTTATAAATGATTTTTGGTTTTTTAAATAATTAACTAAAATAAATAAAGTAAATAAACAAGATAAACTGACAGCAAGGATAATTGAGGAAAATATCAGGATAGGAAGGCAACTACCTAGGTCAAGAATCCTACATGAAAACTCACAACTCTCGGTAATGAAAAATAGAATGGATACCAGATTCTAAAGATAACTTAAGAAACCTTAAGACGTGCTAGATCTCCTCCCGGTCTCACCAACACAGCCCAAAGAATCCTAAAGAATAAAACACTGGCTATCTAGCTTGGATCACCTCCCGGTCTCACCTCACTAAGAATGTAAAGGTACTCTAATGACTCGATCACCTCCCGGTCTCTCTAATCACAATACACCCGAAGATGTAAAGGAGTAATTTAATTGGGTTAACTATGACTTGGAATTTCAAGAAACTTAAGACAACTAGGATAGGATCATCTCCCGGTCTCACTCAAAACCTAACACCTAAAGCTCTAGACAACCCAACATTCCATCACCTCCCGGTCTCAAGAATGGAAGAATACAAAAGTCCTCTAAATTCTCTAATCAAGTTCCTATGGCTTTCGGATCCAAAACCATAAAATAAGCTACAAGCACCTAGCAGGTAACCCTAATAAACATCCAAACATGAAAGACATTCACTAAGACGTTTATGGAACTCTCAAAAATAATAAATTAGACTTAAGCACACACACACACATCATAGTAAACACCAACCAAATCGTTACCAAAACATTAACCATTAAATAAATAATCCATAAACCGAGAAATATAAAATTAACATGCAGTCATCATACAACCTAGGTAGTGGTTCGAGATTTAGCTACTCATAGTGATGAAAAACAATAAAAACAAAGGTTCAACATAAAAATTAATCATGGTCTTAATATTCATGAACACAAAGTAAATAAATATGAAAACTAAAATTTTTAATGAGCGAACTCGTAGCTTTACTCTTGACCCCAAGCCTTCCTGGCCTTCAATTAACCTCTCTAACTTGAATAAGCTGCTGAGTGTTGTCGAGTTCCTTCTTCTTTGCGGCTGATGATTTTCCTCCAATCGAAATAATATGTTCTCTTCATATAATATGCCCAGCCAATAAAGTGCCGCTAATAATTAATGATGCTCCCCTAATTTTTGCTTGGTGACATTGTAATTGGGCCACGAGCCCAAGTCAAACTTTTTTCTTTTTTTTTATGTTATATTATTATTATTAGTAAGTAATAGGATTTTCGACTCGGGTGCTCTAGGCTCGACCAAAGTTCCTCGTTTACGCCTGATGACCTCGGTCGTCACGGGTCATACAAAACCTAAATAACCTAGGTAGCTAGGGTAAATAGGGTATCGAATCCAAGGAGCGTGTGGTTAGCGTCACACTAATTGTTTGTTTTAAAGAAGAAATTGGAATTAACTAATAACTAAGGTAACAATAATTTCTAACTAACATTCACTCCCGGGCTAGGATATGCAAGCAACTAGGATTCAAGAGTTATTATGATAGATTTGCAATTTCACTTGTAAGAATCGCTAGGACAGAGAATCAAGACTTAGGCATCAACAAATAGCTACTAGGCCCTAAGTATGCTTCATTATCTAGTTCACCAAATCCTATATGTCGAGTTAAGGCATAATTGGCAGAATTCATCTTATGAGCTTAAAAAAAACACAATGGTCTCTAAACATGCAATAAGTCCAATCCAATACCAAGACAATTAAGCACAACAATTAATTCATACAAATGATGTCACGATTACAAATAGATTTGCAAGGATACAAAAACCTTTAGTCATATAATGAGTCTAACCCAATATCACAACTTAAGTGATAGGATTTATCTCACAAGTCTAAAGATAATGTTGAGGCAAAACTTAATTGACAAGATTCATCTCTATGGTTTAAGCATACAAGAAACATACACAAGGTCCAACCCAACATCAAAAGCTAATTGATGGAATTCATCCCCATGGCTCAAGCACAACATAAACATACACAAAGTTCAACCCAATATCAATGCTTCATTGAGTACAACACTTGTTCCTTACAAATACACAATCAAAACAACATTAAAAATCTAGAAACTTACAATCCTTCACCCGGAAGTGAAGGGGAACTTAACCAAACATGGTTGTAGGAGCTTGAATCTCTTCTCAAAATGATGATTTGGATGGATTTGGATTTTTAGTGTAAAGATGAAGTATGAGGGATGACGAGAGATTACTCTCAAGACTTCATTATATAGTCTCCATTGTCAAACTCCTCTTAATGACCATTTAATTTAGTCAAAGTCTTGGTCAATAGTCTTGGTCAAAGTCTTTGGTCAAGGTCTTTGGTCAAAGTCTCTGGTCAAATTCTCTGGTCAAAGTCCCATTAATTTTCCTAAAAATATTGATTTCTTTGACTTTGACTAACAGCGTCCGTCAGCGACAGGCCTTCACCAGTTTCTCCATCTTTCTTCTTCGTTTTCTTTCCTGAATCATCCTAGCTCCAATCCAAAGCTTCGTTTAGCTCCGAAATACACCTTAAACTTTGTTAAACCTGCAAAACGCAAACTTTATCAAAGTAGTGTGTCCAAAACCATAAAATTGCATAAAAATACAATCTTAAACACGAAACGACTAAGATTTTCCCCCGCGTATCACATCCCCACACTTATCTTTTTGCTTGTCCTCAAGCAAATTTATTACGCTTTTACAATTCCAAACACAAAACGCATTCCCCATTCTCAAAGAGTTAAGGTCTAATGTCATACCCAGTTCCTATGGCTTCTACAATCAAGACTACCCAACTTTCAATTAATATTTCTTTTCAAAACTCAAGTGGTTACCCAAGATTAGCCTACCTTCTAAAGCCAATAAACCACACACGTATCCCTCGCAATGTTCTCTCCACTCGGTTCAATTGACTAGTATTGATGTACTAGTATATATATGGTACTCTCAAAACCGATTATAATGCATATTGGTATATGCTTGCAACTTAATCGCACTTCACCAAATTACATAAAAGTGAACACAAGTCAAAAGGTCTTTAAAAGGGTTGTAACGTGGCTGTGCGAAGGGTGTGGAATGGGATATTTAAAGTGACTAAGGTGATGAAAATTCGACTTTTATTATATCAAACAAACTAATAGAAACAAACAAACTAACTTAACTATAAAGCAAGGATATGCCTTTTTATTCAACGACTAACTAGAGCATATTTTTTTTCTACAATGTTTTTTTAAGAGACTTTGCTCTTTTTCAATGCTTTTGCAGTTTTTTTTTTTTTTTTTTTTTTTTTTTTTTAACAAACAACTAACAATAATAACTTTAAACTATTTACAACACAAAGGAACAACCTACAATCGAATTTTCATCACTCGGGTTTAAAGTGAAAAAGGCTTATGGGTCAACTGGGTTTATATAGGTAGTCAATTGAAAAATGCTTAAGGCTCAAGATTGGTTAACTAAGGGATATTGGAATGGGCCAGGGATGATAAAAATGGTTTAAAAATAAAAGGTTTAACCTAATGCCTTAATCATTCTTGTGTTCACAATCGGTCTAGGGTGGTAAACGTATTAAAGGTGCAAGTTCTACCGTATGCAACTATAATGGCACACTCAATTCAAAGGAACACAACATGCAAAATAAATAGAATTTTATAAAGTGTAACATGTTGTGGTGGCTCAAAATCTCACATGGAAAGATGGGTAGGTATATGACATGTGTGTAATAAATCGACCTTTCAAGCAAACTACTCCCAGATAACCACCCGTAATTCTTTTTACCAAAACTAGTTGAGAGTTATCATGCGAATTTTTCAGAACCTGACCATGACAAAAGACCAAAATGGTTCATACCATCCCATGTTGACTTAGTTACTTGCGTTTTTTAAAATGTTTAAACAAGGACAAGGACATTTTTGAAAAATTTTCAAATTTTCTCCCCCATCCCCACACTTAGAGTCCAACATTGTCCTCAATGTGTAGTGTTTAAATGGTGGATTTTAAAATGTTTAAATTTTTCTCCTCTCCCCACACTTAAAGTCCACATTGTTCTCAATGTGTAGGGAAAGTTTAAAATTGTTTTGCGGGAATGTGATAAAGCCAACCAAAGAATTCACCCCAATCAATAATATACAGTTTACAATCCACTTATTAAATCTAAGTAAACGATCAAAATTAAAGAGATGGAAATAGATGCACCTGGTTGTTCTTCATTCTTCAATTCCATGTGTTCTTCAACAAAATAGTTCCACTTCCATCATAAATAAACCTGCAACTCGCAAGTGTGTAGAAGCAAGCTTCTCACAAAATCATTAAGAGTTATCGGTTTTACTTTTTGTTGAAAAGCATTACCAAATAATCTTTTAGTTAATTTTGATCAGTGGACAAAATATACACTAACTAAGATAGATCCTTTAAACCTCCCGGTAGCCCGGTTATGAGGACGAGTGAGGTCTCGTGAGGGTTATATAGGAAACACACCCACAACGTTTATTTACCTACCAAAAATTAAAAAAAAGGAACAAAAAGAAAAAAAATACAAAAATATACAAAAACTAACAAGTACCTCTTACTCACGGTGGTCGAAGTGAACATTTTCCCACCGAGTTACCAAGATAAGCTCGGTAGTGTACATGTCGTGTCCAAAGATGCTTGACTAGTATCGGCATGTAAAGATCATATGTTTTGCGAGTCCGCTTCAAAATAACTTGCCCAAAATCGTGCAAGCCAACCTTCCTAACCTTACGCACCAAACTCACTAGCTCTTCTTGAGGAACCGTGTCTTCAGCAAGGTTTAAACATTCATTTTCTTGTGTTGGAAGACTTGGAACCTCTTCTTTAGCCATGGTGGATTCAATCTTTAAATCTTCAACCACATGAGGGATTGGTGCGGTATTCATCTCCACAACCTCCTCCTCAACTTGTGACAAAATCCACTCTTGTTTTGCTTGACATTTTTCATGAGGTGATAAGGCGATATAAGCCTTATCCTTTCTTCTTTCATAGCTTAGAATGTCGTACTTATAACTGAGCCATTTTAGCCGACATTCTCGTGATTGATGAGGCTTTGCTAATTCTTTTTCGACTTTAGAAAGTTGCACTTTAAACGTAATCTTGTCAAGTCTGCTTTGATCTGCCTGAAGTTGCCGCTTATGTTCGGCGTTCACTAGTGTTTGGTAGTGTTGAAAGGTTGGAGGAGGGCAAGCTCTTCATAGTACAAGACCGGGGTGTTCTCCCATATTTCATAAGCAATTAAATACCTTCTTGCTGCCTCCTTTTTCAATGCAAGCTTTAGACAATATTCAAAAGTGTGGCGCGGATCCCCACAAACCGCACATGTATCGCGATATGCATACATGGTCAAAACTTGAGCTTCTTTTACCTGCGAAAGAAAGATCCTACACAGACATCTAGAAAACCCAAAGTGAAATCTAATAAAATTAAAAAAAAACTAAAAATAAAAACAAAGATTTTTTTTTTTTGAATTTTAAAACAACTAAATATACACACAAACAAACACGCAATGCAACACTAAGCGCACTAGCTCCCCGGCAACGGCGCCATTTGATGACCTCGGTCGTCACGGGTCATACAAAACCTAAATAACCTAGGTAGCTAGGGTAAATAGGGTATCGAATCCAAGGAGCGTGTGGTTAGCGTCACACTAATTGTTTGTTTTAAAGAAGAAATTGGAATTAACTAATAACTAAGGTAACAATAATTTCTAACTAACATTCACTCCCGGGCTAGGATATGCAAGCAACTAGGATTCAAGAGTTATTATGATAGATTTGCAATTTCACTTGTAAGAATCGCTAGGACAGAGAATCAAGACTTAGGCATCAACAAATAGCTACTAGGCCCTAAGTATGCTTCATTATCTAGTTCACCAAATCCTATATGTCGAGTTAAGGCATAATTGGCAGAATTCATCTTATGAGCTTAAAAAAAACACAATGGTCTCTAAACATGCAATAAGTCCAATCCAATACCAAGACAATTAAGCACAACAATTAATTCATACAAATGATGTCACGATTACAAATAGATTTGCAAGGATACAAAAACCTTTAGTCATATAATGAGTCTAACCCAATATCCCAACTTAAGTGATAGGATTTATCTCACAAGTCTAAAGATAATGTTGAGGCAAAACTTAATTGACAAGATTCATCTCTATGGTTTAAGCATACAAGAAACATACACAAGGTCCAACCCAACATCAAAAGCTAATTGATGGAATTCATCCCCATGGCTCAAGCACAACATAAACATACACAAAGTTCAACCCAATATCAATGCTTCATTGAGTACAACACTTGTTCCTTACAAATACACAATCAAAACAACATTAAAAATCTAGAAACTTACAATCCTTCACCCGGAAGTGAAGGGGAACTTAACCAAACATGGTTGTAGGAGCTTGAATCTCTTCTCAAAATGATGATTTGGATGGATTTGGATTTTTAGTGTAAAGATGAAGTATGAGGGATGACGAGAGATTACTCTCAAGACTTCATTATATAGTCTCCATTGTCAAACTCCTCTTAATGACCATTTAATTTAGTCAAAGTCTTGGTCAATAGTCTTGGTCAAAGTCTTTGGTCAAGGTCTTTGGTCAAAGTCTCTGGTCAAATTCTCTGGTCAAAGTCCCATTAATTTTCCTAAAAATATTGATTTCTTTGACTTTGACTAACAGCGTCCGTCAGCGACAGGCCTTCACCAGTTTCTCCATCTTTCTTCTTCGTTTTCTTTCCTGAATCATCCTAGCTCCAATCCAAAGCTTCGTTTAGCTCCGAAATACACCTTAAACTTTGTTAAACCTGCAAAACGCAAACTTTATCAAAGTAGTGTGTCCAAAACCATAAAATTGCATAAAAATACAATCTTAAACACGAAACGACTAAGATTTTCCCCCGCGTATCAACGCCCCAACGTCCATGAACACCTCCTCTCAAGTGTTCGTGTCTCGATTAAAATTATTTCTTTTTGAGCTCATTTCACACGAACACCTACAAAATAATTAAAATAATAAATACATAATAAAAACGACATGAAACTAATAAAAACATGACCAAATAATATACAAAATACATAGGAAAAGAGATGTGTTTTGCAACACATCAGTATGTTTTGAAATCAACTTGGGTTCGTTTTAAGTGAGACTCGATTGTCTTTATACCAAAAGAAAGCTTTTAGTTTCACAAGTGTCTTAACACTAGTTTGATCATAAAATCGTTTGCTAACATGTTTTATTACACCATGACTTTGCCTCAAGACATTATTTAGATAACAATGCTTAGATAGAGCCGATTTGTTCTAGTTGTTAGGTGTTCTTGGGTAATAGACTTAGTATATCATTGAATCATTATGTATTGATCATACTCGTGCCTAGTGAGAGTGTATGTGTGTGTGAACCGATTGTGTTTTGGACCGATGGTTGGGTGTAGAACCTCAAGATCGAATGTAATGATGTCTAAAAGATTAGAAGGGCTAAGGTTCTTACCTATTTGAAGTGATGTGAGGCTAGTTGAGAGCTTGATCCTTGATCCTTCCTTTGATCTTGTTTCTCTTCGGGTGTGGCTTCAAAAGCCGAGTAGAATGAGAGTGTAAAGGATGAGTGTTTGTGAGATGGGTGGTGCAAGATGTTTGGATCTTCTAAGGCTCCTTTTATAGGCAAATCCTAAGGTAAGTTGACAATGCTTTGCTATAGCTAGGTAAAGGTTAGTTTCATTTCCATATAAGGTCTCTAGGTGTCATTGGATTCATTCATGCTTGGTTTTCGGCCGCTATGTATAGGTCTAGAGGTGATATATATGGCAAGCCTCCTGTGACACCCGGCAAATTCTGGTTAACAACGTTGTCTAGATGAAAGTCTACCTTAGCGAGTCACGCGTATATTGTACTTAACTGGGTTAAGTTAAGTCGGGTTATGGTTCGGGAACTATCGGTTTAGTCTAGAGGATCTTTGGATGTTGGTCTAGAGGTTCATTAGATGTCGGTCCTTAACCAAGTGTACAGACGGTGACGATTTGTAGGATCGTCAGGGCATACGGAACATACAAGTCTCGAGTCCCGGGAATTGGTGAACGAGTGTGAATATGTGTATTTACAAGTGTTATGTGTTTACAATCATTATGTGACTTGTCGGTACGTTAATATGTGTTAACATATGTTTGGATGTAATTCGGTGATACGTGAACTATGTGCTATAACTCGTTGTGCGTTAACGTATGTTAAGTGTAATTGCGTTATTGTATGTTTTGGAGCGTAAACATAACACGGGGAGTCTCGGGTCACCAATGGGATGTCGAGTCTTGTACTTTGGGTCAGTTAAACAGTCACGGTGTTTTCAAACGAACTTGGTTATGGTCTGGACATCTAGGGACTAATTAACCTGCGGGTTATTAGTCTAAGTACTTGTAACTGTCATATGTTAGGTCGCCCCTTTACGGGACTAGCATAGCAGCTGAGTTTACTCGGGTTAAGGAGTAACGCAACTTAAGGTGAGTTTACGGCCCCTCTTTTAAACTGGTTTCATACTTTCGGGGGGAGAAAACATGTGTTAAAACGATTATTTGGTAACTACTGTCATACTATGGGTTTCTATTGTGTACTACACGATCTTTGGAAGTCCCGGGAGGAACCATGAATGTGCGGGTTTGCACAACGGGGAAATGTGAATAGCGCTATTGGGAGTGACCAACCCCGCTCGTCGGCTTGGAGGGCCGGGCGAGTGCATATTGTCTCAAACAGGAACGACAGGAACAACTGGTTTACTTTTTGGGCACAACATCTGGTATTCGAGTTAGTAATGGTTTTCCAATCGTGGTAGTAACAAAACGTACGCCTAGCTAGCGTATACTGGTTTTCAATTTGTAATAGTATGGACAGGTGGACTTGGTACTTGGATTACAAAACCTGTAAACTCACCAGCATTTTTGTGCTGACGTAAACTTTTACATGTTTTCTCAGGTCGCTAAGGTAGCACAATGGAACTAGGGCGCACGCGTCTGCACGGCGTCTAGCTAGAGTTGCATGATTTTACAAACGTTGAACATTGAATTATTATTGAATAATTGTTTTGAATAAGCTTCCGCTGTAAACGGGGATTTTAAACATTGTTTTGAAATTGCATTATGTTCATGGTAGACTTGTTTATTGTGATCGTTGGTTTGGATCCTGGTTTGTCATGCGCCTCGCGGTAAAACTCCGCAAGTGGATTTTGAGGGTGTGACACCTCCTTGTGTAAGTCCACTCCTTCCACTTGGGTGTAACTTAGTGGCACAAGTTTGATAGTGACTCTTCATGAGACAAATATTTCTTTGTCTTTTTTGGTGCACATCGAACAAGAGGGTGAGGAAAACAAGACCATGTGTTTAATATAGGGTAGTAGTCCATAAGGGGAAAGGTTGACATTCCTATGGTGTGTTGTAGTGTTATCTATTAGAGTGTAAGTTGCTCCTTCCTAGCTTCCTTTGGCCGATTGTTTTCTAGTGAATTATTAGGTTCATGTTCAATCACTATCATGTGTATATGTAGGGATGTAGGCTGCCAAGTATGTGGGAAGAGATAGGGTAGTAGAAGCTTGATGTAATAGGCACATGGTGATGGTGATAGTTCCTACATTCTTCACTCCATGATTGGCTAAGTTAAGAAGGGTAGGGATTTGACTTTAGGGAGGTTGGAAAGCTTTTGTGTGATTACCATTTTGGTGTAAGCTTGTGACAAACATTCTTAGAAGGCAAGTGTGGCCTTGTGCCTTGTCTTTCGGCCGAGAAAGAGGCAAGAATGGGGGTTCCTTGTTTGGTTAAACACTAACTTATAAGAGTTGGTGTGTAGACTTATAAGATGGTGTAAATAGAATGACCATCTTGCCTATCTCTAGCTTCTAAGTTTGCGGCTCAAAGAGGACAAACAATTGGGGTATGTTGAGTGTAAAACATAGAGATTGTCAAGGCTTTGGAAGGTTACTTGTTAGTGTAAAGTGTTGTCTTTGGTTGCTTGTCCTTAGCCATGTGATGTGTGTGTTTATATGCCGTATGTATGAGTGTATATACATATGTGAGTATATCTTGTGTATTTCTAAGACAATTAGCTTGGTTATGATCCAATACTTAACATGTTATGTTAAAATAATCGGCCTATTCCTGTTGATAGTGTTGTGATTATTCGTTGTATAGCCTCTAGTACACCTTTGATATACGAATATCATCCGGCTTCACAAGAGTAAGAGTTTGTTAACTTCCATGCCTCTTGATGATGACATTAAGATGTCTTTTGTTTAACATGTGTCATGGGTTTGTTTATGATTTCCCATGATGATCTGTGTGCTCACAAACGTGTGTTAGAGGTGCATTATCATGTGTTAGAGGGCATAACCTCTTGCAATGCTTGTTTTGATGGTGTGTCCGGGTGTTGTATGACTAAACAAGTACACTATGTTGAATTTTCTGATTAACTCATGCTCTACTAGCCTGGGGGGGTATAGTGTATGCAAATTGTCTAAATATTCACATATAATGATGTCATAACTGAAAACATGTACGGACGTTGACCTGTTACGTTGACTGTTGTCACATTCTCCCCTTGTTTTGGGAATTTCGTCCGCGAAATCGAGTTTCCCTACTAGTGTTTGTAGTTTCAGGGAAAAGAGCTGGGTACTTGTGGCTCATTTGGTCTTAGTGTTCCCATGTAAATTCGGGACCACGCTTTGCATTCCATCTGACTTTCACAAGTTTAGTACGGCTCCTTCTCAATTTTTGGACTTTCCAATCAGTCACCTCGATTGGCTTCTCGACGAAGTGGAGCTGATCACGATGTGAATCTCTTCGGGAGGAATGATCAAAGATTCGTCGGATAGACATTTCTTTACATTGGATACGTGAAAAGCGTCATGAACATTACTCAGCTCTTCGGGTAGCTTGAGTTTGTATGCCACGGGACCAACTCTAGAATGTATCTCGAATGGACCAATGTATCGGGGGTTGAGTTTCCCACGTTTGCCAAATCGTGGTACACCTTTCCAGAGTGAGACTTTTAAGAGTACTTTATCGCCAACCTGAAACTCGAGTGGTTTACGACGGCGATCAGCGTAGCTCTTTTGACGATCTCGAGCTACTTTCAAGCGATCACGTATCTGGAAGATCTTATCGGTGGTCTCTTGAATGAGCTCGGGGCCAGTCAAATATTTGTCTCCAACTTCCGCCTAACATAGAGGAGATCTACACTTGCGTCCATATAAGGCTTCGAAGGGGGCAGCCTTGATGCTGGTGTGGTAACTGTTATTGTAGGAGAATTCAACCAATGGTAGGTGTGAACCTCAGTTTCCACCGAAATCGATATGCACGCTCGAAGCATGTCCTCCAATGTCTGGATTGTGCGTTCACTCTGGCCATCTGTTTGCGGATGGTAGGTTGTGCTCATGTCTAAGCGAGATCCTAGTGTGTCCATCAGTGTTTGCCAGAATCGGGAGGTGAATCGACTGTCTCGGTCGGAAATGATTGAAACAGGCACGCCATGCCTAGTTACATTTTCCTTGAAGTACAACTTGGCAAGTTTCTCGAACTTGACGGATTCCTTAATCGGCAAGAAATGCGCGGATTTAGTCAACCCGTCAACAATGACCCAAATTGTATCGTGACCACTAGACGTCTTAGGTGTAACATAATGAATTTCCCCTAATTTTTTTTTTTGATAAAAATAATGTATTGTTTTAAACAATATATGTTTTAAATTCCTTAAACTAATAATTATTTGTATTTCCCGATCCATGATATAAAGTCTAATTTATTACTAAGTATTCCTATCTTTATCCGTGCACTCTATTTTTCTAAGTTCCTTTTATCATTGTACTTAAAAAAAACAATATTCAATCATGACATATGTCCTATCCTAATTCTATTTATAAAATCGTCATTTTATAAGACAGTGTTTTTATTTTCTAATTTTTTTATTTCTTATTTTTTTTCCAATTACATTTATAATTTCAAACAAGGAAGATATAAATTCATTTCAAAATAAAGCCTTGAGTCAAGAGTCAAAGTCTTGACAACATAATTCTTGGAGTCAAAGTCTTAGTCAAACAGTCAAAGTCTTAGTCAAATAGTCAATTCATCATAAAACCTTACTTTATGGTGTTGACCAATTTTAATGGCTAATTGATTCCAAAACTAGTATAAAAACCCACCTATGACCCATTACACTTTGCACCTCTAAATCGATTGTTTCAATTCGATTAAACTCTCCCTCATACCTTTCTTCTAGAGTATATTACTTCTACATTTGAAGCTTTGATTATAAGCTCTTGTAATTGGCGAATTGGAAGCTTGATATTCTTTCTTTTTCGTTTATTTCTTCAATTTGGACTAGCTACGTTGTTGAGTCTTTGGGATTCGCCTCGCATACATTCACAACACTTAGAGGATAATTCACCTTAGCCAATGTGATTTTATGCAATTCTTTATACTTGCAACATTATACTTAAGCAATTCTACATACATGTCTAGTTGTAAACTTTAATGCCTCATGATTTAGACAACAACAACAATTTCAACAAGTTTCAACATTACATAATCATTAGCTATGGCCAAGCCGGAGATACTCAATAATAGATCTATTGGATTGACAATCCCACCTAGATTCGTTGACCATCTTTTATGGGGAGTGCGGGTGATTGTTACCGTTCCAACATATTATTAAGGTGAACCGTGGATGACGGGATGGACCTAAACTAGTCGGAGGTTTGATTATGTCGATTCAACATTTCATGTTTATTCATGTAGACTTAAACTTACGATAGACATATGAATTGCTAAACTTTTATACTTAAACTTATTTGCTTGACATGGCTTATGTATTCTCACCAACTTCTAGTTGCCCCCCCCCCCCCATTTTTACAACTCAACAGGTAATAATGATGCTTGAAGTCTAGAGAGTTAGCATGAGGAGAAAATTTGAAGTTTATGCTTTGTTTGGCTTATTGATGTATTAGAATTCCATTCAAAACTCATTATGTATTTTAAATTTTGGATATTTGCACCTTAAATAAATTTCAATTAAAACTTGATTGCCATGTGCTACTGTATACTCATTCTTACGTGACATCTCGATGTTTCCGCCATCGGTTGGGGTGTTACATTAGGTAGCTTGGTTATGAAATACATGGAAATCTATTCCCATTTCCAAACTGGAATGTCTAATTGTTGGAGCAGACCAGATGGTTTCTGATACTCAGCTTTGACCTTTGAACAAGTAAGGCATCGGTTGACGTATGTGGCGATTTCACCTTTTAGATTAGGCCACCAGTAAAGTTCCTTTACGTCTTTGTACATCTTGTCAGCACCAGGATGTACGGAGTATCTAGACTTGTGAGCTTCCTCCAAGATTAGATTACGTAAGTCACCGAAACGTGGTACCCAGATCCGATTGGCGAAATAAACTGTGCCATCAGATCTTGGCTCCAATAAACTAACCATCTTAAATAACGACTCGTTCTTAAGATTTTCAGTTTTCAGAGCTTCTTGTTGAGCGTCGCGAATACGGGTCGTGAGATTTGTATGGATGGTTGGACCTAGTGCACGCACACGTAGGGTCTTAACTCGTTCCTTCCAGCTTAATGCGTCAGCCACAACGTTGGCTTTGCACGGATGGTATTTAATCTCACAATCGTAATCGTTCAACAGTTCAACCCATCTGCGTTGCTGCATCTTCAACTCCTTCTGGTTGAAGATGTGCTGTAAGCTCTTATGATCGGTGAAGATGGTGCACTTGATACCGTAAAGGTAGTGCCTCCAAATCTTAAGTGCAAAGATTACTACACCCAACTCTTGGTCATGAGTAGTGTAATTCTTTTCAAGAATTTTAAGTTGCCGGGATGCATAGGCAATGACCTTATTCCTTTGCATGAGTACGCATCCAAGACCTTGATGCGAAGCATCGCAGTAAACTACAAAGTCATCAGTGCCTTCGGGAACGGAAAGAATTGGTGCACTAGACAAACAGTCCTTCAATACTTGGAACACATTCTTGTCTTTTTGTGTCAAGACAATCAATGGTCGGACAATCTTAGAGAAATTCTCAATGAATCGTCGGTAATAACGAGCTAATCCCAAAAATTGTCGCACTTCAGTCGGTGTCTTGGGCACAACCCAATCCCTGATTGGTTCAATTTTTGCAGGATCAACTTGTATACCCTTCTCATTCACAACTTGACTGAGGAAATGGACTTCTCGAATCCAGAACTCGCATTTCAAGAATTTGGCATACAGTTTCTCGCTTTTGAGCAACCCCAACATCAATCGTAGATGTTGTTCGTGCTCTTCTTGAGTTCGTGAGTAGATCAAGATGGCGACGATAAAGACAATGACGAACTTGTCCAAGTAGGGTTTGCAGACACGATTCATGAGGTCCATGAAAATGGCCGGAGCATTCGTTAATCCGAATGGCATAACTAGGATTCGTAATGCCCATAACGAGTTCGGAATGTAGTTTTTAGGATGTCGTCCTCCTGGATTCGTAGCTGATGATATCCTGACCGTAAATCGATCTTTGAGTAGTAGCTGGATCCCTACGGCTGGTCGAACAGGTCGTCGATCCTTGGCAACGGATACTTGTTCTTGATCGTCAGTTTGTTCAGCTTTCGGTAGTCGATGCACATACGGAAACTCCCGTCTTTCTTCTTCACGAACAGGATAGGTGCTCCCCACGAAGAAGAACTCGGACGAATAAAACCTTTGTCTAGCAACTCCTGAAGTTGATTGGACAGTTCCTGCATCTCGGATGGTGCTAAGCGATACGGAGTGCGGGCTACTAGGGCAGCTCTAGGAACAAGATCGATGCGAAACTGAACTTGTCGTGGTGATGGAAGTCCTGGAAAGTCTTCTGGAAAGACTTCGGGATAATCTCGCACCACTGGGATGTCCACTAGCTTCCGATCTTAACTTTTTGTTCAACTACATGTGCCAGAAACGCGACACAACCTCTCCTTAAACATTTTTGGGCCTTAATGCAGGAGATGATACGAAGGTTGGGTAAACGCTGACTTCCTCGAATTATTAAGGTTTCACCATTTGACAAGGGGATTCGTACCAACTTCTAGTGACAGGCGATCTCTGCACGATGTTTGGACAACCAATCCATGCCAATGACGATATCGAAACTACCCAATTGGATAGGCAGTAAGTCAATACTGAATTCGTGGTCGTCGAGTACCAGAACACAATCCTTAACGATCTCATCGGACGAGATTAATTTACCGTTAGCTAGTTCTATGGTAAATCATGTGTCCAACTTACTAGATTCTAATCCTAGGGACTTCTTAAAGTTGATGGACACAAAGCTAAAATCTGCGCCGGAATTGAAAAGTATTGATGCGAAATGATTGTTAAGGAGAAACATACCCGTAACTACGTTAGGATCCTCTCGTGCTTCGTTGGCTCCTAACACAAATGCTCTACCACAGGCTTGATCCTTGGCCTTGGGACAGTCCTTTTGGAAATGTCATGTCGCACCACACTCGAAACACTCGTTTTAAGCAGGAGGAGTGTTGGTGGTTTTGGCCTTGCAGTTAGCGGTGAAATGACCACGACGGTTACAGTTCTTGTACAGAATGTTGTCACATGTACCTATGTGATGGTAGTTGCATTTATACAATTTAAGTTCACGTGCATAATTAAGTTGAGATGGCCCATTAGACTTTGAACTCAAAATGCATTATTTCTTCCATCCTATACATTGAAGTTTGAAAAACGAATTCCAATAAATAATCTAACCACATATTCACTAGATTAATATAATAAATGTTATCTTTTTATCTCATTCTTTATAGTAACAAAAAATATAATAACCCAAAGTAGTATATTTTATATCCTTATTGATGCATTTATTCAATAACTAATACACAATAAAGTGTATCTAAAATGCACTGATCAAACACTAAAATATATATATAATTAACATATTAACAAGGCGTGTTTCACCACACATTAGCAGGTGTATATATGTGTGTGTATATGTATAGTCATTGTGTTGTCTAGATCAAAGATAAGTTCACTTGTTTAACAAGATATAAATCATTCCCTTTGTCACGGTTTGTGTTTGTGGAATAGGTTGTGGAAATCGTGAAGATGGGTAGATATAAGTGACCAATTATATACTTATTGTAATACATAGGTGATTTGTTTGATAAACTCTAGTCATCTTAGATATAGGAATATCTATTTGTGCAACCATAATGTCATGTGTTTGCCTAGATTTCGTGGGGATCGATGACAATATAAACATGTATTACTTCTCCAAGCTATTGTGTCCATGAGTCACAAGTTATTTGGTTGTTATACCAATGCGTTATGGGACTTTAATGCCAAATGATAACGTGTGTATGTTCCTTTGGGCACGTTTCAAGAATTGTGCGAGTGGTAACCTCATGAAACACTTTGTGATTATTCGGACTTGGGTAGATTGTGTAATTTTCCACTTAGGCACTGCCATTTGTATTATGGTTTGTACAACTGTGTTAATTGGGCATCCAGCTGGTCTTTGTTGAGCGTGTGATTGGCTTGACTATTCAACGCTAATTGTTTAGTATAGTTCTGATGTTTTATGCATAAACAGGTTAATTCATTGAGTTTTCCTCACTAACTGATGCTTTACCAGCTGGGGGGGGTATAGTGTGTGCAAAATGTCTAATTATGCACATGAAATGACAATATTAAATAAAATGCGTAAGGATGTTGACCTGGATCATTGACTGGTGTCACAACCAAAGTCAACAAAGCGTGGGCGTCTGAAGTCCATGTCAAAGAAAGAGTCCAAGAGATCAAAGAGAAAGAAGGATGTTGAAAGGGACATGTTCCTCAGCTGTTCCAACTGCTCCTACAACAACAACACCAGTAGTATCTCCAACAAAAGAACTTGAAAAAAAGAAAAGAAAAAGTTCAAAAGAAGTTGAAGTTTAAAAAGAAAAACTAGCAGCAAAGCCTACACATCAAAATCTATCCGACGTCTCTAAATCATTGAAGGAGATGTTACGAGTTTTGACAAGTCATCATCACCACAACCACGACAAGAATCAAGTTCTCACCCTACTTCTTCTGTTTCACAAAATGCATTGAATCTAATGCAACAACAGATTGCCAGATTAATGAAGTCATTTGATGTTTAGAAAGTTGTTACTCTGAAGAATCAAGATGAGATTAAGCAGCTGAAGGAGAATGAACAGGATATGTTGAAGATTATTGCGAAGTCGAAAGAAAAGAAAGATAAGTTGGAAAATAAAGTGACTGACTCAAAGCTAGAAAGTTCAAAGCTGCAATTGTCAAACGTTAACAACGAGAAGCGTACCATTGCAGTGTAGAAAGAGAATGAAAAGCTGAAAAAAAAATCATTGACAGTCTGTACGAGAAAGTTCCTCAGCTGAAGGGTATAGAACAGACTGAAGAATCTGGTGAAGAGTCTGAAGAAGATGATGAGGAGGATAAGGAAGAAGAAAAATCATATGATGATAAAGGATCTGATGATGATGATGCCGATGATGATGATAACAATGATGGTGATGGTAAAGATGCTGAAGGGTCGATAGATTCTGAGGACGTTGATGATGAAATTGAGAATTATTCGTATGAGCAGAGAAAGAAAGAGGAAGAAGGTACATCAGCCGGCACATGCTAAGGTAATTCGGGTAAAATGTTTGATGCTGATAAAGGGGGATTAAAGAAAATGATAAAGAAGGAATATGTCTCAGCAAGATTCACTATAAGGTTCATGGATATTTTTGTTACTGATGATTTGAAGTTTTGTTTGGAAAATCAAGATTATGAACTTGAAGATGGTGAAGTCAGGGCCGCAATAACCAAAGAAATTTTAGAAGGCGTTGCTCAACAAGCTGGTATGACCTTAGAAGATTTGGTCAACAATCAAGAGATACCAAACATACCAGTTGTGGAACCAGGGAATTATTCTGATGATGCAAATATGAACGACTTTAATGAGATTGAGATTGAAGATATTTCATATGAAAAATATCCTGAGTATTACAACATTAAAGACAACATGAGTGTTCAATTTATTGATGATGAGATCCTGAGAGAAGTTGAGAAAGTGGCTGAAAAGAAAGGTAAAGACGTTATTGATGAAATCTTTGCTGAAGCTGAGAAGGAAGACGTTACTAAGCAATCAGATGCTTTGAAGAACTATCTTAGAAGATTGCGCAAAGAATCTGATAAATGTCCACTACCACCAATTCAGGGAGAATTTTATCGCTATCACAACCAGATTTTCAAAGGTAGAGCGATATGTTGGAAATTCTTTCCTCAGCGTAAACGTGTTATGATCAAATAGGAGAAAGGCATCTTGAATTTCAGGTCGATTTCATGATATCAAGACTCTTCAAAACTGGGCTGTACAGGATGTATGTAGACACAAGCTAATTGGTGCTGATGGGTTGTTAGAATGGATGGCGGATAAGATGACTCGAGAAAGTTTGACAAAGTGGGACGTTTTTAAGCCACAATATCCTCACATAATAGTTCACAAGAAGACAAATCCGATGAACAATCTTCATTATGTGACTTTGAATTACAAGCCACCTACTTGCATGAAGAAGATCCCGTTAGTGCCATTTGAACAAGACATAAGCAAGAATCTTGCTTTTTGGTATTATGATTGGAGAGCGGGAGAAGCTGTGATCGTTATGGATGATGAAGACAAATCAAAGATGTGCAAGAATATCAGCATTTTTGATCCGATGTGGCTGATTAATTTCTCGAGGAATGATATTGAAATGTTGTATTTCAATCTAACTGTGATTATAAAGGTTTACTGGGAAGGTACTCGATGAAGTTGAGGAAGCAAGATGAGAAGAATAGAGATACGAAGTTGGATGCTGGAAAGACTAAGAACGCCAAAGCCAAATACAAGAATGTTGTACATCATAACAAGTGTACACCAAATTAATAGGCATTTTATTATCTTACCAAGGAGTAACATAGTGTATATAAAAACGAAAAAAAACAATTTTTAGTGGGTTTTTGTTAATGAAGAAAAAGAAAACACTATGTTCAGGTAATATGTTTTTAAACTTACTATTATATATAAGAACCCGCTAACTACAAAAATTTTCACACATATAGACAGTTTGGGAAAAATCAATTTTTTTTTTTTTTGGTATTTTGATTGGTGTTTGCAAGGAACATTGATTATAAAGGTTGTTAAAGCGGTTAGATGTAGCCTATGATATTTAGACACCAGATATCTCTAGCTGATAAGTGATAATAAATCACTCCACCATGCACGCATCTTAAATCGTTTTTAATTAATGCACAGTGAAATCGATTGACATGTTGTGATTATTGAAATAGATACTTAACTTATGTGTGAGTAGAGAAAATATATGGAATATATGAAAACATACCATCCTTCAATCGTTTTAGTCGATAGTAAAATTATTTTAATTTATCTTCAAAATGGATCTCCGCTGATTAACTATTGATTGTTTTATTCGGTGTTACCTAGGTGATCGATTGTATATTTATAATAAAAATTAAACATATGTGTCATTCTTTCATATATGCTCACTTTACATATCAGAATCGCCTATTATCATCACCATCATCATGACATAAAATTTTATACCAGTTTCGTTGTTTTTTTCTAGTTCACATCACAGCTTTAGAATATCTTGAGGAAGTAACAAAATTGTACAAAGACTTCACTCGAGAAAGATGTGCACACCTAGAATTAAAAGTAGGTTTTATAAGTTACTGAGTGTTGATCTTTTAAAAATTCATGAAAAAACACCTTATTCCTCTTATGATATTTGTCAATTAATATTAGATTTTTCTATATCAGGAAACTCCTAGGGAATAACCAGTTTTAAATATTTTTAAGAGGACCTGAATAGCATTTCTTAAAAAAAGGCTTATTTCTATTTGAATATAACATTTGAGGTCAAAATGTTTAATAGTTCTAGGCGTGTATTTTATTAGTCATAATGTTTCATTTGATTTTTATTAATTTTGAGTCGTTTTTACTAATTTATTAATTTTATATTCTATAGGTGTTCGCGGCGGAGTGGAGCCAGAACGAATAAATTATGACCTAGCGCGAACCGAACCTAACATATAATAATAACAACAGCAGCAGCAGCAGCAACAACAACAACAACAACAACAATAATAATCTATAAAACATGAGACAATGATTCCAACCAAATTTACGTAATTACAAAATTTTTTTGCTTGTGGTACAACAAGTATTAAATTGATAAATGAATTGTTGGATAAATAGATAAATACTATTATGCTTCGAATTATATAAATAGTAAATTTTTAATCTTCATATTATTGTAAAATTATAGCAATTAAAAAGAAGAAAATGAACGGATGCAACTTCTTATATAATTAAATGATTTGTTAATTACTTGAGGAAAACTAAAAAGAAAACAAACTTTTATAAATGAATTTTTTTTTTTCATAACAATAATGGCTAGATAGAATGTGAATGTAAAAAGAGAGTAACAAAGCATGATGCTTTCCATTTGAATACATCGAAAGACATGAACGTGTTTCGGCAAGAGAAGTTACTCAAGTGTTGTATGTTTTGTCTCTACTTTGTTTATATTTGTATGTATTTTCGGATTTTGGTTTTAAAAAAGATGACTTTTTTTGTTCATGTAAGACATCCCAGTTTACTCTTGTTCTGATTTGATGATCTTGTAGGAGCTTCAAGTTTTAAAAAGGTATGTATGTATTGGGTTATATAATTTTAACATCACTTTTATTTCCCTTCAATTTGACAAACACCTATTTTGCCTTAGCCATGATAACCTCCTGAAATTAATAAAAGATTTAGATTAACTAAATCATCTAATCATGTATAGATAATTATATTATAGCGGGGTGTTGAAATGAAATCGATGTTGATATGTTTTTCATATAATATAGGTTTATAACTCATGAATAAGTAAATATACAAATGGTTTGTCAATAGAAAAATACAAAGCTTTACGTTCTATAAGAAAAAAAAAGGATTTTGTAACAGACTAACAATACAATTAGTAAATATATCGAGTAAATTTGAAAACATTGTTGTGATAAAGAACATATGGATCGCTATTTAATGAGGCACCCACTGGGATATGACCTACAATTCAAATTTCAAGTAAGATGATTGATATAGTATTAAGCGCTTTTATATTTATTACAAGATAGTTGAGTATGAGACTATGAGGTAAATCATATCTATCAAGCATTGTAGCTTGATGTGCTTGTTGTAGCTTTATTTTAAATAGACCAATTCAACTAATAATAATAATTTTTAAGACTTTGTTATTTGGGATAAGCACATATAGATATGTAAATTTTGTTAGTTTTCTCTTTATGCATGAACTTGTTAAGTTATATTTTTTATAACTAACAAGGTTAGAATCCACAGTTTTATATCTAATTAGGTTAGAGTCTAATGTATTATAATTAATGTGGTTTTCGTTATGAAATTGAAATGAACCATACCGTCTTGTACACACCTCTAAATTCAGCGGCATAACTGTTATGTTTCCCGCCGCATTACGCGGGCAACCCACTAGTAATAAACTAATGAGAAATGATAATAAAATGACACATAATAAAACTAGAAATGGGAGTAACAAAATTCAAATGCCCAAGCTGCTTTTCATGTTGCGCTAGGCCTTGCGGGCTACCATCTGAAGGCCCATGCTCGCCTCCTCGGTCCATACGATGTGTTGAAGCTCAATAACCCAAATTGAGAATGGACCAGGGAACAAACAAACAACAACATATGGTTGATTAATTTGATGATCTTGGGATCTATTATTTGAACAAAAAATATGACCATAGCTGCTATAAAATGTTAAAGTTATAAAACCACTACAATTAAGCGTCCTATAAAGGTTAAAGTTATAAGACCCAAGTGTTAAGTGTCCTATTAAATTATATTATAATAAAACTCTAGTGAATAAGCGTCCTATAACACCACAAGAATTAAGCATCCTATAAAGGTTAAAGTTATAAGACACAGGTGTTAAGTGTCCTATTAAGTTATGTTCTAATATGACTTCGACTAGAAAGGGTCCTATAACATCGGACATTTATGACTTAACTAGAAAGTGTCGTATTAAGTTATGTTATAATAGGATCCCGGTGATCAAGTGTCCTATTACATTACCACATAATGGGACACCAACAACTAAATTTCTTATAAATTACTTTATTAGGATCTACATTTTAGTGTCTTATTAAGTTGTATGATAATAGGACCTCAAAGAATCATCAATCCTATTAAATAGCTTTTTAAGACACCGGTTTATTAGTGTATATTATAAAAGGACCCCATAAATTCATTCGTTCTATTAAATAGTTTTTAGGACTCTATTTTACAAGCGTCCCACACAAAAGGTCCTTAAAATCCCTTTTGTTTGTAGTGAAAGCATGCTTCAGGAAGTTTTGTTGTAATCATGGATATTGATCTCTCACACAATATAAGTATATTTGCAAGTATTTCTTGAATTATAAAAAACTGAGTGCACATTGGAATGTTGCAAGGAAAATCTATTTTATAGTAATTCCTATACATTTTCTTAGTTCATATAAGTTCTGCTTTCAGCCAACAGGTTATGATATTTCTAAACTTTCTTCTTACATTTACGGTTTATCTACACAACCATAACCAAAATGTGTCTCACACTTCATAGAGAAAGCAAATTCCATCTAATATTTATGTTAAGTGGGTGCAACTTGGATTGTATAGAAGCTTATGAATTTGCTTCTACAAACTTAGATTGAAATGAGATTGCCATGTAAAAGATGCTAAAGATGGTAATGATAATTAAGGAAAAGGTTCATGTTTGCCAGAAAAAACTTTGGTATTAACAGCAGAATTAGAACAAAAATGAGAAAAAAAAAGTTTGTCACTTCCATCAAGAAACCAACAGTAAGTGAAAAATCATGAAGTTGGTATTTCATAACTACATGTAATATCAACTTAGCAAAAAAGAAAAAAAAAAGAGAATGATTAGTTACTCATAAATCTGAATTAATTATTGTAGTATAGTGATGGACTTGTGTTTGTACTGTAGTGGAAATATATGTTCATTTCTATTTATTTTTATGGCAAGGGGAAGATCTACAATATGTTTTTATTTTGTTCTTTAGTTTTTAGTATGGATATTGTTACCATTGAAAGTTTAACAAGATTTTTGGGACTTGCTTTTCATCTGACCCATTATTCTTGAGTCTGGTTTTAATCTGATGTTTTTAACCAGGACCCAGTATTCAAGAAATAGGTTTTTGGGACTTTCTTTTCATATGGATCTACAAAAAATATACAATACTTTAAACAAAGTCATTTGCAAGTAAAAGAATTGTTTCTCACTTATGTTTGTGAAAACAGTTTAAATGGGAACACGCTAACTGTCAACATTATATCATGAGTGATTAGTTTGTAGTATGGGCACTTTAGAATATGAAGAATTGAATTCGAAAAGAACTAAGAATAAATACGCTCCACAAAAAATCTAACCTTACTTTTATCATATGATGTTCGCTTAACTAGTACTACTTTTAATTAATTAATTAATTAATGCATGCACTTAATGGACTTTTCTAAATAATTTTTTGTTTTTTTATAAAAATATTGTTTTTTAATATTATCAATGCATGGTATTTAATAAGTGTTTGTGGGTGAACAAAAGTCAATGGAGAATAGTTTTATAAATAACACGTTTGTGAAATTACAATTTTTGACAGATTCATGTATTGAAAAGAAACCGAATGCATCTTGGTGGGCAACAGGCTTGCCCTTCGTAAAAAAAAGGCATACATGTTGAAATCGGAGATTTTGATGAACATCCTCCCTGTAGCTTACATGAAATATTTAAGGCTAGAAGTAATTTCAATGTTAAGTATAAGATAAGAGAATCCGGCTTTAGCCTTGTTTACAATGTAACTTAGTGATACCTTTTTACTTAAAGTGTGTTCGTTGTCTTATTAAGCTGACATGTTAACTTAAGTGTGCTAGTAATTTTATAAATTATGTGAAAGTCATCACATAACATGCGCAAAAAATACAAGTACCCGTGGCAACGTGCATGCGACGCGACAAAAAAGACGCACCCGTAGAAACACATTCCCACTATATCTGATTACTATAACTAGATTCTCCATAACCATTAAATTAGGAAGAGAATATTTAATACATATGAGAAGGACACCGGTGTGTGGGTAGAGATTCAAACTTGGGACCACTAGGTTAGAGTTGTACTATAGTAGCTAGCATTATATTATATCTGATTATTGTAATTGGATCGATTCTCTAAAAGCTAAGCATTAAATATGAAAAATAATATTTATTACTTATTACAATATTTATAGATATTTTATTATGAACAATAATTATTTTAAAGTTAATATATATAGAGAGGGTTATCTTGAGAATGCTAAATATTGTGAGAACCGTAAAAACAAGTTAAAAAATCAATCAAAATCAAATGTTTTTAATACAAACCTCATTATAATTAAAATACAACATTAATAAATGTAGCCTTGTTGCAGTCAAGTTCAATGGGAGTGAGGGGTTGGCTCTTTAAAAGAGGCTAATGTAGCTTTGTTGTCAAAGTGGTGGTGGAGTTACAAGCTAGGAAGTAAAGAATTATGGGCGTTGGTAATCTTGGCTATCCATGGGAGGGGGTTAGCTCTTTAGTAAATTCAATGTCTTCACCTGTTAATGTCGTTGTCTTCAATGTGACCCAGCAAGTGATCAAACTGTAAGCTAACTTACTATGCAGTAGACCTTAAGATTAGATAGTTTATTGCATACTTATATAAGGAAGCATATTAATCAAGTTTGTGCAACTTATAGCTGTAAAATTTGAATTACAATAATCCATGTCATTTAGGAACACTAGGAGTAGGATCTTAGGAAGCTGCCTGATGTAAAAAAATTAAAGTATCTAAGCCTTGCTAAATGCATTTGTAGATGACGAAGCCTCTAATATATGTGCTCTATAAATTGTTGAATTTATGCTTTGATATTTCAGTTATAGCTTTAATACTTTATACCTATGTCTTTTGTGTACCATGCAAAATGCTAATGTTAAGTCTAACAAATACAAACACCACCCGTTTATCTTTAATATCACCTTCCTTTATCAAATGATATTGTTGAGGCCCTTCGGATCTTGGATCAATCTATGATGAACATGTTTGTTTGATAGGAGTATGCATCAAAAGATGCAGTGACTCGCAAATGAAAACAGAGGGTGGAAGGATAATATGCAAACTATATTATTCCACACAAAATGAAAATGAAACATACTAAGGGTATTTATACCCTTTACACATGACGGTTATTTAACCGACTAATCCTAACCGACACAACTTAAATATACAGACACATCGTTTGAGTTTTGGCGCCATTTCTTATGTTGTTGACTTTTCAGTTGACTTTTGATATGATTAAGATTTCTTGATTAAATCCTTTCCAACATTCACTCCCCTAATCAAGTAATCTTAATCTTCTTTACTCTGTTGTCGTTCATCCTTGATTGCAGCCTCGCCCCTTCTTCGGTTGAGAAATTTCGATTTTTGTGACTTCGACTCTCCGGATGCTTTTGATCAGGATTGAAGCGGGTTAGCGCCGTCTTGGTCGATTGAAACTAATACGTTCATGCTTTGAAGGAATCTTGCCTAGATAATTATTAATCCGGTGTCCGATTTGAACGCCGGTTCAAACTTTCGGTCCTTGATAAATAATCATCGTTCCTTTCTTTCTTCTTATTGAATTCTGATCGCCTCTGTGAAACCATTCAGTTTTATCATGTTCGGATTGCCTTTAAACGTTCCATGAATGATCCTCCTGATCATCGGACTTTTTGTCTTCTTCTCGCCACTCTGCGTACGACACGTTCTGGGAACGATTTCCTCTGCAATTAACATGATCTTCTTTCTATTTCTGGTTTCAAACTTTCTGATTCTGCGTTCTTCTTGCGTTTCTACCGAAAACGGGATCGTTCCAGTGATCCGCTTACATGCTCTGTTTTTCGGGTCTTCTTCCTTGGCGATGACAATAAATTCTGGACTGCAATTGATTGATCCACGTTAACCATACGCTCTGATACCATGTTGAGGCCCTTCGGATCTTGGATCAATCTATGATGAACATGTTTGTTTGATAGGAGTATGCATCAAAAGATGCAGTGACTCGCAAATGAAAACAGAGGGTGGAAGGATAATATGCAAACTATATTATTCCACACAAAATGAAAATGAAACATACTAAGGGTATTTATACCCTTTACACATGACGGTTATTTAACCGACTAATCCTAACCGACACAACTTAAATATACAGACACATCGTTTGAGTTTTGGCGCCATTTCTTATGTTGTTGACTTTTCAGTTGACTTTTGATATGATTAAGATTTCTTGATTAAATCCTTTCCAACAGATATTAGCTCACAACTAATGTTTATTGTTCCATGGATAGTTAAGGATGCTGGTCTCCTAGCTGATGATATTGACTTCTTTGAGATCAATGAGGTGCTAATTAGATGCCAAATATAATTGTTTTTATTTCTGTAGTCAGTTTTGGAGAACAATAAGCTATATTTTCTTTAATATGTTGGATGTTAAATAATATTAAAAATTAATAATTAATAAATGATTATATCCGTAATCGGTAATCTTTCAAACACGGTGTGCCCTCTCAACTTATATATATACCATCTCCTTATATCACTCTAAGTAGCAACATTCACACTGGTAGAATGGACCAAATTTCTTCGGTTTTAGCGGTTTTGACTGTTAATGAACACCCTTAGTGTGACAACAGTCAACGTAACAGGTCAACGTCCGTACATATTTTCAGTTATGACATCATTATATGTGCATATTTAGAAAATTTGCATACACTAACCCCCACCCCCCCCTGGCTAGTAGAGCATGAGTTAATCAGAAAACTCAACATAGTGCACTTGTTTAGTCATACAACACCCGGACACACCATCAAAACAAGCATTACAAGAGGTTATGGCCTCTAACACATGATAATGCACCTCTAATACACGTTTGTGAACACAAAGATCATCATGGGAAATCATTTAACAAACCCATGACACATGTGAAGCAAAATACATGTTAATGTCGTCATCAAAAGGCATGGAACTTAACAAACTCTTACTCTTGTGAAGCCGGATGATATTCCTATCTCAAAGGTGTACTAGAGGCTATACAACGAACAATCACAACACTATCAACAGGAATAGGCTGATTTATTTAACATAACATGTTAAGTATTGGATCATAACCAAGCTAATTGTCTTAGAAATACACAAGCTATACTCACATATGTATATAAACACATACATACGGCATATACACACACACATCACACGGCTAAAGACAAGCAACCAAAGACAACACTTTACACTAACAAGTAACCTTCCAAAGCCTTGACAATCTCTATGTTTTACACTCAACATACCCCAATTGTTTGTCCTCTTTGAGCCGCAAACTTAGAAGCTAGAGATAGGCAAGATGGTCATTCTATTTACACCATCTTAGAAGTCTACACATAAGCTCTTATAAGCTAGTGTTTAACCAAACAAGGAACCCCCATTCTTGCCTCTTTCTCAGCCGAAACACAAGGCTCAAGGCCACACTTGTCTTGTAAGAATGTTTGTCACAAGCTTACACCAAAATGCTAATCACACAAAAGCTTTCCAACCTCCCTAAAGTCAACTCCCTACCCTTCTTAACTTAGCCAATCATGGAGTGAAGAATGTAGGAACTATCACCATCACCATGAGCCTATAACATCAAGCTTCTACTACCCTATCTCTTCCCACATACTTGGCCGCCTACATCCCTACATATACACATGATAGTGATTGAACATGAACCTAAGAATTCACTAGAAAACAATCGGCCAAAGGAAGCTAGGAAGGAACAACTTACACTCTTATAGATAACACCAGAACACACCATAGGAATGTCAACATTTCCCCTTATGGACTACTACCCTATATTAAACACATGGTCTTGTTTTCCTCACCCTCTTGTTCGATGTGCACCTAGAAAAGACAAAGAAATCTTTGTCTCATGAAGAGTCACTATCAAACTTGTGCCACTAAGTTACACCTCAGTGGAAGGAGTGGACTTACACATGGAGGCCTTATTTGGAATGAATCCAATGACACCTAGAGACCTTATATGGAAATGGAAACTAACCTTTACCTAGCTATAGCAAAGCATTGTCAACTTACCTTAGGATTTTCCTATAAAAGGGGCCTTAGAACATCCAAACATCTTGCACCACCCATCTCACAAACACTCATCCTTTACACTCTCATTCTACTCGGCTTTTTAAGCCACATCCGAAGAGAAACAAGTTCAAAGGAAGGATCAAGGATCAAGCTCTCAACTAGCCTCACATCACTTCAAATAGGTAAGAACCTTAGCCCTTCTAATCTTTTAGACATCAATTCATTCGATCTTGAGGTTCTACACCCAACCATCGGTCCTAAACACTATCGGTTCACATACATACACTCTCACTAGGCATGAGTATGATCAATACATAATGGTTCAATGATATACTAAGTCTATTAGCCAAGAACACCTAACAACTAGAACAAATCGGCTCTATCTAAGCATTGTTATGTAAATAATGTCTTGAGGCAAAGTCATGGTGTAATAAAACATGCTAGCAAATGGTTTTATGACCAAACTAGTGTTTAAGACACTTGTGACAGGAAACATGGTCATCACTATTGATCTCGTTTCTTCACCCGAGTCAGAGCCAGATTACTTAGCAGATGATTCCCAGGAGGATGATTTACCTCTCACCCAGCCAGCCCCTGAGTCCCATCATAATGGGTGGATCTCAGAGTCTGAGATGGACATTGACTCACCTCCTGTACAAAGACGTACTTCCGATGACGAGGCGGACGATGACACTCCACCCCTAGCTATCTCTGACCCCCATCCTTCTGTCACCCCTTCTGTCTCATCCCCACCGGCCAGCCTAAACCCCTATTTACAATTAGACACTTCGAGACTTTAGTCATTAGGTTTACTCCTCGCAAGAGGACTCGACTGGCCTTAGTGATAGCTATACCTGCTAGGACCCCCATTTTCCCTACTGTCCCTGTTTCTGAGCCCGTCCAGCTGGCCATTCTATACCTTTAGCCATCTAGGTAGCTGAACCATCGAGGAGGCTCAAGAAACGCTCACAGGCCCGCAAACCGCCTTACCTACCTAGTCTTACCAGCGACCCTGCGCACCGAGACGAGGAGGATGACCACGAGACCATGAGCTTGGTTGGCTCATCGGGGAGACCCCTCCGCTCCTAGCGCAGCGTTATTATATCTCATGACGTCGAGTTGGTGGCTTTGGAGGGCCGAGTTCGGGAGATTGAGGGTTATTTAGCAGAGGCTGAGCAGGGGAGGCTAGCTCCCATAGTAGAGCTATCGGAGATGGGTAGACGAGTGGAGATGTTAGAGCATAAGGCGATGGAGACAGATAGGCGTATGAGGGAGGCTATTATCTCTCTTGCTGCTGCTTTCCCACCGCCTTCTTAGATTATGTTTTATGATGATTATGCATGTGTTTGACTTGTGATGTTTTGTGACTATGGATGTTATGATGTAAAAACTAATTGCGGTTCACCCGCCTGTTTTGTATCAAAAACCTAACTACTTTTGAGAAATTATGAAATGATGTGATGACATGATGTTAATGTATGGTTTGATTTATATGACTATGTTGGTTACGGTATGTTTATATATTATGTACACTACTCACGTTTGTTGTGTTCCATCTGTTAGTTATGCAGACTCGACATTCCACATGAACGACCGAAGGCGAGCCACTACCGTCCACACCCGCCGAGTTGGCCATGGTAATTGCCGAGGCAATTGCTCGACACGATGCAGCACGAGCCGACTCAAGCGGAGGTTCTGGAGGTATCGGGCGTCGCCGAAGCGAAACAGACCACGAGGCTGAAAACGCTAGTCACGGCTGTTCATACAAAACCTTCATGGCATGAAAACCATGGAACTTTCATGGTAATGAAGGTGCTGTAGGAATTGTTCGGTGGATAGAGAAAAACGAATCAGTCCTCGACATTAGTGGTTGCTCCGAGGATCAAAAGGTAAAATACTCCACCTGTACCTTTCAGGATGAAGCCCTCACTTGGTGGAATCTGCAAGTACAAACCCTGGGCAGAGAAACGGCATACAGTCTTGCCTGGGCCGATCTCAAAAAAATGCTCATGGACAAGTACTGCCCTCGAAGCGAACTACAGAAGCTGAAAACCGAGTTCTGGAACCTTGCTATGGTGGATGCCAATGTGACTACATATACCACTCGTTTTCACGAACTCTCTCGACTGGTCCCACACATGGTCACACCTGAGTACAAGAGAGTCGAGAGGCATATCTGGGGTCTGTCACCAAAGATCCGCAGTATGGTCACTGCATCGACACCCTCCACCATCCAGGCTGCGGTTACCCTAGCTCAAAGTCTGACCGACGATGCGGTACGTACGGGATCGCTAACCCAGAAGGTAACAGTTATCAATTAGAGTTCCGGGAACAAGCACAAACGTTCCGACAACCAGAAGAGCAAGCACTCCTCTCACCTACCGCAGGATGCTGTGAAAGTTTTTGCTGCCACTGCTGCTGAGGAACCCAAACGCAAGCACAGCAGACCTCATCCTCACTGCAGCAAATGCAACTACCATCACATAGGTACATGTGACAGCATTTTGTGCAAGAACTGTAACCGTCGTGGTCATTCCACCGCTAACTGCAGGGCCAAAACCACCAACACTCCTCCTGCTAGAAACGAGTGTTTCAAGTGTGGTGCGACAGGACATTTCCAAAAGGACTGTCCCAAGGCCAAGGATCAAGCCTGTGGCAGAGCATTAGTGTTAGGAGCCAACGAAGCACGAGAGGATCCTAACGTAGTTACGAGTACGTTTCTCCTTAACAATCATTTCGCATCAATACTTTTCAATTCCGGCGCAGATTTTAGCTTTGTGTCCACCAACTTTAAGAAGTCCCTAGGATTAGAATCTAGTAAGTTGGACACACGATTTACCATAGAACTAGCTAACGGTAAATTAATCTCGTCCGATGAGATCGTTAAGGATTGTGATCTGGTACTCGACGACCACGAATTCAGTATCGACTTACTGCCTATCCAATTGGGTAGTTTCGATATCGTCATTGGCATGGATTGGTTGTCCAAACATCGTGCAGAGATCGCCTGTCACGAGAAGTTGGTACGAATCCCCTTGTCAAATGGTGAAACCTTAATGATTCGAGGAAGTCAGGGTTAACCCACCCTTCGTATCATCTCCTGCATTAAGGCCCAAAAATGTTTAAGGAAAGGTTGTGTCGCGTTTCTGGCACATGTTGGTGAACAAAAAGCTAAAGATCGGAAGCTAGTGGACATCCCAGTGGTGAGAGATTATCCCAAAGTCTTTCCAGAAGACTTTCCAGGACTTCCATCACCACGACAAGTCGAGTTTCGCATCGATCTTGTTCCGAGAGCTGCCCTAGTAGCCCGCACTCCGTATCGCTTAGCACCATCCGAGATGCAGGAATTGTCCAATCAACTACAGGAGTTTCTAGACAAAGGTTTCATTCCTCCGAGTTCTTCCCCGTGGGGAGCACCTATCATGTTCGTGAAGAAGAAAGACGGGAGTTTCCGTATGTGCATCGACTACCGAGAGCTGAACAAACTAACGATCAAGAACAAGTATCTGTTGCCAAGGATCGACGACCTGTTCGACCAGCCGTAGGGATCCAACTACTACTCAAAGATCGATTTACGGTCAGGATATCATCAGCTACGAATCCAGGAGGACGACATCCCAAAAACTGCATTCCGAACTCGTTATGGGCACTATGAATCCTAGTTATGCCATTCGAATTAACGAATGCTCCGGCAGTTTTCATGGACCTCATGAATCGTGTCTGCAAACCCTACTTGGACAAGTTCGTCATTGTCTTTATCGACGACACCTTGATCTACTCACGAACTCAAGAAGAGCACGAACAACATCTACGATTGATGTTGGGATTGCTCAAAAGCGAGAAACTGTATGCCAAATTCTTGAAATGCGAGTTCTGGATTCAAGAAGTCCATTTCCTCAGTCACGTTGTGAATGAGAAGGGTATACAAGTTGATCCTGCAAAAATTGAAGCAATCAGGGATAGGGTTGTGCCCAAGACACCGACTGAAGAGCGACAATTTTTGAGATTAGCTCGTTATTACCGATGATTCATTGAGAATTTCTCTAAGATTGCCCGACCATTGATTGTCTTGACACAAAAAGACAAGAATGCGTTCCAAGTATTGAAGGACTGTCTGTGTAGTGCACCAATTCTTTCCGTTCCCAAAGGCACTGATGACTTTGTAGTTTACTGCGATGCTTCGCATCAAGGTCTTGGATGCGTACTCATGCAAAGGAATAAGGACATTGCCTATGCATCCCGGCAACTCAAAATTCATGAAAAGAATTACACTACTCATGACCAAGAGTTGGGTGCAGTAATCTTTGCACTTAAGATTTGGAGGCACTACCTTTACGGTACCAAGTGCACCATCTTCACCGATCATAAGAGCTTACAGCACATCTTCCACCAGAAGGAGTTGAAGATGCGGCAACGCAGATGGGTTGAACTGTTGAACGATTACGATTGTGAGATTAAATACCATCCGTGCAAAGCCAACGTTGTGGCTGAGGCATTAAGCCGGAAGGAACGAGTTAAGACCCTACGTGTGCATGCACTAGGTCCAACCATCCATACAAATCTCACTACCCGTATTCGCGACGCTCAACAAGAAGCTCTGAAAACTAAAAATCTTAAGAACGAGTCGTTATTTAAGATGGTTAGTCTATTGGAGCCACGATCTGACAGCACAGTTTATTTTGCCAATTGGATCTGGGTACCACGTTTCGGTGACTTACGTAATCTAATCTTGGAGGAAGCTCACAAGTCTAGATACTCCGTACATCCTGGTGCTGACAAGATGTACAAAGACGTAAAGGAACTTTACTGGTGGCCTAATCTGAAAGGTGAAATCGCCACATACGTCAACCGATGCCTTATTTGTTCAAAGGTCAAAACTGAGTATCAGAAACCATCTGGTCTGCTCCAACAACCAGACATTCCAGTTTGGAAATGGGAATAGATTTCCATGGATTTCATAACCAAGCTACCTAAGACGTCTAGTGGTCACGATACAATTTGGGTCATTGTTGACGGGTTGACTAAATCCGCGCATTTCTTGCCGATTAAGGAAACCGACAAGTTCGAGAAACTTGCCAAGTTGTACATCAAGGAAATTGTAACTAGGCATGGCGTGCCTGTTTCAATCATTTCCGACCGAGACAGTCGATTCACCTCCCGATTCTGGCAAACACTGATGGACTCACTAGGCTCTCGCTTAGACATGAGCACAACCTACCATCTGCAAAAAGATGGCCAGAGTGAACGCACAATCCAGACATTGGAGGACATGCTTCGAGCGTGCGTAATCGATTTCGGTGGAAACTGGGGTTCACACCTACCATTGGTTGAATTCTCCTACAATAACAGTTACCACACCAGCATCAAGGCTGCCCCCTTCGAAGCCTTGTATGGACGCAAGTGTAGATCTCCTTTGTGTTGGGCGGAAGTTGGAGACAAATATATGACTGGCCCCGAGCTCATTCAAGAGACCACCGATAAGATCTTCCAGATACGTGATCGCTTGAAAGCATCTCGAGATCGTCAAAAGAGCTACGCTGATCGCCGTCGTAAACCACTCGAGTTTCAGGTTGGCGATAAAGTACTCTTAAAAGTCTCACTCTGGAAAGGTGTTCCACGATTTGGCAAACGTGGGAAACTCAACCCCCAATACATTGGTCCATTCGAGATTACTCTAGAGTTGGTCCCGTGGCATACAAACTCAAGCTACCCGAAGAGCTGAGAAATGTTCATGACGCTTTTCACGTATCCAATCTAAACAAATGTCTATCCGATGAATCTTTGATCATTCCTCCCGAAGAGATTCACATCGTGATCAGCTCCACTTCGTCGAGGAGCCAATCGAGGTGACTGATTTGAAAGTCCAAAAATTGAGAAGGAGCCATACTAAACTTGTGAAAGTCAGATGGAATTCAAAGCGTGGTCCCGAATTTACATGGGAACACTAAGACCAAATGAGCCACAAGTACCCAGCTCTTTTCCCTGAAACTACAAACACAAGTAAGGAAACTCGATTTCGCGGACGAAATTCCCAAAACAAGGGGAGAATGTGACAACAGTCAATGTAACAGGTCAACGTCCGTACATGTTTTCAGTTATGACATCATTATATGTGCATATTTAGACAATTTGCATACACTATACCCCCCCAGGCTAGTAGAGCATGAGTTAATCAGAAAATTCAACATAGTGTACTTGTTTAGTCATACAACACCCGGACACACCATCAAAACAAGCATTGCAAGAGGTTATGCCCTCTAACACATGATAATGCACCTCTAACACACGTTTGTGAGCACAAAGATCATCATGGGAAATCATTTAACAAACCCATGACACATGTGAAACAAAAGACATCTTAATGTCATCATCAAGAGGCATGGAACTTAACAAACTCTTACTCTTGTGAAGCCGGATGATATTCCTATATCAAAGGTGTACTAGAGGCTATACAACGAATAATCACAACACTATCAACAGGAATAGGCCGATTATTTTAACATAACATGTTAAGTATTGGATCATAACCAAGCTAATTATCTTAGAAATACACAAGATATACTCACATATGTATATACACTCATACATACGGCATATAAACACACACATCACATGGCTAAGGACAAGCAACCAAAGACAACACTTTACACTAACAAGTAACCTTCCAAAGCCTTGACAATCTCTATTTTTACACTCAACATACCCCAATTGTTTGTCCTCTTTGAGCCGCAAACTTAGAAGCTAGAGATAGGCAAGATGGTCATTCTATTTAAACCATCTTAGAAGTCTACACACCAACTCTTATAAGTTAGTGTTTAACCAAACAAGGAACCCCCATTCTTGCCTCTTTCTTGGCCGAAAGACAAGACACAAGGCCACACTTGTCTTGTAAGAATGTTTGTCACAAGCTTACACCAAAATGGTAATCACACAAAAGCTTTCCAACCTCCCTAAAGTCAAATCCCTACCCTTCTTAACTTAGCCAATCATGGAGTGAAGAATGTAGGAACTATCACCATCACCATGTGCCTATAACATCAAGCTTCTACTACCCTATCTCTTCCCACATACTTGGCCGCCTACATCCCTACATATACACATGATAGTGATTGAACATGAACCTAATAATTCACTAGAAAACAATCGGCCCAAGGAAGCTAGGAAGGAGCAACTTACACTCTAATAGATAACACTACAACACACCATAGGAATGTCAACCTTTCCCCTTCTGGACTACTACCCTATATTAAACACATGGTCTTGTTTTCCACACCCTCTTGTTCGATGTGCACCAAAAAAGACAAAGAAATCTTTGTCTCATGAAGAGTCACTATCAAACTTGTGCCACTAAGTTACACCTAAGTGGAAGGAGTGGACTTACACAAGGAGGCTTGCCATATATATCACCTCTAGACCCATACATAGCGGCCGAAAACCAAGCATGAATGAATCCAATGACACCTAGAGACCTTATATGGAAATGGAAACTAACCTTTACCTAGCTATAGCAAAGCATTGTCAACTTACCTTAGGATTTGCCTATAAAAGGAGCCTTAGAACATCAAAACATCTTGCACCACCCATCTCACAAACACTCATCCTTTACACTCTCATTCTACTCGGCTTTTGAAGCCACACCCGAAGAGAAACAAGATCAAAGGAAGGATCAAGGATCAAGCTCTCAACTAGCCTCACATCACTTCAAATAGGTAAGAACCTTAGCCCTTCTAATCTTTTAGACATCATTACATTCGATCTTGAGGTTCTACACCCAACCATCGGTCCAAAAAGGAAACTTTCACGTCCGATTTTGAGGGGGGGAGATCCTATCCCAATTTTTATTTTGCTAGGCCCATAGATAAAAAACCCACTTCACACACATACACTCTCAATAGGCACGAGTATGATCAATACATAATGATTCAATGATATACTAAGTCTATTACCCAAGAACACCTAACAACTAGAACAAATCGGCTCTATCTAAGCATTGTTATCTAAATAATGTCGTGAGGCAAAGTCATGGTGTAATAAAACATGTTAGCAAACGATTTTATGATCAAACTAGTGTTAAGACACATGTGAAACTAAAAGCTTTCTTTTGGTATAAAGACAATCGAGTCTCACTTAAAACGAACCCAAGTTGATTTCAAAACATACTGATGTGTTGCAAAACACATCTCTTTTCCTATGTATTTTGTATATTATTTGGTCATGTTTTTATTAGTTTCATGTCGTTTTTATTATGTATTTATTATTTTAATTATTTTGTAGGTGTTCGTGTGAAATGAGCTCAAAACGAAATAATTTTAATCGAGACACGAACACTTGAGAGGAGGTGTTCATGGACGTTGGGGCGTAAACGAGGAACTTTGGTCGAGCCTATACATATACACACACATATATACACCTGCTAATGTGTGGTGAAACACGCCTTGTTAATATGTTAATTTTATATATATTTTAGTGTTTGATCAGTGCATTTTAGATACACTTTATTGTGTATTAGTTATTGAATAAATGCATCAATAAGGATATAAAATATACTACTTTGGGTTATTATATTTTTTGTTACTATAAAGAATGAGATAAAAAGATAACATTTATTATATTAATCTAGTGAATATGTGGTTAGATTATTTATTGGAATTCGTTTTTCAAACTTCAATGTACAGGATGGAAGAAATAATGCATTTTGAGTTCAAAGTCTAATGGGCCATCTCAACTTAATTATGCACGTGGACTTAAATTGTATAAAAGTATTAGATGGATTGTGGTGTGCATTTAACAAGGGGGGCAATTTAATGAAAGGGCCCATGGAATTTTAGAGGGTTCAAGTTGGTAACACAATTTTGGAGGAAGATTATTCTTTTGGACGGCTAACGTAAAAGAAGGACACGGGAGTGGAATATGATTTTTTTGACGGCAAGATTATTTTGAGGAGGACACATCAGACGAAAAGCAGAGCAGCTTTGAGAGACATTGACATAAACAAGAATCAATATTTAGCACGATATCAATGATGACCATGTGTGGCTAAACTCCTGTGTGACTTTTTTCGGGTGAACGGTTTTAGTTTTCTTTTATATTAGACTCTGTTTATTTATGTTTGAACTGGTATAATTTGACCACTTGTGTTTGAATTGATGAAACGTTTGCTTATGTTTGGATTATTTATCTTTTACTAAACGTATTGGCAATTTCTTGCATTGTTAGCAGGTAAGTAATTAGTGGCTAATTGGTGTTTGTGAACGGATAACTAGGTCGTACGGTTATTATTAAAAACTATCTTCAGTTATTAGTTCAATTCAGAAATCCCAACGCCATGTCTATGTGGTGTTTAGTAATTAATTGAGTTTGTGTGAATAAACTGGAACTGGATCCCGGGTGGAAGTTACTTTTTCTTAATCTGATAACTCTTTCACTTTCGATTGTTTACTAGCTTTTAATCAAACAAAACCCAAATCAAGATTCGTAGTTAATTAATTTAATTTTCAAACTTATACTAACCACGCGTTCCCTGTGGAGACAACCTTACTTACCCGTACTAGTATAGGTATTTAAGTAATAAATATTTGTTTTTTATTAGCCTACGACAGCTACATCAAAACCTGCATAACTCAATTGTCGTGACTTGCTTCTACAAAAATGGATCCTATTCCTTGCTCCTATCTCGGTTGACTATGACTCAAAGAAAGCTATCCACAAGTCCCCATCACATGTATGTCCAAAGCTTTCACCAAAAAGGGATAAGTCAACGTTTACCACTTTATAACTAACAACTACAATTACCCTTGATGTGTGACACTAATCGGCCGAAAGAGGTAGAAGCAAGAAACATCACTTTCATTTGATTATTATCCATAAGATGTGTCCGTTTCATACATGTCCAAAAGATACACATAAGTGGCAAGCTATGACATTGTACATCCACCTCTTTGTGTGATGATCTTAACCCTAATAGAAAACCTTTTCCTTTGTCGTAGCATCGGCCGATCACCCTTCCAACATTCCCTCATGTCCCTTTCATGCTAGGTGTCTCAAACTTGCATTGATATGGCAAGAACAACTAAGACTAATCTCTCATTCAAACACTAAGAACCTTCCTAAACTAGTGTGCACCAATCGAAAACAAGAGGGACAAGGAGATCCATCGCTATCATAGCATCAAGACAAACCACTTATTGAAGACAAGTCCCTTTCTTTCACTATGAACATCTTGGCCAATTCATCTATAGACAAACAAACCTTGATTCAATTCCAAAGCATGATGCAATCAACTAGGATGATGTCATTTATACCAAAGAAGGAACATGACAATAAATGAAGCTATCCCAAGAGAAGATAACTTGCCTTCCATTTGTAAACCTTGCCACTAATCGGATCTTGCACCATTCGATGTTAAATATACTAATCATAATCCTCAATCAAGACAATGAACTTACCACTTTGAGTTTTGTCCTCACACCCTTCGACCCTTATAAATAGATGCACCATTGGCATCCAAAACCACACCTTAATACACACACTCTCTCTCTCTCTCTCTCTCTCTCTCTCTCTCTCTCTCTCTCTCTCTCTCTCTCTCTCTCACTCGGCTCACTCGCACCCAAAACCTCAACCCACTTTCCATCCTATACAAACCTCAACCAAGCAAGGAAGTCTCAAGGGTCGTGATCAAGTGCAAACCTTCGGCGTTGTTTTGACTAGGTAGGACAACCCCACCCTTAACTCATCTTTTTTTCGGCCCAAATTGATCACCCGACCCTATGGCCTATGATCACTCAACCATCGACCAATCACGTAGAAAACCAATGAGTTTTGCAAACAAAACCTTACTTATACTTAATTGATTGCTATCACACTATATGAACACATCCCACGAGGGACATTAACTGACCTAAGATATGAACACAATATCACAAGTGTTTAACCCACCTTCGGCCCACTTAAAGGTGTCAAAGATCGATTTACATGATATACAAACATATATGTATACACAATACTACACCGCATAATGGTTGATGATCATACTTGGTTTTCTAATTAACACACTAACACACACTTATGGATACCCATTTAGACATGGTCAAACACAAAGAACCATTTAACATATGTTAAAAATTGCCATTTCTATTAATAAGCATAAACATATGTTAAGACGCTTGTCTTGTCATAAACTGACCACACGTGTTAAATTGGGAACCATTTATAGTCCATGACAACATATGGGGGCCACACTATTCATACTAAATGGCATTTTACAATAAAACGCCCGAGATCTCCGTAGTCATATGTTTTACAAGTACACATAAATCGACTAAAAGATCGTTACATGCACAAAACATGGCCCACTTATACTCGTACCAAGGTCCACAATATCGGGTGAACAACTTGTATGATAAACAACAAAGAACGTACAATTTACCGTACACTTGACTATCGTAGGGCAGTCACTGTCAGGACGATAGTTACCTCGCATCCCAGCTTTATAAGACCACACATACCATCACCGGGTGAGTTTCACGGCCCCGTTTTACTATTTTCCATTTTTGGGGGATAAACATGCTACATTTTAGTACATTTCTTTTGATATGTTATTCTATAGTGACTACCATGTGGAACATGAGACATTCTGTTCATGAGATCTCACCAGTCCTCGTATATACATTACACCATAACCATTAGCTATTAGTAGCTATGGAACACTGTAATAGATCTATTGGGGTGACACCCCCACTCTTGGTTAGTCACTCTAACCAGTTACATACAAAAGAGTGTTAGTATTATACTATACATAGATTGTCTTTAGTGTAGAATGCGCGAGTCACAACAGTCAAGAGGTTTGGTTATGGGATTCATGGTTTGCACAGAAATCATTCGTTTAGCTAGCATATGATTGGTCATACACGAATTACACAAGCACTTTACATAGTACATTAAAACCAGTGAACTCATCGACATTATTGTTGACAAATCTTTAGTGCATGTTTTTCAGGTAACTAACCAAGAGGAGTAGAGACTTGGGAGAGAGGTTTGAGCTTGCACAAAGTGGTACCATCATGGAACGGGTCTTGTCAGTCATATGTTGTTTCAGTATTTGAGTCATACATTTCAAGACAATTTCTTAATTTCAGACACTGTTATGTTAATTTAAATAATTTATGACATCATCCATCCTTAGATGGTATCTATTTTAAATAAATATGTGTGTTTCTCAAACTTTGTACTTGAAAACCTTTCGAATCACATCCCCGTGTTTCCGCCTTGGCGGGGTGTGACAGATTGGTATCAGAGCATAAGGTTATAGCGAACTAAGTTTCTTTTTGAGTCAACTATAACCCAAAACATTTTTTAAACGTTTTCACAAAGTACCACACTATCTCTCCTTGCACCTCTCAAGTGTCAAGCTGCTCCACGATGACGCACGAGTATAGTAGTTCATTTATTTACGTACATGTTCATTCATATATATATATATGTGTGTGTGTGTGTGTGTGTGTGTGTGTGTGTGTGCATGCGTATGACAGGATCATAGCTATCACGGTTGACCTTACCATCTTGTCTGACTCTGAGCCCGACTATCTTGTGGACGACACCCCAGAGGAGGACATCCCGCTTACCCATCTTGCTAACAGGGCTAGCTGCTAACAAAACTGTCATGTCCCCTGTCATATGCCCGGAAGCTCCACTGTCAACAATCCAAAGACTGCTGACAGGGCCAGCTGGAATTCCATTACGAGCAAGTAAATGATTAGTTCTTTCGGGGGACCCAAGCCGTCATGGTCTTGGGTCGTCCAGTTTCATCATTCAATGGAACATTTTTCTTTTCATCAATGTTTTTCTCAGTAACCTTTACTGATTCATTTGCAGATGAGGTAGAACCACTAGAAGAACATTTAGGTAGCCAAGTTTGCTCGGTTCGTTTTAAAATTATGATTTGTTTGGGATTATTAGCTTTAACATTTTCGTTTTTCTTTGTAACGACCTTTTGTGGAGCATTCTTAGTAACCTTGTCTAATTTAATAGACGAAGGTCCGACAACAAACTTAACAGATGGTTTAGTAGTGGATTTATCCACATAAACCTTCTGTTTATCTTTCACCGAGTTTACCATTATTTTCTTCTCTGGTTTGTTCATGACAAATCGATTTCGATTGTCATAAACAATCGGTCGTTTTCCTCTTGATTGATAATTTGGCTTTGAGGGGAAACATCACTCGAATCTATATGGTTTCGTCTATGTGACACCCACCACTTAGCCAGGTCAAAATCCATACACTATCTAGTCAACGTTTAATTTTAGATGCATTATTCATGGCATTTTATATGCACAAGTCCCCCGAGATAGTCTAGCAATGTCCGAACAAGTATAATTTCACCTGTATCAACGAGTCTTGGTGACATAATTCTATATGTTTACAAGAGATTTTCCGAAATCATGTATGGATGCCCATTTATTTTAAAATACAATGGGAAACACCATGGATATTTATTGTATAAAGCCTAGTATTTATTTAACTAGCATACTTACACATATGTGAATATGTGTACACAACACTCACACAAATACATGCATATATATATATATATATATATATATATATATATATATATATATATATATATGTCACAGCTCACACACACACACACATATATATATGAACATGCAAGTGTATTTATAACTAGGACTACATATTCTTTTTGTTCCATGAACTAACTGGTTCTTTTATAAACTTAACCATTTTCGGTGAAACAAGTGATCAACACTAGTATTTATGAAAACTACTAGCCAAGTGTATTTATAAGTAGCACTACATATTCTTTATGTTCCATGTCTTACTTTTTATTAAACACTTGGAACATAATCAATGTAGTGTCATGTCTTAATATTCTTTCTAAGACTATTAAATACAAAGATTCAGTGGTTTAACTATATAAGGTAATATTCCTTAAATACCTAGGATCAAGAATGTTAGGACAAAGAGGATTGGTGAAACCACTTTTGTAAACCTTAGTCTAATTCACTTCTGTCATTTTGGCTAAGTATAGAAGTACTGAAGAGAAGACAAGAAACTGCTGATTAGAAGATATGAGAAGTGCTGAAGAAGCAGAAGTTCTGAAGTCCAAACCAGACAAGTTCACTTCAGAAGTACTGAAGACAAAACTACTCTTCAGTAGTTTGTCCTTCATCAGCACTTAGCATCAGATATTTCCCACCGCCTTTTTGCATCAGTAGTTTATTGTTTATTATTACTTTTAGCTTTATTTGATTGATTCAATGTTGCAACTTGTGCAACTTGTTTCTGCTGTTTCTATACTTGCTTTTTGGCAAGATACATGTATGTAAACGTCTATAAATAGGAGGCTTCAACCTTCTATCTGTCTAAGTATCTAATTCTCATTTACAGCTTAGATTCATAATAAATACTTTGTCATTTATTAGTTTCAAACATCAAGGGGGAGTAATAACTCTGCCTTAGTGTAAAAAGTGTTGCTTTAACTTATAACATTCCGCTGTGCTTATAATCTGATTTACAAGGACTTGCTAAACACTTAAGTGTCAAGATAGCAAGTTCTTACTTAGCAAAAAGAGCAAACTGATCCAACAATTGGTATCAGAGCATTGGTTTATCTGATCACATATCAATCTAACAAATTGAGAATCAGACACAAAGCTCTTATTGATATTCAATAAAAAGATCAAAAGTTCACTTTTTATCAATATCCATCACTTAAAAGAGTCATCTGATAAATCTACACTCTTTAAAATGGATCCACATAATACTGGTTCTGCCACTAAACCTGCCATGCTTGTGAGAAATGAGTACAACATATGGCAAAAGAGAATGGCACATACCTTGTCACAAACCAACACAGGTTGTTGGAGATCTGTGATCTATGGTCCTCACAAACCAGTAAATATAAATCTTGAAACTAAAGAAGGGATTCCAAAGGAACCCAAAGACTATACAGATGAGGATTTCCTAAAACTTGAGCTAGATGCAAAAGCATTCTCTATGTTGGCAATGGCTCTCCCAAATGAAATATACTCTGGCCTTTTACATTGTGAAAGTGCCAAAGAACTTTGGGACTGTCTTAAAGAACAGTTTGGAGGAACTGAAGAGGTGATTGCCAACACCAGAGAGATTTTAGCTCAACAATATGAAACATTTGCTTATATTAATGGGGAAACTTTGACTCAACAATTTGAAAGATTCTCCTCATTAATATCTGAGCTAAAGTTAAATGGTCAGACCTATACAACAGTATCTATGCTACATAGATTTTTAAGGTCTTTACCTGACAAATGGGAAACTTACTCCATTGTTTTAAGATCCTCACCAGATTTTAGCTCCCTCACTCTTACAAAACTCCATGGGAGATTACTTACTTTTGAGAGAGAAATTGATCAAAAGAAGAAATTACAAACTTCTGGTAAAACTGCTGATGACTACCTACCAGGTAGTACAGCACTTTTGGGACAAGATTCACCAACTTGTTCCTATGGATCTTATGACAATATTGACATAACAACTGGGATCTCATCAGAAAGATCTTTCCCAGGTTATGACAATGATGACCAAAGTCAAACTGCTGATAATCTATGTTTTATCATGGATGATTTAAAAAATTTTAGCAGTGATGACTTGGAAGAAATGGACATATTACACCAACTGGCCATGCTAAGCATTAAAACTAACAAGTTTTATAAAAGGTCAGGAAGGAAATTTCCAGGATTGACCAGTAATACAAAAATTGGTTTTGACAAATCTAAACTGAGATGTCACAAGTGTCAAAAGTTGGGACACTTTGCTAGAGAGTGTAGAAGCTCTAGCTTTAACCAATCACAATCTGGAAATAACTATAACCCCAATTATAATAGGAACAATGGAACTCAAGGGAGTGCTCATTTTGTACAGGCACAAGCTCCTCAACAGCAATATATGCCTCAAGTACAATATGTTCAAGTGCCTGCTCAACAGATGCAGAGCCAACAATCAATCCCTCCCTTTCCAGCTGCTCAACTTCCTCCACAGCCTCAACAACCCTCTCAACAAAGTCTCTTTACCTCAGGGTATGTTGACTGGAGCAGTCTCCCTTATGACACCACAGAGTGCAATCCTGATGCAGACAACAAAGTGTTTGACATCAACTGGGGAGAACCAGACAATGGCAGAAAGAACTTTGCCTTAATGGCATTTGAAGGCTGTACTTCAAAATCTGCATTGTCACAGGTATCAAAAGAATCTTTGACAAAACTTTGCTCAAATTCTTGCAAAGAAACTTTTGCTCTCATAAGAGAGACAAATCTGCACTTACAAGGCAAAGCCAATGATTTAGAAAGAAAATACACACAGATAAAATGTGATTTGGAAAGAAAACTGTGTGCTAAAACAAAAGAAGTTTCTAAATTAACTGACTCTGCTATTGAAACCCAAGCACAAATCAAAATCATGCTAAATGACCTGGGAGATGTCAGACAAGAGCTTGCTGACACCAGGATCACTTGTGAAAAATGGGTGGAATCTTGTAAGGGGTATCAATTATTGCTAAACAAACAAAGTGCTTCAAATGTTAAGTTTGGCATAGGATACCATCATGTTGAAACACCAACAGATTTTTCTCCCAAAACTACTGAAGATGGGAGAAGAATTGTTTCAAATGAAACTTCTGAAGGGAAAGAATGCACATCTTTCCATGAAAACTTTCTAAACAGAAATCCTGGCATTTTTAAAGAAAGTACTTCAGAAGTATTTACAAAATCTGACAACAAGCCATCAGTAGTTTCATCTACATCAGGAGTTGAGACCCTGAAAACTACTGATGAGCAAAATCTTTTCACAAATGTCAGAAATTTGCCTTTGGATCAAAAACAAAAGGCAAAAGAATGTGAAATTTGTGGCCTGTTCAACCACAAAACTGAATTTTGTAGATACAGAAAAGGAATTCAGTTCAATCAAAAATTTAAACAACAGGTTGAGGGAAATCAAATCAGAAATGATTATGAAAAAATCTTTAAACCCAAGAAACAACAACCTGAAAACACCTTTTCTCAGAAAAAGATAAAATCTCAACCAAAATCTTTTTCTCAAAATTCCTTGGCAGTAGTTAGACCAGAATCATCAGCAGTTTCACAAACTGCTGAGATTCAAAATCTAAAGAACATGGTAGAACTACTGATGACCAAGGTTGATGGTGGTCCTAAAAAGGATACCACCATGGTTCTTAATGAAAAATCCATTGCCAAAAAGACATGGATTTCTCAACCTGGTCAATAACAAACTGTAACTGTTCTCAAGAACAAACCCAAAGCCAAACAGGCTTGGGTTCCTAAATCTAACTAATTTGCTTTTATGTGCAGAGAGTTTCCAGGGGCTTAAACAGCATATGGTATGTTGATAGTGGAGGCTCTATGCACATGACTGGATGCAGATACCTGATAAACAACTTTATCAGCCAAAGAGAAGGATCTGTATCCTTTGGGAACAATGCTAAGGGATATGTGCTAGGACATGGCAATGTCTCCTCTGGCAAAATACAGTTTGACAAGGTCAATCTGGTGGAAAACCTTGAATACAACTTGCTGAGTGTGTCACAAATGTGTGATAAAGGATATTCTTCCTTTTTCACAAAGACAGCATGCAAGATCATTTCACCAGAAGGCCAGAAGTTGATAGAGAAGATTATTGAAGATCATACTTTGCTGATTGCCAAAAGATGTGGCAATGTCTATGCAGTGGACATTGAGAAAGACAAAGTATTGAACAACACTGCCTGTTTCTTCTCAAGGGCATCAACTTCAGAAACAGATCTCTGGCACAGGAGACTTGGCCATGTGAACTTTAAAACCATAAATAAAGTCACAAAAATGGGCTTGGTCAGAGGTCTACCTTTGAAAGTATACCAGTGTCAAGAACACTGTGTATCCTGTTTAAAGGGAAAACAGCATAAGTCCTCCTATAAGTCTATTGAAGAATCAAAAACAACTGCATGTCTTCAACTACTCCATATGGACTTATTTGGACCTGTCAAGATTATGAGCCTTGGTAAAAAGAAGTACTGCTTAGTCATCATTGATGACTACTCAAGATTCACATGGGTATTCTTCTTATTTTCCAAGGATGAGGCTGCTGAAATCATCAAGTTCTTCATTCTACAAGTAGAGAAACAATATTCTCTATCTGTCAAAACCATTAGAAGTGACAATGGGACAGAGTTCAGGAACAAAACTCTGGATGAATTCTGTTTGTCTAAAGGGATTATTAGACAATACAGTGTTCCCAGAACTCCTGAACAAAATGGTGTAGTAGAAAGGAAGAACAGAACATTAATAGAAGGAGCAAGAACAATGTTAGCTGATTCTGGACTGCCATTGTACTTTTGGGCAGAAGCAGTTAACACATCATGTTATGTTCAGAATAGAGTTCTTGTGGTCAAGAGACATTCCAAGACTGCCTATGAAGTTCTTCATGGCATGAAATCCCTTATCTCCTTTTTCAGGGCTTTTGGGTGTCAATGTTTCATCTTGAACATAAAGGAATCTATTTCAAAGTTTGCTGCCAAAGTTGACTCAGGTTACTTTCTTGGTTACTCTTCAACTAGAAAAGCCTACAAGGTTTTTAATTCTCACACCAGGATAGTAGAAGAAACATTGAATGTCAAGTTCAATGAGTCAAAACACACTCTTATTCCAGCACATCCTGCTGAACTCTTTGACCTTGACAACTTTCACTTTGGACCTGAAGAGACTGTTACTTCTTCCAAACCTACTTATTATGGTGATCAAAGGTTTGAAGATGAGGATCCTACACCATGGACTCCTCAAACAGTCATTAAGTCAACTACAACACCATCAGAAGTTTTTCAAACTTCTGATCAAACAAATACTGAAGGCCAAACTCAAACATCTGCTTCAGCACCTGCAACTACTGAAGAAGATAAAACTGCTGAACCAGATATTATAGACCTCAGTAGTTTGTTTGAAGAACAAGAGCCACCTACACCTGTCAGTGGTTTACAACAACTGATTGAACACAGAGATCATCCACTGGATCAAATCATGGGTGATATAGCTACAGGTGTTCTTACCAGAAACCAGCTCTCCAACTTTTGCCTATTTTCAGCATTTATTTCACAGTTGGAACCAAAGAAGTACCAGGAAGCCCTCAAAGACAATAATTGGGTGCAAGCTATGCAAGATGAACTGCTTCAGTTCAACAAGCAACAGGTCTGGGAAATCTGTCCCTTACCTCAAAACAAGCAACCAATTGGTACAAGATGGGTTTTCAGGAACAAACAAGATGAAGCTGGTATGATAATCAAGAACAAGGCAAGACTGGTAGTTCAAGGGTACTCTCAAGAAGAGGGAATTGACTATGATGAAACCTTTGCTCCAGTTGCAAGGCTTGAGGCCATCAGGTTATTTCTGGCCTATGCCATTTCCAACAAAATTAAAGTTTATCAAATGGATGTGAAAAGTGCATTTTTGTATGGAAAAATCAAAGAGGAGGTGTATGTCTGTCAGCCACCTGGGTTTGAGGATCCTTCTCATCCTGAGTGGGTGTACAGACTGGACAAAGCTCTTTATGGGCTCAAACAGGCTCCAAGAGCCTGCCTGGTATGATACACTCTCCACCTTTTTACTCAAAAATAACTTTACAAGAGGTGCCATTGATAAAACTCTTTTCATTAAACATGTTGGAAATCATGTCTTACTTGTTCAAATTTATGTTGATGATATCATTTTTGGTTCAACAAACACAAAACTGTGTGATGATTTTAAGAAACTCATGCAATCAAAATTTGAGATGAGTACCATGGGAGAACTGCAGTACTTTCTAGGACTGCAGATCAAACAACAAACAAATGGAACTTTTATACATCAATCAAAATATGTTAAAGAATTATTGAACAAATTTTCTTTAAATGACTGTAAATCATGTTCCACTCCCATGACACCAATCACACAAGTTGAACCTGATGATCAAGGAAAACAGGTTGATCAAACCATGTACAGATGCATGATAGGTTCCCTTTTATACTTAACTGCTTCTAGACCAGATATTATGTTTTCAACATGTGTCTGTGCTAGATATCAATCAGCACCAAGGGAATCACACCTTATAGCAGTCAAAAGAATTTTCAGATATCTGAAAGGAACTCCAACACTGGGAATTTGGTATCCTGCTTCAAGCAATACCAAGTTATCAGCTTTTTCAGATAGTGACTATGCAGGGTGTAAGATGACAAGAAAGTCAACATCTGGTGGTTGTCAATTCCTGGGTAACTGTCTAGTGTCATGGCAATCAAAGAAGCAAACATCTGTTGCAACCTCAACTGCTGAAGCTGAATACATTGCAGCTGCAAGTTGTACATCACAGATACAATGGCTCCAATATCAACTTCTTGATTATGGAATCAAAGAGACCAAGACACCTTTGTTTGTAGACAGCAAATCTGCCATTAGCATCATTCAAAATCCGGTACAGTTCTCAAAAACCAAACATATTGAGATCAGGTACCATTTCATAAGAGATTGCTATGAAAAAGGCAAGATTGAGGTGAAGCATGTAGCAACAGCTAATCAAATAGCTGACATCTTCACTAAGCCCCTTGACACATCAACATTTCAGAAGTTAGTATCCATGCTTGGAATGCTAAATTTGTAAGTGTTTACTTTATTTTTTTTTTTTAAACCAATATGCATATCAGTTAGAATCCAAGTTAACACTTGATTCTACCCAACTCTACATCAAACTTCTATATCAATCACTACTGTTATGCATAAAACACCAAAAAAAATTTTCCTTTTTCCATCCTTGATTCCATCCTGTTTACCTTTTCCTTCTTTTTTCTGGTTTTCACTTACAAAATACAAAAGTCTGAAAACAAAACTTCTGAAAAACAAAACTACTGATTAAACAAAAATCAGTATGAGAGAAACTACTGATGAACAAAAATCATCAGTATGAGGGATAATTTTCTGAAAAAGTGTGTAACTTCTGATAAAATAAACTTCAGAAGTTATGAAGTATTTATAAAAACATTTCTCATCAGCTGTTAAAACTGCTGAAGAGAAAATGGGAACTACTGATGAAGTAATCCTTTATCAGCAGTTTAAGTCAAAAGGGCAAATCTGACTTTTCCCATCATCAGAGGTTTGACCTAATCAGTTTAAAACCTCTGATAAAGAGATTTTTTAACCAAAGGCGGTTTTAAAACTTCTAATAAAGAAGATTCAAGCGGTTAAAACTTCTAATAAATACCTTTTCTACACACTTATCCTTTCAAACTCAAAATATCCCTCCTTCTCTCTCAAAAAACTCTCTCAATACCTGCAAATCCACTGTTCGATCAAAACCCAAACCACATGGCTCTAGTTCTAAAACAGGGACACAATCAAAGGGCCTTTCTTGAAAAACAAGAAGGCTGGTCCCAATACGATGAGATCATTGATCTTGTCGTCAAATCCCAATATTTTACTACTCTCACAATAAACCCACCAATTCACACTGAAACTCTGAATGAGTTCTGGGCAAATGCTGAGACGGTTACAATGGGTGATGAGGTCATTTCCCTCAACTCAAGAATAAAAGGGAAACAACTGACCATCACACCAGCCACACTGGCAACAAGACTGGGTCTGGATGATGTAACTGCCCCTGACCATGTTGCTAACACTGATATTCATCTAACCATGACTGAGTGTGGTTATCAAGGTACTCTCTCCCATGCTACAATATTCAAAAAATATTTTGAACCAAAATACAAACTTTTGTTTCATTATATAATTATGTGTTTGAGTACAAAAACATGGTCTTATGACCAGATGCCCTCCACTTTTCAACCAATATTTCATTCCATTGTGAATGAAACTAAATTCAGGGCATCAAAACTATTTTTCAATGAGTTGGTGTTACATCATAATAATACCAAGAAAAAGTTTTTGTTATACCCAAGGTTCATTATGCAATGCATAATAGGGGAACTGGGTAATGAGGTGCTTGTGGGAAAAATTTCAACTTTAAATCCTTTAACATCACAAGCATACTCAAGGCATAACAAACCGGCTGCCTGGCCAGAAGATGATCAGGGAGAACAACAACAAGTCCCCCTGAAGCCCACATCTTCCAAACTCACACCACCAAAAGCCAAAAAGCCCAAGCCAACAAAAACTGCACCCCACCAACCCAAAAGAAAGGCTGTTCAGGAGGTTGAGATGCCTGAACATGCTCATGTGCATTCTGCGCTTCAAATAGGTGAGACTGAAACACCCTCTCAGTCTCATCCATCTCAAACCCCACCAAGAGCACCCATAACCATTTTATTCAAAAGAAAAAGACTTAGAAAAACATATGAAACACACTCTTCTTTTGAAACTGCTGAACAACAACTTTCACCACCTATTGCCCAAACTACTGAACCAACCCCACAAATTTCTGAACAAGAGGCAATAGAAATTGCCAAACTTCTCTCTGGGCTAAGAGAGAATGTCCCATCTAATCATGTCAGTCCCCTACAACCACAACAAACAGGGGACATAACTACTACATCAGACATGGATGTGGACATTTCTAGCCCTATCCCAAGAGATGAGGGTGGACCAGAGTCTTTAAGCCCAATTTTAGAGACTCTTGGGGCATCTGAGGCTGCTACTACTCAGTTACCACCCAGTGGTGGATCTGAGGATAGAAGTAACATAGCTAAGACCTCAGATGTGGCAACTACTGATGAAGGCTTAATGCCTGAGGTAGGAAATCCTCAGTACCAAGAACAAGAGGTTCATGAGAGAACTGAGTTGGGCTCAGCTCATGATTTAACTGAGACAGTCCTCATTGAGGGCAACATCAGGGATTCAGATGATTCCATTAGTTTGGATGATGTTTCACACACTCAAACTACTGAATTGACGGCACTTTCTGAAGGTCCTGTTTCAGGGGTATCCAGGCTCAAGAAGCCAGTCACCTCTGCACAGGTTAAAGCCCACTCAATCCCTAAAACCCCTAGAGTGGCATCCTCTGTACAACATGAGGATCTCCCAAAAACACCCCCTTCACAGCAAATGCCTACCCAATTCCCTGGGCAAACAAGCATAGACCTGAACCAGCTATGCAGCCCAGAGGGTCCCCTGTACCACATGATGAATACACTCATCAGAAATCACTTCCAAACATATACAGCTGACTTGGAGCTGTCCATCAAGAACCAATTTTGAGTGATCAAGACCAAGATGAACGATCTGTCCAACAAAATAGATTTCAACAGCAAACAGATTGCTCATCTTCAAGGACAATTCTCCCAACCCTCTGCTTCAAGGGTTAAAATTGATGAATCCAAAAAGGGGGAGAAGATCAGGGAACCTAAGGAGTCATTCCAAGCCAGGATAAGGGCAAGAGTGGCACTCCTTGAAAGAGATCAAAAAGATCAGGCCAGGAAAGAAAAATTGGCCAAACAGATTGGTGTCTCAATAGAAGAAATTGAAGCAGCAGAGAAAGAAGATGAGACCCAAACATCTGAAGAATCCCTAAGGCACAATGAAGAAACTTCTGATGACCAAACTTCTGATGAAGAATCAGAAAGTACTGAAGACAATCCTTCAGGAGTTGACAAACCATCAGCAGTTGTCAGCACATCAGAAGTTAACACTTCCAAACCTCAAACAACTGAACCTTCCAGAACCACTGCTCCCATTCAACCAACATCTGATCCCATCAGGCCTACAACTGTTACAACAATGACTGTATTAAACCCTTCTCCTATCTCTCAATCAGCTGAACTATTAGAGAAGAGCTTAATTGCAGCCAACAAGAAGGCCAGAGAAGATCAGATCTGGAAATCTCTGGAAGAAAGGGATGATTTGGATTTAAGCCATGAAGAAAAACTTCAGGCTTATGAAGCTGAACTACAAAGGCAGGCTAGCCATGATGAGATTGCTGAACAAGATAAAAGACAACAACTGGTGTCTTACATTACCAAGAACAGCAAGACTAAAGCCTTTACACTGAAAGGACTCTCTATGCAAGAGCTGACAAGAAGAGCACAACTGCTTGCAGACAAAATGGCCTCAAGCAAAGATGGAAAGGCCAAGAGAGCACAGATAATAGAAGAGTTAGTAGCAGAAGGATATGGTTCAAAAGCCTCAGTATCCAGATGGAAAGAAGAAAGACTGATGGATACTTACAGAAAATACTTGGCTGCCAAGGCTGCAAATCCAGAGAAGTTTCAAACTGCTGATCCTTCAAGATCAGTAGTTAGAACTTCTGGTGTATCTAGAAGAACTGCTACTCAGAAGAAGAAGACAGAGGACAATGTCAAAACTGACTTCAAAATGGTACTACTTGAAGGAAGTTCAATAGTCCATTCAGATTTTGACATTGAGGAGAAACCTCTGTTAACACAATTCAGGGATCCTTCCACTTTTGCTTATCAAATACAAAAGACCATCAAAGAAAAGCTGCATACCAAAGTAGTGACTGAACACCATCTCCCAACTGTTCAGATGCTTGATATGCAACAACAACAAGGAAGAGAATCCCACCTGAGGCTATCTGAAACTGAAAACATCCAGCACTCAGGATCATCAACCCAAGGGACAAGTCTGGTTCCCTATTCTTCTGACTTTAACAAGTCAAAGATCCCTATCATCAGATGGTCACTTACTGATAACAACTCAGTATTGTTGACAAGAAGAGACCTCTCAAGCAGGGCTTACAAGAAGATCAGTGATCTAAAGAAACTGTCAACACAAGACCTGCTCACAATTCAACATCTAGAACCACAGAGAGGATCTCTATCTGATGGTCAGTTCAACCAGCTCAAGAACACCATGTACAAAGAGATATGGAAGATTGTTCAAGACAGAAGAAACACATAAGGAATTAGTAAGGTTTTGGCTTCATCAATCCAGGGGGAGATTGTTAGGACAAAGAGGATTGGTGAAACCACTTTTGTAAACCTTAGTCTAATTCACTTCTGTCATTTTGGCTAAGTATAGAAGTACTGAAGAGAAGACAAGAAACTGCTGATTAGAAGATATGAGAAGTGCTGAAGAAGCAGAAGTTCTGAAGTCCAAACCAGACAAGTTCACTTCAGAAGTACTGAAGACAAAACTACTCTTCAGTAGTTTGTCCTTCATCAGCACTTAGCATCAGATATTTCCCACCGCCTTTTTGCATCAGTAGTTTATTGTTTATTATTACTTTTAGCTTTATTTGATTGATTCAATGTTGCAACTTGTGCAACTTGTTTCTGCTGTTTCTATACTTGCTTTTTGGCAAGATACATGTATGTAAACGTCTATAAATAGGAGGCTTCAACCTTCTATTTTAGACATTGATTTTAATAGAAAAATCCTTCAAACACTCTCACTGTTCTATTCCATTTCTGTATTTATTGTGAATCTGTCTAAGTATCTAATTCTCATTTACAGCTTAGATTCATAATAAATACTTTGTCATTTATTAGTTTCAAACATCAAGGGGGAGTAATAACTCTGCCTTAGTGTAAAAAGTGTTGCTTTAACTTATAACATTCCGCTGTGCTTATAATCTGATTTACAAGGACTTGCTAAACACTTAAGTGTCAAGATAGCAAGTTCTTACTTAGCAAAAAGAGCAAACTGATCCAACAAAGAATGTTGGATTACCCCATTTGCTAAGCTCACTTTTCCTTCCCTTTCCTCTCTTTTTTCGGCCAAAGACCCCCCCCCCCTCCATGCCTTATTATTTTTTTTTCATTTCAGCACATGCTTGTTTAGACCTCTAAGAATTCCCATGTTAACTTTAGTCTTGTTAAGTTAAACCTTATCATGGAGGAGTAGTCAACGTTAAGATGTGATTAAAGACCCATGATATGCTAGTAAGATTTGGGACAAAAGCAAGATCATTAGCCAAATATGGTAGGATTCCTTTAATCACCAAGAACCATGAAAGATTATTACCCAAAATACTTGCCACCCTCTTTCCCTCGCCTTTCCCAAAACCGTCGCCCCCTCTACACCCCTCTAATTCTTTTTTTTTTAATCTTAGTCAACCTCTACAATCACATGTGTTTATTAGTTCCAAAGTTGACATTCATGTGTGGTCAATCATGCTTAGAATCCACCCAACACCAACATAAGATTAGTCACCCTTCATGACATGATTTAGACACTAGATATGTCATTAAGATATGGAACATTTGAAGATTACTAGCCTAATAAGGAAGGATTCTCTAATCACCCAAATCTATAGAAGTTGAATTACCTAAATTGTTAATCACCTTCCTTGAACCTTGTCATTCCCACCTCTATATAAGGAAGCCTTGGATGCTCATATCACCACACCACAACCTCTCTTGCCCTCCCTTTCTACTCGCAACACACACACACACACACATACAAGCTTTAGGAGCAACCAAGGGATTGCTAGTATTTTGCCTCCCATCTTGGATCTACTAGGAGGTATACACCTTAACTTAGTTATTCCTTACTTTATTGATCATCACATGGTTCACCTTAGTTCCTAGTAATTATTTTCAATAAAACAACACCTTAGATGATAATGTGTGTATGTATGTATGCGTATCATACATGTACACATGCACGTGTGTATAAGTTTATGTATAGATGTATAATAAACTAAGTATCATGTTACTTTACCTAGGGTAGTAAAACCAAAGTCTATTTGTATACATACATACATATGCGTGCGTGTATATATGTGATGTATGTGTATGTGTGAATCAAACTCATAAGCATAAATAGAGATATGTATGGCCTACCAAGATGCATATGTATATGGGTATGTATGTACAAGTGTAGATCCCAAAGACATCCCTTTATATGGTTGTGTGTGGAAATACACATATATATAGACACAAGTATAGATGCATGCATGAGTAGGTATGAACACGAGTGCATATGATTATTTGAGTATAGATCAAGGTGTTTAGGAACTAAATAACTCTTTTTCAAGGAAAAATATACTTTATGAAAGAGTATTATATGTTGGGAAAATAAGATCTATTTTCCTATACAAACTATTATTTCCAAGCAATATATAGTTGTCACCAAGAAAAGCTAAACTAGTATATAAGGTATCACGTATGTATATAAGACGAGATATCTAGTTGTTGGACATACACTTTTTCTAGACTACACTCGGACTTGAGGTGAGTTCTCACGGACCTTTTTTACTGTTTTATGTTTTGGGGGAAAACATGCATCATTACTCGTTTTTAGAATGAATTCCTAGCCGATCGATGTACATGAGACGCTGTGTATAAGAGTACTCGCTAAAGTCCTCGTATATTAGTTTATCATAACCATTAACTATGGATATAGCCAGAAATGCATGAATAGATCTATTGGGTTGACACCCCCACTCTCGGTTAGTCGCTCTAACCGGTGTATATGATATATGAGAGTGCTTGCTTTTCTTTTATGACAATTCATTGCATTGATATGCAATGTGCGAGGCACCACTCTTCGAGGCTTGGTTATGAACTCATGATGGTTTATTATCATTGCTACTAGCTAGGCAATGATGGGTCATTCAAGGAATTCATTAAACTTTTCATTTTACAAAACCCGCGAACTCACCAACATTTTGTTGATAAAGTTTTCATGAATGTTTTTCAGGTAACTAAAATCATGGATGGAACTTGGGATATGATTGGGCTTACATTCACGACCACCACACAATGTGTCTTTAAAACTTTTGATCCCGCAAAGGGTTTTAAACTGTATCTCGTGAAACTTGTTGTCATTGAACACGTGTGGTGCTTTTATAAATATGAATCTTTGCTCATATCTTGTGCTTGAAAACCTTTCGTGGTTACACCTCGTGTTTCCGCCTAGGTGGGATGTGACAGATTGGTATCAGAGCTCAAGGTTATAGCGAACTAGTTTTCTCTAAAAACTAAACTATAACTACAATGGTTTTCAAACGAAAAGTTTTCCTTGCATGAAAAATGTTTTCGTCACGATGCACTGCCCAAATTCCATGCCCTTTTTCTACATTGCATTCACGCGAGTATAGCACATGAGTTCTTAACACTTATCGATGTATATATGTGTACTTTGGATTTTGACAGGATCATGGCTACCCCTACTTATGTGATTGTTATTTCGGATTCAGAGGATGATTCCTCTGTAGTCCCCGAGAGTTCTAGTGATAGCGACATTGCCAGTTACTTTGAGGATTCGGAGCCCGAGGAGGATGAGTATGTAGACATTGTAGGAGATAACGTACCATTAGGTCCCGTCGTGTCGGATGATGAGCCTGACGTTCCTGTCGTTGAGGCTCAGGGTGATGCAGCGGATACCACTGTCCCAGCCCCTGTGGAGCCACCAGTTGTGCTCCCACGTGTAGTGGAGCCGCCCGCTAATGTGCCGGAGTCTTCCCGCTCTCGTCGCCCGTTTCTTGGTGGTATGCGCACTGTATGCATCGCTAGGAAGCGTGTGCGCAGGCCCCAGCCCATGGAGCCTTTGTGGCACCAGCCCAGCCTAGCCATGCTGCTGAGTCTTCCGAGCCCCCTCGGAAGAAGCTACTTAGGAGGTCCCAGGCCCGCAAGCAGACCTTCCTACCTACTGTAGCAGGCTACTTGGCCCATAGAGACGAGGATTCCAACGATGACATCTTTATTACTGCACATGGTGTCTAGTCCTCCCAGCCCCCGGCTGACCCTCCTGCACCTGGTCCCCTTGGTACCATACCTATGCATCGCACCCTCCACTCGGTGCGTGGCATGATTGGTACCCATGACGATCTGATCTGTGATCTTTGGGATCGTACGGCTGCGATGGAGACCGATGCACAGGCTGAGGGTTCTACGAGGGCCACCATCATCGAGCACCTTACTACTTTTTGAGCTCGATTGGAGGAGGCCGAGCGCGGACGTGCGGATGGGTGAGTTGGACCATGGGATGAGGGATGCCCAAGCTGCCTTAGTTGCTATTTTCCCTCCACTCCCCCAGTAGTTAGGCTGTAGTTGTGGTAGTTGTAGCTCTAGTTATCTAACCTAACCTATGGTAGTATCTTTTGGGTCATTTCATTGTATGGTTTGGGTTGTAGCGATCTACTTATTCTATATCATTATCACAAACCGATGTACTAAAAGCAAAAAGAATTAATGAAATGACGATGTTACGTTTTATTTATGTCTCTTTACTATTATCTGTTCATGCCATTGTTTAGTTAGTTATTCTTGATATATGATTATACGTGTATGCATTGCCGCTATTATATTCACCGGTTGGGTGAAAACGCTTGTTACGGGAATCGTAATGTCCATGGTTGTTCATTCGAGCGCACATGATTGAAAATATTTTCAATAAATATGTGGTTCATTCTTTTATATCTCTTATGATAGAAATAATTCATGCCGCCTCGAAAGAACACCCGCAATACCGAGGACAGCACATTCCCAACCACATCCAAAGAGCTAGCCCGCGTGATTGCGCAAGCCATTGCACAGCACGACGCTAACCGCACAGTCTCCAATGGTGGATCTGGCGGAAATTGCAGGCGAAGATGAGTGACAACGACACTGGTAAAATATCAATTCGCTATGCCCCTATGACCTTGTGATCACTACTGTTGTTGGTGATGTTTCATTATCCATGACACAGACGGTGAGAACATGGTTCATTGTTGTTCCTACAACACTTTCATGGCTTATAAACCATGGAGTTTCCGTGGGACGGAAGGAGCGATCGGTATTTATCATTGGATCGAGAAAATGGAATCAGTTCTGGATATCAGTGGTTGTGCTGAAAACCAAAGAGTCAAGTACTCTACCTGCACCTTCCAGGAAGAGGCTTTGACTTGGTGGAATCTGCAAGTTCAGACTCTAGGAAGAGATGCTTCGTATGGTCTCTTATGGAGCGATTTGAAGTACATGCTAATGGAGAAGTACTACTCCCGTAGTGAGCTGCAGAAGATTGAGTAAGAGTTTTGGGGTCTGACGATGTCTGGAGCGGATATTGCCGCCTACACTACTCGTTTTCATGAGCTGTCGCGTCTAGTACCCCACATGGTTACTCCAGAATACAAACGGGTTGAAAGGTACATATGGGGTCTCTCCCCTAAGATTCGCAGTATGGTAACTGCTGCTGAACCCACCACCATTCAAGGAGCCGTCACCCTTGCTCATAGTCTTACGGATGACGCAGTGCGTTTGGACGCATTGCTTAAGAAGGAGGTTGAGAAGAAAGGAACCGTGGGTGACAAAAGAATGTGGTCGGATACCAAGAAGGGTAGAAATGGTGGAAATAGGTCTGGCAAGAAACCAGATATGGTTCAGGCATTTGTTGCAACCACTACTACTACGGCCGAGCCCCGCAAGAAGTATAGTGGGCCACACCCACTTGCAACAAATATAACTATCATCATGTCGGGTCGTGTGACAGCATTCGTTGTGACTACTGCAAGAGGATCGGGCATCAGACTTCCCGCTGCCATGCTAAGGCTGCTGGTAACCCTCCCGGGAAACCAGGATGCTTTGAGTGTGGTGCTACGGATCACTTCAGGAAGGATTGCCCGAAGTTGAGGAACAAAGCTCGCAGTAGAGCTTTTGTGATTGGAGCTAGTGAAGCTCGTGAAGATCCCAATGTTGTTACCGGTACATTCCTCGTTAACAACACTTATGCTTCCGTACTTTTCGATACCGGTGCCGATTTAAGTTTTGTGTCGACCAACTTTAGAAAGACCCTTGGGGTAGGATCTAGTAAGTTGGACACACGTTACTCGATAGAATTGGCCAACGGTAAGGTTATTGAGTCGGAAGAAGTCGTTGAAGGATGTACCCTAAACTTGGGAGATCATGAGTTTCCCATAGACTTAATACCCATCGAGTTAGGAAGTTTCGTTGTGGTTGTTGGCAAGGATTGGTTGTCCAAGAACCATGCGGAGATCGTGTGCCGAGAAAAGATTATCCGTATCCCTCTCCCTAGTGGTGAAGTTCTCTCGGTCAAAGGAGAGAATGGTCGAGCCACGGTACGGAATATATCTTGCATGAAAGCACAAAAGTGCCTTCGCAAGGGCTACTGTGCCTTTCTAGCACTCATGACAGAGAAGAAGTCGAAGGAGCTGAAGATCGATGAAATCCCTATCGTGAGAGATATTCCGGAGGTCTTTCCTGAAGAGTTGCCAGGATTACCGCCTCCGAGACAGGTGGAGTTCCGTATTGATTTAGCCCTAGGAGCTGCACCTATCGCCCGTTGGTCGTATCGTCTAGCGCCGTCTGAGATGCAACAGCTTTCGAGCCAATTACAGGAGTTGTTGAATAAGGGATTCATCCGCCCGATTTTCTCTCCGTGGGGTGCACCTTTGTTGTTCGTGAAGAAGAAAGATGTATCTTTCCGGATGTGCATAGACTACCGTGAATTGAACAAGCTTACGACTTCTTGCTGATAAGAAAGGTGGATTTAGCTAGTAACCGATCCACTTCATTGTCGAGAGAATTCAGACTTGTTTCTAAATCAGCTTCGCTTTCAGAATCTAAACAGTCTGAATCCTGTGTATTCGAAACTCCAACAACCTGTTCTTCAACCGTCTCAGTCTCATCTCTTTCAACTACGAGTTCCACACCCGATTCTTCTTCTTGAACTGTTTCTTCATTCATGACTTCCTGAGCAAAACATGCAACATTTCCTACAGATATCTCTTCCACACCTAATTGCATGTCGTTCCAGTTAAACTTTCGTCTTGTTGTATCACCAACGCCTTGTTATCATTCTGATTTTGGTTGGTAGAAGTGTTTATGGGGACAATGGTTATTTAATTGTTTGGTGTGTTTTAAGTTTATTGAGGTGATGATATTTGTCTTTGGTTTGTGTTGAGAGAAACAATTTGTCGGTTTTGGCTTTGGTAATTGTTTTAACGGTTTTGGTTTTGATAGTTGCTATTAATTGGATTTCGGTTACCTTATTGTTTTGGATTGGTTCATTCTCAGGAAAAGCGGCCTTTGGTTCCACAATTAAAACACGTAACCTTTGCTTTGTTAAACCCGTAAGTGGTGTTAGCCGATGTAGCCAAGTCGGTTCTTTCGGTCTGCTCCATAAACTCATGAGCTCTCCTAACCACACTTGCGAATGCCCACTGAATATCGATAAGATCCATTTCATCCTTATCGATCTGTGAATAGTCTTCATTATTCAAATTGTTGTTCCCGATTTGTCTTGCCACGAGTCCATTATAAGAAGATACAAAAGTAGACACCAATGCAACATGCTTTTTAGCAACCTCAATTGTCACATTATCCATGTTAGAAGTTTCTAGCACAATCGAACTAGGATGTAAAGATGCTTGTCCAACATTTGATGAAGATTCCTGATTCATGTTCATTGTTGGAGCAGCTAACCAAGTTGTGGATTGCAGTGGAGCTTGAGTTGGTGTGACATATGTGGAAGATGATGGAACTCCATAGTAGCTCGCAGGATTGGTTAGTTCAACACTCGAAACAAAAGCTGTTTGTGGTGTCGAACATACACCAACATTTGGAATAGCTGAAGATGAAGAGCTTGCATAATACAACTATGGATTATGTGGAATCTGTGCTCTCTTCGCCTTTCTTCTTTCTTCAACCTCCTTGTTCTCCAACTTCTGAATAAATTCTGTCAAAGTCCAAAATGGGAAGAATCTTTCTCCTTCAACACTTCAAAATGTTGGCTCCGATACACCGGTAAAGCATCTGCAAATCTTTCAACACATTTAGACATAGGGTAAGAAATATCATAGTTAGACAACTCTAATAACAAATGACAAAAATGAGTAGTCAACTCCTTTAAGGTTTCATTTTCCACAAAACTAAATTTCTCAAACTCTTTCTTCAACTCATCAATTCTGAGTTTCTTTGTCTTCTCATTCTCGTCATTTCTACTCTGAAGAGCATCCTACAATTGCTTTGCTATTGCACACGGTTCAAATTGGTGTAACAAATCATGAGTCAAAGCTTGTGATAACTGTGATCATGCTTTCTTCTCAGCAACATACTTCTTCTTCTCAACGTCACTCATATCATCCAATGAAATCAGAGTAATTGAATTCTCGATCATTGGTCGCACATACCCATGCTCAATAACTTGCCATACTTCACCACCATCTAAACCTTCCAAATGAATTCGAAATCTTTTCTGCCATGATGGATATTAGGACATATCCATCAACTTTGGAGGTCTATTGCATTCCCAGTGGACAAATCATTCATCAACAAGTTGATAGAAGATGTGGTCTAATTCTAAGCGGTTGCGGTGTAAGACCCGCAAAACTAGTGTCAAACCGTTGACCTTCAAAGACTAAAACCATATTAATAACTAAAAAAAAGTCTTATCTACAAAACACATGTAAAGTACTTATCCAATTGTAAATCGAATTTAAAATTTATCATGTGTAAACAAAAGTCGTCTTCCACTAGAAATGCCTTCAATCGTCAGGTAGCTTCTGGCATCGCCAAGCAGTCATTCGTCCATTTTTCTGACCTAAAATCATTCTAACGTGTAAAGAAAAAGTCAGCAACGCTGAGTGAGTTCAAGTTTTATGAATTTACATAAACAAGTAATTTGTCAAAATAAGAATTAACAAAATACCTCAACCTCAGAGTTGACAATAAGCGCAATCCGCTATCTTGTTTTCCCCCAAGCAATAATCAAAGTCTAGGATAGGCATAATATGGAAATTTACCACAAGACTTCACTTACCAAGTATATAATAAGCGCATCTTGCTTATCAACACAAAGTACAATCTAGTCTATTTAAGCCAAACCAAAGCTAGGGATTTAAAGCAACCATATCCCAATTCTGTCATAACTCAGTTTATGAATATATATATATATATATCATATAATACAAACCAAAACCAGAGATCAAAGCAGGCATATCCCACTTTTGTTGCAGCTCAGCTTACAAAAAATACACATAATATAAACTATGTAAGAACCTTGACTCAAAACCAAGACAAAAGATCAAAGCAAGCATATCCCACTTCCGTCATAGCACAGTTTATAAGGTCATGTAGTCGCCAAACACAGTTTATGTAAATATACATATAACCTAAACATGTAGCAAGTCAAGACAATACCCGATCTAACAAGTAAGGTTTCAAATACGCGGTCAAGACATTAAGCGCATTCCGCTTATTAAATAAAAACTTAGGCCACACTTTAATCAAGACAAAACCTGTTTAACAAATAAAGCTTCCCATGTTTTTTTACGGCATGCATATTAACACAAAAGTTTAAAAAAAAAAAGTAAAAAGAGGGCATCATGAATTCACATAGGAGTAATACATATATCCTACTTAAATTTCATGCCTAAATAATATATATGAGTTAATATGGATTTCATTCGTACACAAAAATATTTATAACTTTATAAAAAATATTTTGTGTCTTCAATAAAATAATCATACTGGTTTAGCATGCACGTCAGCCCAAAATTTTTTAGAAAAATAATGTAGATGCACGTTTTGCGACTAGTTACTTTGGATTAACAATATAAGTATTTTGGTGATTTACGAAGGGTCGAATGTAATTTTTGCATGGGTCGAAGGAAGATATAATAGGTCGAAGGGAGAAGACAAAAGATAAAAGTTTTGTTCGAGCTGTATTGCAGGTCGAAGGTGCACATTCGACCATGTCGATGGGTCGAATGTGCAACACTATATAAGCTGAAAATTTTATTTAGTTTGAAACTTTTGCCATTTGTGTGAGTGTGTTGAGTCTAGGTTTTCTCTCTAGGTCCTAGAACTTTCTGAAAGTGATTTATTTCAATGTAAACCTAATTTGTAAGCAAGATTAACAAGTTTATTAATGAAATGGATATTGAAAGGGTGACTGATTGTGTTTGATTCGATTCATATCATTTTGTAAACAATCTAGGGTTTCCGGACATGGATTTGTTAGACTTGTATGATCATATAATTGTTTTTATCAAAACCGATCCGTCCACAAAGTGGTATCAGAGCCTACAAGATCATACAACTACAAATTGATATGTTTTGAAGAGAATTTGATCCAAAATTGTCCAAAATTTTTCTGTTTTGAATGAACATTGAGTTGGACTAGATTTAACGGATAAAATCAAAATTCTCATTCATTAAAGTTGATATCCATCAAATCTGACACAAAACCTGATAAAGATCATCAAAATCTATAAACGTTTGAAAAATTTGGATCAAATCACCTGATTTTTGAAGAATAATCGTTTTTCAAATGGGTCAAGTCGAACCAGAGAGATTAGGCTCGAACGTGTGAGTTTTTGGGTCGAACTAGGTTATTTTAGGTCGAACCAGGTTATTTTAGGTCGAACCAGAACTTTTCTTGTGTGTTGTTTGTTCATTCGACCAGTTGTTGTTCATTCGACCTACCGGGAGGTCGAAGGATTGTTGATTTTGGTCGAAGGAGTCTAGTGTGATACATTTCTACACTCGAGTCTGATTATAGGGGTCGAACCTAGCTGTTTCTACATTTGAACCCACGGTTACTCATCAGAGGTCGAACCTAGATTGATTTTGGGAAGTTTTTCTAAGTGTTTACATTTCGAAATCATGGACAACATGTGAGGATTTCCTATGACACCTAGGCCTACAACAACACAGCAACAACACGTTCCGATGAATCCATGGGCTGTAGCATCTCAAAAGTCGAACACTCAGTCATCTCAACGGATTAACTATCTTGCCATGAGTAGTTTGATACCACAATCTGTTATTCAACCTCCACATAAACCAATGACTGATTATTGGGGTGTTGCAGCAGCAGCGGTACATTCTCAAACTACTAATGCTATTTCCATACTAATCAATGATTTGTCTTCAGGTAGTGGAAATCGTCCTCCAAAGCTGATGGACATGGCAGAGTATAACCAATGGCAAAAGAAGTTCAAGATACATCTTGAGGGCATAGGTTTGGAAGGAACTGAAGCATGGCAGATGATTGCGAAAGGGTATGTTGCTCCGTGTTTAGAGAATTCAGGTGAACCTATTCCACTTGATGGTTTATCTAAAGATGAGAAGAAAAAGTTCGCAGTCGAGAAGAAGGCTTTCTCACAACTATCTCAAGCCTTGACTACCGATCTACTACATCAGTTCGGATCGTGTACTACATCTAAGCAGCTATGGGATATGTTGAAGAACAGACATGATGGGAACGATAAGACAAGAAGATTGAAGGTGTAAGAGCTAAAGAAAGAGTTCGAAAACTTTAGCTATGTCGGGAATGAAACCTTGAAGGATCTTATTCCGAGATATTGTCATCTGTTAACCGAGTTATCAAACTATGATATTAAGATTCCGATGACAGATTTGGTTGATAAGTTTGCTGATTCACTACCACCATATTGGAATCAACACATTGAGGTCTTGAAAGATAAAGATGCTTATAAGTATTGGACAATCAATGAGCTGATTCAGAAGTTGGAGACCAATGAGCTAGAGGAGAAGAGAAAAGCTAGGAGATCACAATTCCCACAAAATCTAGAATTGTATCATGTTTCTTCATCTGTATCTATGTCCAGTTCAAATGTGGGGGGAAATGTTGCACCACATATAGCTTGTGTTTCTAATGTCATTGAACCACCAAGAAACCGAGTTAACTATCTTGCACAAACATCAACCTATCCACCAAACTACACCACAAATTCCTATATTCCACCATAACCTTAAGTGTCTACATCATGTTACTCATCAAACATGAACACACGTCAACAACAATCATATGTTCCACCAATGACACAAACTTCAACAAGCCAAAGTCCGGTCATGTTGGAAACTTCCAACATGAATAATGTTACGGTTGAAGTAGCTCAACAACACATTGCTTTGGTTTCAGCAATGGTTGCGTCTTACAATGGACTTGTGGCGAGTCAGATTAGGAATAATAATCTGACCAATGAAGATTATGCCCAAATTGATAAGGAAGAGATGGAGTTGATAGATATTCAATGGGCGCTCGCTAGTGTGATGAGAAGGGCTACAGAGTTTATTGAGAAAACAGGCAGAACAGATCTTGCTACCTCACCAAATACCACATATGGCTTCAACAAAGCCAAGGTTACATGTTTCAATTGTGGTACTCGAGGTCACTTCATGAGAGAATGTACTCAACCGATGCAGCAAGGTAATCGAAACCCTTTTAATTCCAACAATCAAAACCGTCAGTCACAGAATCAGGTTACCTATCAAAGCCAAAACAACAACACCTATCCACAACAAAACAATTTCCAAAACCGAAAAACCACCTCTCAAAATACCTTTACTAGACAAACACTTACACCCAACCAAACTCAAAGTCAAGCTCAAACTCCAACTAACTCAACCAGAACCATTATTCCTATTTCCACACCAAACAGCCAACCTCAAACCTAGAACCAGAATCAGGCGTTGGTGATTCAGAAGGATGAGGGTTATGATTGGACTGCTATGCAATTGGGAGTTGAGAAGATTACTAGTGGAAATGTGGCATGTTTTTCTAAGGAGATGGATTAGAGGAGTCGGTGATAGCTGAGGAAGTTTTGGAATATGAGAAAATATTTGAGGTGGTGATTGAGGAGATAGTTGATGACACTCAGGTTTCTGTTGTTGAGCAAGTTGAAGACATTACTGATGAGAAGGTTTCTGGAACTATCATTGATTCTGTTATTGAAGTTCCTGATGAGCCTGAATCTGTCTATTTTGATTCGAAAAGTGAAGCTGATTCGGAAGCGAGTGCTAATTCGTTGGATGATGAGATTGATCAGTTATTAGCTGAAGCAGACTTTCTGATGACGAGGAAATCGTGCATCGTGGATGACGCCTTCACAAAGATTGATTATTCAAAGTTCTTTGCAGGGAAGGAGGCTCATTTCGCACTGATGGATATTATAGATCCACCCAAATTGGTAAGTTCTGACTCTACCAATGATATGAATAGTGATAAATACTGTGGTACTTGTGATAGATTGACTGAGGAAAATAAGCAACTCAGGGTTAACCTTGAGAGTGCTAAATTAACATTCAATCGTATCGTAACAAAACACTTGAAGGGTAAAAAGGACATTTCAGAATTAAAGAAAACCCTTTCATTGAAACAAATTGCCATTAACAATTACATTAATGAAAATGAAAATACAAAGTTGGAAATGGAAACTATCAAGTGTTTTGCTGAAACGGTCAATAAAAAGTTGGAAAGCTATTAACACATAGCTTATGTTGTTGACCACATAATTGAAGAACCATCACAATCCGGTAGTGCAAACTACAAAGATGTTCCTTCTCCAGTGTTATTTGAGAATCACAATCTAAATTTAGTAACACCGGAGAGTTCAGTAAAATCGGACTCTGCATCAGACAATAAATCTAACACTTCTAGTGTTGGAGATCAACATTCTGATGTGAGACCGATACTCAGATTGAATGACGAGGGGGTGGTTGTAGTGACCGATGATTCAGACACTGAAGATGAGAAATCTAAAGAAGATAGTGATATTCCTTTGGAAAATCACATAATTACAAATGAACCAGTGTCACCTTCTATGTTTTCTCATCCTCAAGCAAATGCACACAGAGTGAATCAATCAGTGAACAAGAACGTGAAAAATGATTCAGTTGACAAACCTGTCAAGGTTTTCTATCGGATGGAAGGATCCGATAAGATATCAAATTTTCAAACTATTCAAAAATTGATAAGATTTGGTAGGAGAGTACAATCTGGTTTCCTAAAATGAAAGGGCCAATGATATTCCTCATGACCTTTTAATGAAACTGTATTGTGATACTCCTAAAGAACCAAAAGTTCATGTTACTGAATTCATTAAGCCAAAAGATAAAGCAAATGCATTTTTCGAACCGGCTTACTTAATGGAACCTGCTCCAATGAGTTTAAGACGTAGATGTGTTGATGATCAATTTCCGATCAATTCATACGCAAAGCCGAATGCTAAAAATGTGTTTGAGGAATACGGTGCAAGTTTCAAATGCAGGGAGAGGGGGCATTTACTTGCTCAATGCCCGTATGTGAGACACAAAAGGCACGAAGTTGAGCAAAAGCAGCCTTATCAAAGTCCTATTGATAATCATAGATATCCCCAAAGACACTTTGTCCCTCAAAGGCCACCATTTTATAATCAAAGTCGGTATTTTCAAAAGAGGCAAAGTCATCATTTTGTCTATGATAATAGAAACAGGATTGCTATGGAGAAGAACCTAAAGAAACCAATGGTGAACACAACTAATGATAAACAAAAGGTTTTTCCAAAACCGGTTGTTAAGTCATCAGTTGGACCTAAATCTGTTAAATCAGAAAAGGTAACCAAGAAACATGATGAGACACATAAATCTCATATTAGGATACTTAAACGTTCAGAACAACATTGGTCACCAGTGGGTTCTCCAGGTGCTTTTACATCAACGGCTAATGTCAAAACTCAAAGTGAGATAGGTTTGAATGATCAGAAAAAGACCGATTCAAAACCAAGTGTTTGTGAAAATGAATCTTTGAAGTCTAACATTCAAAGACCCAAGACCAAACAGGCTTGGGTCCCCTGAAAGATCTAACCATTTCTTTGATTGGTGTAGGGAGCTCCAGCTGGCCCTGTTAGCAGTCTTTGGATTTCATACAATTTTTTTTGGGTTGTTTGAATTTCTTGATCCAAAACTTGTCAATTGTCATAAACAGCTTTGCAACCAAAATCAACTAATAACATATAGTAGAGAAGCATTCAAAAGTCTTTGGGATTCGAAAAAATACTCACCAATAAAATCGAGGAAGCACAAAAAGGGACTCGTAAAACGAGAACGGAAAACGTCAAACTTACCAAGGTTTAAGGATACTTCACCATTTCAATGGGTTCCTCCTTCAGTTTCTTGGCAACAGGTTCAAATGCAGCGCTATTCTGCACGGAATGCTTAATGATGCCAACAACGGAACCAAGGTTTGTTTCAATTTATGGGTGTCTTGATTTCAATAAGTGATGCAATTTTTTAGTTGTCACTGGCATTTGCTTTGCTTTAGATAAATATAACAACTTAATATCAAAACTGAAAAAGAGAAATGAAAGAATAAAATACATAAAAGAGCTACTGTATTACCAATTTCAATAAGAACTTTGTTTGGCAATACATTTCCAGTACTTTCATCTTCTGAACAAGCAATATTATCTCTCAACTCACAATTGTCCTATGGGTAAAAATTTATATGTTTACTTTCATTTAACTAACAAATATGGGTAATTAGGTAAAATGTTGCCAGTTTTGCAACAAAAAAACGGTAAGTTGGTTGTTAGTTTTGGTACCCATGATTAAGGTTTAGTGGTATTGTGCTTGCCCTCCATAAAAGTTGGTTGCTAGAATCAGGAAATTATACACAGCCCAACAAAAACGGCAAAAAAAATGAGTGAATTACCTTAACAATCTTTGGATCAGCCCATGGCAGCTTCTTTCGTATATGAGCAAACATATCACCAACTAATGCCAATTATCACATTACAATCAGATTCACATTTCCGCATAAGACAATATTAACTTCAAAGAGATGATGATATCAGAACTCATCATTAGTACGGTAACGTTGCTTCAAAATTGCACTCTTTTTTTCTCCAAACATTTCATCAACGGTGCATCGAATGTCTTCAATGGACACCTCAACCCCTGTTGCCATATAAACGATTATATTCTAATACCTAGTACAAATCAGCAATAAAGACTCATATAGTAAATAATAAAGTTTGTATATACCAACTCCACAAGCTTCTAACCTTAGAAGAAACAATGTATTCCAGCAACTTGGGACGATGTACAAGAGCATTGGTGGGGACCTTTGTAGCAACTGTATAAAGAATATTGCCCGTAGACCGTTCACATCCATCAATGACATTTGCCTGCATATATGTGCATATATGTTATTAATTACATAAAGATGAACTTGTGTGTACAGCCAACAGTCCAGATAGAAAAGTGATGATATAGCATCATCTCTGCACAGTGGAATCAAGACAAGTGAGAGTTGTCGTTTTAATAGCAAACATATAACAGTTACATTAGATACACATGTTTTATTATAACTGACCACTACCCCTACTTGTTTGGCTTTACTCATATTTCTCCTTTCAATGTATTTGACGCATAATTAGAAAAAAAAGGTGTCTTGCATAACACTTCAGATTCACTGAAAAATGGCTTTTGCTAATTTGCAAAACTCTTCTGCGCAAATACACAAACCAAACTACAAATATACAGCAAATACACAAACCGAACTACCAATATAGAAATAGAAGCTACTATAACAAATAAAGTGGTGAAGAGTAACATGGAAGAACAAAAAGTATTCAACATCATCAAACCACTTATCGACATAAACGCAATAACTTGGTTTTAAAAAGCGATAAGCACACTGAGGTGACAAGGCCTATATCTGAGGCGCAAAGCGCAAAAGCCCTGGGCTTTTCGTACGTGAAGCGGAAAGTGATTATAAAATTTTCTTTATGTATTTCATAGTTTTTTAGTATTCACTAACCAAAAAATAGCAATAAATAAGGTTGAGTATGTTTTAACATAAAAATCACCTGCATGTACAACTTAAAAAACATGTTTTACAACATTTTGCGGCATAGGGCATGTACACGAGGCGCGGTGAAGCCTCACCTGCGCCTTACTTACATGTGCCTTGAGTGACATGAGGCAACGCCCTTTGCGCCTTAGGGCGCCTCGTGCCTAGGTGTGCTTCTTAAAACCAAGCACAATAAGACGTTCACATGCAAAGTCTGCCTAACGGCTAACGGTATCCTATGATGCTTATAAGCTTAAATTGTATTCTTGTATAGCTATATCCAAGGTGTATATGTATCGGTTATAAACCATATTCGCAATTCCTAAACCTTATTATCACAAATTAAACCAACAAATGCACGTCGATGAACTACACGTTTTATTCTGTCACATGCAACCATATTAATATAAACATTAGCAACTAACTTACCTTGTTAATAACCGATATAAGATTTGAGGTAACTTTATTATTAGCAATGGTGTTTTCCGCTGTGCGTTTATCCAATCCAATTTTCAAAAACAGATCAAGAGCTTCCACCATCCTTTTCACTCTTAAATCACTCCAAAATCTGCAAAAATCACTGTTGAGTTTGCATGTAATGAACTGATACAGTTCGTGCTTAAAACTATGTAATCAATCAATTAGTCGCATTGTGACAATAACAGAATCAAGTCCTCAATAATAACGAACGGTTCAATTAACAATTAACCTATAGTAAAAGCTTTTTTGTGAAGAAAGCTTATTCATGAAACCATGAATCTTGCACATACTGCTATGTGGCGGAAAGAAAGAGATCACTACTTCGCTTTTTACGGTTGTATCGCTGATGCGAACATAGGGGTCTACGACCGGGAGTAGCAACCAATACAAATTTTAATTTTTACACGTTGGTATTTTTTAACTACAAGCAGTACGCTAGAAAATTGAATATGTGTCTAATGGTTTCGCTTGAAACAATTATTCACATTCCGCATTCTTCTTCACAGGTGGAGCCGGAAAACTGTCAACAAACTAAACACAAAAAATTATGTTCAATTTTGCATAAATCAATAATATAAAACAAATAAGTAATTATGAAACAGTAGGTAAATCTATAACATAGAAGTTAGCAAATTCCACTTGCTAAACATGAAGAACTATAACCACGTATCCTTCTTGTGAATGGATCAATCCAAGTATGAAACACACCTTCCAACAACAACCAGTTACCTAACTAACTAACTCATGATCGGACATCATCAATCGAACGAATATCGAATCAATTAACAACAATAACACAAATCGAGTTACACAAACTTCACTGGATCCTGCAACGTCACAAAAAAACAAAATCGTTGTATAATCATCCATCACTCCAGGCACTTATAAAACCTAAACTCGATAACATGAATGAAACTGTGAATAAAAGAGAAATTACCTGTTGGAGTTGAACTGTTGAAGAGATAGGAAGGGATGATAGATGGATGAATGGACGTTCAGACATAAATATTAATAGCAAATAAATTAACAGACCCTTCCTAAGCGTAACCCATGGCAACATTGAATTGACTGTTTATGGAGGTGATTACACTTTACGAAGGAGAAGATGAAAGGGGAGGAGAGGGTAAGATGGGAACAAATTTTTTTTATTGTAAAGGATGAGATGAGTGAAATGTCTATATTACCCCTCTAAGTGTCTTAATTGTCACAACTATCCCTATAATACCCTTATGAAATAAGTTTTATTCTCTTATACTTGTTGCTTTAAAATTTGTGCCCATATCAAAATTCCAATATGGTACATCACTCCTCCTTTATAATGTACTAGTAGGAATGCCCGGGCGTTGCGGCGGGTGCATCTGTTTTGCCCCTCGTGCATCGTGTTTGTTGGTTATTCGTTATGATCAAGTAGAAAAACAACGATGTATAAAATATATGTTATTAAAAACTAAAACTCATAAATATATCTTCTGAAAATTTTTAATGGGTAGATAACAATAGACCGTACTATTCCCTGCAACACCCTTAGAGTGGCCCACATCCTTCGGTGGGACTCTTTTATGCATCTCGAAGGCAGATAAGTATGCCATCGTAGAGCGGTGCTGAGCGTAGTGAAGTGGCGTTTTATCTCTTAATGACCATAAGATTGTGGTGGATGTGATATAATTACTAAAATGCAGTTTGTAGTGTGCAACATATTTCTATTATTTTAGGGCATCCGCGAGATGTAGCGGAGTCAATGATTTGCATAGATACTCTCGTTTTATGTTAGTTTGACAAGCGTCGTAACAAATATATTGGACCAAACAAATTAGTAATCAATATAGTTAAAACTACCAAATCGACTGATAAGAACTTGTCTTCTTTTGGATATGTAAATAATTGGTGACTTCGTGAGATCGGAAACTTAAATTCTATACCTAGAAGCTTATAGTAGTAGAGAAAACAAAAAACCATCGAGGAAGACAATGACATTGCTCATGAAGTATATCTACCATATTTGCTTGTATAAACGTCAAGCCTACATATATCGCTCACTTTAATGGGTTGAAACGTGTCATGGGTTGGGTGTGTTGGCAAACTTCAAGCCTACATATTCATTTGTGTGTAGAAGTGTCACATCATACCATCCTGCAACCACATAAATTTAAAAAGAAGATATAAATACATAATATATGATGTAATTTATTTATTATAAACATTGAAAGATATGTAAGTTATGTATGTGAAGAGTCACCACATTATTTATATACCAAATACATGACCACTATTTATAAGACTATAACATTGACACAAACATAATAAAGACATGGAGGTTATGAATGTAAAGAGTCACCACATTATTGTTAATTTCCTCATCAATTTTATAATTATGTTTAAATTAATTTCTTCAACAATTTAATATTTAGGTAGAAAGATAATGTTACCCCCTAAATGACTTCAATAAGCATTGTACTATAAGCAATAAAGGTTGTATTTACTTAGATTTTGCGGGTATCATTCACTGATGCTTTATAATATAGTATAGAAGATAAAGATTCGGGTTGATTCATTAGCGTGAGCATGAATTTATGGTTTTTCGATTTCTTATTTCTTAACACAAATAACATAAGTAATTAACACATAGTTAAGTTTTTGTTTTCTCTTTATGCTAGTGTTTAATTTATTTTATTAATTAGAATTAGAACTTAAACAATATACAATTGCCGAAAGCAAAACAATATTGTGAACCACACTTCATACAACGTTTAACAAGAACATTAAATAGATCAACAAATACCTTAAAAGTCTCAGAACAAATATAGTTTACGTATAAAGTTATATTTGAGCATGCATATATAGTTTTATAGATCGAGTTAACTATTTGATGGCGTTCAAGAAGACCATGTTGATTGAAGTTGAAGAAAGTCTCCATACTCTTCTCCAACCATCCTCTCCGTCATTTGTCCTTCATGTCCATTTGTTCCCTGCAACATTAGTTTTCATCCCATACAGTAAGTGGAAGTAATATTTATAATATATATTTGTCACACCCTCAAAATCCACTTGCGGAGTTTTACCGCGAGGCGCATGACAAACCAGGATCCAAACCAACGATCACAATAAACAAGTCTAATTGAATATAAATGCAATTTCAAAACATAGTTTAAAATCCCGTTTACAGCGGAAGCTTATTCAAAACAGTATCTCAACAGTGAAACAATAGTTCAACGTTTATAAGACCATGCAACCCTAGTTAGACGCCGTGCAGACGCGTGCGCCCTAGTCCAGTCGTGCTACCTTAGCGACCTGAGAAAACATGTAAAAGTTTACGTCAGCACAAAAATGCTGGTGAGTTTACAGGTTTTGTAATCCAAGTACCAAGTCCACCTGTCCATACTATAACAAATCGAAAACCAGTATACGCTAGCTAGGCGTACGTTTTGTTACTACCACGATTGGAAAACCATTACTAACTCGAATACCAGATGTTGTGCCCGAAAAGTACCAGTTGTTCCTGTTGTTCCTGTTTGAGACAATATGCACTCGCCCGGCCCTCCAAGCCGACGAGCGGGGTTGGTCACTCCCAATAGCGCTATTCACATTTCCCCGTTGTGCAAACCCGCACATTCATGGTTCCCCCCGGGACTTCCAAAGATCGTGTAGTACACAATAGAAACCCATAGTATGACAGTAGTTACCAAATAATCGTTTTAACACATGTTTTCTCCCCCGAAAGTATAAAACCAGTTTAAAAGAGGGGCCGTAAACTCACCTTAAGTTGCGTTACTCCTTAACCCGAGTAAACTCAGCTGCTATGCTAGTCCCGTAAAGCGGCGACCTAACATATGACAGTTACAAGTACTTAGACTAATAACCCGCAGGTTAATTAGTCCCTAAATGTCCAAACCATAACCAAGTTCGTTTGAAAACGCCGTGACTGTTTAACTGACCCAAAGTACAAGACTCGACATCCCATTGGTGACCCGAGACTCCCCGTGTTATGTTTACGCTCTAAAACATACAATAACGCAATCACACTTAACACACGTTAACGCACAACAAGTTATAGCACATAGTTCACGTATCACCGTATTACATCCAACCATATGTTACCAAGTTATTAGACATGTTACGAGGTTCCTAGCATGTTACTACATGTCAAATCGGGTCTCGGAATGCTAATTTACACTTACAGCAGCAGTACACGCGATTAGGAAAAGTAAACTAGCATTTAGGACCGATTGCATATAAAAACTAGCAATCAGGGCTGATTGCATATAAAAACTAGCAATCAGGGCTAATTGCATGTAAAAACTAGCAATTAGGGCTGATTGCATATAAAAACTAGCAATCAGGGCTGATTGCATGTAAAAACTAGCAATTAGGGCTGATCGCATGTAAGTTCATGCGATTGGGCCCTAATCGCATGAAAAACTGGCGATTAGTCTCCTAATCGCCTCTAACATAGGCGATTAGGATTGCTAATCGCCTGTAACCTTGCTGTTCCAGTTTTTCGCGCGTTTAACGCTCCAAATCAGATCCAGAACGTGTGTAACTACCCAATATCATCCCAAACACTATTCTAAACATGTTTCAACTAAAACCCTTCGTTTTGCCTCGTATTATCAGCCCTGCATGCAAATCACGTAATCCAAACACCATTCACATAGCATGCAATCATCATACAAACACGTGTAATCATAACCCTAATACTCAATTCTCAGATTTCATCATCATAATATTATTAGTATTCTGAATTAACCCTAATAACATGTTAATCTATCATCATGAATCATAAAAACCCTAGCTTTCTAATCATAAACACCCATAACACATGTATACTAGTTAGAATCCAATTAACAACCCTTATTAATGATTTTCAGAAAGCTTTTTCGTTTTAGAACAGGTCTGGACCATTAGGGATTGATTAAAAACGTTTTATAAAGATTCATGGATGGAAACCAAACCTTAGGATTATGAAAGAACGATGGATTATGCTTGAATCCTTGTGTTTTGATCAAAAATCGCGTTCCAGAGGTTGTGTGTGTGTTGGGGCAGGTTATGGGGCGACTAGGGTTTGTATAATGAATTTTATGAGGTCAATTATGGTATTTATAGTCGTTTTTAGTCGTCCAGCACGTAACATGCGATTATGCAGCTTTACACGCGATCAGGAAGCCTAATCGCATGTAAGTTCATGCGATTGGGGCCTAATCGCATGAACAGTCATGCGATCAGTCCCCTACTCGCCCCACATGATGTCTACTCGCCTCCCTTATGGGCGATTAGGCTTGCCTAATCGCCTATAGGGGCTGGTTCCTTGCGTTTTGTGCGTTAAACCCGTTTTAACATATGTTAACACATATTCACATACCGACAAGTCACATAATGATTGTAAACACATAACACATGTAAATACACATATTCACCCTCGTTCACCAATTCCCGGGACTCGAGACTCGTATGTTCCGTATGCCCTGACGATCCTACAAATCGTCACCGTTTGTACACTTGGTTAAGGACCGACATCTAATGAACCTCTAGACCAACATCCAATGATCCTCTAGACTAAACCGATAGTTCCCGAACCATAACCCGACTTAACTAACCCAGTTAAGTACAATATACGCGTGACTCGCTAAGGTAGACTTTCATCTAGACAACGTTGTTAACCAGAATTTGCCGGGTGTCACAATATTAGAAACATATTAGCAAATCTAGAATCTTATTTATAATTTTGTCCGTTTTATTTAGTTAACAATATATATGATTCAAGATACACAACTTCTTAACAAGGATAGTTAGGAAAGTCATCTGTCACCTTCATAGGGGCCATATCATCCAATTCAGTAGAGTTGAGGTTAATAGGTCATAGAACATGCTGGCTTCTTAAAGCTTCATGGAGAGAAACTAAAAATGCACAAAGAAGAGAAAAAACTGTACTAATTAGTTTTGAAAAATATTTTCTCATAAATAAATCTGAATATTGTTTGTTTATTGTTTTAATTGTTAGTTGCACAATTAAATTACCTCAATTTGATTCTGCAACGATCCAACATAGTTGATTATAACATCCAACATCATTGGCATTCCCATTGGCAAATAACTAAATTTAAATGGAGCAAAACAATGATATATTATGAAGATAAATTTTTGTAATTGTCAAACAACATATGAACAAGTAGAAAAAATGTATATATGTATATAAAGATTAACTCATATTTTATACCTTGTAGCATCCGGGAACCATATCTTGCAAGCGTCTTAACTTCTCATTGATTTTTTTCTCTTCTCATCTAATGAAGACATAAATTTTTTGGACAAAACAATGTTTCAAAGTATGAAATTAGCTCTAATATTTTGTTTGGGGTTATGAAAAGACTATTAGCATTCAAGAAATTGATTATAATGAAGTATATATAACAATATAAATGGGGGGTTGAAAGGTCTCACATTTAAGATGCATCATAGGGTATGTTGTATTTTGTGTTTTAAAAGTTGGACATAAGGGCATAATTGGGATAAGATTTTAGGATGTGAGGTATTGGATTATGTTAAATTTACTAATCTACCCTCCTAAGTGTCTTAATAGTCACAAGTATGCCAATAATACCTTTATTTTTTTTTTGCTTAAATATGTTGTACATCTTGTTTGTTAAGTTGTACGGAAATGAAAATGACTATTTTAGCCATCACTTATTCTTAATAAGATAATATAGATTATAGATTATAGATAATATAGTTAATTAAGTTTCAACTTATACGTTATATCACCAATATATTTTGAAGATATCACCTTTTATTCGCCGATCAAAAGCTACAAAATCTAAGAGCACACCAAGATTTTGAGAGCAAACAAAGAACACAGGAAGGATGGAAGCTCAAGAGTGTGTCGAAACATTGCTTCATCCAAACAGGGGCTCTTGTTACCGTTTTCTTCTATTAAACATACCGTGTGTTAGGATGAAATCGGTATCATATCGGTACCCGTACCGGTACTAAAAATACCGGTTTCAAATTTAAACAAAAGTGGGTATCGAATACCTTACTGAATATATTGGTACAGTACAAGTATCGATACAAGTATTTTGGTATTGAATGTGTATACATATGTCATTTCTTTGTATTCTTTATGTGCAATAAAAATATTTGTTAAATCATTAACAAAGTTTGTGTTTCTTTATCTTTAACCCATAACTAAAGTGAAATATTATAAGTATTTAAATTAGTATTTCCATTGTAAAAAAAAAAAAAAAAAAAAAAAATCTAATGCTGCCATTACCTTGTAATGATTAAGTTTATTAACATGTTCTTTTCGCTAAATAATTATTTATTTTTTATTTCAAAGGAAAAACCAATTCATTTTTAAAAAAATTCGTATATGCACATTGCACACTCGCTTAAACCAGTTTAGTTAGATTGGTGTAAGAACTACATAATAAACTTATTATAAACTTGTAATAAATCCATAAGTTGATTATCAAATTGACCACCTACTACACTCTCTTTTCCACCTCAATCGTAATGTCAATCCTTACATATATGTCTATCATATGATTCTCATAGTTTTCAACTTAAAGTTGTTCAGCAAGTAATGTATTCCTAAAAAGTTATTGCCAGGTCTTCTAAATAAATAACTCCAGATTTATTTGAATAAATAAAATGCATGTTTTTTGTTACCAATTATTTATCTAAACTTAATAAACTAGCACATTTTATACTATTTATCTAAATTTATCTAAACTTAATAAACTAGCACATTTTATACTATTATACTTATTCAACATTCTTATGATAAGTTAGGAAGAACAAGAACAAGATATATATTGTAACATTCTTTATTGTCCTATAAGCATATATTATATTAGAAAGAATCTATGTTTTTCATTATTATATTTTCTATCCTAAGTTTATGTATTTTATAACTGCACGGAACATGATTAATTTTTTTTTTAAAGGCGATTAATATTATTTAGTTATTATTTGAATTGTGACGGCCAAGGGGATTGAAGAGGCCAGGGGTGCCATGCCTTCTTGTTTTTTTGCTAAGTAGTATAAATTTACTAGGCACGTGATTAATCACAGTCAATAAATAACATGCACATGATGCAATATGTTTATTTTTGTACAAATCATGCATAGTTTAAGATATGGGGAATCGATATAACACATCGAACTTTGATGTAATATTAGGAAATCGTAGTGAGATACTTTATTCCACTTGACAAATAAAAAAAATAATTCTGTACTTTGTCGGCATTATATCATTATAATATAAGATTTAAAATAGTTAAGTATCAAACCGAGGTTTGAAACTAAATTCTCATAAATTTCTAAAGTCATATAATAAATAGTTATTGGATGATAGTATCGGTTTGCATGTTTTGTACGTTATTGTCTAGCATTTTTCTAGTCTTTTATGTTTTCTTTTTTATATACATAACTGCCATTCTAAAAAAACCCTAAGGGATATGTTAGCTCAAAAACAGGAAGCAAGGAGGGAGACTTTGCTTAAGAATTGATGACCTAAAAGCAACAAGAAATCAATTATAGATTGAAGTTATAGTTTGGTGCTTAATGGACATTTTATTTCTAAATAACAGTTTTATTGATAGGATCTGATCATTTAAGAACTCTTTATTGCGAGAACTTGAGAACTCCGTTGGAAATCCTACATCCCATGGATCACATTCTCTAAATCAATTACACTTGTTCTAAACTTATTTTACTATAGGTAGTACCGACTTTTGTTTTTATTATTTTCGATCGATATAAAATAAATATCGATAGCCTCATACGCATATCTCTTTTTCTTGTATATTGAGTATTGATACCGTATCAATATTGTAATGAATCAAACCTATATGAATACAATGTAGGTTGCAACACACCAGAAATCATAATAGTTTAAATTATATAAAGATGTTTGTTAAGTAGTAGTGCATGACATGAAAAGACAAAACGAATAAGATATGAAATAGAAAAAAAAAACAATTAACTAAATCATCTTAAGTAATTTTGTATTCACAAAAGCTGCGAGTCTTCTAGATATCTAAAGTAGTTTTGTTGTTTATTTTTTCTTAAAGGTTCTAAAAACTATCAAACAAATGAAGTGTTTAGGGTGTGTGTAGTGGGCAACGTTATCCGGCGTTTTAGCCCATATAGCGCCGGGGAACAGCGCCCCGAGGAACGCTATGGGGCGTTTTCAGCTGAATTGGTTTTCTCCATAACGAGCGTTGTGTGGTATGTCATTCTTTATTATTATTATTATTATTATTATTATTATTATTATTATTATTATTATTATTATTATTATTATTATTATTATTATTATTATTATTAAGAAGATGAAGAGATAGGAAAACGATTGGGTGGTTAGGTGGTTGGGTGGTGGTGCTGTTGGGTTGGGTGGTGGTGCTATGGGGTTGTATATGAGAGAGAGAGAGACAGAAGGTGAGGGAGGAAGATGTGTGTGAGGATGGTGTATGTGCAGGTGTGTGTATATATATATTTGTGATTGTATTAATATTAATATTTTATGTGTAATAATAATAATAATAATAATAATAATAATAATACATAAAAAGCAATGATTACCCAATCATTTATAACCCCCCTTCCCACTACACCCTCTTTTTTCATAACCCCCACATAACCCCCCTTCTATTATTTTTTAATATTTTAATATCATAACCCCACATAACCCCCTACCACTACACACACTCTTATATGAATAAAAGCTTTTTACACCTACGTATAACTACAAAAAGAAAAATAAAAAACAAATTAAATAGCCCTTATTCTTGTAATTTCTCTCATAATAAAAGGATATTATTCCGTTCCATAAAATATAAGTATATTACTAGCTTTTATCCCGGGAGTGTCCCGAGGTTGAAAAATATAACCATTTTAATAATAGTAATACTAATAATAATAATTATTACTCTTCTAATTAAATAAATAAAAAAATAACCTTTCTATAAGGTGACACCATGTGTTGTAGTGTTGCGCGATTCTTTCTCTTAGCTTCTCTTGATGAAGTACACCTATCCATCTTTAGAAGAGTAAAATTCCAATGATAGCATGACGATTAGGATGAATTTCAACATCGTAGATAAGAACATGGTTTAAAAGAAAAAACATGATTAATGAATAACCTGAATACTTTGTGTTTTTTTTTTCTGTATGAACAAAACCCCACAAAAAAATAGTCGTTTTTTTCTCTGTTTTTTATATAACACTATGGTACTCGTTGGAAAGATAATAAAACGCTCGTTTTGTGTTTTTTTCATGTATGAACAAAACCCTACAAAAAATAGTCGGTTTTTTTTTCCATTTTTATTTAGCACTATGGTACTCGTTGGAAAGATAATAAAACGCTCGTTAATTTGGTGTAATTTTTTTATTTAAAAAATCTCGAATATAAAAAATATTAACATTTAAAAATTATGAGAGAAAACATAATAGAGAAAATTTTAAATTTGTTTTTAAATTATTTTTTCCTAAAATAACTCAATTTCATTTTAGTAATTGAGAATTGAGAGATAGAGAGATAAATTTAGGGTTTTATGTTTATCTTTTTTTTTTAATTAAAAAGGAAATAATTCAAAAACACTAAAATCTTTCAATTATGATGCCACGTGGCAGTTTCATGGAGAGGTTGAAGGCACCATTGCACGCCACGTCAGCAAATTTCAATTCTTTTATATATATTAATTAATAGATTATTACATGCTATTATTGTTTTAGTTTTAATCTTAATTGTTGTGAGAACATATCGTTAACATTATTTAAAATTATTAAAAGTAACATCGATTATGGTTTATAATTTTTAGTTATATTTTATAATTATCTGATGTACGTTAACTGCTAAGTTAAACAATGCATGTTTTCCAACACTTTGAGCTAGTGATATCCAACGTGTAAACAACGTGTTTTTCAACTATGTTATCGAGAGTTCAACCCAGCATAAAACAAACACGTAGGTCAGATGTGTGTGGGCTTGCCAAAAATAATAATAAAAACATACACATCGAAATTTTATAAATCTTTATATTGACCATCTATTATTCTATTTATATTCATATATATACCATACTAGGTTATGTAACCATGTGATACACGAGTTGAACAATTTAAATTATATATATTATATATAAAATTAAAAATATAATTAAGAAAAATTAGATTACATGTTATATTTAAAATAAATAAAATTGCCTTTACCACCGAAAAATATTAAATATTCATCAGCCCCTAAATAATTTCTTGAAAAGACATTCATATTCACATAAAACTATTTCCAAACTTTTTAACATATATCTTTCATACCGTGGCTGTTACATTGTAGACTGCAGGTACAACAAAAAAAATCAAAAGTAATAAGATAAATTTGTTTAGGCTAAGATGTAAAAAATGAAATTAATTTAAAAATATCTCCTCATCCGTTAAACCATCCTAATTGATTATCGTTAATTTGGATTTGACATCAAGTTTCTTGCAAAGCCAAAATATTTCTAACCTTGAGTGTATAAAAAACGAATTATTGGTTCAATATGACTGTAATTATAAAAAAAAAAAAAAAGATTTCGTGATTTAATAGCATGAAAATGAAGCTAAAACGAATTACTAATGAAAAGACTGTTGTCACTTAGATATTGTAATTCTCTGTTGAAGTAACTTGAAACAACACAGTCAATGAAAATTTCAAACAATGATTTTTCATATATAAAATGTATTTTACATATCAAGCTATTAAATAAGAAAATGAGAGAAGGGAGTTTTTAGTATTCCATGTGTTGTCTTTTATTAGTTATATAGATAGCAATAGATTAATGTTGATTGATTTACTTTATTTATTTGTTTAGAACAATACAAAAGTCTAACAAAAAAAAGTTAACCAGTTACATTGTGTATTATTTTGCTTATTTGACTTTTGAACTCTTTTAAAAATCTAGAATTAGTATGTACTTGCTTAGCATATTTAACATCTAAAACAATGACCAAAATAATAAAAAAACTTAATAATCATTTGTCAAGCATCATAACAAACATAGTTTTAAACGTAGAATAAAATATCAAAATTTTATAAATGGGTTTATTTAAGGTACATGATTTAAATTTAAAGTTAATAACATATAAATATGTTATATAAAAAAGAATCACTAATGTTTAAATAATTTTCTTTTATTAGTATAGATAGATAGATTCTCTCTTGAAGATTAGAGAGATTTATCTATCATTATATACTTGATTACAAGGCTAATTACAAGGATAAAGTTAAACAATCAAATAAAAGTTATTGACTATACATTAATATCAAATATTCACAGTTATGGAGATGAGCATTTTAAGGAGAAATGCTAGTGTTGATGATGTTGATTGTTACCACCGGCAAGTGAAACGGCGGTGGTTGAATACGTAGAAGGTCTCGAAAATATTCAAAGAGAGGCCTTGGCAAACTTTTTGTAAAAATATCCGCAAGTTGAAGCTTGGTAGGAACAAATTTGGTGTGTAATTTTCCCAACATAACCAATTCGCGAATAAAGTGATAATCTAAGTCGATGTCCTTTGCACATTTGTGAAAAGTAGGATTTTGACTTATGAACAGTGCACTTTTATTATCACATAATAGTGTCGGTGGGGTTGGTGGTAGAGCATGAAGTTCTTGCAAAAGGTGAGTGATCCAAACAATTTCAGCGGTTGCATTCGCCATGGCCATGTACTTCGATTCACAACTTGACCCTGCTACTGTTGGTAATTTCTTAGCACTCCAGGAAACTAAGTTACCACCTAAGAAAATCGAGTAGCCAAAGGTAGATCTTCATGTTTCAATACATCGTGCCTAATCCGCATCCGAGTAACCTAAGATGGAAGGCGTTGTAGGACGCGTAAACAGTAACCCGTGAGAGATAGTTCCTTTTACATAACGTAGTATCCACTTAACCAAATAGAAGTGTTTTTCAGTGGGTGAATGTAAGTGTTGACAGGCATGATTCAAGACATAAGATAAATCGGGTCGAGTGATGGTTAAGTATTGAAGTTGTGACATCTGTCACCCTCGTCTTCATCTATTTGACAATAATAGTCCTTAAAATATTTCCTTTATAGTCCCTGTAAGTTTCGTCGTTTTCAAATTAGATTTTGGAGCGAACTAAAAAAAATTATTATCATTTATATTCAATATGGATCGGGTATAAGTTTTAATCAAACGCGTATGTTGAAACGTCATCCGGAATAGATATTATAAAATTTTCTAGTTTTATAAAGTTTTAGAAATTTTTGGTTAAACTTAGCTAACTTGGTTAAGTTTTATAAAGGAAAAACTAACTAGATATAATAAAACTAACTTCAGTTAAGTTAGAGGGTTATTTCTGCAATTACCTCAAAGTTGTTTTAAATCAAAATCTTCCCCTGTGTCTCTCGTAATTCCGGCCGAGTCTTTTCCGACGGCCGGAGATAATTCCGGCAACCATTAAAAATCGGTTTTTATGGCTTTTAAACTTGTTTTAATACACGGTTCGGCTTCTCCATCAGTTTCGAGTAGGATGGAAGCATCTATACGCGTTACATGCTTGTTATTAATCCACAATCAAAGAAATCCATGTTGAAACCGTCACACATTATTAGTCATTCAAATCTTCACGTTTTCATGTATAACTTTATAAATAGAGTCTAGTATTACATTTCTGCACCATTACACTTTCTAAACCCACAAAATTCGTCCGGTTCGCGTCCAAAATCCGTGGAAATTTGGCCTCATGTTCGCGTCCGTGCAAGCATCGTTTTCGGGCCAGTTTGTTATTGTAAGTTTTATATTGCTATGTAGTTTTGTTTAATAGTTGATTCCGAACAAAACCCCTCTATAATCTACTGTTAATCCAGTCGAATTGATGGTGATTGAATCTTAAGGTTAGGGTTAGGGTTCTTGAGTTAGAATTGGGGAAGAAGGTGAAGTTTCATAAAAAGTTAAATAAGTTTTAATCTGAAACATTTCAACAAACTAGCTTGTAGTGGAGGTGCTTGGGTTTGTGGGGTTCTACAATACAGACTCGGGTTCGACCCCCTTGGATATAAATCTTTATTTTGTTTTGTTTTAGTAATGTCCTTCTATTTTCATTTTTTTTGTTTTAAGTATATATAATATACAATACTTGAAATATTCATAATAAATTCATTTTTGATCTAAAAATTATGAAAATTTAGGTATAGTTTCTTGACCCCTCATAGAAAATTATCACCCTTTTATTTTCTGGAAAATGTGTTATTTTTATATTCTTATTGAATTAAATTGTTTAAACCATATTTAATTGATTAAAAATTCATTTTTAATTATTTAAATCTCAAACTTTTTACGAGATTATTTCTGATCATTATGAACTGAAATAAATATAGTTGGTTTAGAAAACACTTCTTTTTATTAATTTTCTTATTTTTAATCATTTAAACATGATTCAATTCTATTTAATCAGTTTTAAATATAAATAAGTTTATAAAAATTATGAGAAAATTATTTTCATTGATTTACATCATAAAGAATCCATTTTCTATAAAAATAACATTTTTGGATCATGTATTGTATTTTTAATCTTATTTATGTTTAATTAGACATAATTGAACATTTATTTACTTACATTATTTAAACATCTATTTTATAAATACCTTTCCTATAAAATAGAAATGTTTTATGTTTGAAAATCTTAATTACCATTTGTTAGATCATTGTGAAACACATAATCATTTATTTATACATTTATGATTATTGTATTTATTTTAATTTAGTTAAAGTAATTTACTAAATTATTTTGTCTTAATTATTCAAACATATTTTTATCTAAATATTCAATTGGCAATCATTATATATTACCCAAATCATATTTACAAACTTTGGTATATTATTTTTAATATACAACTAATCATAGAAACTCTAATTCCCCAAATCGACTTAGCAAACCCTAATGTCTTAGACCCTAGATACTTTAGACTTTAGACATTTCTTTATTAGTATTCTTACACATTATAGGTTGAATTCCTCAGAATTCCCATTACTTAGCTCACGACCGTTTTAGTGGATTTTGATCGTTTTCACAAACTGTGAGTATATCTTTCCCTTTTTTCTGTTTTACTATTCTGGGGTGACTCATGTACTTACTATCAAGTTTCTATTTCTTTTACTAAATGCAATTCTCATGTGTGTTTGCTTTATGTTAATTGGTGTGTCTATGACTTGTCAAAATCATTAACCACTGGGCGGCCTAGCATTTCAATGAATAGTACTATGGTATACCCCTTGAGACTTTGTTGAGAGAATCTTGGTCATTGTCTTGTTAATTCATTATTCATTTGGTTAGTCATGTGTTAGTCATTATTTATAGGCTTGGTTTTGAACGGATATTACTTATTACATAATTGCAAATGGTACCGCACATGAATTGCTAAGCACTTTTCTTACTATATTTATTCAAACAGGGTATGCTCACCAATACATTTTTGTATTGACATATACTATTTTCGTACATGTTTCAGGTTATCTATGAGATGACTTTTAAGCTTTTGGAATTTTTACTTAGATTTTGGATTCATTGTATTTCAGTTTTAGTTATCACTTTAGAATTATTGTATTTTGTATTTTTCTTTCAATGTAATAAACTACTTAATCAATATATCAAAATTTACACTTTTAGTCCATGAGCTATTGAACAATCGTCACTACGTGACACCTCGATGTTTCCGCCATCGGTTGGGGTGTTACAGATTGGTATCAGAGCCATGGTTATAGGGAATTAGGTTATTAGAATGCCTTTTAGCATAGACTATAACTAAGTTTACTTTCACGAGTCCTCTCGTGTATATTTCTCTCGTTTCTTATATTTTCTTTCAAGATATTTTCGTTATGATTATTTCTCGTTATTCTTTCGGTATTTTGTTTAGAAAAGAATACACTCGTATTTCACAAATGAAAACGATATCATCAAGTTAGAAGTGGCATCCATACCTTGGTGATTAGTTTCACTCCTCTATATGTTATTTATCTTAGGAATATATCTTTGAGATAGGAGTGCTATCCACACCTCAAAGAGTATTTCCTTCAAAAAGGAACTTAACCACTAAGCTGGGAGTGATATCCTTAACTTAGTGATTGGTTTCATTCCACAATCGTTTTCAATTTTGAAATACATCTTTGAGTTAGGAGTGAAATCCACATCTCAAGGACCTATTTCTGCATTTCGTTTTTTAATCTCGCTAAAGTTTTGGAATTTACATGTGATGGGGCACGTGCAATCTGGAAGGGTGAGCGCATGTATCCTGAGTTTTCTATCTAAGCCTGGCATTTCGCATAAATCCCAATCAGACGAGGGACCCATATGCCGACCTGGGAACTCTCGGGATGAGCATTCACTTATAGGCTAAAGTACGCCCCCACAAGTCACTAATAACATTTCAATTACTTTAGTTAGTCAAAGTTTCCTTTGGAAACAATCTCAATGTTTTATGATATTGATATTTATGTTTTGTTATCATTTGAAGACTCAAATTATAAATTATGAACTTTCTTAAATATTGGTACTCTATTCGATTTACATACGTTGATTTTTAGCATTCACGTTATTTTAAATTTTGGTCTTTTAAAACACATTAGATTTACACATACTTCATGAAATGTCACACCCTCAAATTTCCACTTGCGGGGTTTTACCGCGAGGCGCATGACAAACCAGGATCCAAGTCAACGATCACAATAAACAACTCTATATGAAAACGTAAATAGACATAACCATTAATTTAATAAGCGGAAGCGTTTAAGTAGCATTCAATCAACTATGCTATCATCTCAAAAGTTGTTTCAAATACTTTTATTACAAAACGTGCAACTATGTCTAGACGCCAATGCAGACCCGTGCGCCTAGTTCTGTTCATTGCTACCTTAGCGACCTGAGAAAAACATGCCGAAAAGATGTCAACATATAATGCTGGTGAGTTCACAGGTTTGTTCAAAATGTTACCAAAACGTTACCATGTCCATACTATATCAATGTTACCAAGTACGCTAGCTAGGCGTATGTTTCATTACTACTACGATTGGAAACCATTACTAGACACGTTTAGCAATGTTCAGCATGTTTAAGCAGCCCGTATGTTCAGCACGATAATGTTCCTGTTCGAGACAATATGCACCCGCCCGGCCCTCCAAGCCGACGAGTGGGGCAGGTCACGCCCAATAGATCTATCCACATTTCCCCCGTTGTGCATCCCCGCACATTCATGGTTTCCCCCGGGACTTTCCAAAAGATCGTATAGCAATATAAAGTTAAAAACCATAGTATGACATAAGTTACCAAAACCGTTTAGCGCATGTTTTCTCCCCCAAAAGTTAAAGCGGTAAAAGTGGGGCCGTGAACTCACCTTAAATAGCGTTCTTCAAATATAAGTAAAGATGTTTAGCCCTTGATAATCCCTCTACCGGAAATCTATCAAAATGTTCACATAAGTGTTCCGACTAATAACCATAAGGTTATCTAGTCCCTGATTGTCCAGATCGTAACCAAGTATGTTTTAAAACGTGTTTAAATGTTTAACCGACACACTAGACCGACCCGACATCCCGTTGGTGACCCATTACCCTAACTAATCAAGCACACATAGATTACACACAAGGTTCAAGCATAAAACACTTAGTTTGTATCAAAAATCTCATTTCTGCATCAGAACGGTCGAACCAGTCAGTTTTAAGTCTCCTTCGCACCTTTTAGTCTCCTTCGCACCTTTTACATCTCGTTCGACCGTTTGATGCTTCCTTCGCCCGTTTTATCACATTCGTCCAATAAAAACCCAGGTTCGACCCTGGATCCCTCCTTCGCACCTTCGATTGGTCGAAGGAGGCCAGGTTCGCCCTGTTGTATAATTTTTCCTAAAAACGCTTCAAACACACTCAAAACGACTCGAAACATCATCAATCACAGCAGTCAAGCATAGATAACTTATTCCTACAAAACCCCATCGATTTCCCCCGATAATACGTCCGTTTCAGCCCTTTCCCAAAATGGTAAAGATTATGGAAACATCACTTTCATGCATCAATAATTTACCCAATTTGGAAACTTTTGAAATCGATTCATGCTTAGCTTAAAATACTCAGTTTGTCGATTATCCGATCTTTCTTATTCATTCTATTGATCATAAATATTCATACATCAAGTTTTAATCCAATAAAACCCCCAAATATTATTATATCCAATCCTAACCCTAGACAACAATATTCCATCATTAATAACAATCCTATATCATGTTTCTATCATAGATATAGCAGCAAATCAGTGAACAACACATAACACCACATAACACACAATTTACATATGTTATTCATTATGAAAACCTATGTTAAATGATCATGTTTTGATTTAGAAAGATGTTTAAAAGGTTTTTAATCATAAAAACACCCTTAGAACAGATCCGGACAATTAGGGTTAGATGAAAACGAATTAAAATGCTTTTAAAAAGATTTAGGATTATGAACACACCTTGGATTCTTGTTAAGATGTTGTAGATGGGTTAGATTATGAAAAAGAAGAGCAAAAACTCCTTCCTTAGTGTTTAAGATCGTTTGAGAGCGTTTTGGGACGGTTAGGGTTTGTGAAATGATGAAAAATGACAAAGGTTGGTATTTATACTAATCCTCCTTCGCCCCAATTCATTGGTCGAAGGTGGTCTCTTTCGCCCCTTTCACAGGGTCGAATGAGCCCTGTTTGGTCGAAGGGAATTCCTTAAATTCCACTTCCCTGGTTCGCCCACTTACAAGGGTCGAACCAGACACTTTCTTCTCCTTCGACCACTCGAAGTGGTCGAACCAAGACTCCTTTTTAACTAGTTTTCCAGTTTGTCGTGTTTAACGCATTCTAACACATCTTAACACATAAGCATGCATCCTTAGTCTATATCTAACATATTTAAGCACAGATAATCTTTTACATATCATTTAAACACGTCTGTGTATATAATCCACCATACGACCCATAATCTACACATATACTTAATTAGTTCATGTAATGTCACCAACAACGGAACCCGGTACTAGTATATTACTAAAACGACTCCCAATGATCCTCCAGATCATTGTACCATGGACAATTCTAACTTGACCCGACTCAACTAACCCAGTTAAGTCTGTTTATAAACGTTTCTCGCTAAGGTAGACTTAGATGTTACTAATATGTTTAAGCCAAACATGCCGGGTGTCACATCATCCCCACGTTGAAAGAATTTTCGTCCGAAAATTGCGCAAAGCCCAAAAAGGAAGAAATGAAAAGAACAGAACGAAAAGAAAATTACCGGATGTCACATCATCCCCACGTTGAAAGGAATCTCGACCCGAGATTCATTCCGCTTCAGCAGTAACATGCCTCGACTCAAACGCGCGCTTTGGAAAAAGATGAGGATACTTGGATTTCATCTGATCCTCCCGTTCCCATGTGAACTCCGGAGGGAGTACGAAGAAATTTCTTGCAACTCCGAGACCTCCTGAATGGTTATGTGCGAGAGGAGAGGTCTAGAGGAGTCAGGGTCAGGTTGTCCTATGACGAAGAGCCCGTTGTCACCCTCTCACCTAGCCCTCCATTGCTGGGAACCACCACCTCACCAGCAACCCAGCGTGACTAAACTAACCCTCACCCCTACTTGAACAGTCGAGGGGACATTTACTCAGGAGGAGGAGGTCCTAGCAGCTCTGCGCTCTCTCCGGGGACCTCCATACCACTCTCCTATGAAGAAGCTTTAAGATCGTTACCATTGGCCAGCAGTGCCGTAGCCACCTCCCTTGCGGGAGCAGGAAGTCTTGCCGGAGGATTCGTCGTTCCTCCAGGAGCTATGTATCCTAACTACTCACAGTCTCAATACTTCCCCATATGGCCGGGAGGATATCCCTGGCAGTATCCCTCACCTTTGAACCAAGTACCAGTAACTCCCCCTGTGGGAGTGCAGGGTCCCATGACCTCCCAACCCTTGGTTCAAACTCCTGTAGCTGAAGTTAGAGCAGAAACTACACCTTCAAAGCCGTACCGACCTAAGTCGTTGGAATGCTTTGCTGAACACATCGCTCATTTTGATTTCCCCAACAAGATCAAAATGCCAGCTAATGTGAAGACATACGACGGCACAGAAGACCCGGACGACCACTTGAACGTCTTCTCTGGGGCAGCCACTGTAGAAAAATGGAACGATGCCGAGTGCTGTCACATGTTCATGCAGACCCTGGTAGGACCAGCTCGCCTATGGTTCAGCGGCCTACCGTCTCGGAGCATTTCCTCGTTTGATGATTTAAGGAGAGGTTTCACCTCAAACTTTAACCCCCTCAGGAAGTGTACCAAAGGTGCCGCCATATTGAACCAAATCCAACAAGGGGAGCATGAAAACCTCCGTAGTTTCATCGAGAGGTACAAAAGGGAAGGTCTGCAGTATAGTGGTGCCACCGAGAAGATCCGGGTGTCGGGATTCATGGGAGCCATTCGTCCCAAAAAGTTGCTAAGAAGATTTCATGAAGATGTCCCCCAAACCATGGAAGAGGCTTTTGAGAGAGCAGAAGCCTTCCTCAGGGTAGAAGAAGCACTAACTCGGCAAGACACCAGGAAGAGGGATCGAGGAAGCTGGAGAGACAGCTCAACAAACTCCCGGAGACCTCACTTTCAACCTTACAATGAAAGGCGATCGGGGAGGTCCTTTGACAACCAAAGGAGTGAAGAAAGACGACGATCCCCAAGGGCAGGAAGGTACCATGATAAAGAAAAACAGGTTTTCACCGTTCTCACCAAGACCCCTCAGGAGATACTCTCCACGGAGGAAGTCAAGTACACCTTTCGACCTCCCAGACCCTTGTCTAAACCAGCCAACAAAAGGGACGCCAGCAAGCATTGCGCCTTTCATAATGATACAGGGCACCACACGAACGACTGTTACCAGCTGAAAAATTGGATAGAGGAAGCTGTTAAGTCCGGGAGCTGGCTCACTTAATCAAAGACATCAAAGGAAGAAGGGACGAAGGGAAGAAAGATAAGGAGGTCAACATGGTCAGGCTTGAAGGAGCTCAGCAGGCAAAGAAGGCTCGCACTGAGCCTTGGAACAAACAGTACATTTGTCTTCCTCCTGCTCCGATGAGCTGATCGTCACACCGGTAATAGTGGAGGCTGAACTGGATGGCTTCCCTATAGATAGGGTGTACATGGACTGCGGAGCCTCGTCAGAGGTGATGTATGAACGGTGCTTTGAATCCTTGAGCCCGGAGATCAAGTCCAAGCTCAGACCATCCGACGCCTCACTGGTGGATTTCTCAGGGGAACGAGTACATCCCTTAGGGAAACTCACGTTAAGCGTCTGTTTCCGAGACTGAGACTTATCAAGGACAGAGGAGCTGACTTTCTCTATTATCAGGTACCCAACCAGTTACATCGTCACCTTTTTTGTGTCAAGGACAGAAGAGTTGACTTTCTCTGTTAACAGGTACCCTTCGAGTTACAATGTCCTTATTGGAAGAATGGGAATTGCCACCTTCGGCGCGGTAGTATCAACAACACATGGTTTAATGAAGCTACCCACCCCTAATGGAATTGCGACCCTGAAGCCAACAGCAGAAGCTCTTTTGATAGCCTCCATAGAAGAAACCAAAGGTCTCAGGGAGTCAGAAACACCAAGCAGCGGTCCCATCCGGGAAGTCAGCATAAACCCTGCCTACCAGGAGCAGACCATCAAAATAAACAATCTGCTTCCTAATGAGATTACGTGTGAACTAATCAACCTTTTGCAGGATAATCGAGACATATTTGCTTGGTGCCCCGGAGACATGACTGGTGTTCCTAGAAGCATGGCTGAACACTCTCTTAACATAGCTCCCTCATACAAGCCAGTCGTCCAAAAGAAAAGAAGTTTGGCCCCAGCCAGGAGCCAGGCTGCTTGTCAGGAGGTGGAGAAGCTGGTCAAGGCAGATATCCTCAGAGAGGTTCAGTATCACTCTTGGGTAGCAAACCCGGTCATGGTTGCCAAACAAGATGGATCTTGGAGAATGTGTGTTGATTTCAAGGATCTCAACAAAGCCTGCCCCAAAGATTGCTACCCCTTGCCCGAGATCGATTGGAAGGTAGACTCTCTTACCGGCTTCCAATACAAGTGCTTCTTAGATTCCTACAAGGGGTATCACCAAATTCAAATGAAGCAAGAAGATGAGGAGAATACGACCTTCCACACCGATAGGGGAATCTTTTGCTACAAAAAGATGCCCTTTGGTTTGAAGAACGCAGGTGCTACCTACCAGCGGTTAGTGGATCAGGCTTTCTCAAAGCAAATTGGAAGGAACATGGAAGCTTATGTAGACGACCTGGTCATCAAAAGCAAATCAGGGGAGGCAATGATCCAAGACATCCGAGAAACATTTGACAATCTTCGAAGAATAAACATGAAGCTTAATCCTATTAAGTGCTCCTTTGGGTTCGAGGAGGGGACGTTTTCTAGGCCATATTGTTGGAAAGCAAAGCATCAAGGCTAACCCAAGCAAGGTCCAAGCCGTCCTTGATATGAAGTCTCCTGCCACAAAGAAGGAAGTGCAAAGACTCAACGGTAAAATCGCTGCCTTAAAACGTTTCTTGCCTAAGTCCGCGGAGAAGTCCTTGCCTTTCTTTAAAACACTAAAAAATTGTGTTGATAAGAAGGATTTTCGCTGGACAACTTAGGCAGAGGCTGCCTTCCTGAAACTCAAGAAACACATAGCTTCCCTGCCCGAAGTGGCAGCCCCTGAGGAAGGGGAAGTAATAACAGTTTATTTGTCTGCAGGAATGGAAGCAGTAAGCTCAGTGCTCTTGGTAGATCGAGGTAAAGAGCAAGTTCCAGTCTACTTTGTCAGCAGGGCCCTCAAAGACGCTGAAATTAACTACACTCCCATAGAGAAGCTTGTGTTGGCACTCGTACACACTGCTAAGAGAGTAAGGCGGTACTTCCAAGCTCACCCAGTAAAGGTCATCACAGATCAACCCATACGATCCATCTTAGAAAAACCAGAAGATTCGGGTAGATTGGCAAAGTGGGCCATTGGTTAGGGGAGCACAAGATAGAGTACCTACCAAGGAGAACTTACAAAGGGCAAGTGTTTGCTGACTTTCTCGCTGAGTTACCCATCCTGCAGGCAGAAGAAGAGATGAACGAGGTCGAAGAACAGCCTGACCTCAAGGGGAAATGGGGTCTTTTTACTGATGGAGCCTCAAGTGTAGAAGGTTCCGGGGCAGGTCTTGTCATCAAGGACCCCCACGGAACCGAATACACTTATGCCCTCGTCTAGACTTCCCTTGCACCAACAACGTTGCTGAATACGAGGCCCTCCTGGCCGGGTTGAGATTGGCAAAGAGTATGAAGGTACAAGAACTAAAAGTCTTCGTTGATTCAAATCTGGTGGTCAAACAAGTAAATGGAGGATACACAGCCAAAGAGACTTCAATGATTAGGTACAAAGACAAGGTCAAAGAATTCATAAAGGAATTCAAAGTCTTCACACTAGAACAGGTGTCAAGAACAAAGAACAAGCAGGCAGATGCCTCAGCAAGCTAGCCTCCTTGACGTTTGCTCACCTAACCAAGAAGGTCCTAGTCGAGGTGCTGAAAGAACCATCCATCGATGACAAGGAAATACAAGATGTCGTCACCGAAACAGACTCCACATGGATGACACCCATCATGTCCTACTTGAAGGAAGGGAAGCTACCAGAAAACGAACAAGAAGCTAAGCGGTTGGTTATGAAGGCGAGGCAATATGTAATCGAAGATGACAAGCTCTACAAGAAGGGATACTTGGCACCTCTACTAAGGTGTGTAGGTCCCAATCAAAGCAACTACCTCATCAGGGAGGTACATGAAGGTATATGTGGCATGCATGCCGGACCTTGCTCTGTGGTGTCAAAGCTCATGAACTTGGGCTATTACTGGCCTACCATGCACAAGGATGCCTTTGAGACTATCCGAAGATATGAAGCTTGTCAACTACAAACACCGGTGAAGACCAACCCCAAGCATGATCTTGTTCCCATTATCTCGGCATGGCCCTTCTACAAATGGGGAATGGACATTGTGGGTCCCTTCCCACAAGCTCCCGGAAGGTTGAAGTTTCTCCTTGTAGCTGTTGACTATTTCACCAAGTGGCCGGAAGTTAGGCCATTAGCTACCATCTCGGGGAAACAGGTGATAACTTTCGTGTAGGAACAAATAGTCTGCCGGTATGGGCTACCAGGGGAGATGGTGACAGACAATGGGAAGCAATTTGCCAACAAACCCTTCAGTAGCTGGTGCTCCGAGCTAGGAATCAAGCAAGTCTTCAGCTCAGTAGCCTACCCCCAGTCCAATGGACAAGTTGAACGCATGAACAGAAGCATTGTTGAAGGTATTAAAGCAAGGCTAGGAAGATGCGGCAAGAAATGGGTGGATGAAATCCCGAGTGTCCTTTGGGCTATAAGGACCATGGAGAAAACAAGCCACCGAAGAACACCGTATAGCCTTGTCTTCGAAGCGAAGCTGTCATACCAGCCGAGATAGGGGTAAGCTCAGGAAGAATTGCTCGACAAGACACTCAACACAACCAAAAGGAGGTCCTACTCAACCTGGACCTCCTTGAAGAGTCAAGGGACCAAGCCTCCATCAGGGAGGCCAGGTACAAAAAGAAGCTTGAAGCCTATTAGAACACAAGAGTGCGGAAAGAAGCTTTCAGGCCGGGGGACCTTGTGTTAAGATGCAACGAAGCCAGCAGGCAGCAAGACGTAGGCAAGCTAGGTCCCCGATGGGAGGGGCCTTATGTTGTCAAAGAAGCACACAAAGGGGGATCCTACAAGCTAGCCGACACTAATGGCAAAATGATCCCAAGGCATTGGAGTGATAAACACTTGAAACGTTTTTATGTTTAACAGTTGTAACGCCTCTTTGTATTTCAAAAACAATGATTAATGAATGAACTATGTTTCAAATTATTAACTTGTCGCTTATCTTATCAAAGGGTGAGCCCCTCCTAACTAGGCTCCATGGGATCCGGCGCTATACCTACCCATGAAATGGGGATGAGCTCCCAGGCCACAACTGCTCAACAGGAACAAGGCTAAGTAACCTTCCTGTATACAGGGTGAGTCCCTAACACAATCCACGACTCCATGGGACAAGTCCTTGGAAGGAATACCTAAACCCATGAAAGAGGGTGAGCTCCTCACACTAAGACAGCTCCCACATGTTCACAACATTCAAAAACGAACATATCACTGAAAAATTATTCAAGAAAAGGTTTAAAATAAACAAACAAGCTGATAGGGTAAGCATTGCATCGGTTCCTTAGCTAGGTATCCTAAGTTGGGTGACTGCAGCATCCAACTCAAGGAGAAATGTTAAAGACATTGCAAACACTATAAACGACAACTGACAGAGTCAAAACAACAAAACGTTAAACATAGATAAAGCATCACCCCTAAAGGGGGAGCATTCCATTAAAAGATAAATATTAAACGCCCCAAGGGCTGAGTACAGCAGAGTTCGATTACAAAAGACATTCTAAAAACTTGACAAACTAAAACAAAGTTGAATCATGGAGTAGCTGGGTCTTCGGCTTCATGGGTGGCATCATCTTCACCATGGGGAGCCAGGGCTCGGTTACCAACATCGTCATAAAGGCCCTTAGTGTCAAGAACGGCAAATGGATCATCTTCGCTGGAAGGAGGGATAGACTCAACCTCCAGAGCTTGAAGGGGGAAGGACTCTCGAATACCTGCTCCAGATTGGGAACCTTTGAAGACCAGCAGGTTTTGCACGTTTAGAACTACCCTCCCCACCGTCGGCTCCCTCCAACATGATCATAAGAGGCCTTTTCGACACATAAGAGCCAAACACTTGATTGGCCACATCCTTTTTCAGGCCCTCTGGCTCCAAGTCTTGTAAGAAGGAGAGAGGCTGCTCATAAGCCTTGGCAATAGCAGAAATGTAGGGATATGTGGCTAGCTCCATTGCCTTCACAGCATTCACAAACTCATCGCCGGAAGAAGGCTTAAAGGATGGCAGCTCCTCAAGATCCTGACCCTCTTGAGCCGCTTTGAAACCGGCTTGAATTCCTCCATGGCGACCAAAGGATATGGCTTTTGCATAAATGTCCGCCAGAGGAGCATTAAACTCTTGAGAGTGCAGGAGGTTGGTAACAAAACGAGCTACCCCCTTAGAGATTAGCCACTACCTTTCTTATGTCAAATGGTCCACCTGGGACCCGAAGCTCTGTCCCACCCTCTCCACGAAGCCAGCTCCTGCTTAACTGCATGCCTTGCCCGAGCTAACCCTTCCCTCTCCTCAGCAACTTTTGCTTTCTCATCATGAAGACCTTTGAACATCTTCTCAAACTTTTCTTTCTCTAAACAAGTTGGGTCTTCGACACAGCCAATTCTTGAACCAAATCTTCTCCTGAGCAGCAAGCTTGGTCAACTCCTCCCTCGCCTTAACCAACTCGGCCTCATGGTCTTCAAAAAACTCCTCCACTTGTTCTCTTCTTGCCATCAACTCTCCCCACCTTGCCATACTATCGGGGAACAAAGACAGAAACTGCCCAAAGTGATAATACATCTTCTTCATAACATCCTTATCCATCCATTCCTTGTGAAGCTCTCTCTCAGCATCAGGGACACAATGGTCAATCAGATCACGGCAAACAGAAGCTTTCTTCAACAAATCAGTAGGTTTGATATCCCAGTCCGGCACAAACACTCCTTCACCGGACTCCCTGAACATCAGAAACATCATCAACAGCAGCTTTAGAACTTTCACTTCTTCGGCTCGCAACAACTTCGGACTGGCACCTTTGATAACAACGTCTTTTGGCTTCTTGAAAACAACATCGTCCTTCTTCGGGGAGGACAATGTAAGCTTACCCTTCCCGGGGGCAGGAGTATACCCCAACGCAGAAGAAATCAGAGAAGTGTCCTCATCTTCATCTCCAAAAACCAAGGGCACAGCAGAAGAGCCCCTGACTCGAGGAAGCAGTCTGGAGTCGCTTGCTGGAGCGACGGACAGTAACAGACTTCTCCCCGAAGGCTCCACAGCAGCAACAGAGACGACGTGATCACACTTGTATACTCTCCTTTGAAACGGACATGCTCAGTCTTCACTACACATTCTTACCCTCAGCAACATTTCGAACCTTAAACTTCACATCAGTAATGTCATCTAGAGCCAAAAAGTCCAGAGTACTCATTTCTGCAAAAGAAAAAAACGGTCAGATAACATAAAAATGATAAGGATGCCAAGGAGGAGACAGGGAGACACCTACCCTTCCCACCATGATATATCACTGGGTCAGTCCCAGGATCATCCCAGTTAGCACTCAGGCCCACCATCACCAGAAAAATCCTCAGGGAAGGTACGAAGACGAGTAGGAAAGCTACGCAGCTTCTCCAACAACACTTGGTCAAGAGTATCAGAATCAGGTTCCTTCTCGTTTAAAGGAGCATCCGAAGACCTCCGAGGAGTTTTAAAGGGTAGAAAATCAGAGTTTAGAAAAAGAACTTGTCTTTCCAGGGAAGAAACAAGTCCAATAACACTAGAATGAGGGCTGGTTCACATTGAGTCTTCTCAATGGTAAACCAATTCCCATTTTTAGCCACCTAAAGAACCGCCGGTACATAGCCAAGGAAGGCTCATGACCATGGCAACGACACACTATTTCGAAGTGCAAAATCCTAGCAACTCCAGACGGACATAACTGATCAAGGGAAAGTTGGTGATACTCTAGAACATTCAGAAAAAAGTAGAAAAGGGATACCTAAGGTTACCCTGGTCAAACTGACGGGTATACACCGCGCACCTTGCAGAAGGGATGGAGGTCACAGGGGTTTTCCCCTTTGGAAACAGAAGGGTGTTAAAGATAAAGGAATTCCGATCTCAGTACAGAATCGCTCAACATCAGACTTGGATAAACACGTGAACTGAGAGGCGAGATCGGTTTTCGACATAATGAAAGACGAAGTTGAATAAGGGAGGAGGTTACTTACCAGATTTTATAGGAAAATGAAGAGGATCGCCGGTTGGAGAACAATCGTGGGAGAGAGAGACGACGGTTTTCTAATTAGGAATAAAGTGAAGAAGAAAGAAGGGTTATCTCTTTATAAGGGATTAAAATTTGAAATTAATGGCATTTAACGGTTACCAAGGGAAACACACACTCAGCTGTCCTATAGGATGACGTCAGCCTAGCCCCTTGTCATGTCAACAGTCGTCTGGGGCGGTTGATGGGACAAGTATCTGCTCCCTTGGAAGTAATGATGGATAGCATATTATTTAAATAAAAAATGAGACCATCATGACAAATGCAAGGCCAAAAACTTGCACGAAGTTTGATGAAGGAAGAAATAATAAATCAACGCTCTCCCATGAGGGAGCTCGGGGTTTAAAAACAAAATTACCCACGGTACCACACACAAGCTCGAGCAGCGTTACCACCGGGGGAATATGACAATGTACAAGTCACAAGCACTTCTAACTTCTTACAAATGCTTATGACTTGGGGGCTGATGACGTGTGTCTAAAACGACAACGTTTAGACCTCTCGTCAAAAAAGATAGCAAAATAAATATTGCTTAAGAGGTTGCCTGACTTAGTGGAGCTGATATAAGGCAGCTTACTTGCCATATGGAAGCCTCAGGGCAGAAAGCAAACAGTAAAAAGTCTGGAAATGCAAAAAGGGGATTTTGGCTTATTATCATATAGCAAGGGACAAAACACCACACAGCTCCAAGCCTTGCATGGGAAATGATAAAAGCTGAAAACATCCTAAAAGGGTAAAGTCTCACTGCTGGGAACTAAAAGAGGGTCAAACACATCCAGGTATGGTAAGGAGGCTACCCTGAGGGAGCTCCTGGGCAGAATTCCACTGCCTATATAAGGAGGCCCTTGGGGTAGACATTTCCACACACACTTCTCATTCATTCTCTCTACTTTCATACTCTCTACTTCGTTATTTTCCCAACTCCAAATGAATATGTACTTATTCTTCTCACGCCGGAGTCCCAAACGCAGGAGGCTCCCTCCTGGTTAAGGCTAACGGTGTCTGCGCTACCTTTGTGCAGGTCTCTTCCAGGAACTTGAAGACCCCTGATCCTACCACCAAATCTAAACTTAAGCTTAAAACCTTAATCTCAACCTCATATACCAT